>VTON01000033.1:0-1255711 GCA_009617725.1 Hydropsyche tenuis | reverse complement strand
CCCAAATCCCGGTTATTTTTCCGAATAAATTTCACTCGAGCACCATCATCGAAAGCAGGTGTCGCCCTCGGCCCTCCCGCTCAACCCCGTCTTCAATTTATTCTTAATAAGTGCTTCTTTGAGACCCACCCCGTCCGAATATCCTCCATCGGCAGAGTCGGACAGAATGCGGCCGGATATCGCGCGCGAGTGCCTCATATTTCCGCAAATTTCAATTTCGACCGACGCCGGATTTGTTTAATAACAGGGCCGTGCCGAGGCGAGGAACTCGATCCGGAAACGACGTCGTCTGCCGCCCACTCGCCGCCTACTTGCCGCCCACTCGCCCACCTGACGAGTATCAATTTTAAGGGGATGTACGTCACGAGGAGCGCGCTTTCGTAATCGGCGTTTCGGATGTGTACGTATCGGGATGTGTGGTTGTAGTTTTGATTGAAATTGAATTTTGTATGTTTTGTGTTGGGAATTTTAATTTGTTTTGTTGTATATGCGGTTGATGATGAGGCCTTTGATCGTATTGTTCTGGTGGTACGTAAGGTACGAGGGTCTTTGATCATAATTGTTTTAGTATATCACTCAACGTTGAATATGATAGTTAACTAGATCACTTACGAATATATAATATCACAACATGTCGAAAAATTAAAATGTTCGATATAATTTTTCAAAGGAATAATTCAAATCCGACATTACTTTTCATTATCCATGCTCCCTTTTAGTGTCTTGCTCCATCGCTTTAAAATTTCAGTTCATTGAAAAAATATCGATGTTAATCGTGCAAAAGTACCCTCCATCGGTCCTCAATTATGTGAACGAGCCGCGATTATTAATCCGCGATGAATTTTTAATGCGGCTTTCGTTCCACACTTTTCTCACCTCGAGAAGCGTAAACGAAAGCTGAAGTGGCCGTAATACGAAAGGGTTGTTGTTAGCTTTAGCCACCGCCTTCGACTCATCCCTTCCGAAACGGTCGCCACCCCGATCGGAAAAACCAAATCCGGATATCCACGAGTGGACGAACCACTTCGGAATATTTCCAGTTGAACTTTTTCCATTAGGCGCCACCCGATTCGTTAGCATTTCGATCGAGTGCAGTTATGAAACCGCAACTCGTCCAATTGTTAAACTGTTGTGATTTTTGAACCGACACTTGTTCGGAATTAACTAGCATTTCGCTATTTTTTCCTCTTTAAATAACATATATACTCGTATATTATATTTTTTTTATTTAAAATTTTTTTTTATCATTTTCATTATACCATTTCAGTACTTCACATGTCAATTTTTAATGTCTTTTCACTCGACCGTTACTTTGGTCAAACTTGTCAACCATACATTCCTATTTCTATCACTTCTAATTGCAACTTTAATTACTTTTGAATATTATATACTCTTTTCACAAGGTTCAAGGAAGGAGAATCGATTTTTTTACATAGTTTTTTCATATTAACACGGTATAAAAATTTTAAAAAAATATCAATTATTATGCCACAGTGGTAAGATTCGGTGCAAGCCAGTATACTGTTATAATTATATTTATGTAATTATAATTATTAAATAAAAAATTTCAATGTTTTTTTTGATGATTTTATATGGTAATTTTTTTTTCACATTATACATTTTTTATAAAGTATATTTAGATGAAAGTACTATCCAAATATACTGATGGAACCTATATTCAATTTTTTTATAATCACTATACTTTTTTTACACTGTAGTCTCTGGAACGTATCCCCCGTGTAAAAAGAGGACTTAGTGTATTTTAATACAACTTCTCTCATTCGTGGAAACCTTTACATTTTCTTTGCGTAATGAGCTCTATTTCGATCTGGCCCGAAACGGCCATTCAAATCGCCCATTTTTTGTTCAGATCGATCTCCATTCAATCGCATCGTCCGACCCGACCTGTCCTCGCACATCGATCCGTCCCGTCTTTTTCTTATTCCAGCATTTCGATTAAGCAGAAAGCCGTCGTTTGTGTTGTGGCGCTTAAGAGATTAGACTTTGGGCCGCATACTCGGACGCAAACTGGCCAAACCTCGTATCAATCAAGCGAAAAATCAAAGGAGGGCCACCGTATACATATGGGCACGCGTTCAGGAGTAGGAGCTGTCGTCGGACTGGTACCGCATTAAGGCTTCTTGCTAAATGAAAAACACTGGGTGTTTGTGTGTGTGTGTGCGCGCTTGTCAGCTGAGAAGCTCCGAAGGCGAATAATCCGGTCTCTAAGGGACATACATCCATTTTAATCACGCCGAAAGTGCTCCGTTCGTCTTTTTTGCATACCGAGATCAATCTTGCTTAATGCGTGATTTAACTTATTCAAAATTTGTGATATAAACGTGTTGCTTGGTGAAAATGTGCGAGATTTGATCGGTGGTTAGAGTTACTTTGTTTGAATTGAAGGTTTTTTTTTAATGTTTTAGTTCGTCGTTCGATTTGATACGTTTTATCTGATTAGTTTTTCCAGATACAAATACTGCAGCTTATGTACCATTCGCGTGAAAACACATCGCACTTTTTTTAATTATTTTTTTAGTTCTTAAAAACATAAAACTGATCATTTCATATTTATCAATTCTAGAAAAATGTTTAATAACACATCTTAATTATCATATAAAAATATTAAAATAAAAATAAAACACACGACAAAACCACCGCAAACCAAAAGTCAAACGAGGCGACCGAAACTACAAAATCCCAATTTCCACGCGCGTTTAAACCCCAATAAAACCGCAAAACGCAAATATCGCATAACGCATTTATAGGCCGCCGTTACACATAATTCGGCCATTGTCGAAAATCGTCGTCGTGCACACACACACTTGCATACACCCATATGCATGTACAGACTCGCACGTGTGCGAGTCGCATATAAATCGCTCTCGGGAGCGCACACGTGTGCGCCTATACGTGTCATAAAAGCCCGCCGTCAAAATGAAAAATGTATACGAGAGCTAACCACCCTCGCGGGCGCAATATGTCGGCTTTCGTTTAATTGGTTTTCCATTATTCAGCGACATTGTGCAGGCGCCCATACTGTGTGCGAGGTGTTTAGAATCGAAACTGCCAATATTCGGATTTGGGAGTTGGAGGATTGGTTGTTCGTTATCGTTGTGTGCAGTGTGTGTGACGTTTGTACCTAGTTCGTTTTTTGCGTAATCGGAAATTTGGTCATTTTTCATCGGGTGGTGATAAAAATTTATCTTTTGAAAATATGAATGCTGAAACTGTTTCGGGCCAACGGTACGTGATCGTATCTTTCTACCGACCGCGCACCGGGCTGCTTAACTTGCAACAGTGCGTTTCATCTAACTAAATCATAATTTTTTTGATTAAATTTAAAAATAGTTTTTTTTTGTTTTTCTATATATAGGTACAACCTATATAATACCTGATGCAAAACATAGTTTTCTTAATAATTTTCCGGAAAAAAATGAAGATAAATTCGAAAAAGTTTGAATGTCAAAAACTATCGCTCACCGGATAATCTAAGGTCAATGAAACATCGTCATCCATCTTCTTACCAGAACTAATCACATCCGTCTATTAGCCGCGGTGTTTGTCAATTAACTTCGGTTGTCATTGAGAACCAATATTTTTTACAAGATTAAATATTTGGCTTTTCAAATAACAAGCATTATTAATTGACTAATGTAGTTTTAATATTAAATATTATCCTTCAAACATTTTTTTACCATCAACTCAGTAAGGACGAAAAATATTTTGATGACGCATATTGCGTGCTTTGAATCTAACCCCCAGATATTCATTCGCACAAACAGGCCCCGCGCGGATTATGTTCCCGAATTAATTGCATTACGAGACCGTAACGGCCCGCGCCCTGCACTCACAAATTAGCATTCATACATACGTGTCGTTGGTCCTTTTTAAATTTCCATGTTATGTAAACGTTTTGCGGATGCAACCTATTTAAATTACATACCATAATTGCTCAATTGCCCAAATGGAATAAGCTTTTCGTTCCATATTCAAACACGGCCGTCTAAAATTTTCATACATTTTCTTTCCGAGGCACATTCAAAGCGTCCCGGCACTCTGCGGAATGCCCCGAAACACCACACAACAATCCTTGTACAGGACATCGACATCCTTCAGCCATTTCGGCACGCCATAATGCCGGGTTGTCGCACGACCGTTTAATTTAATCGGCGTCCGCTAATTGCGAACGTGACAACATAAGTGGGGCCATTAGTGCCGAAGTGACTGGGCATAGGTCATCGTGCCATTTTTTCCCGGGTACTACCCCCGAAAAGGGGTGGCGGCGAGTGGCTTAAAGACAATTTATGGGGGCGGACGCGAGCCGCCGTAAACTTTTAGTGTTGAAGGAAATGAACAAGTTTTTGTATTAAGAAACTTGCTCTTGATGGCGAAAGTGGCGTCCCTCTTACCCCCGGCGTCGACGCCTATCCTTATCCACCTTTAAAACTTTCATTTCTTCGCTGTTACCTTTTTTTGCGCGAGTTTTTCGCGCACTTTTTCAGCGCCGCCCGTTCAATCCCTTCCCCGTTTTATAACTACAATAAGTTACAGTTTTTATCCGCGTTATATAAATCCGCATGAAAATGTTCGGGGAATAAAAAGCGGTCGGATTGCGGGTCGGTTTTATAGCCGTTCGGGCGATTTTCCTTTTTTTTTCGTTTGCGTCTAGTTCATAACACTTGCAGATTAGTTTCGCTCAAATTTTTCATGGAGCATCGGAAATTTATCGTTTCGGATTCTAATTAAACCGGACTAAAGGCTCAGATGTATAAAAAAAATATTTTATATTTATAAATATCAATAACCTTTGAAAGTTTTATGTATATTATTATACCAACCAGAATGCTCTCTAGTATTATCTCGGCTTCACATTCAGTTCCATCTGAATGAACTCTACTATGCTCAATCTATTATTCTATATAGTATAATCTTACTACATGCCAAAATATACACATCAGATATTTTTAGAAGACCAGAAAAAAATACAATCTCTATCACAAATATATTTTCGCCCGAATCAACTGAATAACTACACCGAAACTAATTAAACGAAACGTCTTTTGACTCTTGCTACAGCAGTATTTAAGTAGGAAAAGGACCTTGTCTAAATTATAATGAGTCGTGTTTACTACCATTTGAAACAGTGGCCAGGGTTGAATACGGCCATCTTTACGAGCGGACCCTAGCGATTTTACGCGTCGCAGTGAACCTTCGCGTAAATATTCGCAACTCGCGAAAATATCAACGGCGGACCTTGGGACGTTGTTGTCTTAGTTGTCGCCGTTGTTTTTGTTGTTGTTGTTTTGTTGTTTCGGGCCTAACCAAACCGTGACGGGATAATTCTTGCCGATTTTCCGAATCCGAAAGCGCCGGCGTTTGCCCGATTTGCCCTCGGATTGTCCTCAAATAACTTCGCAATTTTCAATCGACGCTACAAATAGTTCATTCTGAAACAATATTGATTTTTTTTTCTTTTCAGATGCACAGCATGTCCAGATCAATGCGAGAGCTGCAACAGTGCTGGTAAATGCGGCGTGAGGAGAGACCCGTTGGTGCGTGGTGCACTTCTGGTCACGCAGGCCTCCTGCATGCTGGTCACCGTGATGATGGCCGCTATAGTCTTCAAACAGAGGAAATGTAAAGTACGTGTGGTATTTTGTATTATACTGTTCAATGAGAGGTGTTTCGTTTGATTTAATTTGCGGAGTCGTGTCAGTTGATACCTTGAAGGTCGATCGTTTTTGATTAATTTTAAAGATTATTTACAAAATGATTGCTTTCGTTGATGATATTATTGTATTACACAATTTCCGTTTTATAATTTATCGAAGTAATTCTTCGTTAGTATGACAAAATTCATTCATCAAATTTGAATAATAATCTTCATTCAATTATTTTCATGAAAGTCATTCTAAATCAAATGGATTTGAAAATTATCTATCACAAAACGGCAGTAAGATAATATTTTAAAATACATATGTATAATACACATTATACTTACATCATAATTATATACGTAGAACGGATCGGATATTGAATACAAACTGCACACTTAAACAAAACGGAAACAATTTCAAATGTATTAAATATGCATTTTGATCGGGTGAACGAACGTGCACGTAACACATCGTAAAAGATGCGTTATTTTTTTTTTTAATAAACATTTTTTGCATTTTCGTTGTTACAGACGATCGCATCTGGAATGTGGACCATATTAGAGACCATTCTTCTGGGAACGTTTTTGCTCTACTCGACGGTAAGCACGCCAACTAGCGTTTTATGCTACAGCTTCGTATATTTATTTATTTTTGCACACTTACTTTGCCACCATGTAGTTTTCTCGCTCTATTTTCGTGTATTTTTTCCCTTTTAAGTGATCGAATGGGTCGACGGCACCCTCAGCAGAGCGTGTAGCCAACTATCATTAGTTCCGAATTAGTTACGATATTGATTATAACACTTCGTCGAATTCTAAGAATATACGTGCACAAATAAAAACGACGGGGCCGTATGCTCTTGCAATTATTTTTTGATTATTACGTTTGTTCAATACTGGATTTTACTGTTAATTTTTCTTGTACCGCAATTTGTTGTGGATAGGAAATTATGTTCGATACACTCGCTGGAAGGCTTAATTTGATTTAAATTCACAGTAACGCTATGCGGAATGTTTAAAAGAGATTTTCATATTGAATACATTTACACGGGTATTGCGAAACGATTGCTCAATATTAAAAATCCTATTATTATTATATTTAAAAAAAAAATCTTCCATCTATTTATTATATTATAGATTCGATCGTGAAATTTATAGATTTTCGTATACAAAATAACCTTTCACATATGTAGCGAAAACCTTCCCATGCCTTTATTAGGTAGCTCTAAACGAATACACAAATATGAAAAAATGAGTAGGCTTCCAAACGACATTACAATGAAATTAATCACTATTAAAACGAACTGTTATTAATGAGATTGTTGTTATCGGAACGTATGTGGGTCGACGTTTCAGTTGCATCACACAAAACAAGCGAGGCCTCGCCTACAAACACACATAGTCAGGATGCACGCCTCGCAGAACGTCAATGTCACGCGAATCTACCACTTTTTTGCACTTAAAACAATGTTATGCTTCTCAAATTGTTGATTAAGATTTTTATAAAGATCTAGAACGTTCTTAAATGTAAAATTTCAAAAAAAACTCGCGTAATTTCGGAATGATATGGTTATGAAATAAATATCGTTGCGTATGATGTTTTATAAATTAAGTGGATAATTTCGAACAAATATAAAACATAAAAAGAACTATAAAAATTACTAGTATACGGAGTGCACGAGTCGTCGAAGAAACTTTAGAAATTTTATTTCTTATGCACAACAATGTTGTTAGCATCGAAGCCCTTAGGGTGTTTGTGGAAAATTTGCATGGACGTTTTCACAGCGTTGAATAGACTACGCAAATATTAACTACAATTACTATTTTGCTAGTCGACTAAAATAGTCTGAATTTAACATTATACAACAAATTGTTAAAAGGATACAACATTTAAAATATTATTTTCGATCATTTTCTTCTTCACAAATTTATCTACAACAAAGAAATTTCAAAATTTCCTGTATCAATTTGCGAATAAATAACAATTAAACCTTAAACAAATTTTAATTACACTTTCGAAAAAATCTACAAATCAATAAATTCCATTTACATTAACCATTATTCGACAACCATCATCCACAAAGGTAGATTATCACAATCCAATTACACAAACAGAGCACATCGAACCGATTGGGAACCACTGCCACAATGGACACAACAACTCTCCACCTCCGAGATGTGTCCGAAGAAGGTACCGGAAGTGGGCGACGCTGGCGCCGCTTCCGGTGCGGCGGTGGCGGCGCGAAACGTTCAGGAAACGGAGGCCGCCTTGGAGGACCATTAATTCGTGTTGATGATGTCTATCTGGGTGTCCGTTTCGTTGTGTGGCCGTCGATGGCCGAATTTTAATTGAACAACTCATTTCGTTTCGAACGTGTCGGGTTTCGTTTGTGATCCTTGTCAGGGTTGCCAATTTGGTTTTAGTTTTGATTTATTTTATTTATGATATAGTGTTGTTGTTTAATATTGTTGTACTCTTTGCTTTTTATCGATCCTTAATATATAATATTTGCAGTGTATAGATTAAATATGATATGTGCACGTTGAATTATACGCTATTTTTTACACAATATTTTTTCGCCCAATAGGTTGTCGCCCAATTTGTTTTTGGTCAATTGGATTCGCCTATTTGATTTTCACCCAACTGCCCATATCCAATCGTAGAAGTTAATACAGTTATATTCCATCATGAGATCATTTTAGTGAAGAGTAATTTCGATGTTAAGTTTTTTTTTATTGAAAAAAACTTTAACTTCCGATGGTATCAAAAAAACCTTGTCTAATAATAGACGTTGAGTTTGTTCATGATGATGATGATTACACTGTATAGTTTATATCTTCTAATGACTAGATAATTCAAAAACTTTGATTGTCCAGTCTAATGTTGTTTGTTATTTCAATTAACCAAATGAAAATTGTTCAAATAATATAATTGTTTCAAAGATCGTATAAAAATTAATGCCCAAAAAAGAATGTAATAGAATTGCAATCTATTTTTCATTTGATTGAAATTTCCTCTGAAATTCAAATTCAAAAATGATAAAAATAAAGTGTATACCACAACACTTTACGTCGCGTGAATGCGAATTTCCTCTGCAACGCGATGAAAAAATAGAGTTTTTTTTTTTTTTTACGGAACGTTCGTTAATGAGAATTTCCCATTAAAAGCGACGTCGGCAGACGTCGAAAGTTTCACAAAAATATACGTACAGCATATAAACACTGTCACGTAATATAAAAAGATGAAGAAAAAGAGGCTTTTTTAATTCGGTTATCACCTTTTCCGATGGTCGGCGCGTAATTGGTAAAGTGCTGCTTAATAATCGTAATTGCCCTGTGACACGAAGCGCCCAGGCAAAAGCTTTTAAGGTCGCTCCCCTTTGCCCCGTATGGGGACGGCTCCAAAAATCACATTAGCATTTTGTTTATGAGACCGGGATCATTACTGCAATCGAATTAGACGGTTTGAAGATTCAGTACGGGCCGTTAGACTTAACATCGCCCGTACGTAACGGCTTGTCAATATCGATAGTTCAAAGGTTAACTAGTAGTATATCGAATTTATTTTAAGTATAATATTGGCATTAATCTTATTTATATTTTATCATACATATCATACAATATCCATTGTAAAAAAAGGTATTTCAAAAATTTATCGAAAACTTATCCAACTCTTTTTATGTTTGAATACTAAAAAACTATTCGTTTTTTAATGTTTTCGAATTGATGATACGTGCATTCATATACAGAGTATAAACAATTCAATTATCAATATTTCACATTAAAAATATATATTCATAAAAATAAAATTTGCGACAGCCCTATCCGTCGCGAATAGCTCTCTCGCGGATGATGAACGACCGCAATTTTCTTTTATTCGCACCCCGGTTTAATTTTGTTAATCATCGCGTCCGAATTATCGACCAGGTGATGTGCCGCAATTAAATTGTGCGTGGCGCGATAAATGGGTGTAGAGGGATGACGATGATGGGAAAAAAATTAAATCGCGACGATACGACGAACGTACCTTCGACCGGCCACATGATTGATGACCCTAATTACTCTTCGGCTCTCCCTCTCCTGCGGCGGTATTATGGTGTTGTTTGTTATGGTGACACGTGCTGAGGTACGGCCTATTATTGGCGTCGTTTTATTTATGTCGGTTTTTGTTGTTTTCAGGTCGTAGTTAGGTTTTTCGAGCCGTCCGTGGAACAGTGCTTGGTCGAGCCTTGGTTTCGGGAGTTGGGCTTCATTGTGTGTTATGGAGCCATCATCCTCAAGTTGTACAGACATTTGATCGAGTTCAGGACGAGAAAGGCTCATAGGTGGGTCGTGAAAGATGTGGATCTACTCAAGTATTTGTTGGCCATGGTGAGTGAAGATTAACATATTCGAAATTAATCCGTTCAATAATTTTCTATTTCGGTCATTGCCGAAACTATTATTTTTATACTAAATATTCAATGAAATTTCAAATTTCTAAAATGATATGTGTGACGTATAATATTTTAATTAGTTTTATCGGTAATGCGAATGTGATTAATTAATGAATACAAATGTTTCGTTCTACTTCTATTATTGCATTATTTCCTATTCAATATCAATTCAACATTAAATTACCACGCTTGTTACATTATCATCTGATTAATTAACGCTTACTGACTATGCAATTATATATCACCTGTGACCATAGATTTAACACAAAGCAGCGAAATTGTTCAATTCAAAAGCTGGAAACGGCAACAGATGTGCTAATTGGAAAATGCATGCTTTTCGACCATACACAATATTTTCGCACGACAAACTTTGACTCTCCACAAATGCGCAACAATAAACATAAATGCAAATTACGCAATTTCCTCGAACTTTATATTGTATTGACCTGCTCCGATGTAAATCTTTGTATAAATAATTCTCTTGACAGATGACGAGCGAAAGGTTTTACGGCGTCGTTAACCGTAACCCTATCTAAAACTATCACTGACTATTCGACTCGAAGGGAGGTCGAAATCGAACCTTTCGATAACCGCACGTTTCGTGTGTATTGTGAATGTGTTATTTTTATATTATATTTACGAGCGTTCCCTGTATCTAAACATTGTGTTTAAATTCGCTTGTTCATCTGAATTTTAATTCAATTTCGCGTGGCGCGGCATAACGTAAACGCATTTCGCTTTTGTTTGGTCAAAAGTGCTCGAAGCTTGCATTGTACAATATAAACATGTAGAATATAAAATGTGAACAATGAAAACTTTTAAATTTATTTTAGTTTATCTGACGCGTTTTCCGATTCTAAAATAATCTCGAGTGTTAGAAAGAAAATGGTTTCGATATCGAAAATTTCGGGTGTCTTTCAATGCGCACTACGGCGGTCCGTTTAATATTGTTTATAATACCTGCTGTGTTTTGTAAACGATTCTTTTGATGGTGCCTACGTTAAAACGTGCGTTAAAAACTAACTTATTATTTTATTTTTCTCTTTTGAATTTTCATGTCGTTTCGATATGATATATTGTGTTGCGTTCTAGCGAAATCTGCTAGTGCATGAAATTGAAAATGTCTAAAAGACCATTCGTTCTGTGCATATTTTCAATTTAAAATCCATTTTATTTCTTGCAATAGGACGTTTTTCACAAAAGTTTACATGTTATAAAATATATCACATGTTCAAAATGTTTCCACGTCCACAAAGTATATTTTAAAAATTTAACACGTATAATAGAATCTTTAGCATTTCTAAATGGGTATGTTAATTTTCAAAGTAATCATTTTTTGATTATACTACATTTACAATGTAAAGAATAGTTCAAAATATTTCACTGTTCATCAGTATTAAAACAATAATTATATTACTACGTCTACGGATAATAGTTTACGAGCAAACGTGCCGAAAGCATAACCCAATGTTCGAACCGTAATTTTATTCTAACGGTACAATTTCGTACACCATAAAAACAAGATATGAACCGTATAAACTGAGAATGGCGGTGGCGTGTTCGAAATCTATTTGTTAAATTTTCTAGCAACGATTAAGATTAACACGCAATTCACCGGCGAAGAGAAATGGGAAGTGCGGCCGCAACATTAGAAACATTCGTTCAACGAAACGAAATCGGCATATAGATTTCGTGTCGGAAACGGTGCAAACGTTTAGCAGCCAGGCAGCGATAAAAAAAATATATACGAAAATTATTCAATCGCTCAATTGAATTCGCTTTAATGCGAGCTTTGCGCAGATTAACTCGACTTGAAGTACTGAAATCAGCGAAAAAGTACGATGAAATTTCCATTTTTTCCTCCGCATAATAACAATTTGTGCTGAGCTTTCTCGTACTTTTTGAATGGGCGAAAACACCTTTTTTATTATTTCATGTTTTCGCCGTTGTTTGAGTTGAGAACGGAGAGGAACGCCACCGTGATCTTTTGTGCAAATGACCGCGGTTTAACTTAATCTTGCGGACTCTTCAAGAAGTCGCTCTGTCAATATCGACCCGCTCCATTTTCATAACATTTCCATTAATAATGCGTTTATTTTTCATTGGGTTAAACCGAGCAAAAGAAAAACGCGTATACTACGACATCTATGCGTTTGTTTATCGGGCTTTTCTGTTATTTTCTCGAGCACGTCACGAACGGATCGGATCGTTCCTAAGGCGCGTTTAATTAATTCACAATCTCGGATATAATCAGATATTCTTGGTCGTTTACAAAGATGCTCTCCGGGGACGAAAGGGTCGATTGACGTCTCTCTAGGGCGTCGTAACGTTTCTCGACGTCGACCTGAAGGTTTTCCTTAATGAGGCTCAACCGAAAAGGGGCGCGCGTCACTAACGATTGTTTAATATTCGCGACTCGGCTACGTTTATATACACACCGCCTAACCGAATTACGCCTTCGGTTATACATTAAGGATTATGGAGTATTATCCTCGGTTGAAACATGTCAATTTTCAGGTGGTCGCCGTGCTGTGTTATCTGGCCGCGTTCACCGCATCCAGTTTGAACTTCATGAGGGAGCAGTACAAGTTGGTGAGGACCGAGGAGACATCCTCTGGACAGCTGTTCCTGGCTTGCAAGCCCCTGTGGTGGGACTACGTGACCGAAGCCGGAGAAATGTTAATTCTCTTGTTCGGCATACACCTCAGCTACGCCAGCCGTAACGCTTTCACCCAATTTCAGGTGGGATATAACCGACTAAGAATATCCCAAAATATTGATCGTTTTTTTTCACGTGTGTTTTCGCTTTCAGGAGAGGCGTTTCTTGTGTGCTGCCATATGCGTAGAAGCCTTCGTGTCCGGAGTCTTCTACGTGCTACGAGCCCTCTACGTGACCACACTACATCCTGACTACATGTACCTGGCCTATTTCTTACGCTCGCAACTGACTTCTACAGTCGTCATACTACTCATATTCACACCTAAGCTTTGGTATCAACACAAGCAGGTAACTTTTATTTATATACTACATACGTGTATTGTTGATAGTTTTTAAGCTCCGTTTCCTCGTCTTTATGTTGATGGCTCTTTCTTAGTTGAATTTGATTAATTTTGTTTTAAAACCGATTCTTTTGTCGTAAAATAAATCTAGTCTCTTCGATACGTATCTCGTTTGTATTTTATGTGTATTCGTTCGTGTCTGTTCCGAGCTTTATCTAAAGAAAGGAGTGTTTCTCTTTGTTCGGGCTTTGCCTCGTTGTTCGATTTTTCGCCGTTTCGTGTGCACTTTTCCAACGGATTTTTTTTTATTTTTGTTTTGAACAAACATTCGACTAGAAAAGATTTCGCTTACAAAAAAATCTGAAAAGACTCGCTCGGAATACCTAAATTTTCCACTCTTGCACATAAAGTCACGTATAAACTAAACAAGCAACCGCTCCCGTCCCGATAAATTTAGATTCGAATTCCAGCATATAATTCACTTACGAATTTATTTATAACCCCCATTCGAAAAACGCTATTTTTACACCCACAATTATTTCTAACAAACAGCCATAACTTTTATTATCATTATACAAATTGCACCCGAGCAACAACATAATTTTATTGCGTCCATAAAAAAACTGACGGAAGCCCAAGATATGCATAGGAACGACAATAATAAACCTACATAACGATTACTCAGCACGAACCCACCTAAACGAAAATCATAATACACACCGCATTCCGCTTCGAGATTCGCCTCAAGGTGCGGTCAGACTTATTTGCGCAGCGGGCGGGCGAACCGACCCCCATTGAATAGCCGCTTAATTTCGAGTTATTCTTCGATTCTTCGCCGATTTGAATGAGAACAAAGTGGACGGGGAGGGCGACCCACCCTCGACCACCCCCCAATGACCGTGTAGACGGAAGTCTTTTGTCGCCCGAGGTGGGCTAATTCCGCCCACTCACATTACCACCCCGTCTCCCGGCCGATCCGTCATTAGGCTCCGTTTTGCATAACGGCGCGTAAAAGCGTCGCCGATGAAGACTTAATTAAACCGGGACGCGAAAAAATACCCGGGGAAACAAAAAGCGAGGAATCCGTCGGAGGGAGCGGTCGATTTAAGCCAATTTTCCAGAGCAAACAAACATTCGGCGCGCGTATATAAATTGTACATTACTCGCGAGTGTATAAACGCTCGAAGCTGTAATTTATGTTTTTGGAAATGTTTGTTTTGCGGCTCGGTCGGGTCCGCAAGAGGTTGGCGTCGCGACTCCATGCCCTTCCTCATCCCTCGTCAGGGCACTTGGTGTATTGGGTTAAATTATTATTCCGCAAAGCAACAGTGAGTCGAACGCTGAAAATGCGATGCAAATTTCAAACGATGTATTTTATGAAAATTTCATTTGTGTGTCGTCGGCGCGGAGTCGTATCGCCGCGCTGTGCATACATGGAGGAATTGTTTTCGTACGGGCGATCGTTACCCATGTGCGAGTGTTTGTTTTACTGTGAAAAGATATGAGTTTTTGTTTCTTGTCATATCGATTTTATATAACTTATGAGATTGATAATTTGAGAAGATTGAAAAAATGCAGGGTCATGCGAAATGAAAACACTACGCCAACTTATACACTTCGTTCATTAATTCAAATAACTTTTATATGTTCTTCGTGTATTTATTATAATATTTCATTTTAGGTATTCTATCTAACTTTTAACTAAAATTGCACTATCTCTATTATTATATTATATATTGGGTGATCTTACCTAAACGCAAACCGAAACCAAACTGAAACATTTATTATATTTATTTATTAATTCGAGTCACAATGTTTAAGTACAGAATGTACAGAATACTAAATTATTGCCTTTCGTTTAAATTGCTTTTACATTTTATTTAAAATTGTACAAACTAGGAATGTTATCATCGGTAAATAACCCAAATAACATTTCGGTAATTTACCGTTAAATTTTCAATGTTTACCGGTAAATAATTTTTTTGTGTTGTTCGAATATTTTTGAAAAATTTTATTTTTTTTAGAAAATTTTTTTGAAAAAAGTCGATAAGGTATTTTTTTTAAGAATGTATTTTTGAAATGTCGGTTTTTCGTTTTTTTTTTTTTTTTTTCGGTTTTTATTTAGAATTCTTTACCAAATTACCGGTAAATTAAATTTTCGATAAATCTAACATCCTTAGTACGAACCCTATTAGGTACACCGTTAGATGATCGTGCCTGTACATCAACCAAAACCCGATTTATTTATTCGAGCCGCTTTTATAAACTCTCATCACATTCAATATTGTCCTGCAACAATTCAGCACCTCAAAAAATAAAAATGGGCATTAAACATCGAATTCCAATTCAAAAAAATTCATCGAAAACACGCAACATATAGAGACACACATTCGACATGTCACTACCGTTTCCGACGCGGAAAGCGAACTGGGTATTTTTTTCGCTCGCATACCTGCGTGCGTGACCATCCTCTCGCCGTGGAAATATTCCCTCGGGAGAGATGTAAAAAGGCTACACGTTCTCACATTTATATCATCCGCACACAGTGATAGATAGATGGATACCCGTTTGATGTGTAGGCTGTATAAACGCTCGCATGGGTGTGCGGGAAAATAAATAAGCGTGGAAATTCTCGATAAGTTTTCGCCGCGCGAAATAAGTGTTGCGCTCCTATCGGATGCGCGAAATAAGGGTTGCGCTCCTACTGGATGCGCCAAATAAGAGTTGAGAGCGCCGATTTCCTGTCGGCCGCTCAATAAAGGGTTGCGCGGAAAAATAGTGCTAATAAAGGGTTGCACCGTGGTCGATTTGCATCAGCGAGGTTATCTTGATTGTGTTCGTGAGATCAATTAAACAATGGTGTTCATTTCTATTGTTTATTTAATGGTAAGGTACAAGAAGAGGTGTGAATAGTTAGATGGTAAAATATGAACGACGACGCCGCCGAGTTGGCGTATGGCTTTTATATCGTTTAACATAACAAAAAAAAATCATACTGCTTGCATCACTCTCGCACCTTCTCGTTGAGATGGTGCGAGAAAAATATTCTAGATGCTTCTCGAACTCTCCCCTTTTTTTTTTGCCAAAGGCAATAAAATTATTTCATTAACAAGAAAATATATTTCGAGAGAGTGTTCCCACACTCTCGATTCGTTATGGATTACAAGGTGATTTGAATATCGTAGAAATGTATTTCCCTTAAACATATAAAAATCAAGCCGAGAGTCACCCCGTGTGAATCTCAGCAACAAATGTGATAAAAGCAAATTTTAATAGCTAAAATACGCTTTGAGAGGGTTCCCACACCACTCCATTCGTTAAGGGCCATAAAACGGTATTAATATAAAAATAAGTTTCCTTTAAGATATTACAAATTGAGTTCGAGTGCCACCCCATGTGAATTTGTGCAGTAAAAGTAAATATTAATAACTATATAAGTTTAGACAAACATCGAATCTTAATTAATAAAAGTTATAATGTGTAAGTCATGTGAACGTGAATTCACAGGACTTAACTCCTCCTTCCTCAGAATAACATCGTCCTCGATGATAGATGACGAGACACAAAATATAATAAAAATGCATATCAAAAATACAATACAAAGTCAAAAATTCATATTATAGTATAAAATCAAAAATTTCATATAAAGGTTAAACAAAATTCAATTAAGACAATGTCAATACAAATAATGAATAAACAAACAAAATTAACTTAAATTAAGAGTATTATTGATAAGGAATATAAAAAGTAAATCAAAAGTATTAGCAATATTAGATATTAATTATCTCAATAGCATATTTGTTTAGTTAATTCAACTTATAAAAATATAACACTATTCTAATTGTTCTCATTTGGTTAATTTATTTATTTTTCACTTGGCTCATTATTTCTTGAGCCTGAACTCACAATATTGGCTTTTCACTTTTAACACAATTTAACACAATTACTTCACTGTGATTTTCCTAGTCTTGTGGAATCAGTTTTCATCAGAAAAGTCGTCGTTTGTTCAATTGTTGATACAGTTCAAATTTTCATGGTACAGTTAACAATTCAAACATTTAATCATCCATAAAATATAAGGATTAAGGATTAGGGATGATTTTGGTTCCATTTGTAAGGATTGATTTTATACGGTTCAATTTATTAGTTATTGTTCAAATTTAGTATCTCAATGTTGAATATCAGATTCGAGTCGTTGCGATAAGCTCAAAGTTTTAAAAACTTATTATTATATATACGTATTGCGATTCGAAATTTTTTATTTAAATAATCAAGTTTCTCAGGTGTAATACAGTTAGAAATCAATACAACCTAGGTAAAATAATCGCGTTGTTAAACTCAATATAAATGATTGATTATTTTTAAACAATTAAAGTATTGATAAAACACATACAAAATAAATGAAATATTATGTAGTAAATAAAACAAAATAGACAAAAGTAAACAAAGTATTAATATTAATATAATAAAAAATTTACATTAAATCATGGATCTCCATCTCCCGGTCCATTATTATTTTCATTTTGAAACTTACGCTTAGGTTTAATCTTATTTTTATGTATTTTACCCTTTTTTGTTCTAATAATTCTGTTTAAATTTTTCTTAACTACGGTTCTAACATATAATGGATCGTTCTTTTTTCTACGATTATCTCTTTGGAAAACAATTTCGTTTTTATTATAATTTCTGGGTTCTGGTAAGGTTTTATTAATTTTATTTATAGTTTTTTCTTTATGCAATATACTTCGTTCCAAAATAATTTTATTTAGGTTATCGAATTCCGTTTTTTTATCTTCTACGTATTTAGTTAATGGTACATTAGTTGGAGTTGAGGTATCAAGTATACCCCTTTTTTCTAAATGACCGTTAATTACTTCATGAGGTGTTAATTTAGTTACAGAATGTATGGAATTGTTATAGGTTATTAATGTTTCAAACAATTTTAATGGTTTACTTTTATTTTTGTCGCCGGTTCGCGTGATTATTCTATAGATTTCTGTTAAGGTTGAGTGTAATCTTTCTACAGGTGAATTTCCTGTGGAATTCCTGTTACAAGTGAGATGATGTTCAATGTTATAAATTTTTAGAGCATCCTTAAACGTATTTGACGTAAATTCTCTCGCGTTGTCTGTTACGATTTTAAGTGGTATACCTTTGTTAGAAAAAAAGCTATATAACGCTTCTACAACATCAATACTATTTCGAGATTCTAATATTTTAGCATATGCGTACCTACTAAATTTGTCAAGAATGGTTAATGCAAAAAAGTTATCTATATGATAAATATCTAAATGTATTATGTCTAAAGGTTTTGAAGGGGATTCCGTTATAGCATATTTTTGTTCAATGGGGTGTCTTTCGTATTTATTCATAGAACAAATTTCACAGTTGTTTATCGTCTTTGCGATTTTTGATTTAAAATTGTCAAAATACACAGATCGTTTTAAATGCAACATAGTTTCGTTTATCCCTCTATGTTTGTTTTTTATATGATAATCTAGAATTATTTCATCTTGTTCGTCTACGTTTTCTATATCCCTTAACAATATGGAACTTTTTAAAACTTTGTACGTGCTAAAATATTCTTCGTGAACTTTTCTAATTAATCTAAAGGTGTTATCGCATTCGCACAAGATGCAATTTGTTTTTTTAGAGCAAAAATACTTTTTGAAATAGTTAATTATATTTGATTTGGTAAACCCATTTTGTATGAACGTCCTACGTCTTCTCGTTTTAAATAATAGCTGGAAGTTATTTTTTATTGTTTCGCGTGTTTTTATCCGTTATGAAAATAAGCTGCTCATTATATCCGTTAATAGGTTGTTCGGTGAATCTAATTCCGGTTATCAGGTCTTCTTCAGCTGAGTGTACAGTATTGTCGTCAATATTGACAATAAGCGATTCGTTGGATTCCGTACGATTTGCGTTTCCAAGTTCGTTTACATTAATTTCCACTCTGCTAAGTGCATCTGCGTTAGTATTCAATTTTCCTTTTTTGTAGAAAATTTCATATTCGAACTCCTCGAGTCGGAGTCGCCATCTAACAAGTTTGGAATTAGGTTCCTTGAGAGACATAAGCCAAATCAATGGCTTATGGTCAGTAACAATTTTGAACTTTCGTCCATACAGGTAAGGCCTGAAGTATTTGGTAGCCCATACTATCGCCAAAAGTTCCTTTTCGATGGTAGAATAATTTAACTCGGATTTTGATAGAGTCCGGCTCGCGTAGCAGACTGGTCGGTCGCTACCGATGTCGCCTTGGGATAGGATGGCTCCTATAGCTACGTCACTAGCGTCGGTGGTCAGTACGAAGGGTTTCGTGAAGTCGGGGTATTGCAATATAGGGTCATTACAAAGTAGTGTTTTACAAAAATTGAAACAATTAGTATAATTTTCGTTTAATATTATTTTGGAGTTTTTACTTAGACAGGCTGTTAAAGGTTTGGTTATCTTCGCGAAATCTCTAATGAACTTACGATAGTAACCTATTAAGCCTAAAACGATTTAATTTGTTTCTGAGTCTTGGGTATTGGAAAATTTTCTATGGCATGAATTTTATCTGGGTTCGGTTTGACACCTCCTGATGTAATCAAGTGTCCCAGATAAGAAACTTCACGTTTCAGAAATTCAGATTTGGTTGCTTGTATTTTGAAATTCGCGGTTTTTAATTTATGGAAAACTTTTGTCAGAATTTCGACATGTTCTTGGAGAGATGTGGAATAAACGATTATATCGTCCATGTATACAAGACATCCCTTATTAATAATATCCCGCAGTACGTTGTCCATTACTCGTTGGAACGTACTGGGCGCGTTTTTTAGCCCGAATGGCATCCTAATATATTCGAAATGGCCGTTGTCAACAGTGAACGCGGTTTTATCTATGTCTCTTGGATTTACCTCGACCTGATGAAATCCTGAAGCAAGGTCTAATGTTGTAAAGTACATACATTTGCCAAGCTTATCTAATATATCTGTGATGTTAGGCAAGGGGTATCTATCATCAATCGTTTTCTCATTTAACTTCCGATAGTCGACCACTAACCTCCATTTCAGCTTCCCAGAAGCGTCCGATTTTTTGGGGACAATCCAGATAGGGCTAGACCATGGCGAATTGCTATGACGTATAATGTTCTGTTCTAACATTGATTCAATTTGATTACGAACCTCGTCTTTATGTATTTCAGGGTACCGATAAGTTTTCGAATAAACAGGTAAATCATCCTTAGTATTGATTGAATGTTTAATCTGATTAGTAAATGTTAATTTCTGATTATCACAAAAAAATATATCGTTATATTGGTTACAAAGTTTAAATATAGCTTCCTTTTCCTCATTATTTAAATGATCCGTTTTTATTAAATTCTCTATATTGTTTTCCAATTCATAATAACTACTAATATGATAGTTATTGCATTCAAGATATTTATGACAATTTTCTACTTTAACGGGTTGTTCTATCACAAACTTATGAATCGAATCCGTTTTGTTTACTACTTCCACTAAACAAAAAAAATATTCTTTACTTTTATAAATTCCACCTTGTATAATAAGTTCCCCTACTTTTGACGTTGGCACAATAACATCTCCGTTTTGAATATCTACCGGGACTTTGCATAATTGTGATGTTTTCGGTTGAACTTTATACACACCCGATCTATAATTTGGTTTGAACAAGAGAGGTATTTTTACATTTGCAGTTTCTAAGAAATTTGAAGTTAAATTTATATTACCACGTAATTGTTGTAACATGTCAATGCCGATCAATCCATCAAAGTAATTATGAAATTTAAATAAAATAAACGTTAACGGTTTGTCATTAGCGAGATTTGGAAAGTAATCATAGGTTACTTTTCCATCTAATACATGATCGGTAAACACTGTTGATATATTTACCGGGTAAATTTTTTCAATTTGATGTTCAAAAACATGTTTTGGATTTATAAATGACATACTGCTACCAGTATCAATAAGAAATTTTAATGGTGGGTTCCCAGAATTATTGATGTGAATATATGGTAAATTAGTCGTATTATTATGATTATTATTCTCTATATATCCGACGGGTTCGCAGAGGCTCTGTTCCGAAAATTTGAATCGTCAATTTCATTATCGTGTGAGTCTAAATTTGTTTTGGTATTAGCTTTATTTTTTCTATTTATATTAAATACTTGCGGATGAAATACTCTCGTATGTCCGCTTGATGTATCCATTGGTTCAGGTGCTGGCTGGTTATGTCTAACAACACGGGTTTGATTAGAACTTCCAATCTTATTATTATTATTTCTGTTATAATGCGGAAGATTATTGCCGTTGTTACGCTGATTGTAAAAATTATTATTATTTCCGTTATAATACGAAAAATTATTATCGTTGTTACGTTTATCATAAGAATTATTATTATTTCCATTATAATTCGAAAAATTGTTACCGTTGTTACGTTTATTATAAGAATTATTATTATTTCCGTTATAATTCGAAAAATTGTTACCGTTGTTACGTTTATTATAAGAATTATTATTATTTCCGTTATAATTCGAAAAATTATTATTGTTGTTACGTTTATTATAAGAATTATTATTATTATTTCTGTTAAAATTCAAAAAATTACTATCGTTGTTACGTTGATTATTAAAATTATTATTACGTCTGTTATAATGTGAAAAATTATTATCGTTGTTTTGAAGATAATAAATATTCTGCTCTTCTGTGCACATACTTAACGCTTCGCTGAGATTACTAGGCCGCATGGCTCTGATGGTTGAACCTAATGGCTCACGTAATCCAGCTAAAAACGTACTTAGACAAGAGCTAGCGTAATAAATTTTTTCGAATCCAATAAAAGGGAATTTGTTTCGTGAATTTGACCATAATTATTTAATAAAGATAACATTTCTGAAATTTTTGAATGAAAATCTTCTACGGTATTATTACTTTGTCTCAGTTGGTGGAGATCGCGGATTAAGGAAACCTCATTTCGCTTATCAGTATAATGTGCGATGAGATTACACTTGATCTCATTCCACTGTATCGATATCCCATACGTGTTGAGTACGTCATCGGCCTTGCCAGTAATTTTATTCCGAATTGCACTATCAATCATATATTTATAAGCTTCGTCGTTTACAATAGGGCAAAATTGTAATGCATGTTCCACATCACATATAAATTTATGCAACGAAATAGGGTTGCCATCGAATTCTCGGAGGTTTTTGACCATATCCGGAATTCGCAAATTATTAAATACATCGATTGGATTAACTTCCATTGCTGTATTATTTTTCGGTAACGAGGAACTTGCTTGTGACAATAAACCGTTGTCCCTAAGCTGATCGCCCGTCTCAAATTCGATATTACTTGAAAATATTAATCGTCGCGGTGGAACGTTTTTTACGTTTCCGTTTAAAAAAATTTTTTTGGAAGGATTTCGAGAGGAAAACACTTTCATGGATGATAAAACATAAAAATTAAAAACTCACGTGAACGTTGATAACTCTCTGATTGATGCGCCGTGCTGTGTGATTCCGCGTGATAACACGTACCTTCGTGTTAATCTCCGTGGCTTCCACTTGATGTGCTGGTTCAGTGTAAGGAGTCAAAACTCGCCCTGGGCCGTCGTTTCGCTGCGTCCTCAGGTCACCTGCGTTGAGAATCTTCTTCGTCTTCAGCGGGTGGGGCTCGATAGACCGTCGAGTCTGCACGTCGTGAAGCAAGGCTTGATTCTTCAATATCCAATATTCACTTGGATAAAATCATACCGAGACTGCGCCAAATAAGTGTTGCGCTCCTATCGGATGCGCGAAATAAGGGTTGCGCTCCTACTGGATGCGCCAAATAAGAGTTGAGAGCGCCGATTTCCTGTCGGCCGCTCCAATAAAGGGTTGCACTTGGAAAATAGTGCTAATAAAGGGTTGCACCGTGGTCGATTTGCATCAGCGAGGTTATCTTGATTGTGTTCGTGAGATCAATTAAACAATGGTGTTCATTTCTATTGTTTATTTAATGGTAAGGTACAAGAAGAGGTGTGAATAGTTAGATGGTAAAATATGAACGACGACGCCGCCGAGTTGGCGTATGGCTTTTATATCGTTTAACATAACAAAAAATCATACTGCTTGCATCACTCTCGCACCCCTTCTCGTTGAGATGGTGCGAGAAAAATATTCTAGATGCTTCTCGAACTCTCCCCTTTTTTTTGCCAAAGGCAATAAAATTATTTCATTAACAAAAAATATTTTCGAGAGAGTGTTCCCACACTCTCGATTCGTTATGGATTACAAGGTGATTTGAATATCGTAGAAATGTATTTCCCTTAAACATATAAAAAAATCAAGCCGAGAGTCACCCCGTGTGAATCTCAGCAACAAATGTGATAAAAGCAAATTTTAATAGCTAAAATACGCTTTGAGAGGGTTCCCCCACCACTCCATTCGTTAAGGGCCATAAAACGGTATTAATATAAAAAATAAGTTTCCTTTAAGATATTACAAATTGAGTTCGAGTGCCACCCCATGTGAATTTGTGCAGTAAAAGTAAATATTAATAACTATATAAGTTTAGACAAACATCGAATCTTAATTAATAAAAGTTATAATGTGTAAGTCATGTGAACGTGAATTCACAGGACTTAACTAAAAGGAGGACTCTAATACATGTTTCATTTCAAGCCCATAAAACGTGCAAATAAAACGACTTATCCAACTTTCTCTAAAGATTAACCTATTGATCTTTATCATCAAAACATATGTTCAGTTAATTTCAAAATATTTAAATATGAACAGGGGCGTTCACTGGGACAAGAATACTCCTGTCGTCTACCAGTAGACGCCTTCAAAGCCGGAGAAGCAGGAGCTTTGACAGCCGACGGAGACGTGGCCGAGCTGAACCTGGCTGACATGAACCCAGAGGACATCAGAGCTGAACTGAAGAGACTCTACACCCAATTGGAGGTCCTGAGGAACAAGACCCTGCGAGCGGACAACCCTCACATCTCGAAGAGGCGCGGCGGACGCAAAGTGGCGCACCGGCGCTTCAGCCTACAGGTAAAACAGAAAAACGGCGAAAAAAGACGACAAACCTATCCGGATTTATGATGCGAAATTTTCGTGTTATACTATCGATTTATATTGTTTTTTTTTTTTCGATGTTGTTGATGATGGCCACCGATTACGGAATCGTGTTGGGCTGAAATTTGCGTCCGCTCTGAGGCGTTGTATCAGTGATTTTTAATTTTTGTATATGTAAAATTGATTTAGTCATTTTTCATTCGTTGGGCGAATGTTGTAATTTGCTGAAAGCTCGATTTTTTAAAATAAGCTCAAAAATATATTTAAGCTCAATATTAATATTCTGATTATAATCATTTTTATTGTGAATTATATTTTCACTTTATATACTCTATATTATATTGTTAAAGTCATTAATTTGTATTCAAATGTTATATTTGTTAAGAAACACTGGTACGCATAATGATTCAATTTTCATCGAGCTTTCGATCACGTATCAACAGAAAATTGTGTCATCGAAAGTTCGATATTGTAACATTAAAAATATTCATTATTTTTCATATTCAACAGTTCCATTGGCTTTCTTTTTAGACATGTTCATTAATTGAATCTGAAGACAGTTTTTTTCAAAATTAAGCTTTTTTTCATTAAAATTTTGTAATGTCAAAACATGATGCCTCTGCGTAGAACTTGGGAATGATAGTTTTTTTTACAAAAATGCTTTTATTAACATAATGGTTGATTTTCATAGTAAAATATCAATTTAAGTACCGTGTGGTTTTTGTTAATTTTATATAACTTGAATAGTTTTTGTTTTTAATTTTTGACTAGTCATCACCATTGAAATTTCAGAATAAATATTTGATTTGCCTTAAATTCTAAATTCAAAGATATTCAGATAGTTTATATTGTTAAAATGTTGAAAACATGTTTTTCAGTACATACCTTTATATTTTTAAGTTAGTAAACTTTAGATGAAGATAAATAATATACAGAGATTATTCAACATAAGAAGGTATCGACGATGCATTTCATTTAAATATCAGTAAGTAAATACCAAACATGAAATATTCCCTTTTGATTAGCAATTCTGACAATAAATCAACATTTTAACATGTTTTTTATACGAAACCTTTAGTAGTTTAAAAAGCGCTCTGCTAGAGAACGCTTGTTTGAACATCTATTTATCCATATACTAGTAGTATTGTTAACTAGTCCATCCTCAATCGATGAACGTAATTAACAAAATGTTCAACGATGCATCTGTGTATCTATTCCGAGAAAACAACGATACCTAACTACATATGTATGAACCGAAAAAATGTGTTGAATCCTCATCCACTCTAGTATGTAACGAGCACTTGTGTTTTTTTTCTCTGTTCCTCTGCTACGTAATCTACTTCGTGCCCGGTAGAAAAAGGGAAGCCGAGAGAAGGTAAGGAGACTGGTTTCATTACCTTAACAAATCTGACACAATGGCCCCAATCAAACAATTAACGCGCATACATGCATGGTAAGAAGTCGACTTCCTACCTTAATTTTTGCATAATTTCAAATCCACTCGAAATTGAAATACATATTACTATACCAAATCCTTTTTTTTCAATCACTGTAAAATTGATACTCTCTAGTGATTGCTTGCTGATGAAAAGCTGATCAATTAAAAGCCTCGCCGTGTACCATTGAAAAGTTAAATCGACTATGGCATGAGCTCCCCCTTGAAAATCCTGCGTGTTGAATGTTTAGATTATGTAGAAATTTTCACTCACACTCTTAAGTATGGTGTTATATACTATTATCATATTTTTTTTACATGTGTACATATTTATTTACATTTGTTTTCGTTATTTTTCAGTTTCAGTAAATTTCTTTTCGTTTTCGTAAACCAGTTGATTTTATCAAAATATTATTATACCTTTTCGAATAAGCATGGTATTGTATTCATAGTGGCCCTATTTTGACACCCCATATATTATATAATACCACTTTTTTGAATTTTATTATTTCCGTTTATATTATATCATATCATTCTTTGAGTTGTGTATTTGATTTGGTCAATGTTGTTATGTTCCCTAATTGAGTTTCTGTAAACACACATTAAATCATAATTATATTTATAAGAATATTTATATATTTATATAATGTAAGATCATTGTGCAAAGTTTTTTTAAATATTTATTTCTAATTTTGGAAAAATAATTTGCTTGGCATTTTCATTAAAGTTTTATTTATATATTTTACGCATTTTGCTCTATGACTTTATTCAACAATATAAACTTGTTGGTTAAGTAATTTTTTTCGTTGAATTAAGTCATACATCATTTTGAAATAGGCTCTGATGCAAATTCTTCAGTTCATAAATATTATATAATACAAATTAAATTAAACATCTGGTATAATATATGTTAAAATTACTGTTAATTTAAATTTAATACATTCCAATAATTTTTTTCTACAATTGTAATAAATGTCACATTTTATTCAAAAAATCGATTAGCTAACTATTCTCGAGATCTTTATTTTTTAACATTTTTATATATATATTTTATTTTTATTTAAACACTATTTCGTAGTTTTAAAATTACAAAATAGTGTCAAGAGTCTATTAAAAATTAATAATAACTAAAATATTTATTATATTTGTATTCTACAATAATAAATATATTTTAAAATTGCTTATAATGAAATTTTAAACAAACAACTTCGCATAAAACACCATCATTTAACATAATGAAAGGTCCCATCATAACACTCCCTCTCGTTACGTCAAAGGAACAGCTCTACAATAATTATTATTCATCCATTCATCACATAGATAAACATTAAACGAGCGTTTCATAAAATACACACATCCAACGCGAGTTTACTAAATATTTCAATGCAACTTATTTAACAACCATTAATAAACGTAACGGACAGACAAACAATTCAACTTACATACTACGTAATAAGCATATAATAATCATCATCATCATGAAAAGATATAATATAGTAGAAAAATACTAAATATGAGATATCATATTTTTTTAACTCGGTAGAGAATTTCAATACCTCTTCACAGAATTTGAATTACGTTGATGTCGATTTATATACATATGTATATATTTGGTATAATATACATATATATGACTACAAAATACTATAAGTAAATGGTACTAATTTCTATATTATCATATATTTGATTTCTGTAGTAAATTTCGATGCGATAAAAGCAAACCATAAAATATTTTATCTCAGTTAATATGGTAACTTTGAAAAAATTGAATTCTAAAAACTTTTCTGAAATATTATCCAATTAACAATAAACAGTTAAGTTACTTATCCATTAACTAATCGCACTGTAGTTTATCCGTTTTAGTATTGAAAACATTAAATTTGAAGAAGAAGCGCACTAGTACTTCTTCGCATTTAAACTATCAACTCAGTCGATCATTAAGAATTAAAACATTCCACACTACCCATATCCTGTCAATTTTCTTTACGATTTACCTAAAAATTTTAGCTTCTATCGTTTAATACATATAATACTTGGAACTTATAATACAAAGATTATTTTTTTTACATAATTATACTTTAAAGTTTTCTTCACATAAATATTATAATTTTTTATTATTTGCAACATTTCACCAAATACGATCATCTGGGAGCAACAAATACTTTACATCCAGCGCGTCTCAATTGGAGATCAAGGCAGGATATGGGTTAAACCGTTTATAAAGCAAACAAACACTCACAATTTTTCTTAATTTCAATTAATCAAATTTCATCAACACAAACCACAATCAATCAAACCCCCCTCACAACCCGATTCGTCCCCATCTCGAGAACAGTAGCCTAATCAACGCAGAATTTGCATCCGACGACCAGATCTAACCATAGCCGACACATACAACAAACATTTAATAAACATAAGCGTAAAAACTGCACTTACGTTCGCACTGCATCCGCCTGACGTGTCCCCCGTTTGTTTCTTTTTTTATTGTCCGCGCAACGGCAGGCGTTGCAGCACAAGCAGCAGAGGCACCAGCGCCACGAGCAAGAGGTCACCGAATGCGAGCCTTCGCGCACTCCAGAGGACTCCGTCTGCTCTGCCGAAGGACCCTCAGCCTACACCGATGGACCCTCAGTGGCCTACAGCGAGCCTTGCTTCGGCACTCCGAAGCAGGCCAAGTGACGCCCCGTCACCTTCGCGCCGGACGCGCGACGGACCCGCTGATGATGACCGTTCTTTGACCTATCTTGGAGGGGAGCAATAGATCAATGATAATCTAGAATGGAACGTATCAGTTATAGTACGTTGCTTTTGAAAATAGTCTTATTGCTTACGAGTCAAAAATTTCGATGTCCATTAAAATTGGAGGTGTAGCAGATGTGGTTTGAAAGATATCGCAGTGTCCATCGGTTAAGCGGATCGTTGTAAAGGTGTCACTCTTTGACTGGTTTTATAGTGAGGTGTATCCTCTGGAACTTGTGTTCGTATGGAATATTTGTTGTCGAGATCCAGTTTATGTTTTTGTATTGCTGCCGTTGAAAATTTTACGAAAAGTGATTCAGGAAATATGTATGGACGCACAATATTAGTGATGTGGCCCCTTGGTATTGGTTTTAGTTGAATCCTCAAAACGCACAAAAATATTGTATTCCATTATATGAGTATTTATTTTAAAATGGTTGTTAGTAATTGTTATACGTGTATGTAATATTTATTATTTAGATGTACATTTTGTATGAAATTATTTAATGTCATTGCATAATCGAGTGTTTCTTTTGTGATGTTGTATTATACAAATTTGCAAAGTCAACAATGTTTTATATTTATTAATAACTTACTATTATATTAGTTAATTTTTATTCCCATCTATCGTTACCAGTTGATACTAAAAGCAGCTCGATCAATAGTCAAATGTATACGTTTTCCAAAACTTTAGTTTATATAATTATTACGAACTAATAGTGTACTAATGATGTGTAAAAATGCGTATAATTAATATACTAAATTATGTGAAAAACTATCTGAGGAAATGTGGAAAATCGGGCGCGGAAAAACTAATGAATATTCTAGTCACCTTATAAAATGAATAAAAAATTTACTTATTCATTCAAAGACCAATGATAAATTAAAGAAAATTTTTTTTTACCAACCCAAGTATAAAATTTGAAATATTCAAATCAAAAAGAAAAGTAACAATTTTTTTTTCAAATTCTTGCTGTTTTTTTGTTTGTAAATACAAATTCAGTTTTGAAAAATTGCTTCAATACAAAATAGTTTTTAAACAAAAAGTTTTTATAAGAAAAAAATAAGTGCCAAATGCGGTTTTAAAATATGGTTGTGCTCATATTGATTATAAATTGTGGACTATTGATCTATAATTTCAATATTATCATATATCATAATGTTAAAATCATTACCAACAAATTTACTAATTATTTTTATTATGATTCTGTGCCAAACTTTTAATTTTATTTTCATATGATAAATCATGTGTCGGCTTATAAGTATAATAAAATGACTTTTATGAAAATAAGGGAAACATACTACCAGTATATAGAAAAAATAAATAAAAGAAAGACTGAAAGAAAGTTTTGATTTAACAAACACATCTAATTTGTATGCTGAATTGTAAAACCGTAAGTCGTGACATTCTTCAGTATTGAGATTAAATACCATTGTATTACACAATTTACAAGATAGGCAAAATTTTTGATATATCGTAAACACAATGCTTTTTCACATATATGCATTGCAAGTGTGATTTATTGTATTGAATGTATTTGTAATAAATATTTAGTGTAAACCAAATTTATAAATAATTTACACTTTGTTATATATTTGCTGTTCATAGTATAGATTATTGGTATTATTTAAATGTTGAGCTTCCCGACTTGCATGGGTGTCACCATTGCTGGTTATACAATGGGATGAAATTAAATGGTCACCCTGATTATTACGCCTTGTAAAAATTATTTGTTAACTGAAAGAGAAATTTATAGGTATGGTCAATGTTTGAGATAGCATTTATAGATTTATTATATATATTATAAATTATAATTATTAATAAATCAACATGATTTTATACAAACATTGCACATTTTGAGATTTGTAATGTAAGTATGTTTTACATGTAAGATATTACAAATTATTTTAATATTCATTCAGTTTTATTTTTTGAAATATTGTCCAATTTTGATAAGCTGACATTATACTTAGCAACGTACATGTATGTTGTGATTTTTTCCTATTTATTTTTTTTTAATGTTTTATAATATATTATCTACATTTATAAGAATGGTTGGACTGAGATTTTTGGTTGACCGCATAGTAGGTATTTCTGAAATGCAGTACAAATAAGTAAGGATGATTATTTATTATGAACGACCGTGAATTGAAATCATTACAAAAACTAATTTCATTACCTTTTCAGTATGTTGTTTTGTTATTATTTATTTTGATTAATATTTATTTGATACACCAATAGTGTCATTTCTTTTAATATCAAAAACATATACATATATCATACGTATTAGAGTTATAATAGCACAAATTTTCACAATTAAGCACTCTGTCTTAATGTGTAGAGTCAGAACCATAATCTTTTTCTAGTGATACAACATAAATTTAATCTGTTTTTATTTTCAATTTGAGACATTTGAAACTTCAAAAGTGATGGAAATCATGTCATATGAATATCTTGAGATTTTAAATAGACGTCTACCTAATAATTTTTCAACAAAATAAATCATATTAGAATATTCTAAATTTATCTTTTACTTTATTGAATGCTATTGAATTGAAAACAGATTAAATTAAATAGTTACTCAATAAGTATAAATAACACAAATGTATAAACATTTGATATTTTGTTAAATAATTTTAAGGTATGCCTTTTTTTTCAGTGCACTACCCATAACTTTATTAACTTTGTGATTTCATTACTTCATAAAATTTTTATGATTTTTGTGAATATTCAACTTTTGATTATGTATAATATTGTAAATTTGTGCGAATATTGGGCATTAAACGCCTTTCATTCATCATCATATTGGGACCAAAATCTGTCCTTTCGCTCGCTTGCCACTTATCTTTAAAAAGTTACTTGACTTCATTTTCAATTTTTGTTTTTAGTATTTCAATTATTTATCAACAGATTGTTTAAATTCAAAAATTTTATTTCAATTCTGTTTTACTTATTGCATTGTATTATATTATACAATTTGTATACAAGCTTGTATATAAACATCGCATTGGGTAAATTTGATTTTTTATTACTCCGACAATGTACGTTGATACGCAATCAATAAATCGTAGACTACTCATCAATCAATTCATCACTTATTATGGCGATATTGTAATTAATTATTCAAGTTGCTGTGTATTTATTATTGTGTGTAATGTTCGTCAAACGCCACATGTTTGTTCAATATATTCTATATAATGTTGGGATGTCGATATAGTAATATCTAGTTTAATTTATATTAATATGTATGTAAGATAAATTCATGATATTTTAAAAGAGAAAGAAACTAAACATGAATTATATAAATTGAAAAAAATATGTCCGGGTATCCTGTTTACATGGAAACTCCCAGGTAAATTAAAATATTAATGAAAATAAATAAAAAGTGAAATGTGATAATCCATAGAACCATGAATTTGTAAAATTATCAAGTATATGACATGTAAAAATAAGCGTGTTTGTGGGAATTCTTTTTTATTGCTAATATGAGTGCACAATATTGCTACGTATTGGAAATAAAAAAAATATGATCTCGTGGTGGTTATTTTACTATAATAACATATATTTCGATACCTTTATTATCAAATAAGGAACTAAGAATACCATTAGGTTTTGAAAATCAAAAAAAGTAAAAGCTAAAGTACTGAAGAAAAGAAATTTACTTTTACTGAAAAATTATGTCTTACAGAAAATTTTATGCATATATGATTTGACTCAGTATTATGTGTTTTGCGATATCCCAGCATTTTATGCAACTTTTTAAAATGACTAGTCATTTTTTAAATTTGTACATAATTTTAATACTGTTGATATTTTATCACATCACTCTTGTAAAAAATATAACAAAAGTGAAAATATTTTTTAAATTACAAAAAATTATGTAAATTTATATAAATGTAAATTTATTATTTTTCCCCACGATGTTAACAAAGGCAATTTGTGTTAAAAATACCCTGTGTTATATAAATATAATATATATACATATATTTAATATATATGTCAATAATGAGGAAAATAAGAAACGTCCATAAAACCAACAAGAACAATCTGGTCTTTTATTTTCGAACCTATTTTTCACACTTTTTTTTAAATCCAGATAAGAAAACCGAATTGTGATCGAATTTTTTTGTTACATTTAATTAAAGTTATAATGATAAGTTATTACTTTATACTGAAGGTGGCGTTATAAAAATAGTTAAACCAAATTCATGTTTTCCATTATTTTTTTTCGTATCGTCATTCATCGCTAGCCCGAACAATCGAAGTATGTTGTTAAGAAAAAATATATTCATACAATATTCCCATTTGATATAATGTATGATAATATCACGTATAAATCAAGCATAAACATTCCGAAAAAATACGTACATATATTACATTTGACAACTGAGCAACGTACGGATTCTCAATAAATTTATATTTTCCTTTAAGAATTTACAAAAACACTGGCATGTATCAAATATTTTCACATGAAAAGCTCACGGTTCTACTTGAGCCAAGAAACATAATGTATTATGCTTCAATTTTCCACTGCGAAAACCCATTTTCGAATAAAATTTTCCGGAAAAAGATGTGACCCGCATGCATGCCCGCGCTCATTCCCAATTTTCCCGGCTTAATCAATCGTTCTCATGCTTCCACCGTTTTCTTACTTTTTTTGTTCAATTCTTTGTTCCAACGTCTTTGCCTATCTAGAATTCAATTTGGCAAAGATCTTTGCGTTGTATGGAAACTGAAAACGAATCGAAAAACGACATATTTCGGATACTCTGAAATGAGCGCTCGATTCTATATATAACATTTCGCGATGTAAAAATATGATAAATATGATTCAAACTTTTCGATTGTATGATCGATCGTTCAGAGACATCTATATATTGTGCTATAAACATTCCAATAAACAAATACATACAAATTATTTTTTCCTACGATTTTCACGTTATTTAGAAACAACGCTTTGTAATTACCTTTCTAAATACTCGAAAGAAAAATCACCAAAGGTCAAAAACGAAGACACAATACTGTACATTGCATAACGTTGAAATTTTCAACGATAAAATCTCAGATCACGAAGGGGTCACAGCGTTTCACAACGTTCCGTTGTACTTTTTACTAAACGACCCGAAGTTCTGTGGACTAATTAAACCGTGAATAATATGGTAATGACTCTTTCGGCACTGCATCCGCACAATGGTTGAAACACCAAACGACAATGGAACACCATATCGCACTAAGCACGGACATAATCGTATAATATATGAGTAACCAACCTTTTATGTCCTTTGACGAAATATGCTACCATATTAGCATATTTACCATCCTTTAATAAAATAATTTAATTTAAAGCGCATGTTAAATATGACGTAACTGCTTATTCTAATGATACATAATAATTGTATATATACGTCACATAATAATTTTTTTCATAATATAATATGAAATATCGTATACATAGACATAAATGCGTATTATGTCGCTCTCGAAACGGATCCGATTCGGATCTCCCATTCCACGTGTGAATGGAATAATTAGAGCTCAACCCGACAAGTGTAAATGGCGAAACCTCGTTTGCCGCAAACTGAATTAATGATAATTCTATATAGCCTCCCCCTCCCGCCCCTCGTTATGTAGGCTTCGGATTTTACTGGGGCGATTTCGAACTCGAAAATTTTGGCGCGCGAAATTTCGCCAAGCTATTACAATAAATCGGGACGGGCAACGTTGCGAGCGCGATAATTGCCGGCTCGTTTAATTATTTCGTGTTTATTGATTTATTTCGCGACGGGATAATCAATTAGAAATTTCGCCGATTCAATATTCATAATAAAGGCTACTCTAGCGTGCATAATGTATTGTCTGCTTCGGAGATGTAAATTAAATTCGAAGTTGGGCATATATTACTATGTTTTTTTTGTAGATTAAATCGGATTATAGATAGTAGGGACGTTTTGAAATTATAAAGTACTTAGTTTGATTCTACAAAGAGATGCTACGCAGCATTTCTTGATTTCGTCTACGTCGATTCTGCAAAGCTGAAATCAATGAAGCTAAATCAGAATTAAGCATACGTATCAGTATATAATATAAAATAATTAATTTCTTACTCGAATTGCCTTCATCTCTATCATCATCATCATCATCATTATTATTGTTATTGTCATTATTATTATTATTATTATTATTATTTATTATTATTATTATTATTATTATTACTGTTATCATATTTATAACAAGTACCTAGATAACTTTTATTCTAAATTACACATTCTCAAAACACTAACAGATTTACAATTAGTGCCTATACATATATTATGCGGGTGTAAATTCAAAATTTTAAATAATATAAATATACACTATACACATAGTCGAAATTAGAAGAATAAAAAGTACAGAGTAACAGTACAGAGAATGGACACAGTTACACCCTTAAAAAAATAAACAAAGTGAGCCTTCGCCGACGTCTCTCGACCCAGCCACAAAGAACAACCAACACACCTCAACAAAGAATTTATCAGTGCTCGTTCCATAAATGATCGGGCATTTTTCGCTCGACAATGGAGTACCGTGGCCTGCGAGAGTCTTTCTCTGGCTTCTGAGCCTTTTTCTTTTGTTTCTTGGTACAAGCTAAGGACCGGTGCTATCGTGACTACAAAAGGGTCGAAGTTGAGGCTCGTACGACAATAGAGACTACCACTCGAATTTTTTCCCACATCCTCCTCGAGGGCTATTTTAATTAACCCTCTAACTGTATCGTCACATCGCAGAATGGGACATTTTCGTCGTCGACGTTTTTTTTTTTTTTTTTAACAGTTAAGTTAGTTAAGTTTTTTTTAAACAGTTTATATAAAACAGTTTAAAGTGATTTTCTTGGTTAGACCTATCTGGTTATTTAGATAACGTTTTGTATGTTGTAGGTTGATATTTTATGAGGTGTACGATGTGTTATTTGCTGTCAAATTAGACTTGTGATTCCATCATGTGTTCCTATGTTAGATTGCGATGCACTTATATCTCGGATTCTACAGTTATTGTAAGTATCGCAAATATTATACAAGTTTGTAGAAAGCAGATGATTGATGAAGGTGTTCAATAGTATAATTAAATTAATTTAAATTAAAGTAAAATAAACGAAATGTATGATATAAAAATGTTTAATAAGAAAATGCATCAATTGTTCTTACTTAACGGATCAGATAAAAATAAATCGCTAACCTTTAATTTAACGATTCTGTTCACAATGCATAATGATCTTCTGAATGGGAAATTTCCCAAGTATAGTTTTGTTATCACATTGCGAATCACAAATCAAAATGATTTTTCAACAATCAAGAATAAGAAATGAAAATATGGGATATCGAATGATGAAATTATCAATTCTAAACAAAGAAACTAGTTAAATCACCTGGCATCAATTTTAAAACTCTATTCTAATCTATGATTACTTTTCGCACAACGTTATTTTAGTAAAATATTTTTTTCAAAAAATATTTGAGCATACTCAAAATGAAAAAAATCTAAAACTAATATTTACCTAAAACTTCAAATACACTCAATAATTCGCAATACACCAACTTTTTTTAGACCGAACATCTCACACCGTTACATTCTGAATTAGTTAATGGCTCGGCAAGCGCAGCTGTAAAACGAACGAGAAGCAATTTCAGAGATTTCTCACTGAAATCATTTATACGTATACTTTTACTTACTACATCTCCGTCGATTGTATCGTTGTCGGGTCGTAACGGCGTTCGCACAAAACAAACGTACAAAAAGCGTTTTTCAGCCGCCACGTACGAGCCATTATTGGGGTGGATCGGAGGCTGTATGGGTGTGGGAAAACGCTCTTATGTACTCCATTATGCATTTTCATCCCGGAATACTACGTTAGTGCCTGACTGGCATGAAAAAAACGCGAGATGAACGCGAGAGCTGAATTCGAATGGCCACCGACCCATTTTCGAGCTGATGAAATGGAACGGGTGCCTATTTAACGTATTCCGATGAGGAGGCTTTAATAGTACCGGGAAGTTGCCGTTTAGTGATTCGAGATGGTAAAAAGCCGCCGGGCTCGTTCTGAAAAGGAAGTTGACGCCGTCAACGAGCTTATTCAATACATAGTAATCTGTTAAGTGCGTGGTTGTAAGAAAAAAAAATATGATGGATATGCCGCGGACGTTTTGTATAAACAGAATGAAGACACGTTCGGAATTCCTCATTTGAACGATAAATAGGGTGACCGACCTTTCCGCGTATGGAAAATAGCGGTCTTCCATATAAATTCCGATGTCGTCTCCGGCGCATTTTTTCAGTGTATGCTGAATTTTGTTTTGTACCCTTTATCTTCGTTCAAATACTGAATTTACCTAGATAATCTCAACCACATTATGACCTTAATTCGACGATTCCTCGAGTCTAGGGCGCGATACCGTTTCAGTTGAACGCGGCGTAATTAAGATCAAAAATCTTTCCACATTATATTTCACACACGAATTAAAGCCTGCTAACAATATTTCATTCATACATGCACTAAAGAAACTGTAAAAAAATTAACTTCCATACATCAATTTGAACCGCACACTTCACCCACTGAACAATCAATGAAACTCTATTGTCTTTGTGCGCCGCAGTCCGCAACCCTCAAACAAACAAAACCACACATTAACCCATCTACAAACATTCTATTTATTCATTTTCAACTGCGATATGTATACATTGAAATGCAATGGTGCGAAACCGTTATCAAACGAAACGCACTGTTATTGTTTATTTGCGAGCACTATTGGCAACCGAACCCATAAAGACAAGCAACTGGTTATTTGCTAGACAGCAAACCGCCTAAATACACCTCTGTGTGCACGTACGAATGCAAGTTTGCATTTTGTGAAGCCAGATATCTGATTATTCGGTACGGTTGTGTATAATATGGAGTATTTCGTTCTAGTTTCACCGTGTAAATGTGAAAATGGCTGTTTTGTTTGATGTGTTTTGACGGATTTCCATAGGCACTTTGAAATACGGAATCGATTGATTTCACTTTGGAAAGTGCTTGTTTGTTTACGTTCGATGGTTGTGATTTAATTTGCATTATCGTATGGTTCGTATATTATAATGGAGTGTATTGTAAGCGCCAATTCATGGTATACATTGTAGCGAAAAGAAAAGATGACGATGATTATTATTTGTATTTTGTTTAAACCACTTATTATGAGAAAATCTTGAAATTCTCTCTAACCTATATTTTGGTTATACTTTCAACATTATTTTTAAGTAATTATTCATCTTTAAAAAAGAAATGTGTAATAAAAAACACTTTCGAAACTATTATCCAATTTAAAGTTTTCCATATTATGTCATAAATTTTCATATGAACAATCGATTATTGAAAACCAAATGATTTCCTTGATCTTTTGAATCGATACAATAGATAATTTAAATTTATTTTCATTGAAACACTAATAAGTAGAAATAAAAATGTGCATAACTTATTATTTACATAATATCACACATGACCGACCGAAATAAAGATATGTTAATTCCCTATTCATGAAAAAAACCGAAAATTTCTAATAAAAGGTGTGATCGTCCATTCGATTAACACACAATTATTCCGCATAAATATTCATGATCTCATTAATATAATACTAGATAATAGCCACAATGCAAACGACTGATTACGAACCGTATCACGAAAAAACTTTCATCGAATAATTCGCCCAATTTGCATCGACCAATTTCGAATTATCAATATTCCAAACAAACGATTTCGCTCAATTCCCACACGAATTCATACGAAAACGCAATTACTCGCCCAAACACAACACCACATCAAAAGCATTATGAACGCTTTTATACCGAAAAAAATAAGCGTAATCAATTTGTTGCAAATTGCTTTCACACAGAGGCCCACCGGCGAAAACTTTAATTGAACGCTCTTAATTGCAGCCGCCATTATCGGCGATGATGGTGATAATCCACCATGTCTCATTCGGACAATGTGCGAATCGCGAAAAACACTTTGCTCGATTTCAAAAGCTAACGGTGCATTACGTGCGTTTCGGCCGATCTTTCCGAAAACTGTTCTCGAAACATATTATGTTATGCAACGGCCAATGGGAATTATGTTGGCGAGTTGCATGAAGACCGTTGGGAACGTTCCGAACGATCTGCGGAGATGCAAAAAATCGATTTCGCGCTGCTCATGCAACGGGTCAAAGGGCCGGCGGTCGTAAATCGCGGGCTGCTCGCAAATGAGTTGTTTTGTATCAAAATGCGGTGGGTTTTGTTTGTTTGAAGTATCTTGTAGAAAATGAATCTTTTTGTGTTTTATGGATCGTTAAGTTTATTTGGAAAATTTCACTGAATATTGAGAATTTTTATTATTACTGAAATCGGAGCATATTAATCGTTTATTAAATGTTTTATTTTTCGAAAATCGCTTTTCCATTTTGTACATAAAAAATAATATCTGCATAAATTTTCGTTTATATTTGCATTCCAATTTTCATGGAATTAAGTTGTAAAATTATCTACTTTATCGTGTAACAGTGATGAGAAACGCGCGGTTCGTTTAAATGTGATTCTCAGAATTATTCAATTTAATTAGTTTTTTATCATTATTTAATAGTATTAATATTTAAAATCACATTAAGTTTACTTTGTTCATCTTTTTTATTTAATTTTTAAGACTACTATAATAATTTCTATATTCACTTACTAATTAAACTATTACTTCTTCAAATCATAGATGTTACGGAACGTTAAATTTTCAACTGTAGATTACTACAAAAAAAAGTTGCTTATCACCGAAACAACAGTTCTTTTCAGAAAATCCTTTACTTTCACAAACAAAATTTATTCTCATATCACCACAAAATTTCAGATCTTATCGCCCACCTCACAAAACGATAACACCACCAATCCGTAGAAAGTCGAAAAATTTACATACAACAAAATCGCGAACATATCGCATTTCGAAAACACACAATCGAGATCTAAACAACACGATATAACTGCACTTTTTCCCAAAGCCATTTGTAAACATGCGATGACCGTTGACGAACCCGCCGATGAATACCTAAGCCGGGAATGCGCACAAAGGACCGCGGACATTGTCGCGCGACATCGATCATTTCGAGCACGTTCGAGAAGCTTTTTTCTCTCGCCTGCCACTCTTTTTTTACACCGAGAAGGTCCCCGTTGTTGCTCTCTTTCCGAGCACAATCGCCGAAGCGTCTTTTGTCTGTCGCCGTCTAATGAGCTGTGTCCCACATGCGTGTGTACTTTGTGGTTCCGATGGCGGACGAGATACGATTCAACGGACGCTGCGAGACCTGGATTCTGATGGTGGCTCATTATGTGTTGTCGTCGACGTGTGATTGATGAAAATTTCGCTTAGTGTTGAGAAAAAAGGTGGAAAAGTCTAATAGATATAGACGAGTAACGGGCGGACGTTGCGTCGTTCGAATTTTCAATTAGCTCGATCGATGGTGGAATACAGATGTCATGGAGCGACACGTTCGAATGATGGGAACTAATCTGTTTTTAATTGGAAATTTCTTTGTTTATGGTTTTGAATAGTGTGATGTTTTGTTGTGTTGAAAAAAAATGATGATTTATCGATTTAAAGTGTTTGAGTATCGATGAAAATAAATGAGAAATATTATTTTTTTTATTTTTTTTAACTATTCATTCAATATTAACGAAATTAATACATACTCAATAAAGTATATTTGTATTTTATACAAATGGTTTTTTTTTTCAATCTCGCTATTGTTATTGTTTTTTTTATATCGTTACCTAGTTTATAACAGTCGGCGAAATTGGATAATTCCATAAAGCGATGTCATTGCGGACGATCCGAGTTGACCAACTTTTTCACACGACGAAGAAAAATTTCATCTTTTGTACAGCGTCCCAATTCGATACTAAAAACAGTTATTTGCCACATTTTCATCAGTGCCCACTTGAAATGCAAATGCGATAGTCTTAATCACCAACCACCTCGAGTGTGACAACTTCCGATCTCGAACAAATTGCGATTTCCACGAACGGTGATGCGTACATCCATTCTTTTGTAAGATTTTTAAAAAAGATTAAAATACCAACATTTGGACTTTACTAGTAATAGTTTTCGGTTCAAGACACTCTAATTGAAACGACACATTGTCGTTCCGCGACCGCGCCGATGTCGAAAAATTTAAGTGCATCGCCGTGAAGAGAACGGTGCGCTGTAGGGCGACCAAGCGTTGACGGAATCCATGAAAAAATAAAATTTATAAATTACGCGAATCACTCTCTGTGAGATAAAATGTCGTTGCACATAAATTTCCTAGAGCTTACCGCGGCCGCGAACGGTATTTATCACGAATGTTCGGGATTTGCTTGGATCAATGTTGACTAATAGCTGAGAAGAGATAAAAATGGCGATCAATAAGGTAAAGTGAGTATCGAGCTCTAGCCGAAATGGTAAATGGATTAGAGCGTTTTTGGCAAATCGAGTTAAATCTACGGAATCTCACGGTTGTGCGAAAATAAATTTAAGAAGATACATAACCTCGTTATTTCGTTTACTTAACGTACTAGTTCATAATTTATTACGTTATTTAAATATTTTCGTTGAATTTAGTATTTATTTTATTAATAAAAGTACTTCAAGTTTGTTTTAAATAAATATAATATAATAATACTCGAAATCTCGATGTAATGAGGATAAAATAAAAAATCATAACTTGAAGTATTGTCATGTCACGTTCATTAGCAAGTACTTGACTAATTGCATGTTAAAAGTACATATACATTTTCATTAAAAAAATCTCTCATCGCATACGACTACCGACGATTTCCTTAACGAGCACATTCGATCAACTCCATTAATTAAATGATAGCATAATTTTGCAAATGAAGAGCTTTCGGAATAACATTAATAAACTTATCAAAACATCATGATTTTCACTATAATCAAAATGTTTATACAAATGCAAATTAAACACCATAATAAAAACCTTCATCCCAACAAAACAAAATCGAACAAACAACCAAAACACACAATCAAATCACAATCGAATCATCCTTCATTCTCACATAATAATCCGAATTTCCTTCGGAAGCGCATGCAAAAAAAACGCAAATATGACCCGAGGCCACACGAGAAGAGCATCACAACAATGCACGCTTAACACCACAAGCCCAACATACTAAGAGCCATCATAGGCCAGAGACGACTTCGAGAGAACCGCTTCTCCTCCTCAGCCATTGCAGTGTTGGGCGCCGCGCTGCAAACTCGTCTCTCGGGCCATCAGCCGGCAAAGTCATCGGACATAACAGTTGGATGTATTGTCAGAAAACACCATACAGTCATAGTGTTCCGAAAATGTGACAAACAATTGCACATCCGCCATAGAACTTCCGAAACGTTACGGTTCGGCGGCGCCGCGACGCCAAAGCGAACAGTTCTGGTTTCAGATGTCGCGCGAAGGGACGCGCTCGTTTCGTGGATCATGTAAAGTTTTGGTGGTTTCGTGGTTTTAGTACGTTTTTTGGTCGATTTTCGTTGAAATATATATTTGATAAGAACGTTTCTGTGAAAATAATATGAAGATGGATCTGAAAAGGTTGTTGTTCGTGTTGTTTGTTGGACTGTCGACGGTGACATCGACGCGCAGGGATCCAACTAATGGTATGTTTGTTTTATTTATATGATTATATGGAATTTTTTGAAGTGTGAGATGAATATTTAAAACGTTATGAGATTTTAATGAATACATTTCGGGCTTCGGTGGTTTTGTTTGAAAACTATGTAACTTGACCAATATTGACGTTTACTCGAGATATATCGTTTTAATGAACTTCTAATGTTATGCAAATGTGTTAATTGTAGTCTCATTGTTTTAAAATCATTGAACTGTCGCATTTCAATTTGTGTATTTATAATGTGTGAATTTCAACGTGACTATCATTTACATCTTTCTGGTTCAGCGTAAATCCTAACTGACATTCAAAATCCTCAAAGTCATTCATCAACAAAGATTATAAAAAACGATACGAAACTAAATATTTACTTTAATTTAATTTTTAAAATAATAAATTTTCACCTGATAAAAACCGATTTCGAGCGCGATAATAAATATTAAGTACATCCTAAAAACATAAAATTTTATAAAAGCAGATAAACGCATGAGAAAATCAGATTGAACGAAGAAGGGACCGCATTCACTTGTCGGTTTATTTTTTACTCAACGCTATGTGAGAAAATAATGTCTTCATATAGAAAACGATAGCTCTGGGAACTGGACACGGAAAAAACCAATTCACATATCGAATCCAACACTTCCGAAACGGCGCACTCTTCAATTCAATTCTTTTCAAAGACTGACTCAAACTTATTGTGAAGATTATGACAAATTTTCGAGTTAGCAACTGAGCTTCTATTGTACAACAAAATATGTTTTTCGTTGGAAGTTCCTACCATATTCTGATATTAATTTTCTTTCATGCCAATTTTTTGCATTACAAATAAGGAACATTAGAATGAGCAACAACAATGAGTATAATACAGCTTTTTTATATAAATTTTATTATGTGGACCCAATAAGGCTTCAGAGCGAAAAAGCCACCTACCTACACGACAACCACTAGGTCTCGCGCCCAATATAGTAATTGTGAACGGTAAATATGGATGTTTATACGAGCAAATCGAAATTGGACATTACCTTTGGGAAGCACCGTTTTGGCTGACCGTTTCGACAACGTATCGTTCCACGTCGAACGCTAATTTTCCCGTCGTATTTCAACGACGGCTTTTCCCGCTTGATTTCCCACAGGAAAAGCGGCCGTCCGATGAAAATGCAAACGCCGAATTGAAAACGCACTCGGCAACGCGAAAAGCGGTCTTTCTTTTTTTGTATTTTATATTGTATGCAAATTCGACATGTTTAAATGTTGAATCACTCCATGGCGACGATGATGTTATCGCGGTAACGGAACTTTTATCGGATATGGCGACGGTAATGTTCTTCACGTATGAAATTTTATTTGACTTGCATTTTTTATATCTCTAAATCGTTTATATGTAGGTTATATAGTGGTACAGTAGAACAAGACCTTTTTGATAATTGTTTGTCCTGATTGCACTTATTTTCAGCCAAATTAGAAACTAAATACTATAGTATTATAGTAACTGTAAAGTATTATATTATAGTTACTATAGTAACTGTTTTATTTATTTCAAAATTAAGTGCACTTGAATATTTTACAATATTAAAATTATTGAGATAAGTAATTATAATATAATAATTACTATAATTATACAGGTGTTACAAAAGTCTTTTTAAAACCTAAAAGAGGTGATAGGTCATGTTATTTGGAACATTTTAGACTAAACTAAACTAATCTTATTGTTAGTTCAAAGTATCATAGTTTTCGAATTATGATTATTTTTTCGAATTTTAAGAAAATATTCAAAATTTCGCAAATTAACTAAAGTTGTATTTTTTTTTTTAATTAATGTCAATAAGGAAATGTTAAGATAATAATTTAATATAATATAATATTAATGTCAGAATGTATTAAGATTAAATAACCTGTTAGCAGTTAAATTATAGGCAGAAGTTAATTTTATATTGGAAATAATGATAATAATAATCATCATTTCCATTCATATAAAATGGTACATAAAATGTACAAACAAATATAAATATGCTACTACGGCATACTGGTTTCCCCAAATCACTACGGTGGTTAAAAAATATAGAAAAATTAAAAATTAAATGAAAAAACATACATAATATTAAAAAAATATAATATATAACTGGAAACTAAAAATGTAACTTCGAATATTACAGACGTACTTATTGGAGAAAAAATAAAAGAAAGTCTTCCGCCCAAATAATCTCACAATCAGATCATCCAAACATTCAATATTATTTAATCAGTTAAGATTATAATCAAAATCGATATAAAATTCACCCGACTCAACACAAAATTCGAAAGACAAACACACGGCGCCACATTCCCGCGACAAAAACCCTCCCCCACAAAAGGCTCGATCTAAAATTCATATTAATCAATGTACAAATTCAATTGAAGTCCCGAAACTTTATTTTAAAACTAAATTAATTAAACACGGCATTCGCGAAGTTTCGTCCGAGATTTATTTATGTGATGGTGCCGCGTCGCTGATCTGACTGCGAATTAATCTCGCCGAATGAATAAATCAGCCGGAAACTTTTGCACGGCCCGCGCAATAACATTTAGCGAATTATGCGTGTTTATGATGGCGATGGACTTGGGCCCTTTCGTGTAAACAACGGCATCGATCGTCTGCCGGTTTTTGTCGGCGTTGTGTCGCGTTTCGCTCTAATAGTTTCGGTCGCCAAACGAAAGTAATTTCTGTTTTATGCCGCAAATTGAATTTGTGTCTGATCGTTCGAATTGATGGTTGACCGAAATTTTTGGGATTCTAGATCGACCGCGGAAAATTGTAGTGAAAACGCGATAAATGTGTGAATCGATGACCTAGTGCAACAATTTTTTTTTAATATGAATATCGGAAATAAAAAAGGATTTGTGTCGAAAAATTCAAAATCATTTTTATGCTAGAAGTATGTATGTATATTCTATATACCGAATATGTTGTAAAATATGGTCGAAGTCCCCAAAATCGGTTTTTAATAGTGTATATCGACAGCGAACTTGTATCGGTTGTATGCATCATTATGGAAATTTTTTGACAAAAACAGTTGTATCTCAAAATCTTAAAAATGGCACTGCATCCTTAATTAGGGATGTCAGATTTACCAAAAATTTCATTTACCCGATAATCTGGTAAATTTTCATCTCATTATCAATTTATCGGTAGAATAAATTAAATTATAACAAAAAACCTTAAAAACAAAAACACTTTCCCAAAAAACGACAACATTTTTCAAAAAAAACCGTACACTTACAAAAACCGATTTTTCCATAAAATATTTTATAAAAAAAATAACACTTTTCAAAAGCATTCGAAATATGAAAAAATATTTACACCGGTAAATTACCGAACGTTTACAATTTGGGTGATTCATCGGTAAACCAGTAATGACATCCCTAGCCCTTATGTATAATATGTCCGATATTCATATATGATGATGATGATTTATATATAAAAATAAAAACTCAAAACATTTGTATGCAGAACGTTTTGTATAATACATATAACTGTACTAGTTAACTGTGAAGGATTCTTCCGACTTTACTATCCTGTAATATTTCATAATAACTGTACTTTTATAATGCGGGTTATTTTATTTAGGTAAATTCTGTAATTTATTTGAAAAGGTTTAAATCGGATGCTAGCAACGTATAATCTTCGAAAGTAGTTCCGACGAAATATAAAAACAAGCGCATGTTTTATTTTGTCGAATGCGTACAGAGGTCAAAGATGGGCCGAATTCTTATAAATTGATTTTTTTTCAACACAGTTCGGACATAATGGTTAACCGCTATTTGGTTCATTTTTATAATCGCCGATTCGTATAAATGGAATTCGAAATCCGTGGCCCATACGCAATAGTGTGATATTTATTTTACAGTTTAAACCGTTCGCATTCATTCGTAAACGGTTTCGAAAATTAGCGCATACCATTAAAATAAACGAAATCATTCGACAAACTAACTGAACTTAGCCTAACAGTATCCCAAGAGTGAAAGCATAATTCTTGAATAATTCAATGTCTTAATTCGATGTAAATTTTCAGCGTTTCCGTTACGCAAAGTTCAGAGAACTCATTATCGATGATCTTTTAAATACGATCGTGTAATTAAATTTCGATAAGAAGTACGTAACTTTTGTGAGAACGCGAACGTTTCAGATGTTTCACGCGAAAACGTATATTCTGAAATTTTGATAAAATTACAGCACTTTCTAAAATTCAAGTACGATATACAAAAAACATGAAATACCCGTATTCCCATCGGCATTTCGATACAAAACGCAAACGTTGATTAAAACTGGTCGACAACAATACACGGCGTTTAATTGAAATTTCTTTTGTCCATATAAAACGACACGAAATAGACTTAGCTATAGAAAAATTTGGCATTTTTCGACTTCGTTAAATTTCAATTTTATCAAACCGATCACAATGCTATCGTCCAAAAGCGCATATTCACAACCGACCTTCGCCGAGAGTCATTATCGTCATCATCACCACTGTTTGGCTCCAAAAAAAAAGACATAATCAATCGTGCGAACGGAAAAACACGAATTTGTATGAAAAGCTTTCGTCCTTGGAAGTATAATGGCACATTACCGATCTCTGAATTATTCAACGCGACCGCGATAATCGTGTTTATCAAACGAGACAGATCGATCTCGACGTTCTATATACTCGTATTTCAATCCGTATGTCTATTGAATCTTTGAAAAATCGTATGTATAATTCCGTTCGTGAAATCAATCGCATGAACCGTAACGTCGACTTATACATATGTACAACTTTGTACAAAACTGTTATTTCGAATGTAAATAATATGTATAAAATTTGATGGCTCTCCCTATATGTGCAATGGATGCGAAGAACAAAACATGATGTGATCTAAATCGTGACTCGGCAGATTCACGTAATATGTAATGTACACACATGTAACGCACGTAAGAATTTAAATATGATTTATTCGAGCGTAATTATGAAAGAAAAAAGCACGAACGGTACAGTTAGTTGGAGCGTAATAATAAACCATACCGTCGCTTATGAGCGATTGAAAATTTGACGTCATTAAAAATGATTTCGTATGATGTATTTATAACAGCGATTGATGAAAAAACAAAATATTTATTTTTGATAAATTTTCTGGTTTCTGCCTACCATAAAAATTGAGCAAATGGTCGTGGTTAAAAATAGATATAATATAATACAATTAACCAAAGGCAAGAGACGATTTAAATAATTGCTTTAATTGTAAGAGTCCATCCTCCATTAACAAAAAAAAACTATTTACAATGAAGTTGAGCAACAACTGGTGCAGTCAATGCATAAGTTTGTTTCATCGTATTTTTTCGATGGCTAAATATTTTTCCCCTTTCTCCAAACTAATGAATAATTAATATCTGTATTCAAACTATTCTATTATGAGGAGGATACTTCCTTTTCAGTATATGTTAGGTTTTGGCCTAGCCAGTGAGCAATAAACAGACCATAGAAAATTTTGAAATGTCTAATAATAAAAGTTCATTAATTGCATTTTTTACCATACAAATTTTATAAAAATAATAACTCGACTGTGGCAACCAAAAATCAAACTATTCAAGTTACAATTATAAAAAAATATCCCTACATGATGATGATGAATGAAACGCATCCATCTCGCACACAAAACAGATTAATGACATTAAGACGAAGGCTCGATTAGATAACGGAACTGCTCTCTTTATAAGTTCAAATCTTGGCGGTAAAACAATCGTGGGTGGTAGTAAGAGGCGTAGAAGCGTCCATACACTTCGGTCTTGATCCGTCACGAATTCGACCATAGTGGGCAGCAAAGTGTGAGAACCGCTGAACCGACGTTTTGCGCTGATAAACTAAACCAGTAGTGCGCTCGTATCAATTATTTTTAACCGTAAACTGGGTGAAGTTTGAACCGCTAACTAATCGACTCGTTTTAACTGGGACACCATCTCCGCGTAACGCACCAATCGGATCTATAACATATATTAATGTTCCTGAATCTGGCCAACGGTTGATTCGACTTGGTCTGATTAAAACCGACTCGAATAATGAACAATTCAATAATTTTAATGCACATTCGTTTCGAAGTCGCTTTCCTGTAAATTGACAAGAATAAAAACTAATTGGACATGCTATATTGTAATTAAAAGTTTGCATTTATATTGAGAAATTTTTTAAAAAACTGACACAGTTATACATAATTTCCTTGTTGCTGAATTATTTTTTAGAAAGCACTCAATTTCATATCAATAAAAATCGTGGAAACGCTCAATTTTTTCATCACCAATTTTTGTAAAAAGAAATGATGCGCATCCAAAGAATTTCACAATCGAAATCGAAGCGTTTAATTGTGACGGATTCGAACAACGAAACTGTCTTAATTGTGTTAAATCCGAAGCGTAAAATCTTCATTTTCACGGTACATTAATGTTCTTGAAGACAAAAGGAGGCTTCGACGGTCGGCTAGAGCGACCCTATGACTATGTCGACTCTGGCTGATGATGCAACCGGTTCGTCGACGATCTGCGACGAAATCTGATAGTGCGTCTTGTTGTCGCAAATCTTCGATGCATTTCCTGATTGCGCACATGTGCATCGGAGTATGGAATTTTCAAGGAAATCAAAATAAAAATTTATAAGATATAATTTGAGGAATTTTTTTTTTTTATTGTTATAAAATTTGTGTTCTCATTAATAATTTAATTGATGAAAAAAATGTACCAGTTGTCAATTGTAATGTATATTTTGACATCAGTAGCAGGCTGTGATTTCTGATATAAGGCCAGCCTTGAAAAAGTAAAACAACTTATAAACAGTAGCAAAATAAACTAATATAATTTTAATGAGCTAAATATTAAAAAAATATTATCGAAATTTGAAATTTAATTTAATACGATATGAAAATATTCTTAATTTTGAACATTGTATGGCATGCACTGCATCTACTATATCTATCAAGTATATGAATAGAACGCCACTAGTTGACACGTGTAATTTCTTTAATTGAAAACGTTTCGACGTATAAAATTTCATCTTATTTTCTCGTTCGCTTCCGAGAGAATGTATGTAAACATAGCACAACAATTACGTCAATTTTATGGCATTTTTATCTATTTTGACCCAGCCTTTGTGTTGAACAAGCACTATGAAATACTATCGAAACGTCCATAAATCAGTTTTATAGCATCAATTTGAAAATATGGATAAATACTTCTAACAATGACCTTTTTTATAATATTTATGGTCATTGATTTTACCATACGCATAAAATTGTTATCATATGCTAAAACGAAAACACAAGCTCCATTGATTATTATTTTTTAATAAATATAAAATTTTTAACGATTCATTTGAATTTAATTTATAAAAAGTGTTTTGTGCAACCAAAAGACGAAAGTTTATATATAATACAATAATATTTTCCGTTACAAACCAACTATACCTACCAAAGGATCGTTTCGATGTAATTGAAGATATCGACGCGCATTTCACATCTGAAACCCAATAACCAGAGCCGAACTTCCCACTATAAAATAACATTAAATTTAAAATAATTATAGTTGTAATATAAACCGACACTATTCCTATTTCAGTTTATAGAAAAGATCTTATATTATTTTCCCGCGAAAACTTTATTGACCATTTCGGTCCTGTTCGCCTGCGAGACTCGGCCTCAAATACGAAGCGCTTAGTCCTTTAGATAAGCTCGTTTCGGACAAAGTGAGGCTGAAACTACCAGTTCAGCTAGTTGGATGTAACCGGTCTCCTTCTTGGTCTTCGTCATCGTCAACGTCACGAAGAACTCGATCGTCTCGCACGAATATCACGATTTAGTCGCGATGATCAGTCCATGGGTCGGTCCATGGATAATATTACACAATTTCAGATGGAACAAAATGATTTATAGACAATTTTCAAAACATGATTTATTCTTTTTATATTCATTATTATCGTAATTTATAATATTATACATCAGTTGAGTCTTTGAAAAATTCTTACAATTAGATAAAATTGAATTTCCTTCGAAATATTTCTGTGATTAGATTTGTATTTCGCGTGACGAACTTTGTAGATTTTAAGGGGATAGAAAAAAATGGCAAAGTGGAGATGTAGCCGAATTGACAGCTTACCCCAGCGAATGTCGATTCGAGTTTCGTGTTCAACACGATCGTGATTGACATGTTAGTGTGAAGCAACCTCACGCCATTGTCATCTCGAACTCAATTATCTCGATTTCACGATCACGACCGCTCCAATCTGTCGAAGAACAACACGATGTTTCAACAGAAGTTCGTCTTACGTACATTTGGAATTATTGTCCAAAACTGCTACATTTTTATGAGATTATTAGTTAACGATTTATTCTTACTGTTTTATAAAAATGGAAAATATTTTAACGCACTTTTTCTTTTGATAATTTTGCAGAAGTCAAACATTTGATAGGTGAGCCCGATTTCCGCGATGTCACCCTTCGTTGGGAATACGATACAAAAGCTGATGAAATTTCTTCTGAAGAATTGTCTCCAGCATTTGAAGTTAATTGTTGTGAATTGCAAGCATGGGGATTATCTCGATGCCGTTCTACGGTTAACAATTATTTTATAATTCAAACATTTTAAAAATATAATATTGTTTACATATTTATTTTTTAATAGGTCGTCACAAAACCGGATCAACTGGGAAATGAAGTATATGAAATTCAAACAAAACGCAAGAAAAATAGACGCAGACGTATTTATTCCACAAAAATAAGTGGTCTGCGAATGGCGACAACCTATTCGTTTGAAGTTCATCCTATGAAATCTGGAAGAGAATTGAAAACTGACGATTCCCAATTTATAAAACGCATCGTTTTACCAACTAAAGGATGTAAGATACATTTAATTATTTTTTGAACTTTTTTTCTTTCACTTTGCAAAATTTTAAACAGTTAGATTTTAGTTTCAGCGCGAGCCACTCAATGTTTACCACATGCAAGCGAAGTTGAAGTATCAACAGGACCTTATTTCGGAGGAAGAATTGCCGTCGAAGCAGCAGATGGTGAAAGATGTGCCGTTTCAGGCGATCCAAGCAGCAGCAGAGATACATATACTTTAAGAATTGATCATGATGAATGTGGAAGTGACGTGAATGAGACTACTGTTGCCACTTATGTTATAGTACAAGAAAACCTACCTATTCTCACTCATAGTACAAGAAGGTAATAATACAATATTGTATTTTTCATTGCTAAGAATATTTTATTCAATTTATTTGGTCTGCAGATTTTTAGTTCTATGCTCGTATAAACCTGAAACTTTAACGGTAAGGGCTGGTATAAACTTGCCAGCAAGTGGATCTTCAAATAATAACATACGTTACTATAGACCACATTCAGGTTCTATTGAACCGTATGATAATGTTGACGAATCTATGAATGAAGTAAGTCCTCCAAGGTTAGAAGCGCGTGTGGCTGATAATAATTCCCGTAAGACACATAACTTATGGCTTTAATTTATTCTACTAGAAAACATTGTTTAATTTATATTATTTTTCAGCAAATATGACACAAAAAATATTAACTGTAGTATTGATAGTTGCTGGTGTAGCAGGAATAGCCTTTTTGATGTGGAAAATAATTCCAGGAACCAAAATAGATTCAGACACTTTATCTATTTCTTCCTTTGGTTCTTCTTTCACTAGAAATTCCAGAAAATACACAGACAATCAATCTGATGCTGGTTCAATATATTCTATATCACTTTCTGAGTGTGGTCACTGTGGTGATAACAGTAAGCCATCAAACGATGACAATACATCAGAAGCCTAAGTATTCCTGTGATTTTTATATATAAGAAGTTTTTCAAACAAAAATTTTATTATTAACAACCAATTACTTTTGCCTTTTAACAAGCTTAAGTAAAGCTTTTGTTTATTCTAATAAGTTTATTTCATAAGTAACATTTATAATTTGAGATTAAGGGAAACTCTTTTTAACAAATTCTTATAAGAACCCATTGAGCATAAAATTTTGAACTACTATGCATATATTGTTTATAACTTTTAACGCTTCTTTGAAACTAAAATGAGACACTTGAAAACTTTGGGTAATGTTTACAACTTTATATTCATTTTGTGCACCTTCATCCACTGAATTTTTTTAAGAGTTTATTACATATATTTGTATTTTACATGATTGATTAATTCATTTATGTTATTAGAGACAGAAAAAGTAGTAGTGAATCTCAAATGTTTAAATAAACAAAATTTAAAAAAAAATATTTTTTTATTTATAAATTATTTGGCTGATTTATTAAAAATATTTGTTTTTCCATTTTTAAAGGAGCAAAAAGAACTCCTCTAGCTATACTATCAAGTTCTTCAAGACCAATCTGCGCATGAAGTCGTACTGTTGGATCTTCTGCTTCATTATTGTAAAGCTTTTTCAATGTTCTATAAATAGGTAAAAGAGCTTCCCGTAAAAAGTGCAATGCTTCCCTTCCTAATCCCTTCAGGAGACTAGATACAACCAGAACAGATGCACGTCTACATTCTGGAGATTTATCTGTTTGCAAAATACTGTCTATACAGTTTAACATCTAAAAAAAATATTTTCATCTAGAATTCTTTAAGATGTTTATAAATTTAAAAAAAAGAATAATTTGAGATGCTACCTCATATAGTATAGAACCCAATTTGTAAGATAAAACTTTACAAACTTCAGCCAAGTTAGATAAAGAAGAAGCTCTAAGAAAATCGTCTTTATCCTTGCAACCAACAAGAAAAGTGTTAATTAACAAATTTCTATGATTTCCAGCCATATCACCTAAAAATTCAGAAAATATATTTCAATGAAACAAAATAAATACAAATGTAATACAAGTGTAAATACATTATAACTTCAAACATATACTGGTATGTTTGTAGTTACTGACCTAAAGTCTTTGTAGCTCTAACTAAAATCTCTCCTATTTTCATTCGAGTTTGAATATATTCATTTTTATCAATAGTCAAATCATTGGATTCAGATTTATCATCCAAAAATTCCCTCGTCAATACTTCAAGAACTTCTTCAGCAGATAAATTAACCATTGTCGCCAATCCATTTATTGCAGTTAAATAAATATAAGAATCATCATTTTTGAGATTTTGCTTAAAAAAATTAGATATTCAAACAAAAAATTCACAGAGTAAATGTTTTATTTTTAAAAGATAATAATCATATTTATGTTTATTACCTCAAAAATACATTGAACGTAGTGTTTTTTCGATATTGTTTCAGAATCTTTTTCTTCTATCAGCTTTATTAATTGCATAAGGCCATGAGCTCTCACTGGTAAAAGTGGATCACATATTTCAGAAACGGCCTTCTCAAACTCAGATTTTTTTTTAGAAGTGTTAAAGTTTCCATTTTCTTTAAGAGAATTATTTATTTCTTCACATAAAAAGACTATAGCTTGATTTGAAGTTTTGTTGATTATCACTTTCAAAGCTGATTTAATTGGTTCCAGGGTCAATTTCAATATTTCATTATCATTACCGGTTGAAAGTAAAACTGTTAATAAAGTCAAACATATTATGACGCATTCATCATTAAAATTCTCGTTTTTGCTGTCCATACTTTTGATATAATTATCTAGAAACTTGGCTATGAATTTGACAATTAAACTGGGATTTTCTTTGAACGAATTTAAAACTGAATGCATACATGACAATTTTTCTAATGCTTTTAATAAAATAAGCATATTCTCAGATTCCTTGTTGATCAAATCATACGTTTCATCTTCATGTATCAAAAATTCTTTGGAATTTGAATCAACCCTTTTGCTGCTTAGAGTTAGAACCTTTTCAAGACAGTAAACATACACACCAACAGACAAATCAAATTTGACATTATTTTCATTGATCATTTCTAACAAATAATTTAGAGATTGTTCAGCTGTAACATTAAATCTGTTTGTGGAATAACTCACTTGAATACCATCAGATTTTTTTTCGAAAATAATATTTTTGCTTATTATCAAATCTTCATTATTTTCCAAGAACAGAATTGTGTTGAGCACTCTTTCAGTCGAGCAACTTTTAGATTGTAAGTATTGAAGTATGAGAGTTTGTATTTGTATTTTGAGTGTACCATCAGGACAAAACACCCCTAAGCAAAATATAAAATGTATTATAGGTGTTAAAAATTTTAGGGGCAAGCACAGTTTTGGTGTATTAAAACATAAATCCAAAATATTCAATGTTTTACTAACTTCATCGACAGACATAATCAAAGGGCCAATAGTTGAACTTTCATCAACTTTTAACAAAAAAGGCTGTATTACAGCGTCGATAATGTCTAAAATAATACTTTTATCAGGATACTTTTCATATAAATGAGCAACACACGCTGCTGAAACAATCACAAAATCTTTTTTTTTACAGGTCAATATGAGAGTTTTGAACTGAGTGCAAACATTTTTTAAATAATCATCAATTGTCAATAAACCATGTTTTACAGATATCAATCGTTTAATGATATCAATTTGTTTCCATTGATTTCCAATATCGATACTATCATCATCAAAAAAGCATCTCATGACACATAGTATTCCATCATCCGATAATAAGATATTACTCATTTCTTTACTCAGGTGCTTTTTCATAAATATAGGTGGTTCAGGATTTTTACCGCCTTGTAAAATGATTAATTCTTTCATAATCATTGGCCGATATGTCTTGGATAGAATGGAATCAAGAACGGCATTATATGTTTGTTGATCTAACATGAATTGATTATATATTGCTTCACTCATCACAAAATCTAACGATTTTTTAGCACTTTTACTATCTGGTTTCATAATAGGTGCATAACATAATTGAAATAATAATGCTAAATAGTCACCTAAAAAATTACTGAACACAATAGTTTTAATATCAGAAATGTGACATAATTCAGACAATAAATTGCAAAGTCCAGTCAATCTATGATACTTTTCTAATACTTGAACATTTTCTTTTTTGAAATATTTTGCAAATTCACTTCTTTTCTCAAATGGAACACCTACACCGGGAATCAAATTAGGCAGAATTCCCATTGAAACGATAAATTGTAAAGCAGATTTGATATTTTTTTGACAGCTGACACTCATCGTATATTCTGTTTCGTTTACGATTGATTCTTTTAAAGATATCAACAGAAAACTGGCCATTCCGATGAATTTCCATTGTATAGAGTCAGATTCGCTAACAATAATTTCTATTTGATTTAGAAAAACACTGTCGGAAACATTGTCGAATGACAAACTTAAAATTTTCAAGCTTTTCAAAATGTTTTCACTTAACGATTTATCAAAATCAACATTTTTATCTATAAATCAAAAAAATATATACAAGCGATATTAATAAAGAAATAAACCATTTAAAAAGAGGCTTATGCATACTTGTTTCAATGAGGCTGTTCAAAGCATCAAATAAATTTTCACGCATCTTTGAGAATTGACAACGATAAAACTCAATGCTCGCACAAATCCAAACATAACCTTAACAATTGACGTTTCTCTGGAACTGTCAAATCGTACGACGAGGTATAAAGGTTACTACAGTCGGTTCTCAGATCTAAGCGCACATGATCCAAGCGCACATGTTTTCAAAATTTTTGAAATTTACAAATTAAAGTGAAAAACGTTTGACACGAAACTGAAAGGATCAAAATGTATTTTTTTAAGTACTTAGTATTTTCAAAACGATAAAATATGGTTATTTTATCGTTTTGACCTTGGTAGCAACGGCGGATCCAGGAAATTTGCAGGGTGGGGGCAATTCCTAATTTTTAATACACTTTTTTTCAAAAATAAGACTTATATTCAGTTCTTTTTGAAAAAAAAGTACCAGTTCGTAGTTTTTATCAAGCTATTCAATATCAAACATTCCCAAAATTCCCGTTTTTTCCCCGATTTTCCCGGTTTTTTCCCGTTCGTTCAAAATTCCCATTTTTGCCCATCTCTAATTAACATACAGTCATATGATATGTAAATATCTTACAGCATTGATACTAATATCACATAAAGTAGGTCTCAAGAAATATATACTTAATTGCATTAATTACTTTTTAATACGTCATTTTATTTATGAATTGAAAACCTTTTTTTGAGAATTTTTTGAACTCCCCACGTACGTACATACCCCTAAAGGACGGCATACAAATAATGACAACTTTTTAATCTGAATTATTCTCAAAACGGTTACTCTTACAAATAAAAATTATTTTATCTTTTCTACAGGATTTTTTTTGAGCTACAAATTTGTTTTACACTATATTTCTGTAAATATAACAAAAACCATTTTCGGCGACCTTTGATCTCCTATAAAATTTTTACCGAACCTTTGATTTTTATAGACTTTTTACATTTTGTTTAGAACTATTATATCGAGTTATTTCCCAAAATCTAAATCCAGGGTGGTTTTTTCTAGGAAAATATTTATATTGACTGGACTATACATAGGTAAGTATATTGAAATTCTATAACACCAACCATAAACCATTTCTTTCGCAAGTGACAACTTGAGCGAAGACTTCTTTATGGATGGACTGATTCTTTGTCTGTTGGACAAATATAGTGAGAAGATAGTTTATAATTAGCACATTTGAAGTATTGTCAATATTTCGATAAACATCCATCAGGTAGGAACGTGAATATGTTAGCTCTTTTGGCAACTGGACATTGAAAAGAGGTGACAACTGTGCATTCATGTCTGCAATTACAAATTCAAAATATAATTTAGTTTGAAATATTGTTGGATATTAACTATAATTACACTTACATTAAATACATAAATGTATGGTTCAGCTTTCACGGTAATAATACCTTGAAAGCTAAACCATATGTTAATGGTTAATTTTACAAGTAAAAATCTATGAATTAAGTGAAGCTTCCGAACTATTGCTCGAAAAATAGTCTCTCTCTCTGTGGGTGAAAACCTAGGAGGGGAATTTCTAGGGGGCGTAAATTCGAGGGGGGAATTCTGAGCGGGAACTTTCAGGGGGGGGGGGCGAAAATTCGTGAGGGATAATTCTGGGCGGGAACTTTCGAGTCAATATTCGTTCTGTGAACTTACTGGTAGTGAACTTGATATCCTAATCATCGGTTCCCGGTCACCCTAATTTTCTGATAAACAAAATAAAAATACATAGATAAAAGAAAAGAACTGATGTATTACATCACTTTATTGGATTATATAAAATAAACAGACTTCGTTAATTAAAAATAATACAAAATAAATGAGATTATTGTACATTCAACTTAAATAATCAAATTCCACCTCTGAGCGCCAACACTAAATGCAATACAGATCCTCCTTGTACCTTGTAATCTTGCGCAGTTTTTTCATCGTTCCTAATAAAAAAGATAGTCAAATATAAAATATTACATATAAATCAATCGTATATTTCAAATGGTTTTAAGTTACATTTGTTTTCCAGAAAATATAAGTCTCTGTTGCTGGGGAGGTATTCCTTCTTTTTCTTCAACCCTTTCTTTGATTCGTTCTACTTTATCTGTAGGTTCTATATCTATTTCAATTTCTTTTCCAGTAAGCGTCTGAAAAAGAAAATTCAGAGTGTTATCAAATGATTAAATTTTGAGCAACAGTTAACGTATGATTTGTCATAGCATGATCAATAGAACCAAGTCATTGTCAATTTTTAGGTTATGTAGAGTGGAAAATTCGGATTATAATTGCCAAAAATGAATTTTCGTATACATATAAAGATCCTATAACTGTACAGATGAAAAAATTATGGAAACCTTAAAAAAATAAAACTAGGCTGCTAGAATCAAACTAGCTCAAATACGATTCAGAATTGACAGTTATGTGGGCAGATACAAGTCATATACAAAATTAGCAAGAATCCGGGAATGAAAATTTCAAATGACGAATGAAATTTATAAATAAAAAGATCACAACCTTAACTTTGATTAGCATTTTGAAAATAATCCAATTTTATAAAACCGGCAGACACTACTAAATGACAGCCGAACGACTATTCCCGATTGGATTGGAGCAGGTGTATATAAAAGTGCAAAGTATTGCCTTCTTATAAAGTTATGTTTCACCACTTCACTTTCACGACAAACGAAAAAGAAAACTCAAGCTAAATATATTACTTGGTTCTCAGACGTTTGCCCAAATTTCACTGATGACGCTGGCGCACGCCAATATTGGTGCATACGACGCTAGCGCACACCGACGTTAGCGCACAATTTCAAGAAATTTTCAAAATAGTATAACTATTATAATTTTTTTACGTATACCTCAAGTCTTTTTATAGCCAAGATCAGCGATGGGGAACCTTTTTCTGAAAAAAAAAAATCTTTTTCGAACTAAAAAAAGTTCGCCACCATTGATCTGGGCTATATAAAGAGGCATAGGTTTAATTCATACATAATAAATGCTTTTCAAAGCGATACACTAAATCATTGCTTTATATTCATTTGCTTTCTAACAAGTTATAATCTTATTATCTTTATTTAGGAACTGTCTAACAAGTAGCAGAAAAACTAACAATAAGATCATGTACATGTTATAGGCGATTTTTAATTACATTAACATATAAATTTCCCTAAATTATCAACTTTTATCACTCTGAAAATAATAAAATCACAATTTGTTAAGGATTAATTTATTTATCACTTTTTTATACATCAACATCATTATACATCATATATCTACAGCAAATTTTTAAAATAATTTTAACTACGTTGTTCTAATAAACATCATAAGAAAAATTTAACTAAGACATCACAACATTATAATTACCATAAGGAATGCGCCAACAAATCAGACTTACGAATGAATACACAAATTTGAATCTGGTAATGACAATGAAGGATAATATTTACCATACAATAAAGTAAAGGTTAAAATCCCAACATTTCTATCAATTATTTAAAAACTTTCTTTGGGAATGACTAGAATATATACATCAATATGAATATACATTACGTTAAATTATAATATTTATAACAATATGTAGCGTTTGTCAGCACGGAATTTACTCAAAACTTATCTTACGTAGTCTTTATATAAAATAGAACGTTTTTATAAAACATTTTTCACAATAAAATATAATATCTAAAAAAAAGGGAACCTATTTAAAAATGCTAGATTTCACTAAAAGCATGTAAGGGTAAGTACAATAAAATAACTTCAATCTTGAAATTTGTGAAAGAGTTTCATTGTTGAGTAATTGTGCGCATGTTTGAAATATAAAATGAATTTTTTTCGGAAAAAAAATGTTAGAGTAGGTATTATAGAAAGAATAATCGTATGCCTAAAATTTAGAATAAAATGAATAAAATTGACATTAAAACTATCATGCTACAATTATGAGACAAAGCATGACACAAAATGACTTTAGCTTTGATACATACGTTGTACATAAAATATACTAAATTTTAATGCCATACATTAAATTGTGGTTACAAATTGTTTAGAGAGATAAATAGACGAATTGTTAAAATTGATTTCTACATCACAAAATTTTGGCAAGTGTTTAAGACAATTATAATCTATATTCTATATATTATATAATTTTAATATACATATATAGTAACTGTAACAATTTTGTATCGTGAAGAAGGTAAAATTATATAAAATAATTAATTATAATATATTCAATTGTACACATTAAAATTACTTCAAAACCAATACGTACAGTATTTTTTTAATTATTTTAATGTGAGTATTTAACACTGAACTATATTAAAATATTACATATATTTATTTGTATATTACATATATAAATAATGTCTCCGTTTTATAAATTGTATAAAACATAAAGTTTGTTTTTCATTTGATAAATGGGACGGAAACATGAATTAACAACGAATTTTTGTAACATATTTTAATAACCATTAAAACTATTAAAGAACACATGATTTAAAGATGAAAGAATCAAGTTGAAACAAAAATATTTATTTGAATTAATCAAACTGCACAAATAATGAAATATCATAAACAATATAATATAATTTGTTCATAATAAAATGTATTTTTGTTGAGAAAATATAAATAAACTAAAGGGTAGTGATGTATGAAACACTGATTAGCACATTTATCTAATAATGGATTTTGTGAACAAATAAATTTGGTGAGAAAATTCTCTAGCGATCTGGAACCTTGGGAAATGAAAATATTTCACAATCTGAAAAGAAAATGCAATCAATTATTTATTCAATAAAAAAATGTACGTTTTATTTAATAAATAAAAAACTTACTTTGGAATTAACCGTCACTTAATGCAGGCGTGACCCATCCATATTTTTCATGTGTTTTTACTAGAGATCTAAAAGATTCCTCCGCACTCCTTTTACTAAAATCTTTTGTACCTTTTGTTTTTCTAGAAACTCTACCGTGACCTTTGACAAGAGAAGCAGCAAATTGCATAAGAACAGCTTCTACTGTGTACGCACTTGCCCACCCTCGCGGTGTCAAAAGCTCCATACAAATAGCACCCCCTACAACAATACAATTATCAGTCATTACCTCGCATACTTATCTCATTAAGAAAAAAACATTTACAATTATTACCTTCCATTACAAAACCTTTTTCTATTCGTGGCTCGATTACTCTCATAAAGGGGGGAGCGAATGGGAAGTTTTCTGGGAACGTCAAATGCAACAACACACAAGGTATACGCAGTTCCCTCAAATCAGCAGCCAGCTCGCTTTCAGGATCCACCCTATGAAGGCGCACGTGCCATTCGAAAAGGTTATCATTGACTAATTCACCTGAAACCACAAAGAACACACATTGAAACCCCTGCATTAACCGACGGACCAAACAATCAAACATCTCGCACGAAGACTCGACCTTCGTGTTCTGTTAGAGCTGATTGACGATTAACCTCGCCTCGGCAACCTATCGACCTAATGTGTGTACTATGATATAATCTCCAATAAGCAATAACGGTAATACAATGTTACATTAAAAAGACCACGCGACCCGCTAGTTTGAAAAGGGCTGAGCGAAAGGGGATCGCCCTACGAGCCACACGAAAAAAATCGATCGTGGTCTAATTAGCGGTTGCCAGTGTAACATGAATGGCAAAATAGTGACTCGATTACGATTTTTGGATCATGTGAGAGTTGAGTAGTCTGTGTATGTGGGAATTTGGCGCAGGGTGTAGTAATTATGTTCTGATTAGTGGTGGTGATGTACCGTGAAGACGGGGTCAGGTCTGCTCTGTTGCAATCGCTGCATTTCTTTATATTCCTTCATCAGACGTCGAGCTCGCACACTCTTTGGTGGTGGTGGAGCTTCAGCTCCTTTTTGCTTGGCGAAAGCAGCTGCTGCTGGACTAGCTGGCATACTGGCTGCACCCTCAACTGGGCGCACTCCATCTCTGAAAATTTTATAAATAAAATTTAGTATGTAATATATACATATGTATATGATTTTTTGTAAAAATATGTAAATGATAAGCGATTTTCGTTGAAAATACGAAATATCGCGTTAAATTGAATGAGTAGTCGCTTTTTCCTTACACGCTAATGTATTTTTCTCATCGTTAAAAACAAACATTACACTGATATTTTTATAAAATCATTACGATTATTACGATTTACCCATTCAACTCCATAAACTGAGAAAAATAGAAAGATGAATACTTGAGTAGTTGATCGAATGAAATCTTAAAAGAACTAAATTAAGATTTGAACAAATTTCCATATAAAAATAGTTTATCAAAACAAATATTTCAATTTATATATAAATTATAATATTATCAGTAACTAATATAAACAGTAAACATAACAAGTCATCTGAATGGTATAAAATAAATTTTACATATACTCATACGTCCTTTGAACGCCTTTGAACATCGCAGCGAATATCAATAAAGTTTCGATTGAAAATCAGCAAAAATGTAACATGAATAAACATCCAACTCCATAATGGTGCGTTCATTAGAACGATGCCGTCACGAATAAAATAACAATCGAAAAAAGAGAAAATGCATTGTGTTTACGTACGTGACCATATTACTCGAGCTGTGCATATTTTTTTTATGTTTGTTCCACGTAAATTGAAAAGAATAAAATCTACAATCCGGAGCAAAAGCTTAATTATTTCATAATGCATACTTCGAAATATTGTGGCGGAAACGTTTACGCGCAGAAAATATTTAATTAATGCACAGGAAAACAGAACCGTAGGGAATAATTTGAATTCACACATCGCAAATTAAAACAATGCTCGCAAATATGTTTTTGAATATAAATTTTGATCAAAATGGTAAGTAGAGATCCGTGTACACGCGGTACGTTTATAATACACAGAAGCGTAAAACCGCGTATATTAATTTGTTCATGAAAATGTATCACACCATTTGATATTTTCGGGAAAATTATTACAGTTCTTTTTCATGAACGATAAAAGTCCATTACACGCGCAAGATTAAAATTGAGGTTTATCATTTTATCAACAATTAAATTTTCACTTTCAATGAAAGCAATTAACACGACTTCAACGTAACCATTGAAACTGACATCGATAACAAACATCATACGAATTTCACATACCTTAAAAAATAATCCTTTAGTGACTGGCGTACTTTAGAATCTCGAAAAGGCCGAATTAAATTACGCAAAAAATGAATTAATTGAAAATTTTTTCGGAAATTAGTAGGCGCCCTTTTGATTTTTTTTTTTTTATTTTTCACTATTGGGGGTTATTTCAATGGCGGAATATCTTGCTATGGATCCCTAAGCGACGATCTATTTCGTATTTCGGACAGGGAATGCGATATTCATCGAAATATTTGAGATCAATGAAATGAAATACGCGAAAAATTCGTTTTGTACGCCAAAACGGTCTTTCGGCCAAATCTGCCAAATAAGGCCCGACGCCATTTAATTTTGTTCAAATATAAATTAGTATGGAAAAATATGGTGAGCGAAAAATGTATCTATCGACATATAAATAAGTCATAGAATCCTAACCAATAGTTTTTTCACATTAATTTATCGCGTCGATTTATCGATTTACCGAATCATACGAATGTCAAACTGTGTAGTTGATTTTTTTTATTTATTTTTTTTCAATTTTTTTCAAACTTTTTATAAAGTTATAATGATTTTTTTTTATTTCTATATTTTAGCGTGCGGTTCTCAAACTTTTTTATAAATTTTTAATGATTTTTTTTTTATTTCAATAAATGATAATAAAATAATAAATGTTTTCAAAATACGTTTTTTTCGATAAATCATTTTTTTCAAATTTTAAATCGATATTAATTTCTACAACTCAATATTAGTGGGTGTGGAGTGTAGCCAGGGGCGCCAAGGTCCTAGCGTGAGGACTGGCGCAGCCAGTCCGAATACGCTAGTATATTATAAAAACAGTTAAATATTCATTAGCCAAAACGATCATTACGCAAACGCAAAATGAAAAAGTGAAATCCTTAAATCACATTCGAAAACGCGTGACAACCGCAAAGTTTGAACCCACCGAACCCATTTTCATTAAAATTTCGCCGAAACACAACTTTAAAAGGATCGTTAAACACAATTGAACCATTCCAAAGCCGATATTTCCACACAACATCACCATAAAAGACAATCACCTATGGTAACCATGTCTGAGGATACCCCTTCGAGCCGGAGACCCGCTGGGTCCTCCGGCGGCCCCTTCTCCATCTCCGATCTTCTCCGAGGACCTGAAGAGCTTCCTGAAGGCGGCAGCGAACTTCTCCTTCGAACGGGACGTCATGCCGCCGGTGGCTTTCCCGAAGGGACGAAGGTTCTGTGGTGCTGGAGACGAGGCAGTTCGAAGGTGGATGACCCCGATCCGATTCGTCTCAGAGGTGCGACATTGCCTCTCCTTAGGCAGGGCAAGATCCGGACGATGAGCAATCCTGATGGTATGCAGCACGCGGCAGACTAGAGGCTTGCACGCTCCAAAGTGCACGGTTCTGCGAATTGTGTGACGAGACTGCAACAAAATAATGTCGTTTTGATTCATTGAATATTTTGAAAATCATCGTTGATCTTGAGATTTTGTAATGTAATCTAAATCAGGTCTAGGGAAACTCCGGCTCGTGGACCAAATCCGGCACGCTGCCTGTTTTCAATCCGGCCCACGAGTTAATATTGTTTTTATAAGAAACATTTTTGAATTAATATAGAAATTCACATCCTCAAAAAATAATCACAGCAAATATATTATATTTTCTGAACTTATTGTTGAACTATAATTACAAAGGCGTTTTTCGGGTTTTGTCTTGATATAACTGCAAAAAACATTCCCATTTTACTATACGATTGAGGAGCTATTCAATTAATACGTATTTTCTTGATATTTCCTGCATTTAGAAATATTTTTATAAAACCAGCACTTGAATTTTCAAATAAAAATTTTGAAATTGATAATTTTCAACTTTTTAAAATTTTATACATTTTCTTTTGGTTGCTCTTTGAGTAGAATTGCCTATATAAATTTATTTGAGTTTGCTATCCGGCCTGCCAAGTCTCAAATTTTTATGATCTGGCCCTTTCCAAAAAAAATTGGCCTACCACTTATCTAAATGATGTTGTTTTTGCTTTTTACTACATTGTATAATACGCACGTTATAGTTGGATTTCGCTATTCAAATCTAATTTGAGCCGTTTCGTATTTCAAATAAATTCACAATACGCTTCTGCGAATAAATAAACCTTACGGATACTTTGACTAACGATAAGGTTATTTACAGATATAACAACGACACGAAAGCTGAGAAAAGTGAGAATACGGCAGTCAAAACAAATCCTTGGCTCAACATCGCATAAATCACAATAAATAAAAACTATCCATTTATAAACGTTAACATTACTCACACAAAACAAACGCGCGTTATCAAATAAATTAACCACATATTTGTACTCGTTTCAAAAAAGCAATCAAACAGCGCAAACAACAACAAAACACAAAGAGACAAAAACGAAAAATTCCAGGAAGTGACGACGGCCGGAGAACAAAACCGTGAAAAAAGCCATCGTTTCGAAGACAAACACGATTTTGTCGAGCGTGTGCTGAAAAGCTGAAACGCTCTCGAGAAGCGGTGCTCGCGAAGCGAAAGATGCTAATCGAGGACGCATAGCTTGACAAATAGGCTTCTCGGATTTCTCATTAACGCGACCGGAGGCCGGCTTCTACTTCATCTCTTGCTCGTTTCATCGTCTTGTTGCTTATAAAACCGAGATGTCGACGTTAATTCGACGTCTCGATTTCGACTCCGACGGGCAGAAACGACTTCCGCTCTCCGCGAAACGTCGAATGTCCTAAATGTCCTTAATTTCAATGGAATTTCGATTGAAACGTTTAGACGTGGTAAAATCGGGAATTGAGGTTGAAAATGTTCAAAAGTGCCGGGGTTTAAATAAAAAGGGAACAATTTAAACGTGCATTTAATAAATAAATGTCTCTTTGTGTTTTGTCATTGGTTCGTGGTGTCTGGAGTAGCGAGTCCAATTACCACATATGTAGGGAGGATGATGAGACAATGAGTGCCATGAAAGACTAAAACAATTGGATTAGTAAAAAATGAAGGAGCTCTTGCTGTGCGGGGTATCCTACGATGTAGGATAAGATCTGATTGTGAAAGGATTTTAAAATAAATTTTCAATTAATAATAAAATTAGTATGCATTAAAAAGAATAATATGTGCATTTTGCACAAGCATTGAAATGTGCGTATTCGAAAAAATATTTTGATCATTGAAAAAATGTCTGTAACTTAAAACGAATAAAATGTTTATTAGAATGAATATAAATAAAGGATCGGTAACGCCGCAAATGCACAACCATTATTCACAACTTTCATAATAGAATCAAAATGGATCAAATTATTAAAATGTGATTAAAATTGAATGAAATTAAAATTTTAACGAAAGGAAACGTTGACAGTTGTATTGTGTTGTCTATGGAGGAAGATTTTACTCTGACGACGTTTTCACCATCGATCATTTCAATGCTCAAACTATTCTTTTTATTGTTCATTTCATATTTTTTAATGCTCACTATATACTGCACAATTTTTTTCATTGCACACTACAAATAAAATGATGCTCAATACAAGATTCTTTAAAGCACAAGTAATTCGTTTCAAGGCACAATCTATATTTTTTCGATACACAGTTAAATCGCACCCAAATAAAAATACACAAAGTTCTCAAAACTATATTCTCAGTTTATCCAGATACATAATCACTAATTTACAAACGATAATCGAATATGAAACGTTCTCAAAAGCGTACGTGTCGAGCAACACGTGTCTCCGTTTCGAGCTGACGCTTTTTTAATATGAAGTTTCGCAAATGCTGACCTCAAGTCGACGATTTACTTTCACATGATCGCGTACGAACACGTTTATATTACGACGAGCATATGTTCGATGGAATAATCACGAGCGATTCCGATACACGAGAACGAAAGCCGAAACTAGAAATAACGTTTCGTGCGAATTCTGACTTGTTTATTTCGCACAATCGAAGAGCGTCTCAAATATCAGGAAACACGTGGGAACGATGTAAACGACACCGAAATGACCCGCAAATAAATTCGGTGTGTTTGCGAATCATGTCATCGGATAAATAGATATGAAATGGATACGTAGCGTGTGAAAATTCTTATAATATGCGAATTGGGAAAGTGAACGTTCCGCGCGAAAACGTTGTGCAGTTATTCAAAGTGCAACGAACAGGCTTCGAAGAGTGCACTTTAGCAATGCACTTATAAATAACAACGAAAGGCGGAACTCGATGCAACTAAATACGAACGTAATACTTAGTCAACACAAATGACAAACGGCTAACTTTGAGTGAACTGAAAAAATAATGTATAAGAATTTGCGCAGTGCGGATTTCATCAGGCGCTTACGTGTCTCTTCGCTAAGAGGTAGGTTTTCCGCGGGATTTTCATAATGTCACTCTTTTTTTGGCGACGTCGAATAAATGCAATTTCGCGTACAATTTCAGGCGACGACTTATGAGGACTTCATTAATTTCATTATGCAAATAAGGGCGAGAAACGTACGCAAAACGTAAATCGCCGACGACCTCTGAAATTACCGACGTTCGTACACCATGAATAAATATGCTGGAAAAAGGCCAGATCGTATATGATATTAAGAATATTTATACGAGGACGATTCCGTTTCACTTCTCTTTCTCTGATATTATAAAAGCGGTCAAATTGCGAAAACTGATGCGCAAACACGCTTAAACTTGAAAAAATAGTAAGACATAAACCAAACGACGTAATTAAAGGAATTATTCGAAATATAATTGAACGAAATTACACGTTTCATTGTTAAATCAAATTATTTTACCATTGCGCAACATTAGTTAATTATTTTCAGAGAAATTCACATTTATGGAATACGATTCGGCTTTGGGCGTACGCACAAAAGCTCTTATGTATTTATTTGCTTTATTTTTTACTAGGCGCAGAAAGTGCTTTGTTGTGTATGTCGTTGTTTTGTATGCTTAATTTTTTTATCGTTGCCTTAATATAACGGATGGTCGCACGAACATCCGCGTATAAGAAGAGCTCTAATCCGAGGATTGTGTTCAGAAAAATATGAAGAAAAAGGCGAAAGGAGGATGTATTCTTTGGTATTCAGGAAAATTCGGGGAAAACGAACTATTCCGAAAATTTCGATTTCGCGCAGATAAAACGTCGAAAAAGGATCTGTCTTGCGAAACGCAATAAATTTCGATTAAACGCCGAAAAAAAGTTCTATAGCGAATCTGAAGACTTTCCCTCTCCCCCTCATACCCTTTCGCTTTCTCAATTTCGAACTAGACCAATTTTGGCAACGCTTTGTCCGACTGCGAAATTCCCACTTATCCCCGGATAAGATTTCGTTTCAAGGCTTTTTGCACCATCTACTTAATATAAACGACGCAAAATTAAAACCATTAAAAAGTAAATAAATGAAAAATAAATCTACGCACCGAATGAATATATTTTAAGAACAAGCATACATAAAATCTCAAATAAAAAAATAAAGAATTCGACGAACTACCTATTTAATCAGATAAAACATACACGTCATCTAAATATAAATTCACACGAAAGTACGTAGACCTAAGTAATGTTTCCTGCAAAAAAATCATACAAAAAAGTTTTATATTATGTAAACACACCGCGAAAAAAACATGACGAAAAATTTCCAAAAGTTTTCAGCGAAAACGTCGACCTATCCTCGACCCGACGTGTGAAACTCATCTCGGTAAAAAGTCTACAAAAAACCTACCGGTACAAAGAATTTCTTATGCGCATAAAAATACATAGAAAATAGAAGCAATAGTTTCCAAAACTTGAATTCATCCCGAAAACGCGCACACAAAACCTTCGGAAAAACGCGCAACATTTGGCAAAGAGCCGAACAAACATAAGCGCAGAACGAACCACGAAAATTTTTACTGCACGATCGATGCCCATTTTTTTTTTCTCATGGACGTGTATTACTATGGGAAAACCTATCATCCCCCTTCTCGCTATATGCCAGGGTTATTAGGCTGGTCTGCTTGGCATGACAATGGTAGGTGAAACTGAAAATGCCGTATTGTCTTTATAGGAAATTTTATGTTTAATAATGTCGAAACTGCGGCACGACAGATAGTTTTCCGAGAAAAATGTGGGATGTCGAACGGTCGGTATTTTTCGTGACAGGACATTCTTTCACGTTTCGATTCTTTATATGTGAATGTATGAAAAATGATCCTGAAAAAAACAAGGACGATATCTGAATTCGAAAGATCGAAAATTGCGAAAAAATTCGAAATTCCTGATAAAACTTTGAATAATATTTAATCGATTAAGATTGAACCCCACACACAGCTCGTCCGGTAATTTTCCAGCGTTTTGCAAAATCGATTATGAAAGTGCCGCAAAAACGCAAAGATGAAAAAAGCGGAACGGGAGCCCACTTCCTTCGACGTTATCGCATCTCGAACATTCGATTTATCGCCGACCAGATAGATCTGAAGACCTACGACCTGGTTTCCAACACTTTCACAACAAACCCACCCTATAGACCCAGACATGGGGCGGCCGATGGCACTTGACCCACATTGGGGTTGAAAAGATGACGTGGGGCATCGGCGATGCACCTCGAGGACCTCGAGCTCGTATTAAACTTGCATCAGGTTCGTATGAATGGCTTTTAATCAAATATAATGCATGTGAAAGCCTTCTATCTTGATTATTTCCGCCGTTGTGCTGAGCCACCCGATTGCGGATTGAGAGGGTCGTTATAGATGTATTCATAAGAAGATTACAAAATTACATGTTGTTTGATTAATGAGGTTGTTTATTGATCGTGTTATTTTGAAAAGTTTTGTATTAGTTTGTTTTGTTTTTAGTTTATTAAACAATATTTGGTCGATAGATGTCAATGAAAATTATTGAATTTATATTTAAAAAAAAGCATATTATTTCAAATAATGTGTTCGATTACGTAATGTTTTTGTTTCGTACATAACGAAAATAAAAAAAAATTACACGCTGGATATTTTCCTGAACTTGTTTTGCATTCTGTACGCAGTGCGAAAACTACAGACGCACGATGTAAACGTGACATTTGTCACACAGAAAAAAAAGTTTAAAATAAAAAAAATATCTCGAAAAACCCGCACGCAAAACGTACAATAAACTGGGTCGTGAAAAAAAGAGACAGTTTGTCACGAATGATATATAGAAAATTATAGTGGAAACAATTGTATTCGATGGATTCGAACATTTCATTGAATATAACCGGGCATTTCCATTTGGATCTATTAATAATTCGAAAAAGGCAATCTATGATAAAATATAATGGGAGAAAGCTACATAAAATATTGCTTTAGTCAAGTAGTATAAGCACTATTCAAGAAGACTTATAAATAACAAAAAAAGAATCGAAAAATTTCCGTCCTTCAGACGTAGCAAGCGTTCGCGAAATAAATAATGCATTAAAAATGCAAATCAGTCCAATAAAGAAACTCCCCTTTAGAAAACAATGGGTAATTCTTTCGTTCTGCCTAACGACACCACCGATATTTTTATTGGACGTCTGAAATACGTGATCTGAAATACGCGGTGTGAAAATTTCATTAATGAACAAAACTTACGTATCACCGAAATATTTACACTATGCGTCACGTAGCGACGCATCACCATCGAGCCGAAGAACTTTTCAGCGAGATAATGCATATAAAAAACCCATAGACGATTTAATAGCACGTCACTAAACGAGATTACATTTTGCACGATAGAATCAACTCGAGAAGATCCACCCTCAAGCACAACACTTTCCGATATCGTCGATTGACGCATGACATGCAAAAATCATATAGAATAATGGATTACATAGAATAATAAAGGAACGCCATTAAGAAGACGATTAACCTTGAGGCTTCGGCGAACAATAAGCAATCCGCTGGATATCATGCGGGATAAAATACTGAAGAAGACGAAACAAGATACGTGACATCACACGTGTGAAACACGATAGCTACACCTTTTATTTCTCGCAGATTTTTCCCGGAAGAGATTGGTAAACAGTTCTCGTGGGTTTTACAGAAAAGATCCTCCTGTTTAGGCGCGGGAAAAGTCCACGGATCGAGTCGATATATCGAGGCCTTTTCGAGAACGATTGAGGGAAAAAGGGAAACGATTCGAGTGGATCTGACATTCTTTACCCGGATTCAATGAAAGTGTTAATGCTCCCATAAAAGCGCCTACTCTTTTCCCCCTTTGATTCGTCGCCATTGCGTAACGGCGCTAACAAAAGCGTAAGCTTTCCGTGCCCGTTTTTCTTTTTATAAAATTAACTCGAGATTCTTTTTCGGAGTCGCTCAAAAAACCATTTAAGCTCAAAGCTATCAAAAATTAATCAATTTTCTACGATAAAAATAAGTCTGTCTAATTGAAAATTCTTCAACGAGAATCTCGTTGTTAAATTGTTCGAGTTTCTGAAATATGTTGCTCTTGATTTTAAAAATATTACAGAAATGCAAATCATTCTATAAATATATGTACAATCAATCAAAAACATATCACGAAATATTCGAATCAGTTATTTGAAAAATGAGCGAATTTCAGGGGCGAAATATAATATGAAAGAATTAATACAACGCAATTCAGTGGAATTTTATTCAATTAAAAAATTGTAAATAAAATAAAACATTGCATGCACGAATTCAAACAAAAGTGTGATCGCTAAAATAGACATGAAGGGAAACAAGCTTTCGAACGGGTGTGAAATATGTACATACTTTTCTTAGCAAGGTTTCTCTAATTTCGTCGTTCAAGAAGGTCTGAAATGGCATTTTTTTTTATATTAGAACTGCACGCAAAAGTCAAAAGTCAAACGTGAATAAAAACTGAGAGAGGTAAAAATAGTAAAACTAAATCGTGGTATTCACATAATAATTCCGAGGGCGAAGCAAAAATGGGGGGTAATATAATAAAAAAATCAGATAAGTGTTACTTTGGTCGAATAGAAAATAAGCTGAATAACTTAAACGTTATAAAAAAAACGTAAGGTTCTATAATGATTTTGTTATACCATAGTCGAAGAATACCCTTATGTAAGATGTTTACAAAAGCTCATATTGCAAAAGACAAACCCCATAAATCGAATGGAGTATAAAGGGATGACGATATGCATTATATAATATATTACAGAATAAATATAAGGTTTTCACACTACTGCGATAAGGTCCAATAAATTTAAATCCGATAAATAAGCAGATAGGAGGGTGCTCGTAATTTACATTTTAAGGGGGAAGGACGTCAAATTAACAAGGCTAGAGAAGCCCTAGTTTTGTATACTACGATACTATCTAGACGAAAAATCATATTATATTTATATAAACAACAATCGCATAAGTATCTAATAAGTCTCTTTGCGTTTACCATTCACCGAGCACGTACATAATAAATTTAAACGTTATAAGTGCAAAGTCGCCATAGATAAAAATTATAATGAGAAATAATTTATTAGCAGTGCCGCGAGGAACATGACTAATAAAAACACACAACTTTAACGCACGATAATCATTTCTAAACAACGATACGAAAAATTTTCGCAACGACGTGTTTTTCATTAGATTACGCGCCGAATTGAAAAATTTATTACGCGCACGCGAAACAATCCACAACCAAACCCTTTTACACTATCGAAACACTCATAAGCAATAAATTACGAAGATAAAAACGAAAACCGGCGGCGAAACTTTCCACGCCGACATCAATAAACGAAAAACCCACAAAGCCTCGTCCGAATCAAAGTTTCACAAGGCCCCGCTTATTAAAAATTCAACTCGTCCGTCGAAGTTCACGCGAATACCTCGCAATAGAACCTCCATTGGACAAAGGCGATCCTGTCCAGCATATTATCGAAAAACGTGCACGCGGACAACAAACCAGAATACATCTCGGGCATGTTGAGGAAATTCGACTCGACTAGATTACATTACGGTTTCCTGAAACAAAGGACGACCGACACGGGGCGTGATCCACAATGGCAGTCATTTCTCATTACGAGGACGTACAGGATCATGTTTTCGGTCAAGAACAAGAAAACCTCTCGATGCACGTACGTTTCGCAAAGCCTCGCTTGAACGTCCCGTCACGTATCCGAAGAGGAATAAAATAGGAGAAACTCCGCAATGCCGCAAATTCTAAATCGACGAATTCCACGGATGTTCTGTGATCAACGTGTAAAGGGTTCATGTGGAAATTTATCGATTTGTGTGTGTGTTTAACCTTCGATTGTTAATGTGCCAATGCACCGCTTGTTGTTTGCGGTCAAAGTTTACAAATTAATAAAGTGTCAGTTATGTCGAATGTCATGCTTATTACGTCGGTGAACATAATAGCGGAAACTCTTCAGTTTTACGTTTATTGCTTTATATGGAGACGAACGAGCACGCGATGTTTTTCCGAAGAAGTATTGGAAAAAATACGTAGTGTTTTCCACGCGAGTGGCGTAAAATTAAATGTTGGGCACATAACGAAAATATCGAAACCGATGCTTCACTTTTCTCGATATTCAAACATCACAAAGTACTCCTTATAGACGTATATGGAGTCTTGGCGATATCGCCGCATAACATTATCGGAAGGGCGGAAAAAAAAGGGAAAAACGGAAAATTCTCCATCCGAACACACTGCGCAACATCTTGCCGCTCAAATCGTTCGCGAATAAAAATATCGTTAAGCCTGGAACGTTAAAAAATGAAAAGAGGAGAAAAAAATGGTAATTCTCAACGCGAGAAAAATGCGACGCGCGTGACGTAAACTTTCGCTGAAACTCTGACAAAGTAATTGATATCACTCATTGAAAAATGTGTTTCCCTTACACATCACGTCCATAAAAGTGATTAATATCAAAAAAATCCTGAAATATTAAATACCTTTCACATGTTGACGTTAAAATCAGACAATATTACTTTTATACAGATTAATTTATTCAACGTGAAATTACCACTTAAATAATCCCAGACGATTACAAAAAAAAACACAATTAAGTTTAAGCACGAATATTATAATTACACACATTTTACAAGTATGCAGAGCACGTGAAGGCATAAATTTTAATAGAAATATGTCGCATTCGATAACACACGAAAAACACGAGTGAAAAACTCGAAATCATGAAAATCACGCCATTCCGAAACTTCGCAGAATTTCATAAATATTATACGAGATACAAGATACGGGGCCGCCCTGGCCTCTCAAAAAAAAAAATCCTCGACATCTGACGTCACACGAAGGGCGGAAAAGGGCGGGATCATCGGAGCGAGTGGGCAGCCGAGCTTCACACGGAAGATTTATCTTTGTCTGGAGCAGTTTTCTTTATGGACATTACATTATCCGATACGTGTGCGTGTGCCCTTTATCGCTGTAATGGGCAAGCAGAGGTTTGCCAATTATGCGACCCCGCCGAAGGGTCTCAAACGGCAAATAAATATAAATGAGATCGTTCGCATGAAGGATACATTGAGACATTCGATGGCGTCGTAAACTGCCGACGAGATCGACGATGATGCAAAATTCAAAAGAGAGCTTTTCCGGAAGTATTGTGCACACGTGTCATTATATTTTTATGACTTTTCGCAAAGCCTGCGCCGTGCAGATAAGTCGAGCAAATTTGAACGAAGCTCTCGTTTCGCACCGGTCAAGGATTATCGATCAGAAATTAAATGAAAAAAGTAAGAGCAAACATCGTTCGATATGTCAGATTTAATTAAGTCGCATGCAAATCCAATACCGTATTCCATTCAATGAAAAAATATATAACATAATCATTAAATATAATAAATATCCCATTTCAATGGAGTGTACTTAACGGTTGTGTATTTAAATCCGTGTTACTCGTTGCGTGTACAAATGTAATAATTAATGAACGATCAGCGAATTGTTATTGAGACGGTGTTTGTTCTACAAGAGCTGTCGCTGAACTCTGGCGCCGATAATAAACGACGCCTTCATTAATTAAATTAATCGATAGGAAAGTTTAAATGTTGCGCCAAAATAGAACGGGGTCCCGCTCGGACGGTCAATAATTCAAAAGTTAATGAAGCGCGCTAATTCCGATTCGTATCCGAGAGGCTTTCGAAACGACGATTCGGCCATTTTTGGTGGGGGGAGGATAAAAAAAATAACACGGAAAGCGAAATTAAAAATTGCGATTTATTGAAATGTCTTGCTGCGGGCTTTCGTGGGTGAAGGTCGGATACGCCTTAGTCCTTGTTAGAAGGACGGCGTCCAAAGGAAAAGTTAATTATGGGCGGATTACGCTCAAGTAATTTGAATATGTACTACGTCAACGAGATTGTTTGCCTAGATTTAAGGTACGTGTTTGGTCCTTGAATTAAAACCTAGTCTAAATCTAATTATAAACCCTAATGAAGTCTTACGTACAAGGAAATCAAATACATATGCATATTTATTATCACATGTTAATTTTGAATGAATGCTTCCAGCTCGATCATGATTTATTCTATAAATGAACATCGAAATTAACTCGGATTATTCGATTCAGTTGATTTTATTAGGGAAATCGCAGTATAATGGTATTCGATTGCCTTCTACGAAACGAATTTATATCTGAAACAATACGAAACGAAATACACACGACTCGACTTTCAATCAAAACAACTTATTTACATAACATTCACATCGATCACAGATAATTAAATCATTTACCACACCACCCACGAAGAATTCAAACACAACATATCACAGCTGAAATCTCGCACCAAAATCGAATCAACCTCTCCGCAAAGTTCGCCCACAGCACCAATTCAACACGTTCAATCGAATCAACATTTGCTCTAACAATCAACTGCAAATCGAACCGCAAACCGACAGTTAACCGTAGCATAGGACAAACGGAAAAATTGAATATTTTAAAATTCCAGAAGCCTCCGAAATCAATTTTTAACCGAGAGCCTCGGAGGCTTTTGTCCAAAGGGTCGGTTCACGGATGGCCGCTTTCGAGGGTCGTCACAAAGGGGCGTTTGTGAATCAGCTCGGAAAGTGCAATTAATCAATGTATTATATTCGAAACGTGTACGAGCAAAACACACAGACCCTTTTGCGATATCGGGATGTTATTATATATTTTATGGTGACCTCGTGATGGACGAATTTTCGTGTCGAAACTTTTTGACGTGGCGTTAAATGATTAGCTCCGAGCGAAAGACGTTGTCGTTGTTGCCCGTCTCTAACGGAGTAATATTAAATTTTAACGAGCAAAAAGGATATCCGATAAAGTGTATATAATATTCGTGTTTCTTATGAATGAATAATATTGCTGTCTTTGATCAGACGGGTGAAAATGCAATTCAAATTTCAATAATGGAAAAAGTTTCAGCGTCGATTTATTATACATATTTTATTATTTAAAAATTTTATAAATAACGTATCGTTATAAAACACTGCATCAATTGAAAATGAAAATTCACAACAAACAACTCAATACCACATGAGACATTTGTTCAAACGAAATGGATAATCGATATAAAATAAATTATAAATAACTTAGAAAGATATCATAAAATTTCAATCTGCTTTCAATTATATAACTAGAATGTGGGGAAATATGCATCGCGAGTGATGCTGAAGCGTGGAGGTCCAATTAAATTTCTGCACCGCTGAAAGTCCCACCGACGTCAACGCCAGCTCGAATGTAATTTAAAAGGCATTACAGGCATCGATTCCCTATATTTAGTCGAGGGCGGAGGGACGCTCGTTCCGAGGATTTCAATGTGAAGTGAAACCCACGTCAAAAGTCCACCGGCTCGCCTAAATATCGCAGGAAACGAGTGTCCACTCAATTTCAACTATTCCCCAACGATGAAAATTAAATTCGGATCGAATTACAAAGTTCGTGAGGGAGCGCGTACAAATTCGAATTTTGTCGTCGTTTTTCTTTCGTAATAAAATTATTACGATTGCGAAAACCGTTCCGTACTAAATTTTGTTTTCGTTTTCATTTCACTTAACTTAATTTTATGATTTCGTACAACATAAATATATAAAGGTCACGACGACTATGTTTTGACAAATTACTTTAAATAATCGATAACTCTCTAGACAAAGAGTTCGAATATATTAATAAACGGAAATAAAAGAAGAGTTTGAACCGAGAAAACGTTAAATTTAAGTAAAACTCTCATGCCGGTCAAGGCAACCATTCGAAACCTTGGAAAGCACACTATAAGACAGCGCCATTTGAAAACTTCAACATATAGTTTTGTTAAAAATTCAAAGAAAATCTATAAAGCGCATCCTACATCCGAACACGATTGACCCGCATTTTTAGATCGCAACATTTCGTCATACATAAAACACACGCTGCCTTCGGACGACGGAAAACAGGAAACACACGTACGTTTCCCATTTTTTAAACACCCGTTTTTCGAAAAAGGCACGATCGTTCAATCGAAAAGCGCACTCTCGCCTCCTTTCAGCCGGTTGGGCTTTCAGGCCAAAGTTCTCGAAAGAGCGAGTTCCCACGTGCACTTTTCACATTACTTTTTCTTCGACACCGCGAAATGCACAAGAACGACGAGTCGTGGCCGAGTGGTTGCGAGAAGTCGGTTCGATGACTCCTCTGGCTAAAAATAATCGCCGAGAAGCCTCCCTCGAAAGAATGCAGTTCCTGCTGCATAAATCTGTATACGACGGAGAACAAATTCAGATGGATATAGTGCGAAGGCTTTTCGATATGCAAATTTATCGCGTAATTAAAACACCGACCTCTCTATCAAAGCAAACGGAAGGTTCGGTTAAATATTGGAGGCTTTTGTTATGCGAAAGGCCACAACGGAGCGAACAAATAAAGCGAACGAATAAATAATAAAGTAAAGGGCCTTCTGGCGAAGAAGGAGAGGCTTTTAATAATATGCAAGGGCTATTTTCGAGATAGCCGCGCTGGCACGGATTTAGAAACGGCATTTCCACAGAGGAACGTTTTTAGGATATTATTTTCCTGCACATATTTCGCAGTTATTTATAGCCAATCGATAGATAGATTACAAATTCTTGACTCGACGAACTTCCGTCGTTTGAGAATATTCAAATTAGCGACGGACATCTTGTCGCCATGGTAAAATATTCTGTCGGCTAACAAGAGCTGAAAACGTCAAAGATAGTTTGCATAAAATGCACGCTATATGCATTTCGATAAGTGGTGTTAAAAGAGTCATCTGAAAATGCAACAAACATGTATGACGTGGTGAGAATAAAATATTATAAAACGTTTTCAGTGTTCGCTTCTCTTTCGGGCACAAATTAAATTATAATATGCTACTATTTTTCATGGCTGTCGAAAACCTTCTGAAATGTCAGTTTATGTATTTAAGTTACTGATGTATGTAAATGGCTTTATTCGAAAACGTATGTAAATTTAGTATATTTTTTGTATCATTTATCTTCGTTACATTAACATAAACAAATTTTATCACGCGGAACTGTATTTCGACATGGGTTGTATCAAAACGACAATAAAAAAACGTTTCAGCTCATTGTTTGATTTCCTCATGCTTAGTCAAATTTGAAACATATCACGATTTTTATTCATCGTATTGCTGAAAAAATATATCGATTCTAGAAAAATCAGTTCTTTTATCAAATTCTTCCATAATAGTAAGCACACCCAGTTTCACGTAAAGCTGAAACCTTTTTATACGAAACCGTATATTACGTCAAAAAAAATTTGCCCCAATAAAATCATAATACTGAAATAAAACCATATTGAAGCATTTTTTTTTCAGTCTGAATTAATATTAGGTTGACTCAATAACAATAAAATGCCAGATTATTACTTTATTACATTTGAATAAAATAAGTCGAACTTTGACTTTTATTATATTTACTAATATTACATTATATCAACCTATATGGAAAATTTCGCAATATGATATATGCAGCTAATGTCAAGAACCTCAAATCGTTTCAACAATAAATTACACAAAACGAGTATTTATTTACACTCATAATAATATGAACTAGATCAATTTTTATCGAAATAATTAGCACAATAGAATCCCATCCTCATTATATTGAAACATTCATAATTTTATAACGAACATTCGCGCACAAGAATCCAATTGTTTACATTTATGAATGAGCGAGATAAAGACACTCATTGTTCGAATGACACATTATTTCGACATCAATACGCTCTAATTTTTTTTCTATGCAAACTCTTTCCGACGAATCGGAATTAATAGCTCCTACGAAATAATAAAAAGAGCTCTATTTATAAAATTAAACCCGACATTCTCGGAAGTGCGATACGGCGCGAAATTGAACTTCGCCTAATTGAAAAGGAGCCGAATTTGCATATTCCTTTACATTGGCCCGCACAAGTTGGGGCCCATTTGTTGACTCTGGCCCGTCGTATATAATACGTATAACATCTGAAACCGAAACTCGGATCGAATGTGCGTAATTAGCAATCCGAAGGCGAGCTCAATGTACACATTGCCCATATCTGGGTTGAATGCACCGTGGCCAATGCACCGGAGGACCGAATCATCGTGTTATCTGGCAACTGAAGCTATCTTGGAACCTTTGTTCGATAATGTAAGAAGCACAAAACACAGGATGTGAAAGATAATTTTTGAAATGGGCAGGTTGATGACATTGCGCAAAAAATTATGCCTATTGTTCTTGTGTCGTTGTGTGAAGATTCAGCGTCGCGTTAGTTTTACGAATTTGAGAAAATCGTTTTTGCCTTCGAAAAAATCTTTCGCTTCGCAAGAAAATATCATTTCTATTCGAGATAAAAGCGATGTGGTTTTTTTTTTAATGTTTGTTAATGCAGTCAGTGACGGATATGACCACTTGACGTCACTTTGAGAAGGAGGGCAAACAAATCGAATCAAGTGTTCAAAAACGACAATAGTAAAAATTCAATGATAACACTTATGTTATAAGATCGTTAAATTCAAATCAAAATCACTAACATATGATAATTTCGATCGAAAAAGATTTCCTTGAATTTAAATAAGAAAATCGTACATTTGACTAATTTTCGCCAAAATCATTCTATTTAATTTTGTTTGCAAATCACATTCACGTTTTCACATTACACGTACATATATATAATTTAGAACGTTATGCTAATTTATGTAATACATGACGCTCTCGTTTGAAACTATTACTTAACTTATGCAACGTAAAATTATAAAACATTATGCAACTACTATCTATATTTTATTCGATTTCATTCGAAAAGTGAAATCGCGCCTTTTCAATGAGACCGAACGCGTTCGTAGACATTGACATTTCAACGATTGCAATTAAAAACGTCCAGAGCTATAATTTTCAAAGTATTCATCTAACTACTCGAGATAAAATTATATTGAAATGCGTCACTAAGTCGAGAAATTACCTTGCGGAAGTCTGAATGTCTCTGTACAAAATTCAATGCCGACGTACGTATAGTTGATTTCACAAATGATGGCTGTGAACGTTCAAGGCGATGTTCGGTCGTTGGGGAAGCAAAATACTAATTGTAAGATCAAAACATACGAATTAATGTAATTGATATAAACAAATACTGAAAATAAATAAAATAATAAAAAAAATTATTCAGTATTGAGTTCGATCTGGATTCGCATCGATTTCCCGCAAGAAGTTTTATACAAAGGACCAAACAAACCATGACCGAACATACACGCCGAGAACAAAAACATCGAAAGATTAAAAACAAACAAAATACGATTTAACGATACTCGAATCGATCGGCACTTTCAGAGACCGAGTATGACGCAAATCCGAATATCTCGTACGTATGTGAGCAGCGTCGAACAAAGCCCGAAAAATAGCCTTTTGAATAGGCGATTTTCCGAAGCGAGGTCGACAACAAAAAACAAAAACGCACACCGGCCAAGATCATTCGCTTCCTATTATACTTCGGACAAGCAAATTCCTTTTTCCGAAATCGGTCTCGCTCATTATCGACAATGGAAGCGGAAAATGCGACAATGCGCAATGTGTCGGAGAACGATTCCCGTTCGAGGAGCTCGTCATTTGCCATTTTTCCAATTTGACTCTGAAAACGGTCCGTAATGTGAAAATAATCGTGGCCGATTGTGCAAATGCCGAAACAATGGTGGTATGAGGAAAAAGTACGGTTGACGGTAACGGGACTATTCATTTTCGATAAATAATTTATTTGAGTGTGCTAATCCGTCGGCGGGGATCTTGAAAGGTTCGTAATATGATAAATAATGTAGCAGTTCGCCGAAAGTGAATTAATCGAGTGGTGGTGGTGCGAAAAGGGTAAAGGGTGAAAATTCGCAGTTAAAAGGGAAAAGCTGCGAAGGCGTGCGTGGGAAAATCTTGAAAAACGGCGTAGAAAGTATACACTTTTATTGATATCGTAAAAATGTATAGTCGCTCCTCTATACACTTATATATAAAATGTTGTACGGGAAAAACGTCTTTTTCAAAAACAAACCATACAAATATAAAAGGGGATGAAAGAAAAAAATCGCATTGTGTAAAGTTCTTAGCGATAAGAGGGCGGCACGCGAAGCTGCGGTTCTATGAAAATTCATTAACTTCCACTTTCTTTCTATAAATATCAAGATTAATAAATACATTTTGATTCGTTGCGCTCCAACATTTTAGTAACTCAATTAAACATCGTCGACGTCACAATTCACAATAAGTAAACGAATCGCAAATCCGATTACGCTTCTATTAAGTATCGCGATCGTATACATAAACGTTTCGTTGATCTTCCTCAAATCAAAACAAATCTTTTCATTCGAACCGAAAGCGTATTCACATCTGAGAAATGATATCATTTTGGTGCTTTTTACTAAAGAGAAAATGAACTTCTGTCGATTAAAATACTTGCCCAGACAGCGGCTGAAGGGTCAATAGAATTAATTCGACGGATGCGTACGAGAATTCTTACTAAAATAAAGTCTTTTATTGACTTTATGATTGACGTATGAACCATTGTCTCGATACAAAGCATTTGAGTCTAATAAACTAAAAATACTTTGATTGTTTTTTAAAACAGAACGTGCAATGACCAGAACTATTTGTTGGAATCGCTTATTGCTAAACTGTTTCTTTTAATAAACAAAAATCATAACAAAATACCGAATATGCAAATATTATATAATAGAATCGTATTAATTTTGAAATTCTGAGATTCCAAATATAATTCAACTTTAGAAATTGTTACAATATATTTACTTATATTTAATTTGATCGATTTTAAAATCATTTAATGCTATATTCAATCGACGAATTTTTCTGTAAACAAAATGAAAAAAACGAAGATGATTCGAATCTTTTCGTGATGAATAGAAATGCGCCAAGATTAATTATATTTTGAAAATAATTTATGATAGATAGCGCATCCAACGACACATTCTCGCCGAAAGATTAATAACCGCTGAATTATGCCAAATTTGTTTATTTTTCAATTCAGACTAGTTCAACGACTTTTCCAATGAGAAAAAAAAGTCCAAAAACCGCAGACGTTTTATCGCACTTTAGATCTACATACACATGTGACCTTTCTTAACTACACGTACACACACTAAAAATTCTTTAGGTCCCAGACAAGATCTCGATTTTTTTCTCTACATCTTCAGAAGAAGCGGAGCACGAAAAGAAACGAGTCATTCTGACGCACAGCGGACTTTCTAAATAAATAAATACGCAAAAACAGTAACATTGACTTTCTTTAGCGAAAATCCGCCGAAATCGACACCGTTTGTGAATTGTTTGAGGGCAGAACACAAAAGTATCGGATTTCCCTATTCAATTCCCTACAGAATGTCCGGCTTTCGCAATTAAACCGAATAACACGACCTGGTCAACCTTCCGAGGTAAAACGGATCGTTTGCAACCGAACGAAGGTTGACCAGTTGAATTCTTGGCGGAGCACATAAATGGATGGGTTTTCTGTTTTTTTGTGAAGTTACATACGTCGTTTTGTATGATTCACATACGTATTGTATGTAGATAACGCGTTTCTGGATTACTTTTCTTATTGAGGACACGCTGAAGCAATATGTACAATTAATAGAACGTAGTGAATAATATTGCGAATGTGAAAGGTAAAATAAACTTGTTCATAGCAATGTTTGTTGATATTTATTGGCGAATAAATAATGTTCGTAGATAAGATTAATTCGAAGATTAATCCGATCCTTTGTTTTGTGTACGATTTCGACAAACGAAATTAGCGAATAACGAAATGTACAAACTCAGAATGTCGTTTCCAATTGTTTACGGAACAAATACAATAACTCATTAACATAAAACAACACGACATCTGATCAATTAATTAACAGGAAATATTTCTCGATTATCAGATCGACATAAAAAAAACTCCAACCAAAATATTCCCCATTCCATCATCGATCAAACACAATAGTTCCGATCGAAAATTCGAATCCATCATCGAGACAATCTAATACTCGGCCGCATTACTTTCGGAAACGATCTCGAGAATTCGGCCCGATGTGACAAAATTGAGATAGCACCGCCGTTTTGCAGATGTTCCAAATTCCGCATAAATTTCGGCACTCTACAAAGGCAAGGGCCCGAGTGAAACAATTTCAAAATCGCAAGTTTTCATCGGATAATGCGGCCGGGACAGAACGTGCGAAATAAATTGCGTGCGCGTCCAACAAAAGGAGAAAATATCGCCCTTCACGTGCGACAATAAAACGCGAAATCTTTCAGGAGTTTCCGCTCGGTGTCGTGGGGGGAATATGTTACGTTTGGTGTTGCAGAATGTTGGAAGTTGAGCGATGGTCGGAGCGGTTAATGGACGGACGTGACCGCGTGAGATTCGATGATGGGTTTTTAGTAGGTTCTTGAATAGAGCCTTGAAGATTTTTATGAATATCTTCATTGTGCAGTGGCATTGGGTAGATTACATATGATTATGATGTCAAAATGATAAGACCTTTCATATGAGGTAATGCACCAGTGGTTGACCATGAATTTTTAATTGACCATCTGACAGAAAAACGTAAAAATTGAGGTTTCTAAAAATGGTAATTTTACGGAAAGGGTGCGATTGCTAGGTTGTAGTTTACAGCCTACCGATCGCACCCTTTCCGAAAAATTACCATTTTTAGAAACCTCAATTTTTACGTTTTTCTGTCAGATGGTCAATTATATAGATTCATGATCAACCACTGATGCATTATGACCTTATCATTATAAAAATTATAACTCTCGAAGAACTGAATTCTATAATCATCTTATTATAATTTCAGCTCAAAAATACATAATCAAATCCATATATTAACCATTCCAAATATTGCTTAACTAAAAACGATTAAAAAAAAATCAAAATTTTCATACGAAAAAAAATCAAATCAAAGTTCGCAAATTCAAAAGGATTCTTACAAAAAAAAATCAACCCCTACGATTTCCCGATTAGATTTTCCTCGACGCCGAAATCCCCCATTTCCCGAGCGACAAAACTGTCAAACCGAAAAAAAACGATCAAAAAAAAAAACAGGACACCCCACTTCGGCGGAGAACCTCAAAGACCTATAAAAGATGGGGGCGCTCACCGGACAGCCGATCGTCGAGCCTCCGCCCCTCCAAACAATGAACTAGCGCGGTGGGCCTCCGCGCAATTTTCAATATTTTGAAGAGTGAGTGGGCAGCGTGCGCGCCGGCGCCAGCAACACGTGCGACGCCGACGACGACCCGCGGGGGACTGGCAGGGCGGAGCCGCGGGCCGGGGGCGGGGGGCCAGGGCTGGGGCCAGGGCCGGGGGGGGGGGGGCCGGGCCGCATCGATCCGCGCCCCGGCCCCCGAAGCGCCCCCATTCATCGAGACCCGGGCGGCCTATGTGGCTGTGGTGTCACTAAATCGCGCCATTTTTTATTTTGAGATTTTTCGAATTTGCCCGGTCGAAATGCGAGGGATGAGTATCGGTGGACGGTTTCGTGTTGATGGTTGTTTTGAGTATTGGGTTGTGACGAGTGAAATGTCGGGTTTTTGGAACGAATTTTTATTCGTTCCAAGTTCCAGGGTTTTAACCAGGGCTGTGGAGTCGTTAAAACAAGACACGACTCCGACTCCAATTTCGAATTTTTCCAATAACACGACTCCGACTCCGACTAAAACAGTTTAATTTTATCAGATTATTTTCCTATCTCACCTATTTATGTGTATTAAACAGGGCTGTGGAGTCGTTAAAAAAAACGCGACTCCGACTCCGACTCCACAGCCCTGGCTTTAACTGTAACTGAAAACCGAAATTTTCGCTGGAAGGAAATGCAAGGGATGAATATCGGTGGTCGGTTTCGCGTTTTTTTGTTTGATGGTTGTTTTGAGTATTGGGTTGTGACGCGTGAAATGTCGAGTTTTCGGAAAGAATAAAACAGGGTTTTAACTGTAACCGAAAATCGAAATTTTTGCCGGAACGAAATGCAAGGGATGAATGTCGGTGGACGGTTTCGTGTTGATGGTTGTTTTGAGTATTGGGTTGTGACGCGTGAAATTTCGGGTTTTTGGAACGAATAAAACAGGGTTTTGAACCGTTACCGAAAACCGAAATTTTTACTGGAACGAAATGCTAGGGATGAATGTCAGTGGACGGTTTCGTGTTTTTTTTTGTTTGATTGCTGTTTGTAGTATTGGGTTGCAGAGCCGTAACAATGTTTTTGGCGCCCTTGGCAAATACTTTTCGACACTTCTTAAAATTATTTTCCCTAAAAAAAGCTCGACGACTTTTAAAACTATTCGACAATTCTCAAAATTAAGCCCAATTGCCAATTGGTTGCTACGGCACTGTTGGGTTGTAATGCATGAAATGTCGGTTTTTTTGTAACGAATAAAACAGGGTTTTGAACCGTAACCGAAAACCGAAATTTTTGCCAGAACGAAAAGCAAAAGATGAACCGAAAAAAATATCGGTTTGTTTCGGTTTTGCGAAAAATGTTCGAATTTTCAAATATCCGAACATTCGAATATTTTTGAAGTGTTGTTTTTTTGTTTTTAGAAATTTTTTTTATTTTTTTATTGTTGGGACAGTCAGTTTTTGTAAGTGTTACAGTTTGTTTTTAAGCTCGGAGCTGAACTGAAAACCGGAACCAAACCTAATTTTTTTTTTTGTTGAACCGTAACCCAAAACCGAAATGAAAGTATTTCGGTTCGAAGCCCTGAAATAAATCACTATAACTTTTTCAAATTTCAAAATTGATTTGTCAAATAAGATCAATTTAGACCGAGAGTCTTCTGCCAACGATTTGGTAACGTATATCTTTCGTGTTTATAAAATTCTATATTTTTGGAGGCTACGAATCAAGGCCTTTTCAATATCGCTTGCAATTAGATTGGCAAAAATTTTCATGAGGAGGAACGAATCTAATTGTAAATTATCCAAAAAAGATAAAAGGTCGCAGAATAAGTAGGAGAATAAGCAGGTTAGCAGGGTGTCTCATGTTTTGAATTTTGAATTTCGTTAATTTTGAATCGGTTATTAAAGAGATACCTCTTTAATTAACGGAATCAAGGCCTTGCGTTGAAGCAATATTTTTATATCATGAAGCAATATTTTTTCAACTTGCCTATATTAGTCAGATGTCTTTAAATGGATATAGGGCTAACTCTGAGGTCTGCTGATAGTCTCTGAACATTTTTTTTTGTATTGTAGGGATTATTTTAAACAATGTCCCTTAATTTTTTATCGTTAACGAAAGTTTAGGTTCCCTACGTGTTCATTTTCGAAGTTCAAATTCTCTGAATGAAATTTTATAAACCGTCTGCAAACACTTTTTGATTTGTGATATCTTCTTCAAAAGCCGAATTGATGGGTTTTGTGGCCTTTGTTATATTGTGTTTAGACTTGAACTTACACAAACAAATTACACGCAAATCTCTTATCGACAGCATATTGTTTAGGGGCAAAAATAAGTTAGCGAATCATCTACAAATTAAAAATTAATAAAGAATATGATTTTCTTCTAATATTAAAAACAAAAACAAAAAGGTTTACTATTTGACGATCTCCTTTTGGCCGAGCGAATTTCCGTTCTTTAATACGTTACAAACCGAATATTTTATTGATTCATAATGTGATTTTTATTTTAAATCCTTAGTTCTTCTAATGATCATAATTCGAAATGAAAAGGAAATTAACTCGTTATAATCTCAAATATAAAATTTCGTTGTATAATAGGAAACGTGTTTTGCTTTTTTGTATAAATCATCACTTTTTAATAAAACATGAATAACACATAACGTTGTTTTCGCGCGCTATCTGACATACCAAGGTACACTGAAAATGTGTACATAAGAATATGAAGATATTGTGTCAAAAATTTATTTCTGCAGTGCTCAAAGAGAAAATTAAGTTTTAAAATATATAGAAAGTTGAAAATATTATTTTTATTATTATTAGGTATTTTAATACACAAGAATAGTTTGAACATAAATATAATTTATGGTTTGATAGTGAATCCTATTCTATTTTTCTCGGTACACTTGAAAAGTCCCGAAAAACTAATATAAGTAATTTAATAAATATTGTGCTAAGTGTGTAGCATAAAATGAAAAACAAAATTGTAAAAAAATTTCATTTAAAATACTACGATTTTTTCCGTTTCGTATTTATATTTCTACAAATGGCTACTTTTTGTCCTTAACAGATTTCATTTAGAATTTAAATTGCTAAAAATTTTTACTATTCCAGCTTTTGAAAGATTGAAGAAAATAAATATGTGGAATGTGAATCATAAAATAAAACGAAACGCATGTAGAATTTGTGGTGATAATAATTTGTCATTTGTCACTGGAGAAAAAATCTTAGGAACATTGAAAGGAACTCTTATTTTAATTGTGAATCATCCTTTTTAAATTAATTTGATGGCGGATGTTTCACAATATTATAAACATTTGTATTTTTTCATTAGAACAAAATTTGGAATCTACATGCCTACTATTTTATGGTTATTTCAAAATTAGAATGATATTTATTGAAATCAGACAAATGGTGTTTCAATTTTTGAAAGTTGTTATCTTGTCATTGCTGCCAACATTTTATTCCATCATTCGCCATGGGCCTATATACGATATGTAATAAAAAAAATAAAGTGAAGTAAACTATAATAAAACGTTTTCTCAACTATATATTTACAGAATAAAATACAACGTCATTTATTATTGTATGTAGGCTTCAAAAGAAAAAAGTAATGGTGTGAAGTACCATATAGCCAAAAGGCAACATTTTGCTCTATAAAGATAACCCTACTAATGTCAAGCTCGACGCTTGCTTTCGTATATCCGTATATCGTTTGACAGCGCGAGGCGTCGTTTAAAACATTTGCTGAAAACATCTTTCTTATCTTTCGTAAGTTCGTTTCTAATTAGAATTTGATTTCGCATTCGCGTATAATTATTTGGTTTTGATTGCGTCCATCTTCATGATAATTTATTTTCATATACATACTTGGTTATGTGTATTCCCTTAACTCATTGGTTATTTTTTAATTGTTTAGATTGACTCTGAACCATAATGGATTTCCAAAACCGTCCCGGTGGTAAGACCGGTGGTGGAGGCGTAGCATCATGGTCCGAAAGCAATCGGGACCGAAGAGAACGGCTGCGGCTGTTGGCTCTTGAAACGATTGATCTTAATAAAGATCCTTATTTTATGAAAAATCATTTGGGTTTGTATACAATTTCAATATTGAGTTATATAAACGTATACACAAATTGATTTTATTTATATAAATTTGAAAATTTTACTTTCATAGGTTCGTATGAATGTAAGTTGTGCTTGACTCTCCATAACAATGAAGGAAGCTATCTGGCGCATACACAAGGAAAAAAACATCAAGCAAATTTGGCTAGGAGAGCTGCAACTGAAGCTAAGGAAGCCCCGCAACAGCTAGCTCCAGAGAAACCTAGAATTGAACCCAAAAAGTTTGTTAAAATCGGTCGTCCCGGTTATAGAGTGACGAAACAACGAGACCCCGAAACTGGTCAACAAAGTTTACTCTTTCAAGTCGATTATCCAGGTAAAATTGAATTTGCAAGTTTTTATTTATAGATTTGTATAAATTTATATTTATTTCACGTTTTTAGAAATATCGGAAGGTGTATTTCCACGTCATCGCTTCATGTCTGCTTATGAACAAAAAGTAGAACCTCCAGACCGTAAATGGCAATATTTACTTTTTGCAGCTGAACCATACGAAACTATCGCATTCAAAGTTCCAAGTCGAGAAGTAGAAAAACATGATACTAAATTCTGGACACATTGGAACAAAGATACCAAACAGTTTTTCCTACAATTTGCATTCAAAATGGAACCTCTTCGGCCACAGCAGCCTCCCAAATTGTTACCACCCCCAGGACTACGTCCACCTCTACCGCCACCACCCATGATGGGTGTTCCACCTCCACCACGACCCCCCATGTTTAATCCTGTGCCTCCACCTCCACCCTTGATGCCTGTACCTCCTCCGCCACCCATTAATATAATGTAATTTGGAATAATTTTTACATTTAAATATTAAACCATTCTACTAAAATTGTATTTCTTTAGTAGTGTTAGATCCTCTTTATACACAACTGTTTAAATTAGGTATTGGCAAACTCCGGCCCGAGGCTCGATGTTATTTTTACATAAAAAATTAAATAAATTTAAAAAATTTAGAAATTCTCATCCTTAAAAAAATCACAGTGAATTTTCTAAATTTGTTGTTATACTAGTCACAAAAGCATATTCCGAGTCTTGATACAAGCGCAAAAAATTCTATATTTCAAAATCCATTTAACTATACAATTAAGGAGCTTCTGTCTGACCCTAGATTGAAAGTGATTGTTCTCAAAATTATGTATTTTAGAAAATTTTACGTTGTTATCATTAGTACAGATATAATCAATCAAATGCCTGTGGCGCTATTCGCACCACAGGCATTTTTCATCATACTAATTTTTACCATCACAGTTAAAGGGTTAACCCTTCTATTGATATTAATACCAGCATATAAAAATATCTTTTTGAAATAAGCATCTAAATTTTTAAATAATCTATTTTGGTTTGATTAGTTTTAATTTTTTTAAATTTCGACCTGGTTTTTTGTAACTGATGGTGAGTAGAATTACCCATATAAACATCCAGTCTGCCAAATCTCAAATTTTTATGATTGCTTATTCACTTAATTAATCCATATAATTATTCACAAAACTAGCTAATGTAATGAATGTGAAATGGACTTCAGTGAAAATTATTAAATTCTTCTTTCAATGATTTAACTAAATTGTTGCAAATTGACCTCAATTTATAAAACCAATTTTTTGACAGAACAAACCATCAGTTCTACCCTAGATTTTATTCATTCTATTATCAGAACATTAATCCCACAAGACTTTTAAAAATCATTGAATTTCCAACCCTTGAATCGAATATTAAATAACTTGTACATTATATTGGCTTGATATTTTTTTAATTGGAGAAAGTGACATTCCCTTATGACTAAAAATAAAACAACAAAGATTTAATTAAAAATACTTTATTAAATTTATGGTGTCAAAACACAGGCACCTCCGACACTTTTAATCTTCTTTTCAGCTTTCTTAGAAAAGAATTTAGCTTTAACAATGATTGGAATTTTGGGAATGCGTCCTTTACCCAAAAGCTTGTAATAGCCCTGTAAAAACATAACACAAAATTACTCGACATAACTTCAGCGATTCAATTAAACTTCAATTTAAAAAATATAACTCACAGATTTGACAATGTCTATTACTGGTGCTTTCTTGTTTTTGGCATCTTTATCTTGGATAACTTGTTTCTTTTGTTCACCGAGCAAAGACCATAACTTATCAAGATTCAATGTTGGGCAGAAATTCTTATTTTTCCTCACATGATAGTTTCTCATACCGACCTGAAAGTCAATAAAGAAATAAATTAACAACAAAACAAATAATAAAAAACACTAATTTTACATTTAAAAAAAATCAGAAGTGAACGATCAACATGGTTTTATTGCATTTGTACGATGCTTTTCAGACCGCCCGTTCAAAATATCATCATATAAAACTCTAACGAAAAAAATTCTAACAATATAAGAAATATACCTTTCCGAAATATCCTGGATGATATTTGTCAAAGTTGATACGGTGGTGATGCATTCCACCAGCGTTACCACGGCCACCGGGATGCTTACGGTGCTTTCCTATAAATGAAACCAAACGTTAAAACGTACAACTGACAAATAAAAACAGTAAAAATGTACATTTCATACCGATACGTCCATGTCCGTGGCTCACGTGGCCTCGCAACTTCCTTGTCTTCTTTTTAGCGGTAGACTGAAACCATATGAAGGAGTTTTAACATAACCTCAAACTTGACACAAAAACTCAATGTTATTACATGTTTTGTTCATTCTTGATGAATAAATAGGTCTTGTATTAACATTAACGAAAATTGGGATGAAATATGTGAGTAGTAAGTGATTATATTGAATTGAGCGTGAGCACTATTAGTGAATGGGGAATCGCAAAATTCCCGCATATTCGCGAAACGATGGCGGGAGAAATATATCAATTTATTGAGTAAGAGAATCGTTGAAAATCGTTTTAGTGTCAGAAATCTAAAATATTCTAGTTTGTCGTGGATGGGAATAGATTAAATTTGAGAATAAACCACACGTCAACTCACCATGGTGCCGGTGCGTCCAGAGAAAGAGCAGTGTCGACAACGTACGAAACGTTAGTTGTTTCGTGTTACCAACGTGTACCTAGTAAAAATTAGTAATTTTTTTAAATCAAAATCAAATGTTTGATGCTGGAATAATAACGCGTTAAAAATTGTATTTTTTCAAATATGTAATTAGTGAAGATATTTTAATAATTTATTAAAGAAAAAAAATATGGAGACCAGACGTTTGCTCGAATGACTCTGGCGCTCACGATGTTACCTAGTCGCGATGTAGCTGCTAGTACACTGACCCTAACACACATCGATGATAGCGCACACAACACTAGTGCACAATTTTCAAAATACATACTGTACGATGCGTATACTGTAACGTTTAACATGAAATTCTTTAAACCCGAAAAAATATTTTGGACCCTTCAGTTTCGTGTTGAATGTTTTCCACTGTGTTTCGAAAATTTTCAAAATTTCGAAAATTGTGCGCCCGCGTCGTGTGCTCCAGTTACTTTTGATTTGAAAATAAATTTTATTAATTTCATTCATTATCTTAATTTAAAATTTATAGAAGTCATATATGTAATTGTATTTTGCGGACAGTAAAAACTTAAATACATGCCTTATTAAATAGATTCATTTAAAAAATGCTAATTTCGAAAGAATGACATTAAAAGTATATAATTAATCAAAAATTATTGATTACCTATCAATGGAAGTATGTTAAAGTGTGTTGTAAATCATGTCAAAATAAGGTATGGAAAAAAAATTCCCTATACATATACCACATCTATTTTTTTTTTCAGGTATAACGTTTTCAAATTATAATCGTTTGATTAAAAATGCAGAAAAATTGATAGTCAACTTTCGATGCATTTAACGGAATTTCACCCGATAATCTAACAAAAGCAATTAGCAACCCACTATATCTGATAACCAACCGCATTTCATTATTTCATAAATAGAAAACGGAAATTGCGGTTTCCGACCTGATATAAGCAAAAAGTAAATACCCACCACAATCCATCTGTGCAGTTTACGAAACGCTTCCAATTCGGGAGTACACATTTCAATTCGATCTATCGATTTCAATCCCGGCGAATTACCGATTTTTTTCGATTGCATGAATTAGTGAAAAGCAAATATGAGTAAAGGGACTTACAATGTTCAAAATCGACGAAGGCAATCAATTGACGATACATCGTGGAAGTCTTGCACTTGTGCACTTTTGATACTTTTTATACTTTGCATATTAATGTTGTTGTTATCTTGGAATTGGAAGCATCCTCAAGAACATAAGGAAGTATGTTTTTTATTTTTTAATATTTCAATTAATTCATATTGTAGCAAAAAAATCTTCAATTTTTAAACAAGTATTTATAATACGATTAAATGCACTGTTTCCCACCGATGGCTGAAGTTGAGCGATAAGATACACGGTCAATGGATGGCTGTGATCGCATACCATCAGCCTAATATCCTTTGGAAAAGAATAGTTTTTCATTAATAAAATTCTTGAAAATTATTTTACCCGTATCACAAGTTGGTGGTCAAACGCGATAAAAAAAACCCAAACTTCCAATGATATACAAACTACTGGATAATCCTTGCACCACAATAAAAAATATATACCTAATATTAATATTGAATAATTATTCATTCGCTACATTTTATTTTTTACCAATCTTTAAAATTAGATGAATTTTTGTGCCTCACTTTATATATTGATATAATTCAAATTTCAGTTTCACGCCAAATCAGAAAGTTTAAATAAGAATGACGATATAGAAAATTTTGAAGTCAATAATACTCATGGCAAAGATCATGGCCACATTACGGAAAAGAAACTGGAAAAAATCGAAATGGTGCGCCATCAGAGTACAACTGAAGAACTTGATGATTCAGTTACAGAAAAAGCCGTATATGTCGACCATTCTGATTCAAAACACATTACTGGCAGCGAAATCCGTTATACTTTATTACCTTTTTGGCCGACATTCAAAGAACCGTCATTGCCTACAGAAGAATATATTCCTTCAACAGTAATCGAACCCGATAGTATAGAAGTGCCAGCATTCGAAGATACCTCAGAAAAAGAAATACCAAAATTCACAACAGACAAAAAGATTATATACAAAAGTTACGAAACTACTGAAGTAAATTTGAAATATGTTAGTGACGATACTGAAATTTCCGACGTATTGAAAATCGTCCACGGTTTCAAAACTACCGATAATCTGGGAAGTACCAACGACTACTCATCCACCAACGACTACTCATCCACCAACGATTATTCAACCACTAACGAATACTCAACCACCAACGATTACTCAACGACCAACGAATACTCAACCACCAACGAATACTCAAGCACCAACGAATTTTCAAGCACCAACGAATACTCAAGCACCAACGAATACTCAAGCACCAACGATTACTCAACTGTTACAGATCCAACGTATGATCGTCCGACCGAATCTTCGATTCTCCATCCGTCCGACGAAGAAGTCACTCGCGCGAAGGTGACGGACGATGATGGCGAGTTGGCGCGTAAGGGGCATTCGGATGCCGAAATGATCGCGGCTTCTGTGACACGGAAGATGATCGCCGGTGTTCCGTTGACCACGCCGATGACGATCGAAAAGTTTTCGAAGATCAGGAAGTACAGCATGCCGTATTTGAAAGACACGTGCGATTCGGCCATTTGCAAAGTCGAGTCGAGCAATATTTTGAGTCTGATCGACCATGTTACGAATCCTTGTGATGGTTTTTACGAATACGCTTGCCATGGAATGCTCGATCCGCATGTGGCCGAGACCAATATGGAAGACGATGTTTGGAGACGGATAGAAGGTAACGTTAGAATATAAGTTTTTTTATAATTGAAAACAGGGGTGGCTCGTAATTTTTAAAACAGATGGAGCAAAAGGTGCAAAGCCCATGCATTTTTTTCCCGAAAAAATAAGAATATATTTTTAGTACATTCATATTTTATTTAAAAATTAAAGCATACTTCGTAAAATATAGATGAAATGTCGAAAAACTTGACGGTATTGTGTATTTTTCGAATAGTGTAAAAAATATATATGACCGGGCAGACGTGCTTCCGCCCAAAACAGACTTTTAGCAGCCAACAAAAAGCAACCTTCTGTATACGAGAATATGGATTTTTTTTCGTTGACGCAGGTAAACTGGAGCTGGCGATGACGGGACCTGGGCGCATAAGGGCGCTGCCAGATGAGCGTTGTTCAACGCGCGTTTTGGTAACGCGCGTTTACAACTTACACACATTTTATGCAGATGCTAACGCGCGCTTAGCAAAATAAAATGTATTAAGTTGTAAACGCGCGTTACTAAAACGCGCGTTTACAATGTTTTAAACGCGCGTTTAAAAATGTGGGTGGGGCATTACACCACTTGCCCCTAAAGACGAGCCGCCCATGATTGAAAACATTTTTAAAATAAAATTTGCTTCAGGTAAAGTGAATGAAATAACATCAGACAGTCCTGAATATTTGAAGAAATTCAAATCTTATTATACTACTTGCGTTGACCATAATCCTGATGTGGATCCGAATATTAAAGGTAAAATTTCATACAAAATATTATATTCAAGAACTTTAATTATATATTTTGATTATTTCAGAAAAATTCCGAGAACATTTATCATCGCTATCTAAATTTAAAGATCATACCGTAAGCACTAAATTACCCACCTGTCAAATTATAACCGATCTTATCAAAAGAAATTTCATCGTTTTCTTCGACCTTAAATTAGAAGTTGACAAAAATTCTGGTAAAATGGGTTTGGCGATAATACCGACAACTTACAACGCCATTTTGAAAACATTTATGGGAGACAATTCATACGTCGAAAAATGTTTGTTGAATAGCAAAACTAATGCGAATCGAGTTAACCTGAATGATGTTTATGATAGGTACAAAATTTGTGAAAATAATTTGGATTCATATATGGAAATGGCGAGAGCTGCTTTGGTATTCGCAGATACGTTTTCTGATTCCGTTAATCAAACACATGACATGGATGAAACTTTGAATATTTTAAAACATATCATGTTGACGATTCAAAAGGTTTTTTCTCAGATTTTTATATACATAATAAGAACGATGTTTTTTTTTATATAACCTAAAAATATATTACAGTTTGCACCACATCCATTTCAAGTAAAAACTGCTTCGGAAATTAATTCACAATATGTTTCAATAAAAGAACTGAAAGAATTATCAGCAACATTTGTAATTAATTTTCAAATCGTATTTTTCAAATATTTGTTCATAAATATAATATAATTTTTTTTGCAGCTTGATTTCGAATTTGCTTTCCAAAACATAATAGGAAGTCGTCTCGATGATGACGACAAAATAAGAGTATATTTTTTGGAAAATTTTAAAAATATGATGACAAATATTCCATTTGATAAGTTGAGGTGAAAATAATAGTGATACACGTATAGTAATTTCAATGATCGTAATTTTCTTATTAAACAATATATTGCTTTTTTTCAATTACAGAGTAGTAAATAATGGAATTCTTGCATTGTATGCTCAAAGTACTTACAAAGATTTTGTACTCGCAAGAAATAGACCTTTCGACCGTCACAAAATTTGTTTAAAAGCTGCCACCGATTTAATGGTCGATGCGACTTCTTATATGTATTTATCATCGTTCAATGATAAAGAAATTGAATCAACAAATAAACTTGTACTAGATATTTACGAAAAAATATATGAGACCCTAGAAGCCGATCTAAAACATGCAAACGTTCTCGCAGACCCCTCTGATAAAACAGAAGCCGTAAAAGCGATTAAAAATATTTATTTTTATGCACTTGACAAAAACAGACCTTGGAAAGATGAAAAATTTTTACTCCATCGATTCTCCACGGTTAGTAAAATTCTTCCAATTCATAAAAATATCAGGATTTAAACTATAAGTTCACAGTGTGTAGAATATGAGCTACTTTTTAGTTCTAGCATATATAATACTTAACTATCTCTATTTATTTCTTTAAAATAGGTGAATTTGACTGGAGAACTAATGTATGATACAACGCATTTGCGAGAAAACTATAGAAATTTAATGTATGAACAATACTTAAATAATCCAAAGCTTGCTGAAATCATGTAAGAGTAATCTAAATTTTTATCATTTCTTTGTTTGGAATCAACTATTATTAAATTTAGTTTTGATTCATTCTAGATGGACCTATATAAAACCTCCTTACGATACGAAAATTAGCTCAATCAAAAATCTAAATACCATTTGTAATTATAAATTTTATATAATTTTGCCAAAAACAATTTATCATATATTTTTTTATTTTTTATTTTTTATTTCAGTAATTCCTATGGGAGCAATACAACATGTTAATGAACGCACAGAAATGCCAAAATGTTTAATTATGGCTGATTTGGGCTTCAAGCTAGCAAAAGAAATGTTTATTTATTTGGAGTCGAAAAATATTAAAGTCTTTATAAGTGATAGAGAAAGTAAATCAAAAAATATTTCTATAACCGATTTTATAAACAATCAATCTGTTGAATTCCAGGTATTATACTACGAAGTATTTAATTATATTCTACATAATTATAAAATTTCAATTTTTATTTCAATTTTAGTTGGATACATCAAATTTATATTCAAATAATATAATACCAGATTTAGCTGCAGCCAGACTTACTTATACCACATATCAAAGGCATTTTGATGAAAAAATATCCAATGATTTTCCTGTTTTATGGTTGGAAAAGTCATGGGAAGAGGTAAACTATAACCAAATCAATATATTTTTCGTATTATTTTTACCAAAACTACTGATTTTACTTTACGTTAATTATTATTTAATTTTCATACCTATCTATTATATTATCTAATAATGTCAATAAGTCATTACTCTTTATATAATAGCATTTTAAATTATCTACAAGTTGGACTTTATAATATTTTATTTTATTTTAATGCAATCATTAATATATGATTTGTTTTCAGTTATATTTCATTCGTTTATCACAAAACTTCTGTACAAAACGAAAATTCTCAGAGTCTTGGAAAGATATGTTTGAAGAGAATGAAATACAACCTCTTATTACAATAAATACTATGGCAGTCAATTTGCAAGATTTTTTATCGGCATTTAAATGTGAAACAAAAATTATGCAAGGAACATTTGATGTCACTCTACCATCTGATTATGATCCCACAGATTAGTGATAATTCTTATTCGTTCAATATTGCAACTATCGGTGTGTAATTTTCAGGTCAGTGACTAAACATAATATGTATAATACAACTTATTTGTCAATTATTTATTTATTTGCAAATATTATTGTACATTCAAATTATGAAAAACACTATTGATGTATTGAAAATTATATATTTTCAATTTTCATATACAATAAGATATAAGATATTTATATAACATCAAAGCAAAAACTAAACATCAATGTATTTAAAAATATATATTATATTATATGTGTACCCTTCCTTATGGTAACAGATTATGTATATTACCCCGAAAACTGAAATAAATAAAATAAGAAAAATTAAATAGGTGTTTCATAATATCACTAATGCAAAATTAAAAAAAATTAGATCAGAAAAAAATCTTAAATGATTTTATCAATCTAAATTTTTTTTGAAAAAACATATATAATCTAACTTACATTAAAAATAAATAAAATCAACTTGTATTTTAAAGCCATTATGCTCTCACACACTTCATTCGTTTTGTGGTACGATCTAATTCACATTTTTCATGAGCGCTGCATTTCACATTATTGCAATAGGTACCAGCTCCACCAGATGCTGAAATGATACAATATAATATGTTTTAAAATTATACTTTTACTTTCTTTTTATTTCATCATAAAATTAAAAAAAACAATTATAATATATTCATTCAACCTCAACTAGTTGAAAATCCTTGTTACGTTTTATCAATGCTTTCTTAAAAGGTCAAACGTGAGGACGTGTAAATAAGCATATTATATAACAGATATAAGCACATATAAATAAGAATATATACTAGTTTTGTTAGTGATCAAAACAAGTTCACCTTGTTTTTGTTCATAAATTCACTATAGAATTTTTTAGTATGAAAATATAACACAAGAGTAAAAAATGAAATATGTATATACAACTTACATGAGCCTTTACCCCCTGATGATCCTGTAGTCTTTGGTTCGGCGCAAGATTTAGTATTGCATTGATTTGGACAGCATTTTTTTCCATACGAGCAATCAGTATCTTGAATACATTTTGGATTGCAAGAGTATACATGTGTTGTGCCTGGGCATTCTCCACCTTAAAAAAATGGTTCGTATTAATTGTAAAAAACATTGAAATAATGATTATGAGCACTGTTGATTAAGAAACTTACTAGCAGCATTAGTTTCATTTACAATGAAGACTAACATGAAAATTGCTAACAGAAGTGAAAATAATTTGGCTGAAAAAAAAGAAGCATGAAATATGTACATTTGAAATAATTCAAGAGTATTTATTTAAACATTAATACAATCATGAACCGTCTTATATGTATATCGGGCTAAATCAGATGAACATTAGTTGAAAAATTTAAAGCGCTTCATATACATATTATACTACTATACATATAAGTATTTAACTCAACAAACTGGTTCTCTTGCTACAAAACAAGTTTTTCGTAATCATAATAAACAAAAATATTAAGTTCATAAAAATTATATATGTATAGTTAACATGATTAAATTAAAAATACTAAAAATCATATTTCAAATATTGTTCAGCTGAAACTGTTATATTTTTGTGTATTTGAGTACAAGCAATGAAATGGCAGAGCTTATTGTTAGCATAAAAGTTAAATAATTAAAATAATTTTTTAAGCAATATCATCATCATGTAATTTTTGCATCAATACATAAGAGAGTATAGGTATATTTGTTTGATAAACTTACCCATTTTTCCTCCGAACAGTCTACTAATCGGCTAGAGTGACGATATGTGAATGAGGTGAAGAGTTTACTGCGTCTTATTATAAGTAGTCTCTCGCGTGGTAACAGGTTTATAATAATAACCTATATGTGTCTTAATAAAAACTAGTACAAGTATAAAAAATAAAAGTGATCATGAAAATAATGTATTTCTTTTAATTTTCGGTGATGAATATGTTTCTCTATAAAATCATTCAAATCAGTAAACAGAAATTGTTTTATTTTGACACGAACTTCCAATCCATATTTTGCTGTTATCAATTATAATCTTTTATTACCATTAAATGCAGCCAAATAAAGTTCATCACGACATGTAGACATGTATGCCAATAGTTATGATATTTTTGGTCCATTTTGGTTTTCAGTACTTCATATGACAAAAAAATCCACTTTTATTTTTTATATATATATGTATATAAGTATATACATTTTTTTTTTCAATAAAAATTTAATTAAAATCATCATACTCACACAGATTTTGATATTTTTAGAAATTAATCACATTAGAAATTTCAATTACATTTAGAAATTTTGCTATGATTTGGAAATAAAGAATAAAGTTTTTTTTTATTATTTGTTCATGATTATTGACTTTTTTGCATTTTTTGATAGAATTCAGACTACATTATCTGTGCACAATTGTGTTTGTTCATTAAAATATATTGAAATGAAAAATTCGACTAATAATTCTTTTCATTTTTATGCAAGTTTCAATTTTGTAAAAACTACTGCAATAAACAATTTTTCTCAATGTTGTTTTTTACTTGAAATTTTTATTTGTGATAAGAGTTACAATGGTTGTCAGAAACTAAAAGTGGACGTTTTTATTTTTTGTTATATTTTAAAAGTGAAACGAAACAATATTAAAATAAAAATTCTCATTGAAATATATTTATATTTATTGATTACATAACTGAATAACCTACTATAATTATTTTTTTACAGTGACATACATATACACAAATTAATCTTAAAATACAATGCAATAATCTTAGGTCATAGATCACTTAAAAAATTTTACTATCACATTATTAAACAATTTTTTTCCTAATTAAAAATAAATATGCTTTGCTATTACATGTACTTATTACATCGAAAACATTTATATATTTTATGAAAATATAATAAATCAAAAATAAAAAAATATGTATTTCTTTACTAATTATTTTTTTAATTTAGTAAAAATATAATCGTAAATATTGAAATGAGATTTTTATCAAATCATGTTGTACAATACAACCACTTAAAGATTTTTTTCTTTGTTTGGCACAAAATTCAATGAACATACATATTCGGTGATTTTTCATTTCTTCCTAAATCTTTTGATAATAATAAATAATATAATATCAATGTTATGATTGGATGGAGTTTACATATATCCATTTGAAACAAATCTTAAGCTTTCCTGATAAATTTATATTCATAATCAAGCCATCATCTAACTTTTCGGTCGGCAAACTTTTTTTGGAAAGGGCCGGATTGTAAAAATTTGAGACTCGGCGGGCCGGATAATGAACTTAATGATTTTGAATGGGTGATTCTAATCAAAGAATGACAAAAACAGGCTCAAAATTTTAAAAAGTTAAATCTAGTCGATCTTAATAGTTATTTGAAAATTCATGTGCTAGTTTCGCAAAAAATATTTTTATATGCAGGTAATATCAAGAAAATAATTATGAATTAATAGCGCCACAGGCAATTTTTATTTTTATTGAATCTATACTATCGATAACAACTTAAAATTTTGCAAAATACATAATTTCGGAGAACAATCACTGCCACTGACGGTCTGAGCTCCTCAATTGTATAGTTAAATAAATTTTGAAATATGAAAATGTTTTTTGCACTTTTATTAAAAACCGAAAAACACTTCTGTAACTCTATTTTGACAATACTTATGTTTAGAAAATACTCGTATATCTGCTGCGATTTTTTTGAGGATGAGAATTTCTAAATTGATTCTAAATTTTTTGAAAACAATATTAGCCCGCGGGCCAGATTGAAAACAGACGGCGGACCAGAGTTTACCGATACCTAATCTAAACCTTAAAAAATTCCTTTAGCGCAAATATTATATCGGGGATGTAAATTAGTTTAAGCATTCTCATAAAACTTTTTTATATTCTATGTACACTTTTTCCATATGTTCAATTTAACAGTTTTGTCCGACCATCTCTAAAAACCACAAAGACAAACTAATCGTAAAGCATTAAAATTAAACCAAAATAGATTTAATATCAAAATGAGTGATTAAAGAAACAAGTCTTATATACTGTATATATTATTGTCTTAAAATAATCACAGCTCTTATATATATGATTTTGTACATTTTTTGACTACACACATAAAATGACTATATCAGTCCAGTTTCATATAAGTCATTTAATAAGTGTAAATATCAACCAGCATTTTCTTTATCTACATCAGATGTTGTTTCCTAGAACAAAAATTGTCAAAATAATAAATACTTTTTTACTGTTTTCTATAAATAATATAAATTAAAAAAAACATAATACTTTAGTATCAACGGTTACAATGGATGATGGTCCATTTTCATTTGAGGAATTTCTGTTTACACAGCAATGCATGCTATCACAATTTTTGCTTTTGCATCTCATTAAACATTCGTGTTCTGAAGAACTGCATAAAGATGAACTCGATAATTTGAATTCTGGTTGGAGGGTGACTTGTGTAATTCCTTGCTCTAATAAGAAATCAATAATTTTTTCTTGTTGACTTATATAATCCTATAACAAAGCATTGCTGTTTACTTATGTTTAAAAATAAACAAACCCGATGAATATGTACATAGATAAATACATAATAAATTAAAGGTATAATAAAAAGAAAATAAGATCTATTTTATTATCATATTATATAAACTTTTTTACTCACTAAAGGGTTCATAAATATTATATGAGCTGTCATTATAACTTTTAATCTTGTCAATTGCCATACATGAACATCATGTATGTTAACAATATTTGGAAATTTTTTTAACATGTCTGCATTTAATGTTTCAATATTCATAGTTCCAGGAATTGTTTGTAAAAGGATCAAACCAGATTCTTTCACTGAAAAATAATTTTTTTATGTTTAAATTTTGGAATATCATATAATTTCATCGACTTGAAAAAATAATATTTACAATAAGGGAATGTTAAAATAAGTAATATTAATGCAGAAACTATTGATAACGCTGGATCTAAATACTTGGCTATATCTGGATCCACATAATAAATTAATATAGCACATACTATTACAAATATGCAACCTGAAAATAAAATATTCTTTTATTTATATTTGAAAATAAATCTAATTGTAGGAAAAAAGTGTATATTTTAATACTTGTCATATCCCTAGTTATTTCAATCCACCCTTGCCTTTCATGCAAATTACTTTTAGTTTTCATTGCATGTCTTGAACGGGATAATCCTCTTTGCCCTTGTCTTACAGATTCAATACTTGCTACACCATCAACAACTACATCCCCACTTTCAGTCACATGAAGAAAACTTCCTTGATGAAATGTGTACCCTGAAAAATTAAATCATAAATTTTGAGCGATCATTCAAATGAATAAAATTTTGATTCATTACACTATTTTACCTCCAATAATAATATAACAAAATATATTTAGGACTAGTCCAATTACTCCAACTGTGAATACTACTTTTGGATAATGCATAGCATCCATGTGATCTATGTGAACTAATGTTTGCAATGCTTCTATTAAAACGGAAAAACATAAAGATGCAAATAAAACACACACCACCAACATCATGAGCACTTCTATACGGGCCCAACCAAATGTGTTTCTTAATTGTTTTTCATCTGTCCCTTTTGTTGAAGATTTGTTACATGTTTGATTTTTATCACTATTCTGAAAAATAATTACAATTTAGTTTACAAAATTTCAATCTGAATTAATATTAATATTCAATCTTAATTACCTGAATATTTAATGACAATGTTGACTGTTTTTCTTGGATATTTTTATCATCATGTTGAGACTCTGTTTGAGAAATCTTGGGATTTTTTGTTTGGTACTAAAATGAAAAATAGATTAATAGTAAGACAAATTTAATTACATTTTTTTTTTCAAATATAGAGTATATGACATATAATATTTATATGTATCATTTTATATTCTGATCTAACAAATGTATAATTTATATTTATTTTCCTCCGTCTATATCTATACGTCTGGAGTTTGCAAAAAAATGATTTTTTTGTTAACTGATAAATCGAAAATGCATAAAATATTTCTACTCTGAGAATCCAAAAAAGACAATTTCACTCAAAGTTACGAAGGGATAAAGCTTTATCGTTTTCGTGCATCTAAATTCGCATTCAAGCACAAAAAATATAAATACCTCGATTAAATTTATTCCACATAAAAAACATCGATTAAAAAAAGTAATGATACATGAATACGATACAAGCGATTCGAATTCTTCATGCATCACATTTTTTTTATTTTTCATGAAATTTCTGGATACACCAAAGGTTCTTAACCCTTTCTGCTCACGATGCCAAATCATGATTCATGATTTTATTAATAAAAAAGCTTGAAAAATAATATGCGATTTATATATTGATATTGATTATGAGTTGAATCGTTGTCAGAGTACATTTCATCCAATATGTTTTTTTAGAGACATTCGTAATATTTAAGATTTTAATATTCAGCGGTCATCAACATTTTACATAAACACATGGACGGTTTCTTTTCTATATAAAACAAAACAAATTTAAATCACATTTCTAAATACGACTGCCCACATGAAACTCGTTGATGAATCGTTACACGCGTCTGATCAAAAGTGTTATAGACTCCTTAACTCCATGCTAAAAATCGCATAATACTTCGCATACTAAATAATAATCAGGTTAAGCAATTCGAACAAAGTCAAACGTGACGCAATATAGAATAACGTGTGAAACCTTCTACACCGATCTGAAAACAATTTGTCTTGTTTTTCGACGATCACAATGGTGTAATGCGAACTGTCCATTCGCGGTATTCAAATCCGCACGACGAGTGCATCATTAAAACAGGACCTATTGTTTTAAAAAACCGTGAGATTGAATCAATGTGTTAACCAATCAACCGATTCGTTCAAAATATTTTATAGCTTTGAGACCGATTTAAAATTAACTCACAAGACACAATCAAAACAGAAGGGCAGTGGCGGATTTACCTATAGGCGGTGGAGGTGCTCACTATAAAACCCCTAGCATTTTTGAAAAATAAATTTTTGATGAATTATTATAGTTTGTCTATACCAATCATCAGACATTATAAAATTTTAATCATTTTCTAAAGAAAAGGGCATTTATTTGCATAAAAGCAAATTTTATTTTATAAAATCGACCTTTTGTTCTTTATTTTGTGAAACCGATTAAGATAATGCACCAGTGGTTGACCATGAATCTATAATTGACCATCTTTTAGAAAACCTGAAAAAATAAGGTTTCCAAAAATGGTAATTTTAAAGGTAATGGTATTTTTGGTAATGGTGCGATTGATAGGCTGTAGTTTACAGCCTATCAATCGCACCCTTCCCGAAAAACTAAAATTTTTAGAAACCTTAATTATAACGTTTTTCTGACAGATCAATTATAGATTCATGGTCAACGACTGGTGCATTACCTTACATATGATATTACTTAATGTGAGAGGGTTAAGTATGGAATCCACTCCCGTATAGGAACCCCCAAAAATGTATGATCCCTTGGACCATTAAGTTAATCCGCCACTGCATAAAGCTATAATTGGATCATCTATCTACAACCAAAAATACTAACCTTGAGCGTGAGGATGCAACCGACAAGAGCCACAATATTACAAAGCATGTGACAAGAGTCCACGAGGAGGGTGAGTGCATGGGTCACATGACATGTGACCATTTGGGTCACGAAATGAGCCACGGACAACGCCAGCACCAAATAAAGAGGAGCAGGACGATGCCGCTTCACTATCCACTTCTTCACGTTCAGCATGATGGCCGATCGACACTGGTCTAACGAAAATACCTCAGTGGTATTAATACTTTCTTGCCGACCTCCCGAAGGCTGTCGGGGGACTGTTAAATATCGTCTCTGGACGTTGGCTTCGGCGGTGTTGGTGCAGAACTTTCACTGGTTGTTTGTTGTTTGTCGCCGATTGTTGTTATCGCTTTGTGGGTTTTTGCAGGCTCGGGCTCAGTCGGTCGAGGCTTTTCCGCATTTCCGATGAATGGTCATCGCTGGAAAAAAGTAATAGAAAATTTTCGGTGGAGCCAATGACAGTTCGCGGTTGTTGAATGTCGGAGTTATATCATCGTTGCGGATGATTGGTGTTTTGGAATTTGGCGTGGAAATGTTTACGGTTCGTGGTAAAGATTGGGTTCGGTCAGTTCAGATTTGAGAAATTGCATGTTGAATGTGTTTATGGAAAATTTCTAATATTCACTTTTTATCGCGAAAAGTTAATGATGAAACTAAAGAAAAAAATTTTGTGATTCGAATTAAAATGGTAATTGAATGAAAAATGTCCGAAATATCATTAATTATGAAAATTATCCGTCTGTAACTTATTACATTTGAATAATTATGCTTATTTTTTAGTAATCGTGCTTTTTTATTAATATTGAATTTGACTATAATAACATAATTCACTTTGTGATTTTTTTTATGTTTTCCTTAACTTTATATTGAATGCTTCAAGGAAAATTGAAATTTCTAACTTTTTTAAGAATTTCAATCCGAAATCAATTACAATGTATTTGTATCTAATAATTACTAATACACGATTATATTTATAAATCAAAAGATTTCGCTTTTAAAAGTTTAATTTAATGTTCAATTTAACCAAATTATATGTCACTTTCAACTGGAAAAGTTTTTTAAGTAAGCATTCAAAAAATTGCGAAATTTCCTTTTTTATTATAATAAACTGTCGTTAATGAGAGAAAGTAAAATTTTTCAACTTTTCGACTCTCAGAAATTACTCTTCATCATAAACGCATTACATACGTCGCAAAGTTAATAGACATTTCTTAAAACCCATAAAAAAATCAAATCGTGTATTTATAACACTTTCGATAAACCGAAATTAAAAAATATATTGTAAAATACGATACCGATAAAAAAAACACTTATCCTGGGTTCATTTTACGATAACCATAAATAATTATCTGAAATTTCAAAACTCGTACTTAGCACGACGATTGTCTTATTGTCCCATCGAAATCATCAATCAAATTATCTGATTAATGATCGAAGGACATCGCAATAGATTAATTTGATTCAGTTTGATTGTAATTTTAAGTTTGATCTAACGCGCAGATGTCGCTGAAAAAAGTATATATTATACAATTTGAATTTTAATATCTATTGATTGATCATATAGATTTTTGGAAGAATTCTTGGTATTTTTTTTAATGTTCATATATAGATTATACACAGCACATTATAGACTGAATTTAAAGACCGATTCAAGCGCCTTTCATACCTCAAAACACCGAAACCAAAACAAGAAAATTTTTCTAAATAAACTCCAAAAAACGAACCTCAACCCAACAACAACGACCTGAAGCAATCTTTATATATTTTTTACAAACAATTAACAAAACTTACCGGACATTAGTGACACACAAACGAGTAACGCACACGAGGACCATCCCATGAAGAAAACGGAATTCTTCTCCAGTAAAGGCCGTTATCGACTAACCTACATAATTACCTGTTTTTTTCCACAAACCCACCGTAACAGATCAAACTCGCTTAATATCGCATATATATCTTTCGACATGTTAAGGTTATTATCCTGCGATGCAGGAATGCGTTTGTTGTCACTTTTTTCCTTAGAGGTCAACAATCTGCGACGGGATATTCGACCTTTCGCTTATTGTTAGTTATCTCGTCTCCGTGCTTTTCGTTTGTAATGTACAGCTGGTTACCGATTTAACATTCGCTGTTGGTTTAAAATAGGTTAACCCATTTTTCGGTGGGAATCAATAAATTATTTTGTATTTTTGGCGTCGGTCGGAAAAGATTCGCGTTCCGTGTTTGTGGCGGTTTAAATATTGCAGTAGGTACGTTCTATTATTATATTATGCGGTAGAGTCAAATTTTACGTTTCCATTGAGATGTTTTATGCAATCCTATTTTTTATTACGAGCGGAATTGGGCCATTGTATAATATATGAAATAAATCTCGTGTTATTGTAATGAAAAGTATAATTTGGCTTGTGAAAATTTACAGTTGTTAATAATTTTCGGATGAAAATTTATCTTTTCCTGTACAAAATTTTTTCAATGATAGTTTTCCGGTATACTTATTGAATTCGGGAAAATATTTTAATTTTAATATTGTATAATGATTTAGGGAATGAATAAAATAATTGATATCAGTCTGTTGAAGAGATAAAAATCGCTCCACATTCTTATCTTTCGTGATTATGTATTTGAGCATACAATTCAATTTTTTTTTTCAAAAGTACTCTCAACGCAACGCGCGAAATATTTTAAAAATAAAAATAAGGTTACAATTAGATAATGACCCTTCAATTTTCGAATCAAGACTGCAAACGAACCATTTCCTGTTCTTAACGACAACTAATTTTAATACAAAGCGTGCAACAGAGGGCTGCGAACAATTTTTCCCAAATCAAAAACTCTATTGCACTTTTGACTTTATCGAAAGGTCGAAGCATTCAGAACCAATCTAGTTTTATGTGTGGGATCAAACAGCAATTACGAAACATTATCCATAAAAGTCTCCACCTCAATTTCACCACGAAAACTTAAATATTTTACACACCGACGAAAGTGAATGATTTTTAAATAATAGTTTAACGATATAATGCGATTTACATAGGACGAGCCTCAATAGAATATTGATGGCTTTATTAAAACGCTTTTTGTGGCTTTCTTCACTTTCTACTTGCGCAACGCTTGCAACATTGTCAATCTCTAATTTTTACTTAATCGAGGAACATTCGGAATATTAAAAAGAAAATTATCCGCTATGCATAAAACGGTTTTCAGTCATGTTAGCGTGCACAAAACTACACAATGTCGATTATTTTCATTGTTATTTATTGTGATTGCCTAGTTCAAGGCTTTCATTTCATGATGAAGTCATTTTCAAAACGTATATGTTCAATTTAACTGATAAAACTATTTTAAATAGTTTGGTCTACACAACAATGCACAGGTTTTCACTGCTATCGTAAATTTCACCGATAACTATGATGAAATTAATATCAGATAATGTACAAAATAAATTTGTTCAGAAAAATCGATCGGTCAAAGTTTCGTTTCATGTTGATACTGCGTAAACAAAAATTACTTCGCTTCGATGATTATCTAGGAAACTTTCTTAGAATAGGAACAAAGAAAGTATTCAGATATTCAATGGACACTATCACTTTAAAAGATAATTCAATATTTTTCAAAAACGTATAATATAATATTCAATTCGAAATCGATTTAGTCCAAATATACATATTCCATATTGTCTCTACAAGTCAAAAAAACCATTCTTTATCTTTGTATAATAAAGACATTCATCATATTAATTATATTTGTATTATATTAAAAATAATGTCAACATACACCAAATATAGAATTCAACAAACAAAAACGATATTGTTAACAACGAAAGCATCGAAAATAAACAATTTTCCAACTTTGTATAACTAACCTATAAGATTCACTTTCCCGCCACCGGCGACGAAAAACCGCGAAAAGCGCCCGTATTAAAAAATTCAAAGTGTCGTCTTCATAGTCGCGGCCATTCGACACACTCCATTTAAAAATTCGGCGAGTGGAAAATGGTGAAAGCTGATCGAGATTTCGAGCAGACGACTGATTCGACTCGACACCAAGCACTGAATGAAGCATCGGAGCTGAGCTGATCATGCTTGGGATGGCTGCTCTGGATCAGGGGAGCTTAACCTGTGGGTCGCGGGGCTATCGCCGAGTGCTGTTTGTATTTTATGTAAAAACCATAAAAAAAAAATAAAATACATAAATATATAATAAAAAATAAAATATCAAAAAATTGTAAAATAAAATGTATTGAAAAACATAAAATAAATTTAATATCAAAATGTGTGAAAGAAAATGTTAATAATGTTAAAGTGTGTAAAATAAAATATTAAAAATAATGCTGTAAGGAAATAAATTTAATATCGGCGTGAATGGCGTGAATGATGAAAATTCGGTTCGTAAAATTCAAATATTCGGAAACGGTTGAGATGGTCCTTTTGTCGAAAAAGGTTGAAGGAATACATTTAAAAAAAAAAAAAAAGGTTGAAAAAATAGGGTGTACTTTGGATTGTCGATTGGCGATGGATGGATTTTTATTCTTATGAGTTTTTGTATTGTCGTGGGAATTGATTTGATTGTTAATTGAGACATTTTTTTTACGTATGTTTTTTTATATTATAGTATAGTCGAAACTAAAAAGGCAAATTTAAAAAAGCTTGTAAATATTTTTAATTCAAATACTTTTGTTTTTCTAATTGAGATTTTTGTAAAATAACTAAAAATGACGATTTTATAAAAGTGTCGCGCGGGTCGGATCACCCCCGTTATGTTTTTGCTACACCATTGATTGTACTGATTTGGATATTTATATGAATCATTTATATAATTTTATGTTGTAGAAATAAACAAATAAGATATATCGTATTTGAACATATTGACATGTAAAACTGTACATGTATTTACTTTAATTATTAAGTAAATATATTTGATTCGGATTATTAAACATTTCAAAAAAAATCAAATATTAGTTCAAAGAGACATTATTCAATATTTTATCATCAATAATAGAAACTATAAATCATTAGAATAAAATACCTCTATGATACTAATACAATTTTCCACTAGTTTTAAATTATATGAAAAATATTGAAGTAATCCAGTACTTTAGGTGCGTAAATTATTTATTAACAAATTTGTATTTTAACGAATAAAAATGCATTATAGTTGCATCCGTAAATTAAATTTCTTAACAATTTTCTTTACGAGGTTATATTTGTCAGTTTTTACAAATATGTAATTTTCACTTATAATCATCATCATTAGCAGCCTATAAGTTATCCACTGCAGGACAAGGCCTTACCAGACAAATGCGGCAGTCTAGGCTATACCTCACCGCGCTAGCCCAAGTCGTATTTCGGTGAGGGACCACTTATAATAAGATACGATTAACAACTGACAGATACGTGCTCCAAACTACGTGCGAATCGCGCGGGAAATACATTAATTGTAAGAATTACTTAATTTAAGCACTTACTTATAAAGCATTTTTATTCATGTTACCAAAATACCAACATATCAATAAACAATTTACCCACCCGAAGTGCAGGATTACCAATATTCAAACATTTTCAACCGCCAATTCAATCGAAATTTTAAAAACCTCAATTTTCAAAACCAACTTCAAAACGACAATGGCCGCATATCGAGTTGGATTTTCGTTTCGCGCGACACACGATTCCACATTACCGATCCGGGTGTCATCGGCAACATAAACAAATGGTGCACTTTCCTCGTCCGCAAAATCGGCAAATATGGGACAAAAATCCAGCTCCTGCACCAGCTCGGTCAGCGAGGAGTTCTTGTCCTTCCCCGTGGAATTAGTCCAGGACGATCTTTTGAGACACGCGAGGATATTTACAGAAATTGCTGGTCTCTCATATGATAACTTTGTTAGGCAGTTGGGTGAACTCAATCGTCTGTAAATAATTGTTTATATTCGTTCATTCGCAATGTTTCTCAAATATCTACTGGAATTTATAATGGTATAGATTGTTTTTTAGAACTAAAAAATGTTTGGATTCGAATGGGAAACAGTTGATTTTCGCTGTGAAGAAAGGCACCGATTCCACTATACTTTGGAAAGGGACGGTCCGAATTGGTTGTGTTAAAATTGATCCCGCCACGTCGTCTGTGGAATCGTATCGCTTAATAAACTTGGCTGAGTTTTTGCAAGTGTTCAAAACGCTACAGGGACACGTAGATTGTATGGAAGCTAATAAAAAGAAATCTGAAAGTCTCTGCGCTAGTACGTCGGAAGATTTTTCTCAAATACCTTCGACGTTAACGGCTTCAATGATATTAGATCATGTGGACGAAATCGATAAATGTAAGAATTTTGATAGAATCACCGAATGTTGTATTTGCTTGGAGCGCAAGCCTGAAGTTAGTTTGCCCTGTACACATTCATATTGTCTTCCGTGTATAGAACAATGGTTAGTATCATATTTTAGTTTTGAAATTACGGTTTTGAACTGTTCAATCTTGAATATATTTTATTTTTTAGGAATGTTAATAATAAAACTTGTCCCATATGCCGGGAAAGGTTAGAAACTACAAATGACACGTGGGTAATTTCCGACGCTCCCGATACTGATGAAATAGTTGCCGAAATATGTTCCAATCTTGACGAATTGTCTCAACTGTCGCCAAAACATCAGATGAAATAATTTTACAATTAATGATAATTTTGTTGCTATTGTATATATAAATGTTGTAATTATTATATCTAATTCTATTTCTGACTTGTATATTACATGATAATTTTAATATAATGATAAAATAAAACATCAAATTAAATAAATCTTTTTTTATTTATGGTCGCCAATCATATAATTTTCCAATATGTTAAAAATATCACATGTTTTACTTTTATGCAATTCAATTATGTACAGTTTGATACATATTTTTCAAAGACAGATTAACTTCTAACAGACTTTTAGATTAATCAATTTTATATTATGTACATGCAATTGGATTAAAAATTGTTTACAAAAAGTGTAACAAAATACCTAATATCCTTTAAATTTACTCTAATATAAGAATATTACAAATATGTACAATACTGTCGTATTGTACACATACGTTCATGATTTTTATACAATTAGCCATATAAAAGAATTTAAATACATTACGCATGTAATATATACAATTTTTAAAGGCACATAAAATGTAATTTATTAATTTAATTACCATAAGGTAATCATAAAAAAGCACAAGCACATAATATATTATTTAAGTACATATTATATGCATATTTGGGAATACTTAAATCATTTAAAGATACTCATAGCAAAGTATTTGGAAAAAAGCAAAAATATTTAATTTTATATTTACACAAATTGAATTTTGTTAAAAAATACATGATTAATCATCTCTAATCCTATAATTTTTATTTATACATAAATATCAGACCTTTTTGTATTAGATTTAAATTTTGACATTTATTGTGTAAAATATAAGTAAAAGATCAATTCATGCAAAAACTTTGTAAATGTTGAAAATGTCTTAATAAAAGTTTTTTATTACAAAAATTTAAAAATGATCTTAAATACAAAATTTATTTATCAAATAAATAACACCTAGAACTAAAAAAACTATAAAACTATTGAGGAATCTGTAGAATTCACAAATCACAAGAATATATTTTTTTAATTTAGAAATGATTAGATCTCGATTTAATTTGAAAATTATAAATTAAAAAAAAAATGGAATGGTAACAATTTAGTTTTATAAAAAGACTAAATACATTTAATGATTGAAAAGAACATATAGATACTATATACATATAGAGATTTGTTTACGAATTAATCGATTCTTCGTTTTTTTGTAGCTTTCTTTTTTTTCTCTAGTGCTTCCATTTTCATATCTTCTAAGTCTTCCATTATACCTGAAACATACAAAAAATTATGTATTTTCAATGTATCTAATAACTATACTTAACATTTTTATCAAACTCAAAAGAATCATACCAATTTTTTTACTAATATATTCTTCTCGCATGACTTGAGAGTAGTTAGATTCCATATTTCTATCATCGTCATCCATATCCCTGTATCTAATGAAATAAAAAAAGTAAATTTAATTATTTCAAATAATATGAGCATCCATATTATAAAAATATGTATATATAAATATATTCATACTTAGATTTGTCATAACCGAAAATCTCCTTTATATAACTCGATACATCATTTCCCTCTTCGGGACCATCATCAATGAAATCGTCAAGCGATGAATCATATTCTGAATCATCATCATCAAGAATCCTCCCTAAAAAAATGAGTGAATATGAATAAAAATATATTGACATCCAACCTAATGACATCCAACACATGCATATTGAACCAAAAATTTTATTTTATTATCGTAAAAAAGTCTAAATAACTTACTTTTATTTGAAAATTTGTCTTTGTTGGATTTGACAGGAGGCTGGCGAATTTTTCTAACATCTGTTGGAGGAAATTGACGGGTTCCTTTAACATCTGCTGGGGGAAATTGTCGTGTTCCTTTAATATCTGATGGTGGAAATTGACGTGTTCCTTTGACGTCTGCTGGTGGAAATTGACGTGTTCCTTTGACATCTGTAGAAGGACTTGGACGAGATCCTTTGACGAGAGCAGGCGACTGCTTATTCTTTTTAATATCATTGATATTTCTAGGCATTTGTCCATTGCTCTCGATTCTTCCAGAATAATTTCCAGGTTTTTTATCTTGCATATTTATTTTTTTTACTGGAGCCGAGGAGGCATTGTTTTTATTTACATTTTTATCAGAAATTAAGCGTCTGTCATCTTTTAAGATTTGATTATTTCCACTAGAACTTTGGATTTTACTATTTGAAGAAATTTTAGAGCTAGAAGAAATATTTTTCACTGGTTTTGTATTTGATGCTGTACTTGTTCCAAAGCGATGACCATTCGATTGAGAACCAGACGGAGAACTTTTGTTAATATTATTGTTAGTCCTATTTATCATATTATTTTTGTTTATATCGGGAGAACTGGATGAAGTTTTAGAAAATTTGTTAATCGTCGAAGATTTAGAAATTTTATCACTTGTTATTGCTTTAGGTTTTTCCGATAACTTTTCGGAAGATTTTGATGGTCTCATAGAAGATTCACTTCGTGAATCATCTGGTTTTAATGGTTTTCTATTCAATGAATCCTCTCTTTTCAAAATTTGCCCTTTAGCTGAAGAGGGATTCGAGCTATTCATTTTTATATTATGTGTGGAAGAGCTAGATTTATCTCCTATTTTAGGAATTCGCATGTTTGAAATATTCTGCGGCTTTCCAGATGAATCAGATCTTTGAAGATTATTAGATTTTTGATTTGATGAATTTGAAGGAATGTCTCTCTTGCCTGAAATTTTTTAAATAAAAATTAAATAAGAATCATGCATTTAAATCTTAATATTTAAAAAAAGATACTAAATATATATAGAAAAGATAAGCATGCGAGTATAAAAAAAACAAAAAAATGTTACCTGATGCAGCCATTGCTCGTTCCCTCTGCGAGCGAGCTTCTTTAAAAGCTTTAAGTTCTTCAAATTCTCTTTTCTGTTTTTTTGTCATTAATCTTTCAGGTTCGTTAATAACTTCAACTTTCTTAGGTTCAAGTACAACAGGTTCAAATTGTTTTTTTTCAGCAATTTTTAAAAGTTGATTGAAGTCCATGGGCGGTGGAGGTGGACGTTTAGGCTTGGGTTTTGGATCTGGTTTTGGATCTGGTTTTTCTTGAGGTTGAGGTTTAGAATAGATATCGCTATCATCTGAAATCCATAAACATAATTTAATAAACAGCGAAAATCGCAATATATTTATAAATTGATGTTTTTTTTTAAATGTTTCAGTCATGACTGTTACCAATGAAATTATTTTCTTCGTCATGATAATTAGACTTTTTTCTTCTTTTATGAGGCGCAGATTCTTCCTCTTGTTGACGCATAATGGCTGCTCGTACTCTATCTTTTGTGCCAGTTAAATCACTATTGATAATTTTTTTACTAGATGAAAATTTATCGTCATCTGGGATCTTTTTATATTTTTCCATCATTTTTGAATAAAATGCGGAAGCTTCTTGTGACACATATCCATAATCATCTTCGTCGGGTTGTTCGGGGCCATTAACTGTCACTGCTGTGTTAACATTATCGATGGCATCTTCTAATACTGATTTATTAGCAGATTTAATAACTTTTAACATTTTTTTGATTTTATTTGTAGCTTTAGGATCACGCATCGCCAACAATTCATCTCTTTTTTTGCGAGCTTCGACATTTTTTCGGCGTTCTTCTTCTTCTTTCTTTGCAAGAAATTTTTGGATATTGTTTGACAGTGTTTTCGATTTGCTCTCTTTTTTGGGAGGTTCAAATTTGGTTTTGTAAAAATTGTCCTGAAATATAAATTTTAGGTTAAGGTACTAGTAGTAAGAAGCTTCCAGAATATTGATTCTCAAAATTGACATGTTAATATTAATGTCAAACTTTAAACTTTCACAATGTTAAAATAACCAAAATTAAAGCTTAATAACATGAGAAATACCAGCGGACGACGATATATGCCCAATCGATTGTTATTTTAGCGAACACTAAAATGGCACATGGAAAATGGGGCATGTTTCTATCGTCCATACTGAAGATAAACAAGCTTTAACAAAAATACAAGTTACCCTGTTGCCAGCAGCTGTGGATTGGCGAGCTGCTGCTGCTTGCAAAATCGCGCCAAAATCCATATTGTCCGCAATAATTAAAAGAATATACGACACTTCACACAGCTGTACCTGTCAACACTGACAGCTTCGCCTAGCCTAAATACTGTATTACGGGCCATGTACGTCATAGCTATCTCGACAACTAATTTACGACCATGTCAAATATTTGAAAAAAAAGCATAAATAAAGATTTATTTTATTTTTAGATAAAATTATTCAAATTATTTAAGCATAGTAATATAAATTCAAAATACATGTATATATTTATTGGATTTTACGATGTTTTTTTTTTGCTCAAACGACACTAGCGCATACGATACTGGCACACACCGGCAGTAGTTCATACAACACGTTTTAGGACAATTGTAGGACTGAATGATGGTTAATTAATGCTTTATAATTTGTTTTAATCATACTATGTATTTACTTATTTCGAATTTTTACGTAGATTGTGTTCTACGCTCGATGTGTAGGGTCGTGTGTGTCACTGTCGGTGTGTGCCAGTTTTGTGTGTGCTATTGTCGATTGAGCAAAACGTCCGAGAACCGATTTTATAGTAGTTCAATAACTACAAGTAAAAAATCAGGGTGCCATAGTAACGTAATCAACTTCAATTCTGTCTCGTTTATTCCTAAACAACATAAAGGTTTTCATGAAAAGAAACAATCACTTACGTAATTTATTATTTGTTCTATCTACATAATTATGTATTGGAATGTAGTTAACAACAAATATTTTATAATCTTTTTTTGAAGGTACTGATCTTTTTTTCCATAATTCAATTTCTAAATTCATTCTCATGGATGAAATAAATGAAAAAAACATACATCAAAATGCTTTGAAACTTGCTGAAGAAATATTACATATGCCGATGTATAAACCATTTTTCAACAAGATCCAGGTATATGAATAAATCATTGAAGTAATAAATGTAATTCAATTTTAATTCATCATATTTTCAGGAACTCGTTGCATCTTCAAATGTAAGTAAAACGGAATTCAAAGAAACTCTACAAACAGCTATGAAAGAAAATGGACTCGAAACAGAATTGAGGAACACAGTTTTTCAATGGATGAGTTCAAAACAAAAATCAGAAAAAGTTCGAAATTGAAACATTATAAGTGCTTACTTACTTATTTTTCAAAATGTTGTGTTATAGTAATTAAATAATATATACTTGTAGGGAGATCGATTTTCATATTTGAAAAAAGCAAACATGCAATGGGAAAAAAGAATTCACAAATCTCTCAATTCAATGTGCACAGATCTAGCTATCCCTCTAGGAAAACTTCGTTCTACATCAGATAAGGAGGAAATGACAGAAAAGTGGAATGAATTAAGCACATATGACATAGGCATTTATTATTTAATTTTTATTTAGTCGATTTATAAAAAGTTTAAAAACAACAGTAAAATTTCAGATTTGAGTAAATATAGACCTGTGTATGCGTCTAAAGATTTTCTGGAAGTACTATTATCATTATCTGGACCAGGGTATGAAAGATCAGAGTAATAACTTTTATTTTTATAAATTTCAAATAGGTACTTATATACATTCATCATTTAAAACCAAAAACATTTTTAATTCCTTTTTTTTTAGAGGAGAACCCAAATGGGAATTTTGTCACATACCATTAAAAGTGAAAACATTAGACGAACTGGTATGGTATTTTATGGATCTCTTACTACTAAATATCAAATTCTTTGGTAAAAATTAATTTTATTATTTTAGAGAGTTCAATATCCTGAACTATCTCGTGGCGAACCAATGTTAGGTGTTAATCCATATCTTGCTAGTTCAATGTCAGGTTTTTCTTCGTTGGAAGCAGAACATATGGCATTGGGTTTTCGAGTTGCTGCTCTACAATATGCTCCAGTCTCAAAAGAATATTTAAAAAAGGGATGTCCTAAATGTTTGAGAGCCCAACTGTGGGCCCAAGTTTTAGGAACTAATATAACACAACAAGTATAGTACAAAACATTTAAATTAACCAAAATCCACAAAACTATTCCATAATATATTTTATAGCATATTGAATACTATGGATCGCTTAAAAATTCTGTTCTCCAAAATGATTTGATGGTGGACAAATTAATTTTTAAAGATGTTCAACTGACTGCTTCCAATGACGATCAATATTTTGTTTTTGAAGATCTTTTGTATCAGGTATATCATTTTATTTTTTTGCAATAGAAAATATTATAAAAAAATATGTGTTTAACTGAAATTTAATTACTAGGTAATGTTGTGTTTTTCGAGAGATTCAGAAGTACAGAATATTTTAAAGTCAGTTTTAGGTGCTCTTATGAGTACTACTATAAAAGGAAAACAGTCAGGCGTTGACCACATAATTAATTTTCCACCAAGTGGAGTAATTCCTTTTCATGGATTTACAATGTATGGTAAGGAATAATCTCAAAATAATACACGAAAAATATTTAATATCCTAAGAGGTTTTGTAAGTTTTTTTGGTGAAACCTTAAATTGTAGCATAAAAATTTATTTTAATTTTATTGCTGACCTGAGCATTATAATTTCAGCTACACCGTTTTGTTATTTATATGATGATCCTATAAAACTATATTTTACTTTTCGAGCTTTTTACACACGATATTGGCATCGCCTTCATACGATTTCAACACATCCACAGGTTTGCATCATAAATAATGTAGTTGGTAAATATGATAAGTTAATTTATTACACCTGTATATTGTTAAATTAATATTTGAATTATATTATCATACACTGTTTTTGTCTATTAAACAAGTCATCAATTTAATACAGGGTACATTGGCTAATTTGATTTGAATAATTATATTTACAGGGGATAGTGTCACTTTGTTTGCTTTACGAAAGATTATTACAAGCTTATGAACCAGATTTGTGGTCACATTTCAGAAGCTTAAACGTTGAACCGTAAGTCGAAAAACTAATTGAATTGATTAATATCACAATATACAATTAAAAGGAAATTCATTTCAGAATTCGTATTGTATTAAAATGGCTAGTAAGAGCTTTCAGTGGACACTTGCCACCAGAACAGCTTTTATTATTATGGGACTTGGTATTAGCCAGAGATTCTTTAGAGCCGTTACCTTTACTTGCTGTAGCTATTATATCTTTTCGTCGGGAAAATTTATGCCAAGTTAGAACTCCTCAAAATATAGAAGCTATTTTGGCCGATTTATCAACAATATCTGTAATGACATTACTTCAACTTTCACTCATGAAAGAATAATAACTATATAAAAAAATTATTATCAAAGTTTATTGAATTTATGTACAAATATTAAATATCTACAATAAATATTCAATGTTTTCATAACTTATAAATAGCCACCAAAAAAAAATATTGGAAAAATAATTTATTTAAAAGCATAAAAATATTATTTTAATCGCTTTCATCATCAGATTCTTCACTAGCTTCGTTAAGCCAATCAATAAGTTTTTTCAATGCCGCATCCTTGCTAACGGGGCTTTGCTTTTCAATTGAATCTTCATACCATTGCAGTATTGCACTTTCTGTGATGATATCTTTCTCATACAGAACATGTATTATTTTAGCGATATGTTTCATTAACTGCTCATCAACACAACTATCCTGAAAACAAAAAAATTATCAATGAAAAATAAAGACTAACAATAAGATTTTTAGAATTTAAAGTAATCATAAAGTAAATCTTACTTCAACGGCTTTTAAACAATCAATCATTGCATCCATACCCTTGATATAATTATTGATTATTTGACGGAACGTTTTGAGCACTTCCTCAAAGCATTTCATTATGCTCATATTGGACTTGGTACTATTTACTTGAATTATATTCAATATGGCTAGAATTACATTATAGTTAACTTCTTGCAATGACATATTGTACGCATAACGAGATGAATTTATTTCAAGTATCAAGCAGTCACATTCAAGTTTTTCTATATAGCCACGTGTTAAGCTGTCGATAACTTCTTGACGGAACACTGAAAAAGTTAATCAAATCACAAGTCATAAATTGTTATTTAAGAATGTGTGTAGACGATTACTAATAATAAAATAAAATTTAATTTAAAGAAAACACGTCCTGAAAAACAATTGTAACAGTTTCTATTTAACTTACAATTTTCATCTTCAGGTACAAAAGAATCATGTTCACTGGACTCTTCATCAGAGGAAGAAGATACTATATCTGATTTTTCATCCCACCATTTTCTAGTCAAATTTTCCATATTCTCATTGCATTCGTCTTCGGAATTATCTGAAGAAGGATCTTCATCGTTTTTATTTTGAAGTAAAGAGTAAGCCTTTTCTCCAATTTTTGTAGTTTCTACAATTAACCAGAAAATTAAACAACAAAAAAGATTCTTTAATTTTATAAACAATTATATACAACATACCATGAGTACTTGAAAAATTTTGAAGTATTACGTCTTTTAAGTTCTTTTTTTTATCTAATTGTACTGCAGGTCCGGAAATAACTTGGTCTAATACCACATTTTGTTTAATTACACAATTCGAACATAACAAAGAGGCTTTTATATGACAATCATTATCAATTACACAATTATCCATAATAAAACTATCTAATACTGAACAGTTATTTCCGATCTTGCAATTTTTTTCCAATCACAGATCGTTCAACGGTGGAATTTTCACCGATTGTACTTTTTTCAAAAATAACTACGTCTTTTTTAAGTTCACAACCTCTGTAGAAAATAAAAATAATAGAAAAATATTTTCATCATAAGTATAAGAAAGAATCAAAACATACATTGCCAATTTGACATTTTCTTGACGATATACATGATTTCGTAAAATTATGAAATCTTTGTGTTGTTTAAATATACCCATATCAGGAGCGAACGGAAATGCGAGTCGATTCATTATATCTTGGCTTAAATACAATATGACTGTGAATTGAATGCAATAAATTATAAAGAAAATTATCGTTGTTACCTAATAGTTTGGTACATTTGCCAATTGGTAACGCTCGCAGCATACTGATCACCTTGAAGTTGATGATAATAAATAGTATTGGACAATATTTCTTCATTCATAAGTATTCCTTTGACAAAATCGTTTTTCGTTTGAAAGTCAAAATTATCTGCAAAGAGCGGGAGGACATCGGGAGAACATATGGCAATATTAGTATCAACTAAGTTGCTATGAATTTCCACATCAGTATGGTGAAGAAATATTTCCTGAAATTTTTTTATACATGAGTATTTATCGAGCACGTAAAATCAATATAAAAGATGTATCTCACCGTAGGGAAAATTAATTTGGTCTGTTTATCTCCTAATAACTTTTGATGATATAAAACTCTATTATTTTTGGAGTTTGTAATCAATAAAATATTTTCACCGGTCGTCTGAGATCTATGTCCAGGAAAAGCTGTTTTACAAAGAATTGTCATAACGGTGCCTTTATCTTTTTTAGAAATTTCTCTGAAAATAAAACAACGTTATATCAAAGGGCTTACATATTCATTGTAAGACAATAAGTATATTTTTACTTACTTATGTTTTTCTAACAACGGTAAAAGTTTTACGTTTGAAATACTATCGATACTCATCAAAATGAAATATCCTCGAATGAAACCTTTGGCGTCCAAATCTCTCAAGGCGTCCCCGAACGAATGACAATTTTCGGAAACGATTATGTGCAACTCCATGCAAACGCTCCAGGCAGCTTTTTCTTCTTTTGCCCGTCTGTAAAAAAAATATAATTAGTTAACGATACTTTTGAAATTTCTAAACGAACAAAAACGAATACAAAACTTACTGTATATGAGATTTGATTAAATCAACGTACGAAGAACAGAACAAGAACGTTTCGTCCACCCCCGATTGGGCTAAGGATTCTAATGCATAATCGATCATCGGAACACCCACCAACGGTAACAGAGCCTGGAAAATAGTACCAGATAAAAAGACGATTTAACTTTTTATTTTAAAAATAGAGGACCATATTATAATAGAAAACGTAGAACAATATAAACAGTTAAAAATATGTTCAAATCGAAAGGTTTCAATTTCTACTCACGAAGGGACTATCGAGTAGAGAGGCTGCGAATCTATCGTGAAAGGGATCCGCTACCAGTACCGCTTGGAGTGGCGGGGCCTCGTCACCGGCGGCTGCGCCCCCCATCGATTTTTTAACGTTCGACATTGCAATCGCACGTGTTAAAATCTGTCAATTTGAAGGATCTGTCAGTGGGGGACGACAGTCGGTGTGGTTTTATGGTCGTGAGTCCGGCGATTCTCGGATTTAACAATAAGCACACACGATCTAATCGTAAGTGCGGTGGCCAGAAGCTAACTCACACGAAGCAAACGCACACGAAGTAAACTCACAGGAAGCAAGCTCAATCGAAGTAAGTTCAAACGAGGCAAGATCACAAGAAGCAAGCTCACACGAAGCAAGCTCACATGCTTTCGAAAATTTTTAAATTTTCAAATTAAAGTGAAAAACGTTTAACACGAAACTGAAAGCACCAAAATGCGTTTTTGTGTTAAAAGAAATTCACGTTAGAATACGTAATAGTATACGTCCATAATATTTTGTCAGTACCATTTGACATTTCTTGTTTAATGATACGAAAATTTTCGAAAGCCTGTGAGCTTGCTTCATGTTAGCTTGCTTCCTGTGAGCTTGCCTCGTTTGAGTTTCCTTCGTGTGAGCTCGTTTCGTGTGAGCTTGCTTCCTATGAGTTCACTTCGTGTGCGTTTGCTTCGTGTGAGTTAGCTTCTGGGAACCGTTTGCTTCATGTTAGTTAGCTTCTGGCCACCATTTTAAAGAGCTTGCCTCGTTTGAGCTTGCGTCCTGTGAGTTTACGTCGTGTGCGTTTACGTCGTGTGCGTTTGCTTCGTGGGTACCCCGCTTAAATCTGTTCACCTAAAATGAAATTCATTTACTTTTTAGATTTTTAACATTTGTAAAACAAAATTAATTGCTATTAATTACCACAAAAAACACACACTTTAGTAACTTCATTTACGTTTTCCACTTCGATTTGAAAATTTCTTAACTTCGAAAACGTGTGCGCTTGCGTCCAGTGCGCTCGCGTCCGGCCCCCATTTTTCACCGACGCAACAAAAAACATACCCTCCTCCCCGACATACCGCACCCCCAAATCGAAAAAACATCCCAAAAACCGCTCGAACCTGAAAAAAGGCCCTAAACCCTCCGATTGGCCCCCCGTTCGCCGCTGCCCCGCCCGTCCCGGCCCTTCCGCCTCGCCCCTCGTCCCCCGGCGTTTCGGCGAGTCGGCGCCCGGCCGGTGGCGCTCGTCGCGTTCTCGCATTCCGCCCGTCGTCGTCGGCGCGCCCGCACCTGCCCCGCCCCCCTCGGAACATGCCGGCCGCCGCCCCGGAGACGCGCCGCGCCCCCCGCTGCCGAGCGGCGCGGCCCCCGACACCGCGGAGACTCTGGACGCCGCGGGCCCGCGACCCCGCCCCCGCAGGCCTCCGCCCCTGGGGGTTCTGCAGCAGGCGGCGCCGCTGCCCGCGCTCGCCTTCGCCCCCTGCGCCGCCACGGAGCCCGTGAGGCGCGTCGTGTCCATCCTGCAGACGCAGATCGCGGCGTTGGAGAAGCAAGCCAAGGTAGCCGCACGCCATGTGCTAATGTCCGCGCTCGATGCGCACTCTGCTTTTCGGTAAACGATTTACCGATTCTGTAAACGATTTGCGCTTTTCGGACGCTCGTATTTACGATAATATTATCGACCGGACGACGTCACGTCGTCGAGGTTCTGAAACGCGAGGTGACTTCGCGTTCTCGTCGGCAGACAAGATGTCTTCGTTTGCGGGCTTGTGGATTTTCGTCGGCGGAATCGAATCTTGTGAATTTTCGTGGTCGAAATCGAATTTTCACGTTTTTTTCGGTTTCGTGTTATGTACGAATTGGGTCTCGATTTTTTGAAGGTTTTCCACGTTTGAGGTCTCGTTTCGCATCTGCGATGTTCCCGTTGAGTAAATAAAAATCGATCCGTCGATTTGAGTGATTTCTATTCGACGAGAAAATGTCTTTTCATGATACTTTAGCTTGCCCGTTATCAAGAAAACGAACGAGAACATTACTTTTCCAGAATGTTATAGAACAAACGTAGACGTATCGTCAGAAAAACAAATCGATTACCCACGTTTTTAAAACATACAAATTGATTTTAGAGCATTCAATTAACTGTTATTTTCAAATTTACCACCGAATATGCATATAGATAAACCCTTAAAGAGTAATTGGCACTTTTGCTATATTTGAATGCAGACGTGTATCCTTTAACTGCATCTTTCCGTTATCGTGATCATAGCCAACTTGTCTAGTGTGTTTGACCGAATGCACACATTTACATGCGGTTATGGCCACATGTAGATTTGTTAACATCGCAATTAAACTGTTCAGATGTCGTAATTCTTTCTTTCGTCTGACTCATCAGTTGAGTCGTCGATTTCCAAAATTTTTTATAATGTTATAAAAATACAATGTAGTCGATTAACTACAACTTTCAGCTAAGCTAATCGATTTTATCATTTTCAGTTGAAAGTGAAGCCGTCCAAAGATCAAAATAGCCAACAGCCCGTTGCAAAATGCGACGACGTTTTGCCGTTGCTGGAGTTCGCGTGGGACTTGATCAAACAAGTCATGGGAATAGCTGTCTTGTCAGAAAACGAAGCTAAAAAGCAAGCGAAAAAGGTATGTTATGTTCAACGCTGACGATTTATGTGTTTAACGATAGGCACATCTGTTATTTTTTTTTTTCAATTTCAGGACAGCGCTTTAAGAAAATCGCAAGACTTGCAACTAGTTCATCAGGTTTTATTAGTGTGGACGTGTATAGATCAGATAAAAGCCAATCGTTCGAGTTTTCTCTCCGACACTGCAGAAATGAATTCTATTAGTCAAGAAGACATGGAAGCGGTGGATAAAATGTAACTACAAAAAATTAAATTACTTTATTGTAAATTTTCACATACTTTATTTTAACATTACTATTTTTTAGCTGTCCTGAACTTTCCCGGAACCCCCATGCGGAAGAAGGTGAACCCTCTTTTCAAGATAGAACCATGGATGCCGCCAAACACATTCTGGCAATCATCGAAGGTGACTCCAGTGAAATTTTCGGTACTACCTATGCGCATATTAAAGACGTAGTCTCTAATGTGTACGAGAGTGGATATTTCGATAACCCTAGAGAATCGGTCCTCGAAAACGTCGAAAGAGTAGATTTACCGATTAGAGAGGAAGTGATCGAAAACCCAGAACATCCGATGGTACCACCTCATTCTGCTCCTATAGTGCCTGTAAACCCACCCCCACCAGCCCCTCAAGCAGTTCCTACGCCAGCTTTTCCTATCCTCCCGCCCCGAGCGCCGCCGGTAACATTGCAACAAGTCGAACATGCCTATTTTGCCCAACAATACGGACACCAACAACACCAACCTGTTCCTGAAGTTTTTGGACCGCAAAGTTTCATTTTCATCCAAGATTCTGAACTAGATAGCGCCGATATTTCTCAACAACCCACCCCGAGACCCGCTTCTCCTGCAGCTATACCTTCGCAAACTTTCACCAATCAAAGCTTTACGATACCTCAACACTTCCCCCCGGACATGGCGCAAAATCCTCATATTCCTATAAACGAAATGGCACAGCCTGTTCACTTCCCCGCTAACGTTAACGATGTACAGACAGCTATTGCGAATTATTCCACTGCTAATCCACCCCCGCCTATCCCGATGCCTCCGTCTCATCCTAACATGCCTCCTCACATGGCTATACCTGCCAGTCAAGTCGTCACGCATCCTCATACTTTGCAACAAAGACTTCCTTCGCCGTCATTCCAACAACCCATACCTTTCAAACCTCAACCTACGCACGCTACTGATCCCATAGTGGCACAAACTCAAAACGAAAACAATCAAGAAGAAAACAAACCGAGCACTCCTATTGAACAAGAAACCGTACCGAGAGAATGGATTGATAATTCGCAGGTAGAAAATCGTTCAGAACCGCTTGAAATCGACGAATGGAATCCTGAAATTGCTCCCGATTCTTCTGCTCAAACTAATGGTCAGGTATCTGATAAATTCCGTCCTAGAGGCCGAGGACGCGGATCCGGAAATTTCAGAGGACGCGGTGGTTATCAAAATGGACGTACTGGCTCATATTTTAGGAATAATGAAAACGGTCAATCAAACAATACAGTAAACGGTGGAAATTATGAAAATAATTATCGAGAGAACCGCAGTGATGGAAATAGATTTGATAATTATCAAGGTAATTATAGAGGACGCGGAGCCAACGGAAGAGGAAACCCTCGCCAGAACGGTGGTACCAGAATGCCTCGCAATGCACAATCTCGTGGAACCGGTGGATCTCGGTCTCAGTACATACGGAAACCAGCGTCTAGTAATAACCACTTTGATGCACGAAACGGTGTCGATTCTAACAATAAGCCAACCTATGCGCATTGACATTTATATAGTGATGATTGTTGGTGAATAAAAAAGTATTAATAAATATAACGTGTGGCTTAATACATAGCAGTAACGGTAAAATTAGCTTACACCAGTGCTTACTGAAAATACTTTAAATTCCATGGTAAAATATTACCTAGCATTTACTCAAAAAAATTTCAGTCTTTCCATTTGATTTTTATATGAATTGTTAAAACTCATGAAAGACACTGACAGTTTTTGTAAAATTGTTTCACGGTCCATCTAAATATTTTATTTATATAAAAATTCTAAATGATCATATATATTATATTATATATATATATATATACTTAAAATGTTTAACTTTTTCAAAATATTTCTTTTATATATTTAAGTTTCTGTGAATCATTTATTCTGCCATGGACCACATTTTTTTTTTATTTCATAAAGAGATATTGAATATTTCTTAAAACAAATGTATGATCTGTTTTTTTAATACAAAATACATGCCATGATTATTTTCATAAAAAAACGTATTTATTCATATTTTTCCTGGTGATTTGTTATACCCTTTTTATCCTTCTTATCTATAAACTTTAAAATGATTGGTGTATTTATATTAGTGTTCTTAAATATAATTTACATTTCTATATTTCATGTACAAATATGGAACTGTAAAAATAAATATATTTTTTGCATTCAATTCTTAAATAATTCATACCAAAAATATTTGAATATCCTTTTTCTTATCTGCTATACCTAGGGTGACCATACATCCCGTTTTCGCCATGTCTTGCGTTCGTCCCGTCGTTTTCGTAAATTGATTTGATTTGTCCCGTTTTGGTGGTTCACATATTTTGAAGGACAAGTTGACGGAATTTCTTTTATATTTATCAAAATTATATTTTTTAATGCGTTTTCCATGGTCCTTTTTTTCTCAAAAATTTAATTGAAGTCTTATTTTTATGTTTTTATTTGTATTGCTAGATTTTTTCGATTTTTTAAAGAATCACTCAAAAATTCAACCGAAATAACTAATATTTTCAAAAATTTCATTTGAAGATATCCTACATATTTTTAAAACCGAAAACGCATAATTTTTTTTCACCAGCATTATTTTGTAAATAGAAAATAATGAAAGAATTCGATCAAATGAATAAAAAAATATGGCATGAAAATAAAAGATGGATTTTTCTACAGTTCTATTCTTATTAGAAAAAAAATGTTAAAATATTTTGTTACTTCTGATTGTGGTTTTATTTCTCTAAATATATTTAAAATTATATTATCCATTATTTAAAAGTTATTTTGATTAATAAATTCGTTAATAAATGTATGATATTGGAAAAAATATGGGTGGGAAAATAAATTTCATCGGTATAGCGTGTATCCTTAAGGATATTAATAGAAAATTTTTAAATGTGCTACACGTTTTTTTTTATATAGGAGGGGGGGCATTTTTTTGGGGAGCGTCCGGGTAATATGGTCACCCTAGCTATATACCTCAAGGAAGTGAATCAAATAAAAAAGGTACACTAGTGGAAATAAAACAACCATCATTTTCAATCTTCTGTATTTCACAAAATATGTTTTTAACGTATGGAGATTTTTTAACAAAACTTTACTTTATACTACAAATAAGCTACTTATTTAATTAATATGTCACTTGCTTTGTTACATACAATTTTATGCTAATTTTTAGCACATAATGATGACAATAGTCGACAAGTAACAAATTCATAGCAACAAAGATTTTGAACTTCATAGATTGTATTTTAATCCAACTTTGAATTTAACTGTGTTGGATGCCTTTTATATCTTTTTTTATTAAAATAAGACATAATAATCAACTCCAAAGCAAGTTAATTTTTGTGTTAAAAACCATCCAAATTTTCTACATCCACATGTTTTTTTCCTGTCCCAAGAGAGAACGAAATCATTTAAAATTAACTAGAAATTTTAATTGCTGAAAAACGAATGATAATTATGAATTATTCCAAATATACAAATAATAAATTGGTTTATAACAATAGTCCGTTTTTGAAGTAGATTAATGAATGGCACCATAGAATGTAGATTCCATAACTAAAATTCTACTGTGTAAAAAAACACAAGCATTAAAATTGTCTTGTTAGGTACGCCAAACCAACTGTATATACATACATATAAAAAAAATAATAGTTTTCATTTAAAAGAAAGTGAAAAATTATTATTTTGAGTAATGCGAAAAAGGAAGATACAAGTAGAAATCAAAAATTTCTTTGTATATATTATATAAAAAAACCATCAAATAATGGTTTGAGTGCACAACAAAATAAATTAGTATTAGGTGTCAACTAGTGTTTTTGAATACCCGGATTTTTGAAATTCCAGGGACCATGACATGAGTCTTTAAATTATAAAAAATTTAACTAATGTAAAATTCGAATCATTTAAAATTTGTGTTACAACTATAAATTTCGTTTTAATTTTTAATTCTCGAAAAAAAAAAAATTCCCAGAGAACTGTTAATTAAAGAAATCTTTTTCATTAACAAATTAATTGTAATATAATATCAACTTATAAAATACTGGTACCCCTTCTATCTAAAGCGTCAATACTAATCTTTGTCTGTTTCAAGAATGGAGAATTAAACGTTTTCCTTAAGCAAAAGATGATTGCAAAATATTTATAATTAATTCTATGATAAAATATGTAATCAAAAAATCCAGTTATTCCCAGGTCGACCTGGGACAGAAACACTAGTGTTGACCAAATGTCAGTTATCAAATGGATACAAATAATTAAAATCCAAAATATATTTATAAAGATAAAATAATGTTTGTAGTTTATTGTGAATATTGAACTATATAAATGACAACATAATTACTATAGGGAAGCATGATTTGAGATATTTTGAAATTTTTTTTTAATTTTCACAAAGCAATTAAATAACAACAAATTGAAAAAAAATCTTCATGTTTGCTAAGAAATAAAACTGGATAGAAGTCATGAAAAAACAATTTTAACACCTCTTTGCATAACGAAACATTAAGTATTGAAAATGAATTAAAGAAAAATATTTTTTACCAAGTATTTTGATTTAATAAAATTTGAAAATTGACTGAACTAGAAATATTAAAAAATTTTAACATAAAATCTCACTTCTTTAGTTTTAGAATAATTATGGGAACCATATGAATTCATTACAACTTCTAAATTTGTGTTTTACAATTGATGTGACTATTTGCATACTATTTGCAAAGAAAAATTAAATAATTGATTCATAAAAAAGGTCTAAATCAAAATCACTGGACAAAACGATTTGAGTATTACATTTGAAAAATTGCACAAACACATTCCATGTTTATTATTAAATATATTGTCGGGGTCCTGATTGGAATGTTTTATTATCATAATAAAACGTAAGAAAACAATTCAAAAGAACAGTTCTAATGTTAACCTAATACTGATTATAAAATTTATATAATAGATTAAAGTACTATTTTCAAATAATTACACTTTAAATGAAGATATTTACTTAAAATACATTATGTACTCAGAGAGCATTGTATATAACATGCAGGGATCACTTCACTGTTTCTGTTTAATGTTCAGTAATCACACTATTTGTCCAAGGTAGAATGAGTATTTTATATTAGCTGCCTCGAAGTCAACTGTCTAGATTTTCTTTCTACTGATTCAGCTTCAGCCCAAGATTGACGTACATCACGGAATAGCTAAAATTAAAACGGTTGCAATTTATATATTTTGTATAATTGAAAAATTATATCCTGAACAAAACTATTTTTATCGAAAGGAAAGGATAAAAACCTGAGATAACCAAGGTTCATCTGCTAGCAATTCGTTCAATATTAATGTGGTATCTTTATGCGGATCTTGTGAACGTTTTTCAGATACGCGTTTATTGCACTCTATGAACATTAAATATTTTTGATGAGAAATACGACTAAATAGTTCAATTCTATTTGCACACGGTCGACACATAACGTTTTCCTGTAATATGCAAAATTATATTCTTCAACTTGTTATATACTTGTTTATAATACATACAAATAACAAATATATTTACCTTCTCGTATGCAATTCTTGGATCAGGTTGACGTGCTTCCAGAGTACTGGGATTATAAGGTTGTCCATAAAGTTGAAGACGTTGTGTAGCCCGAGAAAGCCTGCAGACAGAACAAGCTGATACAGCCGAAGCGACAAGTTCTGTGTTACTCAAGCACGGCCATGTATTAAGAGCAACTTCTAAATTCCGACTCCACACCATACCAGTTCCAACAATTCGTCTTCGTCTTTCTTCAGTTATATCATCAACAGTTTTAACATTTGATAGGAAATATTCATCTGTAATTTGAAATTATACACTTCATATATTTTTAGTTGTAGTAAAAACACAATAAGAACAAAAACAAACCTTGTTCTTGAAAAATTTCAGTTAAAAAGTTTGGATCTAGAGCATGAGATATCAAAGTCTGTATATAAACTTCAAAATTATCTTGATATGTTGCAGTTTCTTGCATACGTTTTTCAACATAATCATTATCATCTACAGAAAATTCGTTTTTCATCAGTTCCACAATTGTGTCTAGATGATTTTGTGCTCTTACTCTAACAGGAACTTGGACATATAACTTCTTATTTTCAGGATTCCACGCTGCATACTAAAAATTATAAAATTTGAATTCGAGTATTGCTTTTACATTAAATATTTCATATTATGCAAAAAAACTTACGGTTGAAATATTCCTGTATAAAATTTTACCATTTTGGTCAAAAGGCTCGAATTTCTGAAGCAAAGCTTTACCATCTACCCTCCATATAGCAGGCCAAGATTCACTTAGTTCAGATTTCACAGCCACAAATTCGCCAGACTGAGCAATACACAATAAATAAATATTATATCTAAACATTAAGTTTCAAATAAATTGCTAAGAAACGGTACATACCTGATAGGGCATTTCTTCACATCTAGCATTGGCAGTTTGTTGTATTATTGAAGTTTGATGTAGAGTTCTTTGCTGATTTAACTTTTTCACAGCACTATTTTCTTCTTCAGATGAATAATCAGTATAATCTATTCCGGCACCATGAGCAGCAACTTCAATATAATATTAAAATGAAATGTTGAATTATATAATAAATAATTATGTTTTCAGTGCAAAATAGTTACTTACCTAAATTAATGATTACAAAGGAAACTTATATTAAATAAAGTATATAAAAAATATTTGTTTTAACTGTTAATGAAGGACAAGGACAGTGTTAAGGTACAAAATAACACAAATGTTAGTACTATACACGCATTAAGTTGTTATTATGCTTATGAACAGTGATAATCCCACTTTGCAAATAAATGAAATCAGTATGAACATGATGATTACATATAATATTTTTCCAACCACACAATAACATATTAATCAATAAGTCTTAAGCATACCAGAAAGTATATTAGACAAGCTAGATTTCCCGGCACTTGTTGCTGCAACAACTCCTCGAGATTGTTTTGACTTCTGCTTTTTTCCATTGTTGACACTGATTCCACTGTCACCATCATCCTAAATTAAGACTTCAATGGATATGATGTTTCAAGTATTTAATTTCATTTATATAAAACCTTGAGTAAGTAAATTATCAAAAATAATATATTGTATAATTTGATATGAAAAAATTCTCAAATTAAATTATTTGAAGCATGTAATTGATAAAAAAATTCTCACATTCAATTTTTCTTTTAGAATAAATTAAGTTCTAGTCTTTTAAGTAAAATTTTATAGATTGAGAAAACAGCTAAATATTGATCAAATTTACACATTTTAAAATGTATCCGTTTAGAAAATTAAGCTACCCCTGAAATAGATTTTTACCTTATTTAATGGAGACCAAGCAGGATCTGAATCAGAATCAATAAAGTCTTGTAAATCATCAGCATCATCGATTCCTGGAACATTGTGACTAAGAAGTTGCATGACATTGGACTTCTCTTTAGCTTTGCGATGTGACGATTCTCTTCGTTGAGGAAGCATCAGAGGATCAGCTTTATAAAGAACCCATAAAATAACTATCTACTCAAAAACTGAACTCTACCAAGTCATTATGATCTAATTACTAGTGTATTTGGAAAAATATTTTTCTCTTTGCCAAAGTTCATCATGTTATATATATATTTTTTCAATTGTAAATATTTTTCAAAAATAAAAAAATCCAAATAAAAATATTACGTAAGATGGGTGGATTAAGGGAAATAGGGATTTTTTACGTAGCAACAATAAAATTGAATGTGTACATTGTATAATTATAAAAAATAGATTTAAAATTAGATTGAAGATCACAAAAAAAAAAAAATTAGAATAAACTGCAATAAAAATTAGACAATGTACACATTGTTTTCTTATGACAGGCGAAGTAAGGGGTGCTACCAGGACAGATATTTCAGTAAAGCAGCAATTAGATAATATACTTTAAAATTTATTTCCTGATTTTTTTTATCTATAATACAAAAGTATATATTCAAATATATACATGAATCGTGCTTAAATAAAATAACAATATTTTTAAGTCATAAAATAAAATTTCTAAATTACATATCACGTAAATATGCAACTTATCTTAATTATTATGCAAATAGCTCATTCAATAATAAAAAAATAAACTTGTTACTACACATCAAAATGATAAAATTAATAATATCAATTTTTTATATATCGGAAGGCTATCAAATCGCATTTTCTAGCCGACATAATATCAAATCAGAATCAATACCTATACACTATCTAAACATGAATACTGTCAATATATTTTAATATATATAATATTTAACATATAATTATGTTCACTGGTACACATTGCAGTATGAAAGACAGTATTATTGCATTGCATAAAAAAATACTGGAATTTATAATTGGTAGCACCCCTTTATGAGCTGGTATGACAAGAGTCAAAATCATAATCTATATTTATATTTACAAGTTATAAATTAAAATGGCACTCAAATGGTGTCAGTTTACATCACTTATTGCCACTAATGAAATCTTGTTACAGTTCAACAATTTTATCATACAATATTGTCCCAACGCTGCCTATTTAGCCAAGCCATATAATTTTTTTTTTCCAACTTAAAATACACACTAAACATCTAAGACAGAAGCTGTCCTTAAAATATCTAATAATATCACAGTCAAAATGTAACAAGTTTTCATAGAGGCTGAGAACCTAAGGCATTTAGCTCGCTCCTGTCATACAAGCTTCAGGGCTAGCACTTCACCACCGTTGCCTGTTTCTATAATGATAGTCTAAGAAATTAAACGCACCTTCATCGGGTTGTTGATAATAGTATTGTTGATGTGACTGTGCCTGCATTACTGGTAGTGAAGGCTGCACCGCAGGGCGTGGTTTTTTAGGTCCATTGCTACCCTGCGGCGATGCCACCACGGCTGGTGTCTTATTTATATTTGTCCGTCCTTTTTTGCCCTTTTCATTCAAAGGTGTGGAAGGTACGTTTAATACTGGTTTATTGATTCGCCTTGCCTCATCATCATTCGCATCAAATCCATCATCTAAACCGTCAAATTTACGTTTTCTGTCTTTTGGAACAGAAAAATATCTAGAATCATCTGGACCTTCGATAGTTTTAGCAACTGTAGGCATAGACGGCATCATATTTCCAGGACTCATCACACCAACAGTGTTCAGAGATCCAGAATTTGTAATATTCCCAGATGAATTTATATTTCCAACTGGACTAAGAACACCAGTAGTATTCATTGAAACACTTGAATTTGAGGTTCCAGAATTTGCCATAGTACCATTAGAATTTTGAGAAGTTTGTAGATTTTGATGATCTACAATTTTCGAATTAATTTGGTCATTATAAGCTTTATTATTAGCATTATTAGACCGAGACCATGTAGCTTTTCGTCCTCCTCTAGTGGCAGGAGGTGGAGATGTGTCACGTTCTCCTTGTAGAAACTTTAAATATGATGCCATAAAACTAGATCCAGCACCAATAGCAGGCACAGTTAATTTTTTGTCGGGAACCTTGGTAGCAATTTCTTGAGGACTCGAAATACTAGAAGCAGGCGATTGATGTGAAGCAGCTGGCGGTGTGGGAGCAGTAGAATTTGCACGTTGTTCTGCAAGGAAACCAAGTTCTTCTTCTATATTGGGCACAACTACCTTAGGTTGCTCACCATCGCGTATCTCAGAAGTAGAGGAAGGAACGGTGACGGGTGTAGAATTACTAAAGGCAGAAAGAGGTGCGAGTTCTATGGACGGTTGAAATTCTGGTGGATGAGTCGGTAAGTGGAGAGGAAAGTAAGGCAATGGTGCATGTGAATGAGGATGAGTAACCATCAAACTTTGATGCTGAGTCGGAACAAAATTACCAGCATGTAAAGAAGATTGGGCACTATAAGCGGTACTACTACCAGGAAAAATCTTTGTTGGAGGCAAATTCCATCGTTCGATATCATAATATACACCATTTTGTTGTTGATTACTAGTTGAACTGTGAGCTGGGGGTGGTATCCTACTAGATAAATATTCAGGTATTGATACAGTTACCACCTCACTGGAAGAAGAATGATTGATTGGCTTATCGTTACTCTTCCTACGGATGGAGTTTTTAGTGACAACGCTAGGCGATGCAGACGAAGGACTAACATTTTCCTTGACAGGGTGTTTTGAATGGTCTTGTTGCATTTGACAATTTTGCTGTTGCAAATTGTGTAAATTTTTAACTATGCTCATGGGATCTCCGCGACAACTAGACAAATCATGGGATGAAGTTTGACGATTATCGAAAAATGATTGTTTCTCAGCAATTTCAACAGGCAAAGATCGTTGGGATGACTGCTGTGCAATAGTATCATTACTCCTACTAGTATTATCAATAATGACATTAGAATTGCTATAATTATTACTTGTGGATGAAATAAATTTTCTAGTATTTTGACTTTGTTGTCGTTCATCATCCCAACAATTTGGCTGCGATTGTGTCTGAGAATGTGAATGATCAAATCTATTTTCAAACGATTTACTAGGTTGTTCAACGTTCAACGCTCGAGTAATCACAGAAGGGTATGCTACCTGACTATTTATAGAAACAGGTCGAGAAACCGACACGTCGAGAGGAGATCTCGGTGCAACATGACTGCCAGATTTATATGAAATTGGATTTTGAGAAGATTCTGAATTTTGTTGTGGGGAAGATATCGAATTCATCGGGCTATTATACATAGGATAAGCTGGACTCGGTACATGTCCCAAGGGTGATGCTTGCGATTGTGCTTGTAATGGACTAGGCCTGCGAGGCACTACAACGCTACAATCCGTCCCACTTTTAAGGGTAACGGTAGGAAATGTTGCATCATTAGTATTATTTTTAGGTCTCGAATGGTAATCTGTATCAACATTTTGATAATGCCTATATGTAATATTTGATTGATTAAGAGGATATTGAGATCCAGTTCTTGCAGGAGCTGGCTTATTTGAATTATTACTATTAGGATACGTCACCCGAGACGTATCCACTATAGAATAACTGATGGGAGACGATTGCGGTTGAGCTGCATCTTGAGGGGAACTATTTGAATTTCTCCTCTGTTCAACTTGGTTTATATCAGAATATATTTTAGATTGTGCTTTTGTTTGTATTTGAGAACTAGAATTTTTAGGAGGAGGAACAAAGTTCGACGAACGAGATTTTTCTGAACGAGGCGTGAAATTGGCCGGAGTTCTAGATGGTGTTACAGACGATCTGTAAACTTTTTCAGGAGAAGTTGAGGAAGAGGAAACGGAAACAATACAGGATTGTTGATTAACATGCGATGATGAGCTAGTTCCTGTACTTGAGAATGACTTACTTCCACTAGTAGCGTATTCCTGTTGGGTCGAAATAGGACCACTTTTTGCATTACTTGTACTATAACTGGAAATGTTTTCTGATGAATTCCCGAACGTTGCAGAAGTTTGAAAAAACGTTCCGGCGGTAACAGAAGCTGAAGCTTGCGACGGCACTGGTTTCACAGGTTGCGTGACTTGAGGCGATGCAGATCGGACAGCTTTATTTGCATTGGCTACTAATTGCGAACTAATATGGTTATTAATTTGTGCTGCTGCAAAATGAACATTAAAGTTTTCATATGCGGCGGAAGACGACGATTTAGTAGTAGCGGGACTCGGAGACGATGGCACAACACTTTCGTGCGGTAATATTCCAAACGGGCTAGGTAATTGATTGTTTCCCTGCCATGCCAAACCTGAGGCACTTCCAGGCGCCGCAGACTGATCGAAGAACGTCGATCCCTGAGCAGCAGCCAAACTTTGATGATGAGAAGTGTAATTCTCGCGCAAAGTAGAAAGTTCCGATTCTACGGACGCTTGTTTGGAAGCTGCCGCGGCTTGCGCTTGGACCAGCGCTTGTCTATGTTGAGCATTGATGGTCGAACTATAGTGGGCCGGTTTCGGGTTCGAGTGATGAAACAAAGGTGTAAACACTGCATCGTACGCCACAGGCGGGGGAGACAAAAACCCCCCTGGATTGAACGGAGCCGTAGAAGAGCCGAGTTGTCCGGCTAGAGAGGCGGTCGTGTGAGCCGCTTGCAGCAACAATTGGCTAGTCGTCGAAGGTACTCCTCCGGCCGGGTTATGACCGGCCAAAGTCGATCCGCTCCCAGTCAAATGATGGTGAAAATCTCCACCGGCGGCGCCCGCCTGCACTCCGGCGAGTCGATTGTAAGAGGCGTACGCAGACCATGGTCCGACAGGATCCATACCTCCCAATATATTTATAAACGTTCACTAAAATATGTCGAGTTCATTATAAAAAGTAACATTTATCTCGCAACTGCACAAAGCTTCACAATCACAGAATCCATTTTAGCATAGGGCGAAATTTGATTTTTTGACATTGACGAACATCCAAGTCGACGTCTGGTCTGAAAAAGAAACAAAGCGGAATTAGAACAGGCATAGCATTTTAAAATAAGCGCATTTGCCAACTGTCAATATATCGCAACGACTTTGATAAAATCGAAATACCACTACCAGATTTACCCAAAACCCAACACGAGGGACGCAGCCTCCGAAAGAACAGAGACGCGAGCGAAGCTACAAAAACCATACAACGAAAGAAACCCCAAAAAACTTAAACAACCCGTCTAAGAGAACGACAACACAAATCCCATCGAGACACACGACCGTCTCGTCGACGACAACCCAACGCCGACGGGACGAAGAGAGCGAAGAGAAGCTTAGGGGCCCACCTGCGGACGAGCGTCGCCTGGGACGGCACGAGTCCCGGAAGCGTCCCGGATGCGTGGCTGGCGCCAAACGGGACAGGCTTCGACGCAAACCGGAAGTACGCGGCCGCGTCGAGGTGTCGGGGTCCTGGAGCTACCTGTGACCACCGGACGCCGCGGCAGTGGCTGCGCCCGCCGCCATTTTGTTTTGCACAACAACACGCGCGGCGCCATCTATCGATCGGCTGGCCGAGTTAGGGCGGCCGCGGGAAACGGGTGGAAGATTTGAATATGGCTTTGAGTTGGAGTAATGGGTTTTTTGAATTATTGTTTTTAATGCAAGGTGTTTCGGTTTTATGTTCGAAGTTAAAGAAAATGATTTTGAATTTTGAAAAATCTGAAATTTTTTTGAATATTTAGTGTTGATTTGAATTGATTTGGTTATCATTGTTCTCTCTTGCTCCATTGTGATATGATTGTATCTTTTATGTTGTATATTAAATATTTTAATAATTAGTTTAATTTAAATGGAGCACGGAAAGAATATTTTAATGTTGGAGCGGAGCAATTAAAAAAAGTGGGCGCTCCAAAGCTCTGCTTTGAACGATATAATTAACGTTTTATTTTTGTTAACGTTGTGAAATTATTCCTATTGAATAATATTTATCTTTATATTCGTTGTAGTACTTATTTTAAACTTTATTGAATTATAGATGTCCTTGAATTATTTTAAAACTTTTTTAGGAACATTATTTTATAGAAAAAGTTTTGAGGATTTCCACTAAATTTATTTTGTGGACTGAAAGTATATAAAAATAAAAAATAAATCGGAATTAAACACAGAACAACAAATACAATTGACTTTATTTATCGCTTCCAATAAAGACCATATTTTGAATAATACATATTTGGACAATTTTTTTTTCAGGAGGAATAATATATATTTTATTTCATATGTATATTATGTAATTTGGCAAGAACTAGTGCGTTTAAGACTACTCGCTAATATCACTAAAAACACATTATTTCAAACATCGATTTAAGATTAATTCAGCAACATACTAGAGAAAACTAGAAATTTTTGAAAAAATATATTGAAATTTGTCAATTTGTAATATCAAGAATCTATAAATAAAGCAATGATCGTCGAATCTTTTTTTAATACATATATAATGTGAAAATTTTTAGCTATATTGTATGAAAAATCATTAAAATACATGAGAAACTTTAAAAATAAATGAAATTTCTATTACAAAACAAACTTATTAGAAACTGGTATCGAGAAATAAAATCATAATTTCAAAATATTTGTATGCATAACTTAATTAGTGAGTATTTTAACATGTAGGAAAAATTAATTTCTATATAACTCCAAACTTTCATACAAAAGAAATATTTTCAATCACAGGAAAAATTAGTCATATTATACATGGCACTTCTACTGACTAATGATAAAAAAATTGTTTACTATAAAAAATGGAAGGTAACAGTCCAAAATTTCATTGGTTGGCACTGTAGTTCAGATAGGTATAAATATGTTATAACATAAAATAATTTCCCAATAACTTATTTCGAAGAAACTATTCACATTTATTATCAAATTTCTCACAAGATAATAGAAATATAAAAAAGATTAAAAGATTTAAAAATAGTCATTTTTTTACAATATCTTTGGCATGAGTTAGGTAAAAAAAAATATATCGCAGTTGGATCAAGACATTTTTCAAATTTCTGAAAATTTGAAAAAAAAGAGTATTTTTCAATATCATTGTAAAAATATAAATCAACATTTGGTATACATAGAGTAAAATATCTAATTTATCATAAAAAATCACAATAATGATGACTATACAAGTTGAGATGTGAAAAATCTGTTTGTTAAAATAAATGAGTGAATATTTATTTTTAACGAAACATTGATGACACTTATTACTAATTTTTCAAAATTAAATGAGTATACAATATATATCATAAATATTACATGCAAAAACTAAAACAAAAATTTTAATAGTTGCAAATATAAAAATAAAATTAATATATTACATTACCCGACCACTATTTTTTTTATAAAAAGTCAACATGATGATGCTCTTTTTTTAGATCTTTATGCAATTAATTTTAACAATATCCATTAATATAAAAATATTTCATGAACATTATGACACCTTAATAAACATCAAACAATCAATTTTAATAAGGTTAAGCAATTAAATTTACAAAAAGTTGACATACATGCACAATATACCAATTTTAATTGCTAATAAAATGTAAAAATAACTTTGTTATTATTCCTTTACTGTAAATTTTAGCTTTAAAACATTTCATTTTTATATTCTCGATTGATATGGAAAATTTATCATTAAACAACCCACATGATTTCAAAAAAACACTTAGGGACACGATGATATACCCTGAGTCAACGAATTTTCTAAAACAATGTTAAATTCATCGAGAGGTTCTAATATTTGTCGTAAAAACGTGAGAAGTCCTCTTTTACGTAGAAAACTTTGTTCTTCATACATTTCAGTGGTCACTCTGGTAACTGACATTGGCACCAACATTCTATGCAACCAGTGTTCTCTGAAAAATATTAGAAAACATTAAGTTTTATCATTCCAAATACATTAAGAACTGAATTAATTTTTTTACCTTAAACTAAGACAAATGAAAAGTTGAAATTTTCCATCTTTTCCTAATGCATGACCTGCATTATTGATTTCATCCATTAAATGACAATAACATCGCCATATTGTAGTGTGTTCTTGAGATCTGCTTGTGGAAACATTAGAAGAGTGATAGCTGTATACACCACTTGAACTTTCACTTGATGTATCTAAGCATTCTTCACTTAAATTTTGTTCAAAAACTTCTTTCACACGCACTGAAAATATATTCACATGAAACAAGATTTACCATACATTTCGAAAACTATAAAAATTAATTAACAAATACCAAAATAGTCCCAGATGAACAAATTTCTCCCAAATAAGCGACTCGATTTAAATCCACATAAAAATGCTTGCTCTAAACATTTGACGAGACCATTTTCACCACATAATAACACACTCAACGAATTAACATCTTTTTCTCTTTTTGAACGATAATGCCATTTGACAATAGCATTCACACAATCACCTGTTAAAATTATCGAGAAAAATTTATTATGAAAACCAAAAATTGTTATCATAAAAGATTATTATGACATGTTAAAATATCTAGATTTACCTATCATATGTTGAACAGTGGACGGAGATAAATGTGTAGTAATGGGAGCAGCTGGACTAGCTGGAGTGGTAGTGGAAGATGATGCAGAATGTTCTGATCCACATCCACTACTATTCATCAAGCTATTATTTGAATTTCGACCATTAATCATTTGAGCAACAAGTAACCTTTCAGTTGAACCATCATCAACGCCACGTCCAAGCCATCTATTGCAAGGAAATCTAAACAGATATGAATAAACAAATATATGGTTTATTGCAAATGAAAATTTCATTAAAAAAGTATGACATGTAATTTATTTATTTTTCACCTGTAGGTGAGTCCAGTAACTTCATTTCGAACATATACGTTTTCTAACATCCAGCGAGGTGACAAACCAGAGTTATCATGACCAATTCTAAGGGTAGTGAGAATACCCAAATTTTTATGCTGAAAAATTGAATTTCAATATTAAAAATAATAAAAAGTTTTATAACTAAATTCATTATATGAAAAATCGTATACATGAAAAACAAACTCCAATGTATTTCGTGGCATAGATATTTGTTGAGTTTCGCCACTAGTTCCTGACATAGACACCCAACAATTTGCAGTAGTAGCACTTGCTTTTCGCGAAGGGACGACAACTACACGATATGGTAACTCTGAATAAATAAATAAAAAACCGTCACGGATCAAATTCATATAGAACATAAGAAAAATTCTGAAATTCACTTTCTATTGAAAAATAAATCTTACTAGTCATGGGGTATGTATTTGTGAAACAATAATAGTCCACTGCATTCAAAGTGAGTAAATGATACAAAAATTGTTCACGTTCCTCTTCACATCTTAGAAATGCAGATCGTTTATATTGTGATTTCAATAAAGCAGAATCTGACAACAGTGTTTTGAGATGTTTGGATAGCAACTTTTTTTCTAAAGATAATCGTACCCATGCTCTTGCATAACCAATTTCAGTTTTGATATCTGACATTGCTTGAATATTTCTAAAATATAAAAAAATAGTTAAAGCAAATATTTATATTTGCAAATGAAAAATTAACAAGTTGATTCAAACCTCATATCAAATGTGAGAGTTTCAGGTAATGGTCTCATTGGCACAATATTCTGTTTTCTTTCAAGAGTATTTGAACCACTACTTAATCTGTCTCTAGAACTATCACGGGAACTTGAACGAGAACTGTCTCGTGATCTATTTGGTGATTGTCTTTTTTTAGCAGATGCTTCATTTTCTATACCGACCATAGATAAATCTAAAATGATAAATAAATGTGATTATATTAATGTATTACTATGTAAAATAAAATAATAAATATATTTTTATAAAAAAACATAAAGACAAAATAATTAAAAACATAATAAGAAATATGAATATGTCCATATTAACATACAATCTAAACGTTTCCTTAAAACACACCAAGCGAGAGCTTCGTAAATAGCAGCATGGAAATAAAACATGTTGATTATTTGATAGGTGAAAAATTAGAATTATCAAATTGTGCACAAATCAAACTGGCGCATACATATAACTATATCAACAACGTCCAACATACTTTTACAATGTTTTATTTAAATAATTTTAGTCAAATGGATGTTATTATAAATGCCCTTGTTGCGGTAGAATACATTTTTTAGGATATTTAATCAGGTTCAGTGTAAATCAAGGATATTGTAGTTGGGATATTGTTGATAAACTTTATTAAAAAAAGTCTAGTATAAAAATACCTGGAGTCAAAAAATTTGGATCAATGGGTTTTGATGTATCACTACATTGTTCCAGTTCTTGGAAATTTATCAAATGCATCCATAATGCAGATTTTCCATACTTATTTTGTAATCCATGAGACCAAATTCTTTCCAGTAAATCGCAAAGTGAAGCTATCATGGTATTTTCTTCAATTCCTACAATAGATACTTCAATACCTAAACCTAAATCAACTGCTTCAGAACCCATTTTTTCTAATAGCATTTTTTTTGTTTTACTTTTACAATCCTAAAAAAACGTTAAATTTGTAAATAAGACAACAAATGATTTTTAAAATAATAATAATAATACCTTTAGTAATTTTTCTACAAAAGCTTTATTATTTTGTGATATTGAAGTTGGAGGTAAATCAGCAGATGTTTTTCTTGGAATATCAATATTCGTAGGTTCTATTGATATATTCTTTGCTTGCCACCTCATATTATTTTTATTTCTTCGTAAGCTGTTTAACCTGAAAATTGATTAAATTAATTCATTAATTTTATGAAATCTAGTCAAATTTTTAACGAATAGTCATGCTAAAAGCGTCTAACAGAAAATAAAACAATGATACAGTTAAGTTTCTTTATTTGAAAAAATATATAAATAATATTAAGCATCAACATTAATATAATTTGAGTAATCGTTTATGAGCACATTCTCTAAATGCTTAATTGTTACTATTTTTAATTAACTCAAATTTCAGATTTTTTACTATTTTTATAATATCTGTAAGTGGGAAAAGTGCTGCCCTGAAAATGCATATTCTAAGAATTAAATATTTTTTAACTTATTTTTCTAACCATTGTATACGCTATGTTAAAACAATTTATCACACAACTTAAGACCTTTCGTTTATATTTTAAAATATGTACTTTTATATTGCATATTGATTATTCACTACATGCGAATGCGAATCTAAAGCTAAAATTTTATTAAATAAAAGCAAATAGACAAGAAATTGCGAGTACAGTTAGGCACAATTAGCTGATATGAATTGCTTTTTCCGAATATGTATACAGCTCATATTGAGCATAATTTTGCTATAAACGATTATTTTTTTTTAATTTAAGAGACAAAAATAAATCTGTTACAGAAAATGAAAATCTAAAAAGGAAATTTGCTGTGATAAATGAAACACAAGAACTCCATATTACATTTTGAAACCAAATAATAAAGCACCACTCTTAAATATATTATGAACAATAGTGATTTTTGAGACTAATTTAACACAATTTTAACAAAAACATTTATGTTGACAAAAATACACATTGAAACATCATAAACAATACAAAATAAATATAACAAAAATACATTTTCGAAATTTAATGATTTCGAGTTTAATTATTTTTTCTAATTCAACAATAAAATTTAAATGAGTGCCAAATAACATGCAGAAATAATTTAAATAAATTAAAAATCATGCAGCAGTGAGTGTGATCATTGGATAACTGGGAGGAACTTTACACAATACAGCAAAAGCAAATAAGACTAGTTTAAAAAAGTTATATAAAATGAATTTTTGAAGAAAATGTTTACAAAAATTTCATTTTGACATACGTTTATAAAAAAAAGTATTAATATTTTTAAATGCATATTAAAGCTATGCTAATAAATACATCATGCTCTTCAACAAAATAAAAAAGTATTATGAATAATTCAAATATCAAGACAATGATTTGTGAAGCTGTTAGCTTTAAAGCTATTTACACTAATTATGTTATCAAAAGATGCATGCAAATGTAAGAACTATTTTCTTTACAGTCAAATCATTTAATAATAAGTTTTCAAAATTATGACAAATTGATCTTCTTTATATAAAAATAATATAAGGGCAACTGATTGTAAGAGGATTAACAAAATTTTCTAAAATAATTTTTCAAGGTAGAAAAAAAACGAAGAATTGATAATTTCCAAATATAAATAACAGTAAAAAAATATATTAAAGATTAATAAATTTTATATTTCATTAAACCAATTATAAATTACAAAATGTGATTATTGAAAATTCTAATAGTGCCCTCTATTGCCGATCTTCAATTAATCAGAATGAAATACACATTTAGATCGAAAGTGAATGATTATATCGTACATACCAGATAAACACAAGATTGAATAATTCGAAAATATATGTTAACTAGAATAAAAATTGTCTGATTTCATTCAAAATAATTTAAATAAGACATTAAAAAGAAAGCTACAACCAACAAATTTATTAATTTCGTTTTCACTTTAATAATTCGATTTATTCTCCAAAGTGTAATATTTACATAAAGTGAGATACTTAATCGAAAATATTTGATTATTATACTCCAAATTTCCAATAGATCAATTTGACGATTAACGTTGCTTTAAAAGAACTATTCCAATTTGATGAAAACATTCAAAATTGATAATGCGAATAACATGATGATAAAAATATATGCCAAAAATATATACATAAGCACATGACACTTATTTTATTTTTTTATTAGCACCTTTCTCCATATGTGATGAGTGGTGGTTCTAGTAATTTTGCATCCAAAAGTGGAAAAGCTCTATAATATGCCGCACGATGAGGATGAATTTCATGAGGTGGGACAATTTCTTCAACTTCTATTTTTTTTTCGCCTTTAAAAATTTCATAGTTTCTTGTAAGACACGGTTCATAACAAGATGACCGCACGGGTAATGAGTCTCCTCCAAAGCGTTTTTTGCTTAAAATATATAAAAAAATTAAATTCAAGTAGAAACTTAATCCCAAGTACTGAATAATAAGAAAATTATAATACTAAAGTACGAAACATTCATCCAATAGTAGACAGAGAATGATTAAGACATTGATAGAAATGTTAACGTTTCGTATTATACTATGAAGATGAAAGATTAAATAACTGTTCTTCGGAGAAGTTATAAATATAAATTTTTAAATGAAATTAGTTGAAGTATAATATGTACCTAAGAAATTTTATTCGATTATCGAAAAGCTGCAAGTTTTCGTCAATATCTCCCCAAGTTGACATTATTTTATTGTCTATAAGAGTTGCAAACATTTGACTTTCGAGGAATCTTGAAAGAAACGGTCTGTGTTGCTCAGGTTGATCTGATAAGAAAGCCGCTTTATCGAAATTTTGCATAGATTCTCTAGATGATAACCAAGACTCTTTGTCCTAATTTAACATTCAAAAGATAAATAAGAATCATATTTGTACAAGCACTTTAGCAATAACATTTATATATTGAAATAAACAATACATTTTTAAAACCTTAAATATATTACATATTATATATATTACAAATATAAATTTCTAATAAATTAAGTAAAGACATACCTGATCAGGGAGGATCACAAAGTGTTCATATGCACTAAACATATGTACAAATCGGTTAAGAAAAGTTTCTCTCATGGCATTATTGAATCGCAAATCTTCTTGATATTGTTCATCATCAGTCAAATTTTTCTTCTTGATGGTAGGCCTTACTGTTTCAGAGTCTAAATCGTCTAAATTTACACCTGAAATCAATGATAAATACAAACCGACATACAATTTAATGCTTGAAAAACAAAACACTCAAATATTATATGCGTGCAAATATATATCCACATAAAACACAAAGCAAATACCAGTTCTCCTAGCAATATCAACAATTCTTTGTAATGCATCTGACTTTGGAGGTGTTATTCTATTCATATGAGAATAATGAGAATTATAAAAAGTATGATGCGTTGGCGATGAAGGAGGTGAGTTATACAAAGCATGTGAATCGTCCCAATCCAAAATGTCATTAAAAGAATGTTTACGTCTTGACCCACCACCTATTATAAATATAGAAATTGGCTCCATAGAAAAGTGAATAATTTAAATTTAGTGATACTAATCTAATAAAATTACAGTAAGATAGAAATAAAAATTGAAATTTATATCCAATAAAATATATTAAAAAAAATTAGCTTTATAACAACAATAAACAAAATGCTTATCATACTTATTAGTTTTATTAAATCAAACAAGAATATAATTATTTTTCAACCAATCAAATTATAAATATCAATTCATAAACATGAGTATATTTTAATTGAATTGAATTTTTTTCATATAATTGATTAAACTTTAAAAATGTGCCGCATGAATGTGCGCTATAACCAACCAATTAGAATGAAGCCTTAATATAAATGATAATAGAAATATTATAAATTAAAATTATTGTTATTAAATCATATGTGCAAATAAACATAAAAAATACAATAAACATAAAAGATAAATTGTTAATTAATTACACTACTCCAGAATTTTTTATGTTAAAATATTAAAATAACAATAGAATAATTTCAATAAACAATAATAACTTACCAGTAGGCAAAGTACAACTACTCGACATTGGATCATGATGATTGTATTTTTGACTTAAACCGTTTAACGGGGTATGAAATTTAGACTGATCAACATCGGGTTTACAAATCTATTGAAAATACGTATTTTAAAATACATTATTTCATTTAATCGAGTTCAACTAAAAACTTCAAACTATACCTGAAACTTATCTAAAAGAAGAGATATTTCTTCTTTAAAATCATTTTTATAAGGAAAAATCGGAAGTTCTTCAGGTAATTGAATAATCATCTTATCAATATCGACTAAACAAAGAGCTGCTTCAGACCCAATGATTATACCCTTATTCATTCCGTTACCACTAGCTGCCATATTAGATGAATTTTCAGAATGCAAACCTAAAACAAATAGACAGTTTTTAAGAAAACCATAAGTTGATTCAAATTAATAATTTGTTATTTGAAATTAATAACTTACCCATGACAAAAGGTACGGGTGCATCTAAAAAATGATGTAAGGGTGTAGGAAGAATCGGCACATAAACATGAGGCCATGTGAATGGAAAAAGCAAACTAATAATACATTCAGCTACTAACATGAGACGATTATAATCTGTAACATATAAATAATATTTATTAAATAATACTTATTTTTCAATTTTTCAATTAAAAAATAAAAAGTAATTTTTTACCTGATGATTTTAATAAAACTTGGTTTTCAAGTAACACACAGGTGAAAAGTTGTATTATACAATCTGCTCCGAGTAAAACAAACATTTCTCTCAGTTGATAATCTAACAACGGTAACTCGTTGGAAATATTTGGTCTGTACAAAATCTTGAAATAAAAAAAATTTGAAAATATTGATTTTAATCGATATTCACAATTTGTTCTAGTATAATTGTAATCAATACTAACATTTGTAATAGGAGATAAATGAGATTCAGTGGGAGGTAAATAGAGTTTAAGGGATTGTCCAGGCGATGGCAAATTAACTTCATACAATAAGTTATACACAAATGCTTCAGGAGAAAGACCAGGTCCAGGTTGTCTAGGCAAGCTCCTACAATAATAAAAAAAAATCAAAAACCATTTAATTATGAAAATTAACCGTATGCATGTGGATGTCTGAAAAATAAAATTCTGAGATAAGCGAATAAGTAAATGATAACTTACTTATATAAATTGGTCAGAAATATTCTAGTCGTTCTCACATATGGATATCGGCAAATGAGTGCAATACTTTTCGAAACATATAATTTATCTTTCCCGATATCATAATAACTAACAGCTGCTCCGGATACATGAGGTGATAATTTAAAAGATCGCGGAAGAGAGCGACAAGTCTCTTTGATTAATTTTCTATTACTGGGTGGAGTCTGTCCACTGGAGAGTTCGGTGATGTACATAGCCTGAAAAATATATTAAGTTAATTTGTAAAAATTTCGAAATAAATATTAATCTATCATTATTTTTTCGTTCATAATTGTAAATTTATTATTGACAAACATTTTCCAAGATAGAAGTGAAAACTGAACTTATTAGACAATAGAAAAATTAATCTAATTCAAAAGAGAGGAAGTCGAATGACCCTAGTTCATATGCATATAAATAAGGTGTTTATATGTAAATTTACATATATTAAAATACAACATCATAGGAAATCGCAATGAAAAGGAAAACTTAACATATAATTATACAATAAAAATAATCAAGGTGATTATTACCTGCAAAGTATGCATGGCGCTGCAAATATTTCTATTTCTCACTTCTTCGAAAAAAACTAACGAAAATCCATAATAACGACTGGCATCTTCACGAGTGATGACAAAAGAATGAAATTGAGGATCTAACGCATGTTTCTGAGTGCGAAATAGAAGACCGGCAGGAAGGCAAAACTGAAGAAATAAACAACACATTAATAAAACATTACTCTGCGTTTTCCAAACCCGATTGGATCGAATTTTAAACATGTGACGTACTGTGCACACGGAATGTTCATCGAAAGGATTCGTTATCACGTTCGCAGGGTAGTGAGCTAAAACTTTTCCTTTATAAGGTCTATCTAATGGCGAGCAATGTAAATTATCACCTGTAAAAAAAACACATACTAAAACAAATCAATTCATCTAATACAAGTTGCATTTAACCCTTATAAGACAATTCAGAAATGAGCAGCAAAAAAAAAATACATGAAGCAATTACAGTGGTAATCGTTTAACGTAAAAAAATTGGTTAACATGAAATAATACTTTGGTCCTGATAAAATGTATGTAATTTCCATACTTTTTTTTCTTTTAACACGAAGAAAAATCGCTTAAGATGAAAAAATTTCACAACTCGAATGAACAAAATCTATTTGCTGTCAGAAGCCACAGTGTTGCCCGAATGATTTTACTTTTTTTTTCAAACGTGCAATTTCTTTGAACACAAAGTAAAAACCCCACGAAAAGTTATGCATTCGTACAAACAAAATTTACTTACTGTTGGCAGCTACATCGTTGTCCAAATATTTTAATCCTTTTTTCACTAGATCTACAATTTCCCAACAATAACTCCTAGGTACTACAAGTTTTCAAATTAAATTAACTTATAAACCGAAATTAAATTTTACGACAAAGAAAACATTGGAGTAATTTTTTAAATATGACTTTAAACATGACTTTCAACATGGAAAAAATATTTTAATCCCATCTGTTTCAAATCATTCCTACGTATCATAAAATTACGGACACTTTCTAACGTTTTTTAAAAAGAACAAAGATATTACGAATCGCTGCTGTCATAAAATACAATCAAACAAAAGAATCAAAATCGATATCGTCACATTACAAAAATTTGAATTATTGCAAGTAAATAATTAAAAAAAAACATTTGCACAACTGAACGAATCCGAAATACGAAAGTAAACAATGAGATACGACTTCGAAGTGAAATAGTATTAAAAAGTATTAAAAACCGATTCAATCAACACTCATTAGAGACTCACCAGCGAGACGATCTGGCTCCAGGCCGGACTCGATGTCGAGCCCGCAGACCAGGAAGTAATCGACCAGCCTCGGCAGGGGCGTAGCCGTGACGGGGGTCACCCCGGGGGCCCCCGTGGCCCCCGAACTCGACGCGCTCATGGCGAAGTCGTCAGAGACCACCGCATGCCAACGCGCTCTCTCTCGCCGTCTCCTAATCCGTATGCATAAACACTTTCACGCGCCCATCGTCGCACGTCGATTGACAGCAGATCGTAGATCGGCGCACGCAGCTCGTTTTCCGGCCACGGTCTGAATCAGGTGAGGAGCTTTTTTTTAAATTTTTTGACGCGAATCGAGCTGGGATGGATGGCGTTTGGCGTGGAATATGTTGGTGAAATTTGAATTTCGATGGGGGTTCTGTTCTGTGAGTGCGGGAATTGTTGGTTAATTTGCATGATTAAAAATGCGTTATGCGTGCGTTAATTAAGGTTTCGAGTGTAATTTATGTATTGTGTGTGTTTAAATTATTGTTTTTTTAAAGAAGTTTCGATTGTCAATTTTTAACCGTGGTATAACGAGTTTTGGGTTTACGTGTTGTACAGGAGTACCTTTTGCCATTTGAATTGTTAGCGTGTTCAAATTTAGACGATCTAATTGTAAGGGAAAATGATGTGCAAAAAATCCTAGAAAGCCTCTTTACAGCACATACAAGTATAAATACACGCAAAATTCGTTAAGAAATCTCTTTTTCAGCAATTTCTTTATTTATTACTTCCTTTTACACGAGGAGATGACTTTGTTTTGTCTTTTTTAGATTTTTTCCCGCAAAAATATAAAATAAACCCTAGAGTGTTTTCGGGTACAAAATTAATATAAGATTGGATCTTATTTTTGAAAAAACACGATATTTGACGCACGTTTGAGATTAACAAACTTTACTGTGGAAAAGAACGATATTTTTCATTCACGTAAGAAATACGATAAAATAAAATAAAATGCGACTGGTTAAAAATTTATCGAAAAAAGGATTTGACAATATTTTATGAAGAGACAATTTTATGTCTTTCATTTCACCGCTTTGTCATTTATTTTCTAAAATTGTCAATTTATTCTTTGTTTTGTTCTTTATTTTACCTATAAATTAGTAAAAAAATCTTGAAAAAATTCACATAAAAAAACAGCTGTAGATGTTTACCACGTAAAAAAATGAACGTAAATTAAAAAAAAACAACATATAACAACCTCAAAAAATAACAAATGGATTTAAAGTTCAAAAACAATTTTTATGAAAGGGGGTAAAGGTCGGCCATTAAAATGATAGAGATGCAAAACTAATCGGTACTGCCAACACTTTTTCAATCAAACGTACAACACTAAAACCATAATTTACCCCTTTATTTAATTTTTTCCTGCCAATCAAAAATAAACACCATTCAATCTACATACAAATCACAACAGATCGGAGCTTTCCAATATTCATCACATCACGAAACAGCGCCGTTCTGCAACGAAATATTCGAAAATCGCAAACTTCTCAACGCATAAAATTAAATAAACTCCATTTCCCTACGCACGGGAGGGGTTAAGCGCGCACTGTGCGCATCGGCGAATCGGAACGGTGAAAAGCGGCCATACCGAACGAGTCAATCGGTCAGTTTTCCACCGGCACTCGTCATGAGCGGTCAGGACAAAGTGATGCTCGGCGGCGACGCGGGAGCCGAGCCGACCTCTGAGCCTGAGCCTGAGCAGGACTTCGTGACTCAGCTGTACAGCGAAGTGACCGGCTCCGCGCTGAACATGCTGCTGGTCACGCTCATCGTCGTCCTGGTGTACAAGATATTCAAGCCGCGCGACCGCACGCCCGTCGAAGAACCCACCGTGAGCCTACCACCGCTCAGGAAAGACATGACGGTGGCTCAGATCAAGGAATACGATGGTAGTCGTAATGATGGAAGGTTGCTGATCGCCGTCAACGGGGTCATCTTCGACGTGACTGCTGGACGCCGATTCTACGGGCCCGGTACTGTGGCGCTGCGCATAAGTTTTCCTTCGAAAGTCAAAGTTCACCGTCCGAGGTTGCGATATGCATTCGTTATGGGCGACGGCGCCATATTTATGTTTACTGGTGACGCTTTGCTGCTTGCCGTTGTCGAGATGTAAAGTGGGGTAAAGTGGAGGCGCGCGCGTTGATGTCGATTCAGTATCGATTTATTGGGTGTTTTTTTTTTTTTGGTCGAGTCGATTTCCGCTTATCTGTCGGTGAGACTGTGGGTGTGTGACGTTTTTTCGTCAGAGATACATTGCAAGTCATATTTCTTTGAGATTCGCGTTCTATGTTTGCTTTGTTGATCGAGTAGAAAAATGTTTAAGGGGATACTGAATTATATTTTTGTGTTAAAAGAATTTTATATTAAAACCTCATAATATTTTATCAGGATTGCAGTATCGTTTTTTTTTTAAATTGATTTTTATTGTATTATATCACCGATTTTCACCTTATTATATCTGACGCTCTCGACTTGGGAAGTTTCTGTTTTCTTTATCGTTCGCACCTCTTGAACTTATCTTTCGAATTTGTACGTTTGCGTTTTTAATGTATACAATTTTTATTAAAATATCTTTATCTTTTGAGTGCCTGATAAAAAAAAATCCAGTCATTTAAACTCAATATGTTTCAAAAAAATATTTCCAATCAATTCGTTTCATTTTGTTTTACCTCTTCGAGATTATCCTTCGACTGGATTCTCATTTTTGATCGACAATATGGAAATATATCCAAACATATGTTTGGAAGATTTTCATTAAAATCATATCAGATTTGATGTTTTCTCATTTTCCTGAGTATATTTTTTCTACTGGTGAAACTAATTTTGTATTCTATCTTAACAGGAGGTCCGTATTCTGCATTTGCCGGTCGAGACGCTTCTAGAGGCTTGGCGACGTTCAACGTGATGCCTTCAGAAAAAGAATACGACGATCTCAGCGATCTTAATTCAGAAGAAATGGATTCTATCCGAGAGTGGGAAGAACAATTTAAAGGTTGAGATTTAATTTATAACTTTCTACTTTAGTTATTATAATTTTTAAAATATGCAAATACTCCTTAACAATGTTTTTTTTATAATTACAGAAAGATATAAGATAGTTGGTAGATTACTGAAACCTGGGGAGGAACCCACTAATTATTCCGAAGAAGAAACCGAACCCGACACTCCCTCTGTGGGGAAGAAGAATGAATAAAATGTTTCGTCAATTTTGTGCACCTATTGTACTACTTTTTATTTCACATTTTTTATATATTTTTATATAATAATTATGTATATAGCTTGAAAATAATATTAATAAATGTTTATGTTACAAATTATGATTATAAAAATTGCAAATTCCTCTCTTTCCTTTGATTTAATTCGTAATATAAATTTAAAGTATGTTACATATCGTTTGTTGATGTATAGTAAAATATTGAAAGAATCCTCAAAATTATTTGACATTGATAAATGGAATGAGGAATTATTCGAGGCAAAAAGAAAAAATAGAACTGATTTTGAGTTTATTTTCCTGCTAGTTTGTATTTCGAAAATTGAAATAGGATGAATTTAAATTTTCAAGTCGAACACAAGATGCTGCTGTTATGATTCAACAACTTCAGATAAATTCAAAATGTATTGTATTCAGACACATGATTGAATTCATAAAAATCCAAATTATCAGCTTCATACCTATATATACCAAATCTAGAGATTTTTTGAAAGCCATCAGTTTTGTGACCAGCAAAGAATACTATACCGCATCACATATTTTCATTTAGCTACAAACATGAGCTGTGAATCATGGTTGTTTAAAAAAATTTTGTTGAATAGAATACAATACCATTGATTGAAATATTTTTATGAATATTAAGACATAGAAGTAGGAATTATTTATAAGTGAGAGTATTGACTACATTATATATTATATGTGCATGCAATATGCAATTTTAATGTTTTTGAAATGTATTCTATTTAAAAAAATATTAATAAATATAAATACAGTTATTAAACAAAATTATATACATATCAAATAAACTTATTTTTATATTTTGAATTTTAAATAAAGACATATTGTGTGATTAATTTTGGTAACAGTTTTTGTATAAATGCCTGGACTTATTATACAATTAGTGACTAAAATTTTGTAGTACTTGTATTACTTTGGTGAAGAGGGATATATCCTGGAATTGCAAGAAGTCAATCATTACCATAAATTTCAATATTATTTGAGGATTTTTAGTATGGAAAATTTACAGTTAAAATATTTATAAGTTTGCTTCTCAATAAACCTATTTGTAAAAAAATCAGATTTGCATACTTGGTAATGTTGATTATGTACATATTTCAGAAGTTTGCATGTTGAAGATTTTTAATCGACTACGAGTAATTGTACTTAAGTTCGAAATAATTTGTTCGATTAAATTCCACAAAAAAATTATTCGTTTTGTTTTGTTTGTTTATTATTTTTTCAAATATGAATTATGATTAATGAGAATCTTTGAAAGTTTTGTCAAATCCTAAAATTTGACGGAGATTGAAAATAAAATAAAACAATGCCGAAAATTCTATTATCCATTAACCATCGATTTAACTGAAAAGGATAAGTTAAATTTACCAACTGTCGACATCTCTGTCGTTCGACATCGTTAAACTTTTTTTGGTCGGTCAAAGACGTTTTCATTTCTTTCGACCGCGTTCACGAGAAGATTGAGATTTTCTCGTTTGAGATCTCGCAATTGATCGATCTCTCGTTAAAGATTTTTAAGTACTCAGTTTGAATATTCGATGTTTTTTAATTGTTTCATTTGCGTCGTGTAAAAACATTGAAATTTTTGAAAATGACATGTTAAAATCTTAAATTCGATTCACTTTTTAAAATATATTCGATCTCGATTTTGTTCATCGTCTACCCCTACTTTATTATTGAGGATCCATCATCGTTTCGTACGGTGAACGGGGCCGAATAAAATTACGGCACAAGTTGAAAATTGTCAAAATCGGGAACAAAAATAGAACGATTTTTATTCTCGATATAATCGCGAAAAAAATAAATCGATCGCGTCACACGTCAATCGCGAACCCGTCCGAAAACGAAAATACAATTTCGACATCCAAACGCGAAGCAGAATTTGAATTTTCGAATTCCGATTCCGACAAATTTCGCATCCCTCGCTCGCCGCCCAAATTCGTCATTCAAACGCAAAACTCGCCCCGACCCGAAACCCTTTATTCAAACTAAACCCGAACCGTCCGAAATCAACCGGAAAATCAAACAAAACTTCCAAAACCCGAAAAGAGCGCGCGCGAAATCCGAATCCGCGATTCGTATCCGGCGCGGCGGAAACGACGCGCGGCGCGGCGCTGTCGGCGCATGCGCGCCCGCGCGGTTACGTGACCGCCTCGACCAATGGCCGCGCCGCACACAACATTAGGCCTACATTTTCTGACAAGCGTAGTATTGGTTTTCATCAACAGCCGCCATCTTGTGCGGCCTCGGCGCCACCGAGTTCTCGCGCTGCGGGCGCGCCTGCGGCGGCCACTCGCGCCCGCGCCGCCGCCCTCGCCCGCCTCTCGCCCCCCCTCTGCCTGCGCCCGCCCCCCGCCCCGCACATGGCGCGTCTGTCGTGAGAGAGCCCCGCCCGTCAGTGCGTTTGCCGCCCGCAACGTTCGCACCGCTAGCGCCGCGAGGGCGAGGGAGCCCGAGGACGCCCGCAGACATGACGGACCATCTGGTGGACGAGCCGGCGGCCAAGCGCGCCAAGCTGCGCGACCCTTCCAGGGGCCGTCGGACTCGGCAGGTGCGCCTACGCCCCTCAAGCGCCCCCCCCCCCCCCGCCGACGCCCCGCCCCCCCTCCGCCCCGCCCCGCCCCTCGCCCCGGTGTCGACCGGCGGTTCGTTGTTTATCGAATGTCGGCTGTCTGTTTTGTTTTGGTGTGGATTTTTTTTTGCGGGGTAGCGCCTTCGCCCCCCGTCGCCTTTGCGCGTCGGCTTTTTGTAGTTTTTGCGTTATTTTCATGTTATTTTGTCGAACCGGAGGGGCTTCGCCACATCGATGGTTCGGTAACCCTTTTCGAACTCTTGTCGAAGTCTTCGGATTTCGGCGCCCCGTCGGCCTTCGGAATGTCGAAGCGACGATAGCTCGTGAAGTAAAATTTTATTTGTCGAAATTGGACAATCGAACGATACTTTGAAGGAAAAGGAAAATAATACCGTTCGCTATCGCGAATATTGCGTTTTCGGTTGTTTTTGCAGTCGGGCCGTAATGTGCGGTGTGTTATTTAGTCGCCCCGTTTATCCCGAGCGAGCCGGCTTGGTTCCGGGACGGTGGTGTTTTAGTTTTACAAATACGTTGATTATCGCTACCGACGGATGTTTTGTTAAAAACATTGCCGTGACTCATCTTCGACAAATACAGTGAAAATCTTTTTACAAAACGTACAATATCGGCTAATATAAAATAATATCGCTGCCTCGACCAATTCTGTAATTTTATACTTTGTTTTTTTTATTTTAACTTGAAAAATAATTGCTTATTGTGAAATTCCTTTTTGACGCCCTAAGCGCATTATTTCATCGCTGTTACAGAACGATCTAGCATTGTTGCAGTCGTGGTCGAAAACTGCCGCTTAAACATATACTATACAAGGAACATTACATATTTCATTATTTTAAAAAATACCACGAGAACAAATCGACGTATTCAATCACTAAATATTACTGTGCATATTTATAGTCGAGAAATTTAGTATGCTTTTTTTTTTTAAGTTTCGTTCCTTTCGAACGTTTTCCACCCTCAATGTTTCAACGTCACGTCCCCGTTTCAGATGTCTTCTCCAATATGGACATGTTCGATTTGGAAAAGGATCTGCCAGACGAGTTGATGTCCACGAGTTCGTGGGGAGACCAACCGGGAGGAGGAATGAGCAGCAAACCTCCCGCCCAAGGCCCCGGTCCCGGCAATCAGTCTCAGATGAACGGCGACGACAACGCTGCCTTGCAGCGTCAGATGATCAGTCAACATTTACTGCAACAGGTAGTTTGATATTCTCCCACGACGACACAAGACTTCTCGTAAAGAGGTTCCGACTTATTGAATTTTTTTTTTACAGGGAAACAAGAGTCAACTGGTGATTCACAACGCCGGAAACATGAACGCCGCCCTCGGAAACAAAAGTCCCAACATGCAATCTCCACCCAACGTTGCGGTCACCAAAGATCTCGGAGTTTTGCATCAAAACCTTTTACCGAACACCAGCCATCCGAATCAACATCACTCTTCAATGCCCATGAATTCTATACCGGGTTAGTTGTTTATTTTTTTAATTATTTTGCGGAAAAACTAAATATAAACGTCGTATAAATTACAATCGATTTTAAGTTATCTTCTGTGTCAAAATTGTAATCCTCTGCCTCGGTACTGACGCTAAATTTTGGTTTTAGGTATGTTTGTTAGCAATGTCGGAGGTGGAGCCGGAGGAATGATCATGGCCAACAGTAATATGGGCGGCAACGTTATGGGAACCACGTTAGGAGGGAACGCTCTGGTCGTCAACAGTGTAAATAAACAGCCGATCATGGGTTCAGTTCATCATCCGCAGCATCATAACGTTTCTCAGGTGACTTTTTTTAAGCGTCCACTTAAACGAAAGTTGTACAAATCGAACATTTCTAAATACTTAATTTTATTTAAAACAATAGGGTAATATGCAAAATGGACCGATGCTACGTGCAGTCGCAATGCAACAGCAACAACAGCAACAACAGCAACAACAACAACAACAGCAACAACAGCAACAACAGCAACAACAGCAACAACAACAACAACAACAGCAACAGCAGCAACAACAACAACAACAACAACAACAGCAGCAGCAGCAGCAGCAACAGCAAGCCACCGGTCATCTCGGACCGGTGGTAGGCGTTGGAGCCGTAAGAGCTGGACCACCTCATCATATGGTCGGTCAACGTGTCACTGGACCCAATCATCCCCTTGCGCCATATCACACGTCGTATACTCCACCTCAGGGAGCAGCACCCACTCAAATGCCAGGTATGTTAGTGTTTGTCATATTCGGTGTTGTAGAACTTTTTATTGCTAGATCTATTTTTTTATGTAAGAGAAACTTCAATTTTCAAATATTTTTTAAATTCTGTCGATTTTGACTTGTGATTCGTGAAATGTTCGTTTGAAAAATCTACTGTGGTAGTTTGCATTTTTGCTTACTTATTATTTAATAGCATAGAGTGCTAAAATAAAAGCAACTAGTGTGTTAATTCTTTATTTAAATTAAATATATTTCGGATTCTACTTTGTGTTAATATCATGATAAAAAAAAGCTTAAAAAAAGTTTTCTTGTCCAGTAAAATTTGTGTGCTGCTGCAATACAATAATAGCGTGATTTATATTATCATTAATATAAATCAATATAATTAAATCTGTCGAATTTTTCTTTATTCAATGAATTACATATGCCTTATATGTAATTCATTGAATAAAGAAAAATTCGACAGATTTAATTTTGATGAGAAATTTAATAAGTTGTACTTGCAATGAATGTGAGAAAACTCTCATTACAGCATACTGAAAGATATTTAAAAAAATCTATGTGATAGGTTGAGTGTAAAAAATAATTTTATTTTTTTGATTATTTGCAAGAATGCCTGTTGATAGTTTTTAAATAATGTTTTAAACAGTGAATATATTAAATTAGATACTTTTTAAAGTTTTTAGGTTTTGTTATTGACTGAATTGGATTGAAATATTAGAGATATATATGTACTTAAAACGGTTATCTATCTATCTATACTATTATAAAACCGAAAGTTTTTCTGTCCGACCGGTTTTCTAAACAATTGATTTTTGTCCTTTATAAGCAGAAAAACTAAAGCATTTAGCGTGCTGAAATTTTGTCAGATATCTTTAAAAATATTCCTATGTGCATTATAGGCATTATGAATGCGCGAAAATGCCGAATAAAATTACACAAAAAATTTATTCATTGATAATTTATCGAAATTATCAGGCACTTCATTTGCTTTTTTCCGAGATTTTTCAACTGTTGGGAGTGATTTTAGGGTTGGCATTTCTTCCTATGGATTCCTTGCATCGATTTATCATAATATTTCGGACGGAAGTGCGATCTTCATCAAAATATACGAAATCGAACGTGTGAAAAATCAAAATTTAACACCAAATTTGTAGTTATGACCAAATCAACTGTCAAAAAAATTTGAAATAACTTATACAGCGCTAAACAAACAAACGCTTGGCCCAAACCCGAGAACGTAAGATGACGATTCCTGATCAAAACCAATTTCCATTTTTTATTACAAAGTACCGGTTTTTTTTTACAATTAGATTTCGTTTCGATAAATTATTTTTAAATTTTAAATAGATTATATTTATTTCTAAATCTCAATATTAGTGAGCGTGGGGAGGAGTGGGTTCTAAAGAGCCTACAAAGCGAGGCCCAAAGGACTGAGCTTGTATGTTCTGTGAATACGCTAGTAATGTATAAAATATTCTATTACATGAGTCATTTAAAAAATATTGTACTCGGAAACCTAAACTTATTTTATTTGTTCAGATAAAATTGCTTTTTTATGTTTATATAATTTTTTTCTGAGTTTTTAAGTTGCCTTTTATTTTGGAGTATAAAAATACAATATCTATGGTTTTTGATATTGTGTGTGAATATAATTGAGTTTTTTTTAATTTTAAACTCTAGTTTACTTTTTCTCAGATTTTGAAAATAGAAACATGAATTTTTTCATTCAATTTGTCAAAATTATATTTATAGAAGATGTTTTTTTTTGTCAGCAGACGTTATATAAGGCAGTAGCGATACTCTAAAATAAAACTGAACTATTTGTTCTCTGAGCAGACAGTTAAATCTAACATGTATTTTAGTTCTGATTTAAGACATGTGTAATAAAAAGGTTGAAAAATATATGAGCTTTATGAAATTTTTGAAACTATTAACGTTAAATCTGTTAAAAGCTAGATCAAAGCATAGGCTTGATGCTAAGTATTGAACCAACCTGTTACACCCGCTTTAAGATGCTTTGCATCGACAAACCCAATGATTTATGGTTCACATAAAATATTCAAATTTATAAAAATATTTAATATTTAATTTAATTTAATGATTTTACAATTCATTATATTCTTCATTAAAAAAAAGCATGTTTTATATTTACTAAATAATTTCATCGATATTATGAAATTCTAACTATTATGTTGTTATGTCTAAAATGACAGAAGTTCGCTTGGTCAAAATCAGAAGGTCCTGGGAACAAGATGTGAATAGTAAACTATTTATTTTTTGTTTTTCATATCAGAAGAGAATCATGTTCTTTATTTATTTTTAATTTGTAGGTTGACTTGTTAAATGTTCATTTTTTTTGTCCCTAAACGATATGCTATCAATAAGAGATTTGCATGTAATTTGTTTGTATGAGTTCAATTCTAGACAAAAGTCACAAAACCATCAATTCGGTTTTTGGAAAAGTTATCACAAATTAAAATAGTGCTTGGAGATGGTTTATAAAATTTCATTCAAGGAATTTCACCTTCGAAAATGAGCCCCTGGAAAAAACCTCGAAACTTTCATCAATGATAAAAAATTAAGGGACATTGTTTAAAATTATCTACAAAAAAATATTCGAAGACTAGCAGTAGACCTCAAAGTAATCCCTATAACCATTTCAAGACATCTGATTAACATAGGGAAGGTGAAAAAATGTACAAATGGAAAATCCTTGCCTTGACGAACATACAGAAAAGGAAACCACAACATATGTTCGCCATTGATTTTCAGAAATAAAACTGATATGATTTTTTGAGGAGACTTATTTCCTATGACGAGAAATGGATCCTGAATGGTAATTACAAAAGAATGAAACAATGTGGCTGGATAAAAACGATATGCCTAAATATACTTTAAAACTAAGTATAAATCTGAAAAAAGTTATAGTGACGGGGTGGAAACATTATAGAGGTCATCAATGCTTTTTAAAAACAGCTGAAATCTTCACAGCCGAATCATACTACAGAGAAATTTAGATAATACCCAAAAAAGATCCAATACTAGTGAAAAAGCTCAGAAAAAAAAATTGTTTCCTGACAACGCTAGGCCTCATATTGCTTTAATAATGGAATTAAAAAATCAAAACATGAGACACCCTGCTTATTCTACAACTGTTTATATATTTTTTTTAAATTCAGATTAATTCTGCCAGAAATTTTTTACTAGTCCAAGCGATATTGAAAAGGCCTTTGATGGCTTCATAGCCTCCAAAAATACAGAATTTTATAAACACGGAAGATATTCGTTACCAAATCGTTGGCAGAAGACTCTTGGTGTAAATTCATCTAATTTTGATAAATCAATTTTGAAAATTAAAAAGTTATAGCGCTTATTTGTTACAAAAAAATCGGGCATTTTGGGTGTTTTGTAACCTAATATAAAATATAAAATTATAAATCAACTTTTCTCGAACATGATTGTGTTATTAGGATTACAACTGCAAAATTTGCAAATATTCCGTGGTTATAAAAATATTTTGTATACTGATTGTTAAATTATTTTTTCTTGAACTTCTTTTTAGGCGTCACACCGACTCAACGTGGTGTCGGTGTTGGAAGTTTGGTTGGTACTGGAGTTGGTGTCAATTTAGGCAATGCAACTAGATTTGGAGCACCTGGTGAAAGTGGAACTGTTGGAAATGCTGGAGGAATGGCTGGACAAGCTGTTCCGCCAGCTCCATCACCCCAACAACCACAATCTGGAGCTCCCGCTAGCTCACAACCAGGACCTCAAGCGGCAACGCAGCAAAACACTCCTGCCACGACAGCACAACAATCCACCCCACCGCCCTCAATTGCAGATCCCGAAAAGAGAAAACTCATTCAACAGCAATTAGTGTTGTTACTGCATGCTCATAAATGTCAAAGAAGAGAAGCTCATGTCAATAACGGTGAAGCTTGGCAATGTACATTACCCCATTGTAGAACAATGAAAGGTGTACTTACTCACATGATAAACTGTCAAGTAAATATATTTTGATACTTTTTTTGATTTCTGTTTGCTTATGATTATTATATAAAATATTATTTTGTTCTAAAGGCTGGCAGAACTTGTTCAGTAGCTCACTGTTCCTCGTCAAGACAGATAATTAACCATTGGAAACATTGTACTAGAAATGATTGTCCTGTATGTTTGCCTTTAAAGCAAGCAGATAGAAATCGTAATAATAATTTGAGTTCTGGTAAGCATGAATGATATTAGAAATTAGTATGTATTATTTTTTTTCCATACGTTTTTCCATTAAATTTGGATCTTTTAGACTGGATTAATTAACTTTTTTTTTACTAGATCTTGTGCAAAAATACATCTACTCATTTGTAATCGATAATATATCGTTTTTGTCATTTATAAATTTTCATAATTTTCTTTACACTTATTATTTAAATTATATGCATTCGTTACGCCTCGAGAGTGAAAAGACTAGCCATAAAGAATGTTTTCGGGGGCACCACATGGAAGTTCCTTTCACACCCCCATGTCTAAGTTTTTTTTGTCGTTTATACTGTCTCTGATGCGAAGTAAATAAATTTAAACTATGATGATATATATTTTTAAAATAGAATTTGTTCAATATCATAGAACTATACGCTTGCTAAAAACTAGCGGTTAGACCTGGCTCAGGCTTATTCACATGGTCTTGTATTATTAAAATTATACTTTTATTACAAAAAAATATAACAACACAGATTAATTAATTTAATGCTCATTCTCACACAGCTAATTAAATTTTTAATGTTTCGTTAGTTAATATAATGAATATTTTTTGTAATACAATTATGAAAATGATTATATAATAATGTTGATCAAATATTGCCATAAATGTTTTGATTCTTTGATTTTCACTTTTTTGAGAAATAATACAAATTTTAATTATTATTCATTTTTTAGTTACGGGTACTCCTCAACCAGTAGCAAATTCAACACTCAATCCTTCACCATCTGATATGAGACGTGCATGTGACAGTTTAGGAATTCATTGTCCGACTAGCGCTGGTGGACCAGGTAGTGGATTAGGCACAGGTCCATCTCAGCTATCAACTGTAGTAGGTACCGCTACAAACGTCACAAACAATCCTATGGTACGACCGGCAGCCCCAACTGGTACTGCTGTGCCGTGTCCTGGTCCTCGTCCTACAGGTGTTATTGCACCTCTTGGTTCAGATTCTGCCCAGCAGACGTCAATGGCTATTCAATTATTAAATATAAAACAACACCAATTCTCCAATAATCAAAACAATCAAAGTGGACAACCTAATGTCCCCAATCTCACTAATCAAGATATTCAAAATCAACAAGTGGTATGTAAATTTTTATTTTGAAGTGTATTTCACTTGATTATATGTAATGAAACAAGTGATTTAATATCTATTTATTCTTTCTTTACAGCTAGGGACAAATAATCTTCCATTAAGCGGGGGACAAGTAACTGCTAATCCGACGGCTGGAAGCAAAGAATGGCATCAATCTATTACATCTGATTTACGAAATCATTTAGTGCATAAATTGTGAGTTTTTGTTCTTATATTAATTTAAATTATTGATATAGTATGATAAAATAACATCTCTTGTTATTTGAATATTTACAGAGTACAAGCTATTTTTCCAACTCCTGATCCTACTGCAATGTTAGATAAAAGAATGTATAATCTAGTAGCCTATGCTCGTAAAGTAGAAGGGGATATGTATGAAATGGCTACCACTCGTTCTGAGTACTACCATTTACTAGCAGAAAAAATCTACAAAATTCAGAAAGAACTAGAAGAAAAACGACAAAAGCGAAGGGAACAACAACTTCAACAACCTCAGAATAATGTTGGATCCATGAGCGGAGTTCCAGCGACGGTAGCTCCAGTGCGGCCACAATTGTCGACTGTTCAACCTGGACTTCCTAGACCAACACTAACTCAACAAACTATAGCTATGCGAAGTCACTCTCCCGGCAGTATTGGGTTAAATCCATCCAATAACAGAATGCAGTTTCAACCTAATCTCGTTGGCCCGCCAGGTCCTAGTCCAAATGCTTTACCTCAAACTCCTAATCCGAATATCGTTTCAAATTCTGGATTATCACCATTTGCTCAACCCATGGCTTCACCTGCATCCAATATGCCAAATAATAATTCGGTTCCTAACCAGTTTGCATCACTTAATTCTAATGGACCAAATATAATTGGTGCTTCTCCCAATCAACAATATAATGATATCAAGAAAGCACGACTTGCTGCTCAACAAACAGTTTCTAATGGTACTCCCAATAGCCAGGCACCAAGTCCATATATGAATCAAAACCAATTTAGTAATAATAGGATACCTCTATCTTCGTCTAGTACACCAAATGCGACAGACCAAGTGTCGATGGCTTCTCAAATGAGTTCAGGACCTACTTCAGTCGGCTCTCAAAGAGGGGCTTCTCCAGGATTGGGTGGGGTGGCCTCAAATGGTCCAGTTCCTCCAAGTACTCCTTCAACTCCACTAATCCAACCTACTATGCCCAGTCCCCTTCCACCTTCATCGCAAGATCAGGTTCCCAGTGTACCTGGTAAAGGCATGTCAGTGTCACGGTCTTCGTCAACATTATCGTCCCAAATGGCTGCACTGAATGCAGCCGCTGGAATGGAAGAAGAAAGTCCTCATCCTCCACAAAGCCATCCTGGCATGTCTGGAGGAAAGATGGAAATAAAACAAGAAGACATTAAAAAAGAACCCATAGATGATTCTGTCAGTAGTTCTAGTGGAAAAAATGTTCATAACGATATTAAAAAGGAAATAAAATCAGAACCCATCGACAACATCGAACAAGATATAAAGGAAGAAGTGTATATAAAAGAAGAGCCAGTTTCGCCATCTTCTGATGTCAAACCCTCAATATCCGAGTCTATTCAAAATCAAAGTGGAGATACAAAGTTACGAATTTGCATTTTTAAACCGGAAGAATTAAGGCAAGCTCTTATGCCTACATTGGAGAAATTATTCCGACAAGATCCAGAATCAGGACCGTTTAAAGTACCAGTCGATCCCAAGCTTTTAAATGTTCCTGATTATTTCGATATTGTTAAAAAACCAATGGATCTTTCAACCATCAGAAGTAAGTTGGACACTGGAAAGTATTCTGATCCCTGGGAGTATGTAGATGATGTTTGGCTTATGTTCGAAAATGCTTGGCTTTACAACAGAAAAACTTCGAAAGTTTATCGTTACTGTACAAAGGTAAATTATGCAATTTATGTACATGTACTATATTTGTGTATTTAATATTTATATTTTACTGAAAATTAATCTATTTGTTTTCGATACTATTCTAGCTGTCTGAAGTTTTTGAACAAGAAATAGATCCTGTCATGCAAAACTTGGGCTATTGTTGTGGCCGAAAGTACACTTTCAATCCTCAAGTTTTATGTTGTTATGGGAAACAACTATGTACTATTCCTAGGGATGCAAAATATTTTAGTTACCAAAATAGGTAAGTTTTCATATATGTTTAATTTTGTATAATGCTTGTGAAAAGATTTATAATATTTTGTTCTTTCTAAATATATATTTAATATATATATATATATATATATATATATACAATTTTCACCATTGTTTATGTTTGCTTTTTAGATATACGTTTTGTCAGAAATGTTTCAATGATATTGCTGGAGATACTGTGACTTTAGGAGAAGATCCGATGCAAACAACGTGAGCACCAAAATATTTCATTTCATTAGTTTTTAAGAAAATTTATAACTTTTTAGACTTATTTTTGTTTTATTGCATTTTTAGTCTCATCAGAAAAGATCAATTCAAAGAAATGAAAAATGATCATTTAGAACTAGAACCATATGTGAAGTGTGGTAGTTGTGGCAAAAAACAACACCAAATATGTGTGCTTCATTTAGAACAAATTTGGCCCCAAGGTTTTGTATGTAATAATTGTCTTAAAAAGAAAGGTGCCAAAAGAAAAGAAAATAAATTCAGCGCTAAACGCCTCCCAACATCTAAACTAGGAATTTATATTGAAACTAGAGTTAATAACTTTTTGAAGAAAAAAGAAGCTGGTGCTGGTGAAGTGAGCATTCGTGTTGTAGCTAGTTCAGACAAAGTTGTTGAAGTTAAACCGGGCATGAGAAGTCGTTTTGTAGAAAGCGGAGAATTTCCTGGTGAATTCCCTTACCGGGCAAAAGCTCTTTTTGCTTTTGAAGAAATTGATGGGGTAGATGTATGTTTTTTCGGCATGCATGTACAAGAATATGGTAGCGAGTCTCCCATGCCCAATACAAGACGAGTATACATAGCATATTTAGATTCAGTTCATTTTTTCAAACCAAGGCATTGCCGAACTGCTGTATACCATGAAATATTATTAGGTTATTTGGATTATGCTAAACAATTAGGTTATACTATGGCACATATTTGGGCTTGTCCTCCGTCTGAAGGGGATGATTATATTTTTCACTGTCATCCTGTTGAACAGAAAATTCCTAAGCCCAAAAAACTCCAAGAATGGTATAAAAAAATGCTTGACAAAGGAATCATAGAAAGAATTATTGTCGATTATAAAGATATTTTAAAGCAAGCGATGGAAGATGCTATATCTTCGGCTGCTGATTTGCCATATTTTGAGGGAGATTTTTGGCCGAATGTATTAGAAGAGTCGATAAAAGAATTAGATCAAGAAGAAGAAAAGAGAAAACAAGCAGAGGCCGCCGAAGCTGCTGTAAGTGTTCGTTTTCTTTTAGTAGTTTCAATCAAATTTAATAAGGAACATGAATGCAAAATAACATTTTTATTATTATTTTAGCAAATAACCCAACTGGCAGAGGATAGTGAACAAGGACCTGATGGTAAGAAAAAAGGCCAGAAAAAAGCAAAAAAATCTAACAAGTCAAAAGCAGCACAGCGTAAAAATAATAAGAAAAATAGTGATCAACAAATTGGTAACGATCTCAGTGCCAAGATATTTGCTACCATGGAAAAACATAAAGAAGTATTTTTCGTAATCCGGTTGCATTCAGTTCAATCTGCAGCTAGTTTAGCAGTAAGTAGTTTATTTAGTCAGCAGTTTAGCATTTTCTATTAACAAACAAAATATAATTATGTTTTTACTTTTTAGTCTATTCAAGATCCTGATCCTCTTATCAATTGTGATTTAATGGATGGTCGTGATGCTTTCTTGACAATGGCTCGTGATAGACATTATGAGTTTTCGTCTTTGCGAAGAGCACAATTTTCTACTCTCTGTATGCTGTGGGAGTTGCATAACCAGGGACAAGATAAATTTGTTTACACTTGCAATCACTGCAAAGGTCACGTCGAGACTCGTTATCATTGTACAGTCTGTGATGATTTCGATCTCTGCATAGTTTGCTACGACAAAGAAGGTCATCCGCATAAAATGGAAAAACTTGGTCTCGATTTGGACGATGGATCCTCTCCTGGAGATACAAAACAGGCTAATCCTCAAGAAGCGAGGAAACTTTCTATCCAGAGATGTATTCAGTCTTTGGTTCATGCCTGTCAATGTAGAGACGCTAACTGCAGGTTGCCATCTTGTCAGAAGATGAAACGTGTGGTAACTCATACTAAAAATTGCAAACGTAAAACTAATGGTGGCTGTTCGATTTGCAAACAATTGATAGCGTTATGTTGTTATCATGCAAAACATTGTCAAGAAATCAAATGTCTTGTGCCTTTCTGTAGTAACATTAAACACAAATTAAAACAGCAACAATTACAACAAAGACTACAACAAGCTCAATTGCTTAGACGCCGAGTGGCTGTCATGAATACGCGTGCTGCACCAGGTATGGGTGGCACGGGAAGTAGCCCACCCCCAACGTCCGCACCTCCTGCTTTAGCCTCTCCTCCCCTATCTGGTGCGAAACCTACACCAGCAACACATACTCCGCCTCCTAATGTTCTTCAAGTTGTAAAACAAGTTCAAGAGGAGGCAGCTCATCAAAGAACTCCTCACTTTGGAAAATCTGCCCAGCAAATGCCCCCACCACAACCTATTACGCAGCAGAGGCTTCACCCCATGGATCAATGGGGAGGACAACGTTATCCTGGGAAACCTCAGCAAGCTTTGCGACAACCTCATCCGATGGCTCAATCTCTCAATCATTCACAACTACTACAAATGCACGGTCATTCTCAACATCCACAACATTCTTCCCATCCTCAACAAATTCTTCAAATTCAAAATCAACCGAATAATCAACAGCAGGTTTGTTCATTATGTCGACAATTGTAGTTTTACGTTGTCATTACAATTTTATCAATGCAAATTTTTTTTTATAGATGATGGGCATGGTAACACAACAACAGCAACAAGGGCAAGCTATGGGTCAAGTAAACAACATGGGTGGAATGGTTGGAGGTCCAGTACGGACTCCGGTAGGAATCGTAAGACCAACGGGAGTGGCTACGGGAGGTAGTTCTTCACTCAATCATCATAAAGCACTTCAACAATTAATGGTTACACTTCGTTCACCGACGAATCCCGATCAACAAGCCCAAATTTTACAAATACTTAAGGCCAATCCTCCATTGATGGCTGCTTTTATTAAACAAAGACAGGTTTGCTTCTTTTTCAACTTTGTTGTTAAATTTTGAAGTATTTATTCAGTATCAATTAAAATATTTATCTTTTTCTTCAGAATACTCAGCAAAATCAACAGCAAGCTGCCGGTGGAGGTCATATGATAGGCGGTGTTAATGCAGCGGGTGGTCCTCCTGGACCTACTGGTCTCTCTCAAGTTCCTCCACCTCAGCAACAACAACAAATACAACATCTACAAATGCTCGGCCAACAACAACAACAAGTAAAAATTGTGCCTCCCAATCATGTATGCTTTTTTGGTTCCTATTTTTCTTATTCGGTTTTTTTAATTTCTCAGGTTGGTGGTGTATCAGGTGTTCAAGGAATGGGACAATTAAATAATATAGGAAATATAAACGCTCAGCAACATTGGCCTTTCAAACAGCAACAACTTATAAGTAATATACAAAGAAACCAGCAAGTTCAGCAACAACAGGTGCAGCAGCAGCAGCAGCAACAACAACAACAACAACAACAACAACAACAACAACAACAGCAGCAGCAACAACAACAACAACAACAGCAACAGCAGCAACAACAACAACAACAGCAACAACAGCAGCAACAACAACAACAACAACAACAGCAGCAGCAGCCGCAAGGATTTTCTGCTCCCTTATATAGTGCCCGGGGCGTAAATGTGGGTGGGAACCCGCGTTATTTCAACCCAGGAATGCAGATATTACAACGTTCGCCACCCCCTACTCCCTCATCCCGACCTCATACACCGGCAGAGATGATGCTGGTACACCAATCACCGGCACCTCCTGCGTTACAGCAGCCTGATGAACAGTTACCGCCTATGACACCACAGGAACAACTCACAAAGTTTGTTGACCAATTGTAGTGTAAATATCTTGTAAATATCTTCAATTGTAAATATATATGAACTGTATAATGTAAGTTTTATTGACGACTCGTTAGGGATATGTGACGGACCGTCAGTTCACGGCTGTGTTATATTGACACTGATTGATCGGAGGACAACAACTGATCATATTGTGTTGTTTGAATGTACATTTACTCTATGTGCTTAGTTTTAATTTATAGATTTTTACAATATTTTACATTTGTATATAAGTAATGAATTAATTTTACATAATTGAGCATGAATTGTTTGATATAAAATATTTATCTGCAGAATGTGTGTCTTCGATTTGAATGAAGTGCCCTATGGGTTGTTTTAGATAATTTTGCTATTGGTAGCTATATAAATTGTTATTTTACCAAATACAATGTTTGGTGTTGCATATTTTTAAGTGAATTTTATTGTTTTTAATTTTAATCTGTGAAAGTGACACAGGTGACAAAAGCATTTAAATAAATTATGAATTCAGTGCGTATATATGTTGTGTATATGCATAGTTTATTTGTAAAAAAATATAAACTTGTGAGAAAGCGAAGTGTAAAATATTGGATGAATTATTGTATTTAAAGAAAATAAAGTGTAAAGATGCTCTTAAGGTGTTCTTACCAGATCGCACCACTTATTGCGAAATTATTTTTCATTATTATATATTTATTCACACGTAGGTAATAATGAAGTATCACATTCCAAAATATATTTTTTTGGATTTGCATACTTAAGTCTTGCGAACTGGTATTATATATTACCTTGATAACCGTTTTTCAAATTTGCACTTACCATATTTATTAAATCAATTGATTGATATGGATAAATAAAATATTTAGTAAGTAATATACTTAGTGAATGGTAAAGCGCTCAATGTACAAATGTAAATATAAAAGGTACATCCTGTCCGCTTGTGCATAGATTAAGTTGTTCCTAGCATAGTTATATTATGATACTTATGCTGTTTATTGTAATTAAAACATTTTATAATATAATTATGTGAACAAAATCGAATTTTATTTTAGAATTCCTTTACAATTTTTTTCTTAATACAAGCTTTGATGGTCGCCGGATAGCCCCGACCCACAAAGACTTTTTCTTTTTTTTTACTTTTATTTTCTAATTAGGGATCTAAAACAACACAATCTTTTTTGTGAAATCTAGTAAGTACAATTTTTGTTGAAATATCTTTATTTTAATAAGTTTTGGTTTTACACTGTATTATATAAATATACTTAATAGATATTTTGTCAATATTAACTTAATTTATAAATTTACTATATTTTGTATTTATACCTGAATTTTATTTATTGAATTAGATGCATATTTTATTATTTGTTTCATTATTTTTTTTGCAAATATACTTCGATACTGTCAATTTTCACTAATTGTTTTGGATCTACCTTTTCCCAACACATTGGACACTGAATATCCTCCTCAGCTAGTCTTTATGAAAAATTGCGCATTTTTAATACACATGCACTATTAAACAATTAAAACAAATAAAAGATTTGAAAACTTACATAATGAACTCCTTTCTTATAGCTGGAAAGTCACAATTAGGACAAACGGTGAAATCAGATTTTATTATATGGTATCCCTACGATAATTTTCGTAAAATTAATATAAACACCAAATAATTATCAATTCAACTAAATATAAACAATTACTGTTGCAATGCAGAACGGCAAAGACATTTTACATTGGTCGCAAATTAAAACAGTTTCACTGATACTGCTGTCACAATAAGGGCAAGGTGTAGTTTGGTCATTGTTCTCGTGATCTTTAGGAGGATGTCGTACAATAGATTCAATTTTTTTCGTATATTTTGCGTCTATTTGAGGTCGATACTCTGGCTTCATTAGTATTTTTGCGTAAGTATGAGCAGCCTTTTTTAAATTAGCTCTTTGACATTCTATTACAACTGATGTGAGAATAGAAACAACATCTGTACATAAAACATATTGTTAAATACTCAAAAATACTAATACGATTAATTTATATAATAGTATGGTAATTTTTGCATACGTGAAGGAAAAGATGATATGTTTTCAGCTACTCTAATAAGCATGTTGGCACATTTAAGATGATCTCCTCTCTTCAGATGTAATCTGACGAGTATATAAGAATGCAATAGAGCCAAGTTCTCTTTCATTTCTGCAGGTATTGTGAGACCATTGTTTTTCAACTCCTGATACATTGTAAAAAGCATATCATGAGCTATTCTATAATTTCCATTTATTTGTTCTTGATTTGCAATAATAAGGGCAGTTTTAGCCGCTTCTTGAAATTGTTTTCTTGCCATATATAGCCGAAATAAATATTTGGGATCTTTAGGTAACCCGTCTAAATCGCCAAGCAAAAATTCAATCAATGATTTAGCCAGTTTCTCGCTGTTTGATGATGCAATAGTATCAATAGCTAATGAAATAGCTTCGTCATCGTTTGAGTTATTTGCTGCTGCTTTAAGTAAATAGGACATGGCTTTTGGATATTCTTTCGAGTGAAAAAAGAATTTTCCAGCCAATAGATAATTTTTCTCATTTTCAAAATGTAAAGCGAGACTTCTGAAGTCTTCGAGTCTTGCATCAGCATTTTGTATTAAAATTTCTCCAAATAGTTGAAGTTTTCCATGTTGCCTTGCAAGTTGAAATGCTTCTTCATAACATAAAGACATAATCAAAAATTTTATTGCTGATGTATAATCGTTCAGTTTTTGAAAAAAAGATGCAACTAATTTTGCGCCATGAATTGATTTAGTTTCCTGAACAAACTGGACAGCTTCATCAGGATTGTTTAAATAATCCAAATTGAGTCTTATAACTGAATCGAAATCTTTGGCCAGTTTGTATGATTTCAGAGCTTCTGCATATCTCCCATCTGATTCTTTTGCTTTAGCATACTGCAAATGAATAGAAGGTGATGTAATTTTTGGTAAAAGTTGCTCAACTTTGATCCAGGATTTTAATTTTATATATAAAGTTGCAGCTTTATCTATTACATCAACTTGCTCATAAAGACTAGCGGCTTGTCCATATTGCTTAGAATTTTCTAAAAGTTCGGCACATTCTATTATAAGATTTCTGTCATCAGCCATTTCAGATATAATTGATAGACCTTTATTGAAATCATTACATTTAATAGACGTTCTTGCCAAACCAGAAAGACACTGTCGATTATGATCGTTTGCATTTTTATCATTTTCAATCAGAGCCTTTTCATAGCTACTCAATGCTTCATAATTATCACCACTGAAATTTATAATTTTTTTATAAAACTGGTTGCAAAGTAAATTTAATAGTGTTTTACATTACTAACATAAATTCAAGATGTTTTGCATGACTCAATTGAATTGAAGATAACCGTTCTGGAGCTATTGTTTTAGCAAGTTCTACTGCTCGAGGCCAATGATGTAAAACTAAACGTAGAGCAAGTTCTTCTCTACTAGCGTTTCCGGTACTACCTGTGGTCCATGCAGCAGCAGCTTCAGCTCTTCCTAAGCAAACACAAGCTCGTGAACTGCAATGAAATCAATAAATAACTCACTTAACGATATATCAAACTATCATCATTTTTTTAATAACATTTAAGATGAATAAAAAATTTGTTTTTTATTTCACAACTAGTGGCTAGTAATTGTCATGCTCGGGACTCTGTAAAAATAAATTGTGTACCGATTGTAATTATTGTCACAGTCAATCACGACACTGGCACATTTCATATTAAATATAATTTGTATGGCAATCAATAGAAAAAAACTGAAATGCGAAACGGTATTAAAAACTGAATGTTTATTTAGTTTCTCCGGGTTTCAAAGCACATTCTTGCCAAATTTGGTGAAGATTCGTCTATCGGTTTAGGAGTTTTATTTGATACATAAATACACTGTTTGAGTTGTAGATAACAGTATAATTCAATAATATAACAGTATGAGTATGATAATTATAAATATTAATAATGAGTAACATACTATAAAATTTGATATCTGCTTTCACATAAATAAAATTATCAGATAAAATATAAATACATTTAAAATACGTAAAAATAATTTACCACAATATAGGAAGATGTTCAATATCCAACATATCTTCTAATGTCCAAACCATTGCGACATCATTTAAATGAGTATATACACGAATTGCTATAAAAGATATTCACATGATAAATTTCTATGAATATTTTCTATTTGCATATGTATCATACTTAAACATTTCATCATTACCAAATGGAATATCTAAATTAGTAATAGCAGCTTTTCCTAATTGAATCCAGCAATCGTTTTTATTCGTTATATTGCATAAATCAAAGGCCTCAGCAAATCGTCTTAAATTGATTAATTTTTGAAAATGTTCATTTTCATTTGTCCCTCTTTTTTCTGGATCCACATCCAAAAGTCCATATGTGATATGTGTAGATAGAGTAATTTTATTCAGTCTGTTAAAAAAGTAATTAATTCTTACTCAAAAGAATTTATTTAGTTCTTATCATTTTTTAATTATTTCACCTGCCGCCATTCATTTGAAAAAATAAATCACCACTACAAAAAACCAAAGGTATCTGATCTTTTGGTAACGGAGTTTCACCTAGAAATTCAACATGATTTCCGTTGACTGATTGATTCACAAAATAATATGTCATTATATTATCCTCGCTCCAAACAATAAATATATTTCTGTCCATAAAACACGTGTCCCATAATGCGCCCCTAAATCAAATATTTTATATTTAACTTTTTGTAAAATTCTTACAAGAAAATGGTTCGATTATATTATTTTGTTTATTTCATGGTGTACTTGTAATTTGCAGGAAAATTTGGTATTTCAGTAATGCTATCATTGATAGGATTATAAATGAATCCATTATTTTTAATATCGACAACTATAACTCTTGTAGCGGGAGGATCACAGAAAATTGATTGAAAACCAATCGAATGACGAAATCGTAAAATTATTTTCCATTCTTCTAAAGCAAAATATTGCAAATGACCAAGCTGAAAAATTTACATATCAGATGTTTAGAAAATTTATAATATTGCATAAACACAAAGAACAAAAGCATATATTTTTACATCAGTCACAAATATCAAGAAGTCATTACTCAAAGCGTGTGAAGTAATAATAGCTTCTTGTAAAGCTGGTTCAGGAAATAAGCAACTTTCTTTTTCCTCGTGGCTGATTTCAGGATGATCGAGCTATAACAAAATTATATTTGTCGTTTTATTGGCAGTGATTACATTTGGTAAATGGCTAAATTCAAATTTGTATATCTGTCATAATACTTCCAATAATTTTTTTTTAATATACTTTTAGTCAATTTATATTATATGTTTACCATGTGAAGCATAATTTTCCCTTCGAACAATACAGCTGCATACTCTGTACCAATTTTTATGCTAGATACTGCACCAGGATATTGACGACGACCAAGAGATGAAGTTTTTGATGAACTATTCACATTAGATGGTTGATATACAGTAGTATCATAAAACCAAGCCACATCATTACTTACACAGCATACATGATATGGTCCTACACCAATTAGTAGTGGTTCAATTTGAAATTTTATTTGCATCAATTCAATGGGACTTCCTATTAAAGAAAAAAAATGTATTTGCATTCAAGTTGTTATACAAATGATAAAATTGAAGAACCTTTAGAATCCACAATCGTCGAATCATCTACCGGTACACATTGATAAAGAGTTCCCTCTGTTAAATTGGTTAATAAAAATGCCCGAGTGTTATGAGCAGAGCACAAAGGTGTCAGATTCATTAAGTAAACAGATAAATTTGATTTTCCAGAAATAGTTAATAGATGTCCATCATTACTCCATGCACATTTTTCAGCACCTCCTTGTGGATAAAAAGAATTACTGCTCTCTGAAGTCTCCCAAATTGACCGTATTTTGACCCTAGAAAATAGTAATCAAGTTTATTCTTTTTTTAATATAAAATATGAACAGATTTTTATTTTATTTTCTCAATGACAAATAAGATATTAGAATTTATAAGGATTAAAAGAAATTCCCATTTGGTATATTTACATATTATCTCCACAAGTAGCAACTTCTCCCAATGATTGTGAAACTGCCAAATCTAAAAGCGATTCTTTGTGATTTTTTATTTGAAATAATTCTTGTCCTACTTCTTTGATATGAGTTGAAATTGCTATTAAAATTCCTGCTGTAAAACCGATCATTATATAACCATCACTGTACCATTTATACGTAACTATAGATCCATATTTCTGCTGAAATGCTAATTCTATTGGATTTTCGGGATCAAGTAAATTGTATAAATACAATGTTCTCTTTCCAACAACAAGACTTATCTGAAATAATAATTAATGTAAATAATAAGCAGCAAAATAAAATTGAGTTAATCTATTATTCGTACCGTATTTTCTCCGGCAACTCTTTCATCTGTTTTCATTTCTGAAAACTGAAGATCGTTTGGTTGATCTCTCAAAGAAACAATTCTAAGTGTATCACCTTCAGAATTGCTAATAGAAAGAGTTTTATCTTCTGATACTAGGGCTAGTATATTGTCACTGTTCCAGGCACCGCATATGATTTTTTTTGTATGTTTACCAATTACAGGAATACGTCTATCAATATTAAAGTAATCAATTTGAATTTTGGAAAACTATATAAGTACATAAATACTTTATATTAAGTTTATGTGCAAATTAATATTTGTATTTTATAACATGTTCTAATTGTAAATTTACTATACTTTGACGTGTGGTGGTTGTAAAATATGACATTTCCTTTTTGAGTTCCGATTGCCAAAATAGATTCTTGTTTTGCCCATGTGATGCAAGTGGGAGATTCTCTTAATCCAGTATCAATAGTTAATTTTTTCTGCGTGTGACATTCCCAAATGGTAACTGAGGCATTTACAGGTGTAATTGCAGCTAGGAAATCACCTTCAGAATCCCACTCTAGTCCACAACAGAGTCTATAATATTTTTAATTACTGAATTTTTTGGAAAACGTTATAAAGTAACCATTGAAATATAATTCGATAACTTGTAGCAAAATATACCCTGGTATTTTAATTCTTTCTTGTAATTGACCATAGCGATTAAATATGGCAATAGTAGAATCCATTCCTGTTGTCGCTAGTAATGTACCACTACTACCAGTTTGCCAACACATGAAGACATCTCCTATTCCATGAGGTTGTTCCACATAATAAATAAGCTGAAATTGTTCATGTACCATCATCAAAATAACTTTCAGCATGAAAAGAATATCTCATTTTTAAAGTGTAAGCAGATTTTAATAAATTTATTTATAAATATAAAATAAAATTGCAAACAATTGATTATGATTTGAATAGATTTTAAACTATATAACCCTGGATAATTTATACCTTTGGATTGTCCATTTTTGACACAATGTTTGTTTGTAGCACATTAGCGCTATGGCAACAAAATCTGACGTGCTTACCAAACTTGCACCAAAACAGAGGATAAATGTTACCAATAAAGATAATGGTTATTTTTAGATTAATTAAAATATATATTATTTTTATTTAAATGTTCAAAATAAGCTTATTAATTTAGTCATGAAATGTTTAACATCAGTTATTTAGTATTTATTATATATAATTTCGTTATATTTTTTATATTATATATTGATATAATTTCTTTTGAAACTTAGAATAAGTAATATTTTCTTTCATTTGAGTGTCATTTGCAAATATTGTTATTTGCATATAATTTTTGAAAATGTAAATTTTTAGATACATCATAATATGAAAATTTGGAAATAAATAAAACAAATAAGAAAAATCACGAGTTCATTATTTTTTATTGCAAAATAGCTGTGTAATTTCACAAAATGGCACTGATATAACATTTATTATAACAATTTTAAATTCGTTTAATTGAGTATAAAATATATAACACAAAATGTTCATGTGTGGGAATGTACATATTACATGTGAAGGAAAATAAATAAAATATACAAATCGAAAGTATATACAAGAGTGCAGGTTGTACTGTGAATAAAGAATATGATATAATATATGAATGTAGAAATTGTTTTCCTTACAATAAATACTAAAACCTAATTCGTTATATGCTTGTAATAAAGAAAAACTATCTTTGGTATATTTCATATCAATTAAAATATTATTCAAATGAAAATTATTGGAAAATATTCAAGCGGGAATAATATTTTAAATTAAATTCAACTAGATCCTATGCATTAAAAGTATTTATAAACAATCTTATCTAGTAAATATATGTATCAAAATATTGACAATTTGCAATATCTAAAAATTTATTCCTAGTAATTTATCAAACACAATACCAAATGCCAAATTTATTGACTATGCAGTCGGCTGCTTTGTTTTGGAAGAGCTCCAACGATTCGCACTCTATCACTGAATTGAGGTGGTGGAGCCAAAGGTGGAACTTCTTCTGCATTATTTATGGTATTAGGAGTATTGAAATCTGATAAGGGCGGTGCAAACAATTCACCGCCTTCTTCAGGTGGTGGTGGAAGTTGTGCAAGAGAAACTGCACTACGTGTGAGAACTCCACCTTTATTACTGTCATCTTGACTAATTCTGTTATCTTTTTTAGAGATTGGTGCTTTGGATATGTTTACTCCTAAACGTTCTGCTGCTGACTGACCAATTTTAGTATCTCTCTTGAACATGAAACTAGCTGCTTGTTTTCGAGTCAAGGAATTATGACGTTGCAATGTGTTAGAAGGTGGCAACGGATTCAATACTTTAATCGTTCCACTAGGAGTGCTAACCATGGAATAAGTGGTGGTGTTATATCCGCTGTGACTGACAACACACGTTTTTGGCTGGTAATTGGTTGGTGATGTTATGTTTTCTGATGAACTGTTAAGGTGCACTGGTTCTGTTGTTATAACATTATTAGATGATTTAATCATGACATTGTTATTGAAGGAAACTTTTTCTTTTGTGTTTTTAACTGGAGGATCATTTTGTTTTGTTTCTTTCATAAGTTTATCTTTATACAATATTTTTTCTTGAGTAGATAGTTTTTGATTATCATGTAAATATTTTCTATTATCTAAAGAATTTTTGGCAGTTCTCTGTTTCTCATTTTCATTATCTTGTGGACCTATGATTAGTTCTTGGTCGGAACTAACACCAGATGATGAATTATCGCCATCATCGTTGCTACCATCTTCTTCGGGATGCTCTGCGTTCTGCATTTCATCGTTTTTTAATAAGAAATCATTGGGATATGATTTTGAACTTTTTAGTTGAGTTCTAATCTTTTGAATTTCATCAACTGAAAACGAATGATGCATGGATCCTGATCCTGAACTGCTACCGCTAAAATAGTAAAAAATAAAAATTATAATGTTATAATGTAAAGGAATAGTTGATTTAAAACACAATTATGTAAATTTTACCTTGCGTTACTATTGGCACTAGTTTCTGCAACTATTTGTAATGCATTCATATTTGTGCATACATCTGTAATATTATCTTTGGATCTTATTTGTTTGCCATCAGCCTCATCTTCAGATTCACTCATACTATAATCAGGTTCAGGTATTGGTGGAGGAGCAGCATTTGTTGAGTTCTAAAAATTATTATACAATCAGTTTAGATGAATGACCAAATAGGGATTTATAAATGCAATTAATTAGATAGCAATATTTGAAAAAAAGTAACTTGAATATATTGGAAGCAAATATGTATAATAGATAAAAAAAAATTACCTGTCTATTTACGAAAGACACTTTGTTACTAGCGCTGGAATGGCTGCGATGTGGTTTAAATGGTTGAGCATATTGATTAGTAGGATCATCTGCAGTCTGTGAATTTTGTGTTTGGTATGGAGATCCATTTCCAGCTCTTAAACTTTGTGATTTTCGAACCTGATTATTAAAATAACAAAAATGTTAATAAAACATTGATCAAGTATTTCATTTTGGTAATGAAAAAATAAAGAATTACATGAGTTTTTGTTGGTAACGTTCTACATCTGAATGCAACAGAGTTCACATCTTGTGGTGAAGCATACAGTTTTGCATTGTCAGCAGGCCGGAAGGACGACATAATGTTATCAGGTTGCATAGAGAGAAGATCTGTGCTCGGTGGTGTATGTTCAGCTTCTTCAGCTCCTATTTCAACAGCAACAACTTGTCCTGAAGTGGGAGGTGGTGGTGGTGGGTGTGAAGGTGGTGGTAAACCACCACTTCTTGACACTTAAATTTTATCAAAATTCATATTGAATTTTGAAATTAAATATGTGAATGTTATATTAAAAGTTATAATACCTGAGTGAGAATAAATTAAATTAACATCTTCCTGGGAACGACTTCCTTTATGTTGCGGTAGTAGAGGCATGGAAGGCGTAATTGCAAATAGATCAGGAGTGCTGTGAAAATCTCTACGTAATTCTCCTAGTCCAGTCACACTTGAGTTATTAAATCTAACTCTTGTCCATCCCTATCATGATCAATATATAAATAATATATTTTTTCTATAAAAAAATAAACTATTCAAATGTACTTAAAATAATTACCTTTCCCTTTGATCTTTTCATTTCTGCAACACTAGCATAAACACGACCGGAAGAATTTTTAGCAGGTGAACCATGTCCTTCTTGGAAGTTTGAAGTACCCATCATGGTATTATTACAATATCTAAAATTCATGTAGTAATTATTTTATAATTTTGTAAATAATTAAAATTATTTATCAAAATATTACAAACCCTTGAGCTGCTTGTTTTTGTTGTCTTTGGAACATTTCTTCGAGTTCAGTAGCAGTTATTCGCGAAGAAGGAGGACGAGAACGAATAGAAGCTGTTCTTGGAGCAACAGGTGTACAATTACCACTACCATTTCCAGAGCCCATACCTTGCTGTTGAATAGATTCTGCAGATGAAGACTTTGTATTGCCTAGTTGGTCAGAACACTCATCTTTTTCACCACCATTTTCTGTAACAAGAATATAAAATTAATTAGTTTAAGATACTTTTATGATTTTATTAAATTTGCGAAAAAAATTAATAAGGTCCAATTATAAAATATAGTTACAATATAATATCCCTTATACATACCAAGACCAGCAACCATAGATTTAGCTCTAGCTCTTCCAACACTGAGGGTTGTTCGAGGATCACGTCTTGGAGGAGCAGGTGCTGGTGATCTTCCTCCAGGAGCTCCACTTGCTTTACGCGGTAAAGTGGCATATTGCCGTGCACCACTGCATATAGGTCCTTGTGCATGTGATAACTGTACAACAGATTTACTAGCTGGTAAAACTCCACTTCCACTGCCTCCAGATCCCCATTGATTCACAGACACAACAGTCATTGATACATGTGAGCCAGATCTTCGTATAAGATCTATTACATGTTCATGTGATGCTGTAGACACATCTTCACCATTTATCTGATAAAATTATTTTAAAAAGTAAGGACTATACGCAATTATTAATTATGAGACATAAAAATAAAATAATTTACAGCTATGAGATAGTCTCCTTTTTTCAATCCAGCTAAATCTGCAACACCACCAGGATCAACATCGTCAAGGTATTGTAATCCAGGACATCTTTCTGATGGTGTTAAATCCATTAGAGCTGATGAAGCTTTGGCTCCACGCAGAACAAAACCAAAACCTTTACTAGCTTTATGAAGAAGAACTGTCCGACATTCCATATTGCTGATCCTAAAAAATATAAAATCAATATGGTTGAAATTAGAGAATAAAAATGAAAAACGGCAAGGTTTTAAAACATACGATTTTTTTAATCTTGGTGCAGTTGCACTATAGTTTTTACTGTGATCTCGTCTATTAAGCACTAAACTGAATGAATTTACATTCATAGCAGCTGCTGGTATATTTAAAGTAGTTCCTTGTCTTAATCGAACTTCTTGGACACAATGAGGTGGAAACATTCCTGTTGTTGAACTTCTACCAGCTCCTTTTACAATACCTTCAAGTAAACCACAATCTGTTGCACCGGTAACTTGAATTACAAAAATTAATATTAATATTTTATTATACAATAAAATCTAAAGTTTTCCATAAAAATTTTAAAATAAATAACTACCTTCAATTATATCTCCTTGACTTATTCGTAAATGTCCAGGAAGACCAGAATCATAATTTTCTAGGCACACAACAGTAGACCCAGGCATCGCTAAAGAACTAGTTGTGGTATCTGAAGTCGTAGTTCCAACTCCACTTGAATCAGAAATAATGTCACTAGTGTCACCCAAACTTTTGTCTGAAAATGAATATCCCACAACTACTATGTTATTAGAATAAAAATAATAGTCATTATGAATATAACAAGTTATATTTTGAAGCATTGAATAATCAAACATGGTTTTTTTGTATAATATTATATCGTAGCCCCACAACTTATATCATGTAAAAAAAAAAAACAATTTGTATTTTGTAATAAAGCTAGATTAAAATTGCTTAAATGAAAAGTAAATGAACATAAAACAAAATTGAAAAAAAAAAAGGATTATTAAATTTAGTATGTTGTAAATTCAAAAAATTTAGAAATTTCATAAAAATTGAAATTTGGCATCTGAAACAAACATTTTAGGTTCTTATATACTAGTCGATCCAAATTTAAATAAAATTTGAAAAATTAGAATAAAAAAATATTAAATTGCTATCAAATTCATCATCATATTATTATTATAAATTACTTAATAATTAAATCTAGAAAAAATCATTAAAAAGCTAATATTCATTAAACAGCCAAACATATAAAAATGCCAATATTAAACAATCAATAAATTAACTTCTAGACAATATGCGCATCAACAACATGCAGATTTAAAAGTGAAATGTTTCATAATGAGAACAATGAAGAGAGTACATGGTGATGGTTGCGGTCTAAATAAATTCTCTGAATTCGTTCGAATCGAATATCACAATGTTTGTTATTATCGTAATGGAATCATTTTAATAGAAAAATTTAGGATACCTGTAACGATGCTGGCATTGTCTTCATGACTCGGATGGCTGGTATCGGAAACGCTCGAACTGGCAGAGCTGAATGGTCGTTCAGATGGACAAGGGGAAGGAACTGGTCGTCGAAGAAGACTTAAATTATCAAGGTCGCTGTGTGCTATTGGAAGCGACGATGCCATAGATGATCGATCTCCGGCCCAACCCCAGTTTAAACCCAATCCAACTGGTAGTCCGGATCGTCTTTTCGGGTTGTAGCGTGGTGGTCCACGGAACGGTACTGCAACGTGGCGCCAATTATCACTTTTGTAATTCACTGAAAAGCCTTATCGCATGTGCCTCGGATTTTTCCCATTTTGTTTGCATCAATTATTTTTGAGCAAATTTGAGTGAATAATAAGTATAATTGAAATCAACATTTTTAATTGAAATCAGCATTTTTAATTGAAATTTTAAATTTGTGATATGAGATCAATTGCAAAATTGTGATTTTTTTTAGTGGCATTTGAAGTAATCGTATTTTTCTATGATATGTTATGTGATCACATATATTATCAGCAAAAGTAATCTGATATTTAATAATTATATATTTGGTAATGCGCAATTGAAAATTAAAATATTTTTTGACTACACAATCTGAATATAATATAACATGTATTGATGTGTTAAATGAAATCAATCATCATTTTATTATAAGATATTGATAAAAAATAAAAATTGCAAAATGCGAACCATAGAAATTTACTGTTTACAAATATTGGTAAATCAAAAATTGGTTATGATAGCCTATCGAAAAATGTCAACAGATTTTTTTTAACTTTCTAAGGTTCACATCTATAAATTAATAAGTGTGGTATGGTGATAAATAATAAAACAAATCTATTTAAACAACAATATAAAAAGCCCAATATATACAACCATCACCATTAGATTTTATGGAATATACATTTAAGATCAAATCTATTCAATATAAAGCATAGATGATGGATGATTTAATATAACATGCTGATTTTTATTTTATATTGAAAATCCAGATTGATAAATTCATAATATCATGATTGAAAATGCTAAATCGTATGGAATGCCACCATAGAACATTAAATGAAAATATGTCAAGAAAACGTTAATATCGTAAGAAAACTCAAGTTATGTACAAGATTAAGAACACTAAACATTTAATAAATATATTCTAATCATGCAATAATTGTTAGCAAATTCATTCTCGCAAAATATAAATGTAAACAACTCACCAACTTCTTCGGGCTTATAATTTTTTATAACTTCAGCTAATTCCATATTACCAGCAATTACAGCGACTTGATAAGGCGTTTGATTTGCAAAATTCAAAGCTTCACGATCACAACCTCTAAATAGTAATTGCCTAGCACAAGAGTCTTGTCCGTTAACGGCACAAACGTGCAATGGAGTATTTCCAGAGGCATTTTTGCCATTCATGTCAGCACCATAGAAAAGGAGATGATCCAAATGTTGAATTAGGCCATTTCTACATGCCTGATCATTAAAAAAAAAAAAAAATATATATATATATATATTGACAGATCTAATAATTATTGAGTTATTTTTAATTATTGAATATACCTGATGAACTTCTTGCCATCCTTGTAAGTCTTTTGCACCTATAGTTGCATGGTCATGGAGAAGGCATTCACATAAAAGTGGATCAGTCTTATTAGTGACAGAGAGGTAGAGTGGTGTAAGACCTTTGCTATCCTTATAGTTAGGAGAAGCTCCTAATTCGAGAAGCGTTTTGACGGCTTCGAGAGAATTACGTTCTACTGCTTTATGCATAGCAGTGCTTCCATCTCTTGTTCGATAATCCAAGAGAGCTCCACCATTTACAAGTGAAATTAAAACTTTCGAAGGTTTCTTTTGGGAAGTTGCTATTGTTAATGGTGTTTCTGAATAGTTATGAAATATTTTATTTATTAATAATCAAATTTATTTAAGATGATATAAATTTATATTGTATGAATAAATGTACCTCCAGTTTCTTGACAATGAAAATTAGGATCTAAACCTTTTGAGCACATTTTTGTAATTTTTTCAACTTGGCCATGATTAACATAATCTATAAATCTACGAAGGTTAGTTTTTGTATGTACAGCCTTAAGTTGCTTTTCATCTAATTTTAGCATTTTATATACACGTCGTTTATATTTTAACTGGAATAAAAATTATAATTAGATTATTCATATAAAGATTACAAATGACAAAAATACTTAAAAAATGGGTTTAACTTTACCTCTAAATACCCAACAGATCCATTAAATGGATAATCACCCAATCGTCTCTCTTCATCGAGAAATTTTCCTGCTTTGCCGTTTGCAGGAGGACAGAACAGACCATAGTTGAAACTTTCTTTCAATTCCTAAAAAAATAATTTAATAATTAGTACAAAATCATCCAACAATATAAAACAGCTACATGAATTTATTGAAATTGAAATGATAAGAATGTATAATATTTGAAAATTATTTAATCGATGAGTAGATTATTTTAATAAGTTCCAATATGATTATCATATTTCTATAAAGAATAGTTCAATTTTCATAGTCAAGCATATCTTTTTTATTTTACTAGAAAATAGAATATGTATTATATCAAATAGACCATGCCTTTCATAAAGACGAGTTTAATATACGTAATAAAAAACTTCAAGTTTCAGTTATGAAAAAATTATATTATGTTTGTTTGAAAAACGCAAAGGTAGATAATGATGATGAAAAATCAGAATAAAATATATAACATGCTATGTTCATCATTCTGATTCCAATTAATTTTTACATACCCTGTACCAGGTAGCCACCTACGGTGGAAATGGGTTTTCATCGAATCGAATGACAATTAAGTGAGTTGTACGGTACATTATTTGTTCATCAGTGGGAGATGATTAGGTGGAGCAATCATAGGACAATATAACACCATTAATATAAATGAAAATGACAAAAATATTAATATTGAATGAAAACTTAAAAATACTTTTGTGAATTCATCATCGATACAAGCTAAATATGCCAAAGTTGTATTATTTCCCTGAACAAATTGTAAACGTGCATTTTATGAATATTCGTTTAACCAGAAATAAATACATTAAAAAATCAAATGAAAACTCCTGAATTTTACCGAAGTATCACAGGACAATATCATTTACAATTTCACAGGGTCGGAATGGAACAAAACTATTCAGATGACGGAATTTCTCTTATCGTTAGAAAGGTATACCTTGGGCAACGCGGCGAGGCACTGCTGCTTAACGTCCCACACGAGCTGGTCCTTGGGGAACTGCAGGCTCTTGTGCACGTTGAGCTCGGGCACGTGCACACGCACCACCAGCCAGCCTTCGGCCGGCACGCCGCCCGCCGCCCCCTCCATCATCATTATTTATTCACATCTGAAAACAAAAATGAAAAGTGTGTTCATTATATGAGTATGTGTTACAGAAGTCAGAATGACTTGACAATGTAAGATTGAAAGTGTTTGTCATAGAATGACATAGAATGGTTGCAAAATTTAATGAAGTTCTTTTATTATAACCGATGGGTTTTGAAAATAAACATATTGCATATGTTAATTGAATCTAATCAAAACATATCATGTTATATTATAAACATATTTTAGCAAATTGATGTTTTGTATTTGTAAAATTGTAATATATTAGGAAATGTTTTGAAATACATTTAAATTGAAAAAAAAATTTAATGTCGCAATGATTGTTGTTTATGAAATGAATTACTATAATTCGTAAAAAATCGCAACGATTAATTGTCAAAATATGGGTTAACAGGTAAGAAAACTTCAACCCAACTGAAAATTATCAACGAAAATTGTTGAACTCTCACATCACGATGATCGATTACACGTCGATCAATCTTCATTGCAATGTTTATGTACTCAAAACAATATTTGCATGATAAGAACTCAAATGCTTAATTTACTGTTATTATATTCAAATATAGTACAACTATAATATTAACATACTTAAAATAAAACGATAAAGCTTGTATAATTTATTTCATCTTAAAAATTAAAACAATAGTTGATTTAGACACTTTCAATTGGCTCAAAAAGACAACAACTACTCTAGCATTTGAATTGTTATAAGATTGACGTAATAATAAGTGAGTCCTGGCATGTACACGGATAAATATGCAATTAAATTGTAACACTATTGTATAAGACCAAAGGAACAATGAATGCTTCGTTAACGAGAAAATAAGTGACAGCGTTGTTTTATAATTACGAGATGGGAAAAGTCACAAGTCGATCACGTACGATGAAAAGTTATGTGGGAAAAGCGAAACGGATTGAAATCCGATAAAAAACTAATCAGGATGTATAGCTGTAGATATATTCAACAATGATTTTATTGTGACAATAGTTAATTTAACACTTCGAGATGATTCACTCAACAAACGGATTTCCTTTCAATAACAATCTCGATTAACACCGCGGATGTTTTACATAGCAAAAATTAGTAGTCACACATTTAAAAAAAGCTTGAAAAAATCCAATATTAAGAGAAACCACTTTAAAATATGCAAATATTCAAACGACAGTAACATTGCGATATAAAAACCGCAAAAAAACGTGTTTCATCAACGCATAATTTGATTGCACAAATTTTCCGGCACGCGACATCAAACGCACCGTCGCTTCCACGAACTCAAAACTCAACTCGAAACGAATACTCACAAAACACATAAAAGCACAACGACAAAAAACCCGCGAAATATTCCGGAAAAGCGATGTTCGACCGCACGAATTCCAAACAACACTGCAACGGTCAACGAAAACCGTTCATGTTATCGCCCCCCGCCTTTTTCTTGATAGTAACGACAATGGTATTCGGATTTTGTTTTATCAGGTTTTATTAAGACCGATGACGTCGCGATGAGAATCATCGTGCAATTTTGTATTATTTTTATTTGGCGCCGGAAACTTCAAGAAAGCTTAGTTGACGATGACGCTTGTTTATATAACACGCTTTTCTCACGTGGTGCTTAATCAATATGATCATTACTAAAATTACATATTATTGTGAAATAATATCGAATAATCTAAAATTTATCAAATTATTTTATTAGTAAGATTATGCAATTTACGTGTTAATTACATACGAGATAAAAAAGCGATTGGATCATCGTGTGAATTAAAAAATATATCATGCATAATTCGTGTCAATATTATGTATTGAAGTTGTGCAGAGGTTATATATTTAATTGAAATGTGCATCTTGTACGATCGCATATGCAACGTGTCATTCGTGTCGAGATTGCACCGATTAAGTAACGTAATCGCAATCTGAATAAGTGTATAGGGATTCGCAATTTGTTATGCACGTGTAATTTGCCAATTTGCTAGAAGAGTATTATGAAAATGTTAGACATTGAAAAAGTATATTCGATGTAACATGAAAAGCGCTAGCGTTGAAAATTTATATAATAATCTGATGAGGTAGAACGAGCAATTGATGTATAACTTGATATAAGAACAATTGAGGGGTATTAAAATTAATAACGTGTATAAAATGAAATGATTTATGATTATTTTGCAGTCACATATGGCAGAGTTATGCTATTGTTTTTTGATAATCGTAGTATAATAGTTTTTCTTATCGTTTGTAATTAATTACAAGTAATGACTAACTTAATCTGTTCAAATTCGACAAGTTAGGCGCAGTTGTTTAACATATGATTCAGATATCGAAAGATTATATCAAATTTTTCGATATTTAAAATATGAAACACAAAAAATTATATTTTCTACAAACATTACAATTTGAGTTAAAAGCGCATGCACCCAACTGATCAAATATCATTGTATGCGAACAATAATTTCTATTTATTTTGATGACTGTTTTAAATATATGTATTTGAACAATAATATTTCATTTTTTCATAGATAATATAAAACGTTGTTTGAAATAAGAGCAGACTAAAACAATAGTTACAAAATTTATAAGAAATTGAAATATGAGCAGTCATTTGATCGTGAATGAAAAAAAAACATTTCAACATAGATCTCTATAATTTAGTTCTGTCCTCTTGAAAATTACAAGAAAACACACTCAAATAAATCGTGTAGGAGATAAGACGAATTGTGTTTTTTAGATCGCGCATTGTTTCACGTCTGCATAGAAAAAAAACCTATTCCACATATTAGAATTGGACGTAAGGCATTTTGCGATTTTCGTCTAATGGGGAATAGCTGAGGTGAGATAAAAAGACAATTAACTGCCATAGATTATTTTTAGAGCCAACGAACAATAGTAAACTTATATACCCGAAAGGTCAACATGCTCAAGCTTATCTATCAGCTTGCAAACGATATTATCAATTGTGATCGACAATTTATATCTGGATTTCACTCGCGAGAAGATAATAATTAATTTCACTCCCTTTGTTATTCTTAAAATACTAGAATTAGTTTTACAATCGCAAATTCCCATATTATATTATGAAAATGATACGTCAATACAATGATCGATCATCTCTTTGTTTACCAAGAAATCATTAGATAATAATATTATGAAATCTATTTGCGTAAATTCTAAAACAAATCCTGTGCGTCAAATGGTGCGTAATCAATTGCCAGGACCATAAAGTCAAAGTCCTCTCATGGAGAGGATAAGCGAGTCGTGTTTATCATTCAATCAACGAAGAATGTGGCAGTAGGGCTCGCAGGGACCCAGGATATGATAATAAAATATTTAGATAGGAACGATGTTTAAATAGACCGAAGCTCACCGGCCATCATCATCATCATCATCAACCGCGATCATCAGCGAAGGCGGCAAATCGTGAAAGAACGCACGCGCGCCATTTTTTGAAACTACACAACATTCCGACTTGTGAAGCCGTAAATTATACACAAAATAAAAGTGCAAAAGAGTAGCGGTTGATTCAGTTCGTGCTTTTGTCGTCTCAACATTGTAACAGCACAATATGTGGACAAGTGTTGAAACAGATGCGACGGCGTTTTGTCACGTAGGTAAATAAAAATTAACGGTTTTTATTTTGAAATTATTTTGAATGATATTCGTGGTGTTGGAGAGGTTATTGACTGATTCGTATTGTGTGTATGGTGGCTTCGAAAGGCTGGAAGTGATGATTATAGCGGAGGACCAATTGGCAGGCGGAAGTGGGGTTAGATATGTGGGCTTCAAATTGAAATTAAGTTTGTTTCCATTAAATAGGACCAGTTGGTGCATCCGGGGAAACGGGAATGTATTCTCTCACGTTGACATCGATTTGAATGAATTTCTCAATTAGATTGTTTTTTGATGATGCTGGAATAAGGTGTTACGTCAATTCAAGCTTACTCAGCAAAGTAATCACACGTAATAATGACATTAAATCGTTCACCTTGAACGATGATTGTTATAAAAAGTTTATAACTTGGGACGATTTGATTTTTTACATACAAAGTACATAGATGTAATTAAGGAAGTTGCGTTGAAGTAAATTAATACGTACTCAACTATATGTACACGTTTGAGTACATCGTTATAAAATTTGTTTTAATAATTAATGTTTAGAAAAAACGGCCTTCAATTCAACATTTCACCAGTGAAAAAAATAAATCCGATCGAGAAAAGTCATCGAATGCATCGGAAAGGATATAATCTCACAAAATACCCGGTAGTCAATATAATGGTCAAATGCAAATAGTGGCAACTTGTTAACGTGGGCGGATTGAAATTTCAAATTGAATTATAAATGCTGAATTTCAAGGCTTGTCAACAATTAGCATAATTTTCTACGCAATACTTAATCTGACGATCAGATGTGTATCGCAGAAGCAGAAACCAGACATAATAGAAATTTATTGCGAACAAATAACTGAATGATCAAAAGAATGTCTGATAAAATGTTCCGAAAAATTATTGTTTTGTGCGAATTTTGCAATAATCGATGTTGATTATTATTAATCGATAAAGAAAAATAACGTCGATATAAAATTTTATGAATACTCGGAAAACTCAAAATGTTCATATGATTGTACACTAGCTTCAATAAGCTCAGCAGAAAATTTTTTATACATACATATGTCGAGAACAAATGGAGCGAAATTTCCGCTTATGTATGTTTTTTTACGCAGAGAGGAAAATTTTCGAACAAAAGACACCATTTACTCAAAGCAGAAAGAAAAGTTTTTGCCTTAAGCGAAAAAAAGGAAAAAGCAAGCCAGAATAATATAAGAATAAGTGAACAGCACAAACGAGCTGTAGCTTATTTTTCTCAGCCGAGGGTGAACTTCATGAAAATTAGATGAGTATAAATTGCCAGCAAGATTTAATGTTCCGAGAGTCAGACGTGTATTATGGACGACAGTTTCTTAATTGAAAAATAATGGTTTCTTTATAAACGTAAAGAAAAATTAAAAAAATGTAATAATAACAGTGTTTGAAAGAATAAATAAATTTCACTACAAAATATAATAATAGGTAGGTTAACGAATTAGGAATTCCAATATGAATAAAAACAGATGACTAACATTAATAAAATTTAGATTACGCTCGAGATAAGAATTTTAGTTTTTTCCGATTAGTTCATCGCAAAGATGAGAGGAAAGCATTCTTCTAAGAAGGTTCAATGATTCAATATGTTTTCGACAGCAAATAACTTAACGCACAATCATATAGAATTTCAAATGTAATTCTCGTATTACAGACACTACTTGCCGATTGATAGAAATCGAAAGTATCAGAAGCGGAAACTTTATCTTCACATTGTGAAATATTTATCTAACATTTATTATTCACCTGTACGTATCTTCTGAAATCATGTTCGCTCTAGGCTCTCGTATCGCTGTCATTTATTCACTTCATGATTATCTGTAAATAAACAAACAAAATAATGTAATAAATTTAATACAATTCAAAATCAAAATTATACAAAAAAAACCACAATTGTACTAAAACCGCAAAGTATCGATCGAGAACAAGCAACAGACACGGATCCGGATATAAACCGTACTTTAGATCCAAAATTTTCTTCACACCACACCACCCATCCCACACCATCAACAACCATAAAACAAAACCAAAAAACACAAAACACCGCAATACCCTTGCCTACGTCAACGAAGGTGACCGTTTCGTCCGTGACTAACCCGGACCCGTTAAGCGTTCCGCGAATCCCCTGCATTACGGTAACCGCTTCGCGTCGTACACCATTCGATTCTTTTTTATCGAGCTGCACACAAATGGGCCTTTTCATCGCCGAATTTCCAGCGGCGATTTCGCGGCCGATAATTGCTCCCGGGCGGGCCACAACGGCCCCGCGGGCCACAATGGCCGCCGCGGTGACGGCGCGCTTTTTCGGCAAAGCTCTCGCACCGTCGGCACAATGTGTCGCCGACAATGGTGGAAATGGTTCTTGGCTACGTGTTTCCGTTAGGATTTAACGGATGCGGCGAGAATGGAGGCTTTCGTGGATATGTACGCGTTTTGTTGGTGCAGAATCTTCAATGATGTTGAAATTGTAAAGAAATGGCTATGAGAATGTTATAGGATCTGGAACGATGTTATACTGGTGTTCCGCAATGGACCAAGGTCATATAATTAAATGGATAACTATATATGTAATTGAAGTACATATGTAGCTTCGTATGAATTTTGTTTATGATTAATAAATAATTCTCGGGGAAGAAATTGAAAAGTTTACTTTGTGAACTATAATATTAAATATTATTTGTTATGATTCAAATCGGTTACAGTTATCGAATGATAAGTTAGTACAATGGAAATGATAGATTATAATTGGGTATTCAAATTGATTTCATCGGAAATATTTTAAATATACATACATAAGTTCAAAATATCAAAATCGGTGAAAATAAGGGAATCCTGATTATGTAGTTTGATATTATCATCTAAAATTGGCATTCAATTGATTATTATTATGTATTTAAATATTTTTTCATATAATATGCGTATTTTATTATCTAATCTATTGAAGCAACACAAACAACATCTAATAACAAACAATAAAAACATCACATCAAGAAATTCTATAATTAATAAACTTTCACTAAAGCGTGACCCTTCGAATATTTATTGCACGCCCGTATCTATCAACACACGAAACTACGCAACCCTTATCAAAACAAAATCATCACTTCCCCATATTAATTAAGCGGACGAAAACAGCACAAACCAAAGATTGCGATCTAGTCATACGTTATATTTCTTTGCTGAAATCGATATTTCATCCATATACGCATTTCGATTGCGATATTAAAATCGCAATCGCACAAGAGATCAGACGCTAGCCATAAACGTCCTCTGCAGACGCAGACATGTTCTCGAAACATGTCTGTTTGTTGGCTGCGAAAATATGTCAGGTTATACAATTATGTCGGCGAATGCGAGCTTTAATCTGCGAAAGAAATTTTATTGCTTCACACGAAACGAGATGCATTTTTATGCGTGAGATGCAGTTTTATAGTGTGCATATGAGAACTGGAGTTTCACACCCGTTATTTTCCAATACGATTTTATATTTAAATATCGATTACAGATAACAAATTCGAATAAGTATTTACTACAATAAACATAACGTGGTTGTGAAATAATAAAAATGCCACGTGAGAGTAGAACGAGATTTTGCAAAAGATGCAAGTAAGCCTTTTAATGTTGTGACGTTTCTGATTAAGAACATGCAGGTTTCGTTTAAGGCGTGTGAAATTTCCACATAAGTTTGTGATAACATCGAATCAAAAGCGGTTTTATGACATAGGGCATTAAAAATGAATGATTCATATTCTGCAAGAATGCGGTTCACGTGGTGTAAAAATGTTATAATGTTTATTTGAGGTCGAAGTTCGAAATTGTGTAGATTGGATCTGAGGGGAATTCGAATTGAATTCATAATAGATTTTTAGAAATTATCGATAGCAAAACATCTGATATGAATATTTTTCTTGAAAAAATGGATGCGCATAAGTGCGTCATCGATAAGAAAACACACTAGATCGAAATTCTTATCTTCGATTTTAATTCCTCGCACGTAAGTGGTATATTTATTACATTATAATTTTTTGGATTACACGAGATGCTTCAAAATATCACAGTGATATTCGATATTAAATTTATTACAAAATCTAAATTGAGCAAGTTTGATTAATAGAAATTGTAAGAGTAATTAGCGTAAATAATATTGAAAAAAAAAACAATAAATCATAAATACGAAATCAAACCGAAAGATCAGATAAGTAGTGTTTCAAAATCAATGAACTATGATAATCAATAACGTTTATTATTTTCAGACAAAAAAATCGATCTAAATTTCAAATTGATCCATGAATTAAAAAATACAACCGAAACAGCTTCAGGGGATGGGCATATACAACTGGTGCAACGGGAACCACCTACTTCCTGGGCTCGAATCCGGAACCCGTTGCAATATTCAAGAATTACACCGCCAATTGACTACTTCGCATTAATTATGCATGTGGTTGCATCGAAAATAAACACGCTTGCACGGAAGAGGCTCAGTTTGCAATCTCGCCGCGAATATTATTATCCAGAGATCGAACTCAAGGAAAAGAGAAACCGGAGGATGTTGAGCAACGCCAAGAAACGAGTTTGAGCAATTGATCTTTTGAATATCGAAAAAAAACATTAACACGTCATAGACTCGTAGACCAAAACACAAGGCCGCAAACTTGGCATACGAGTCACAAGAGACTCGAGAGAAACCCAACCGATATCCGAAAGCGTATCGATGAACTCCGAATGGCGCCTAACGGAAAAGTCCGGTTCTCGATAAGAAAAATATACGTTGTTTTAATTAGTTGCACGAAATCGAGCCCGTAATCAGTTCTGAATGTTATGGATGAGTCGATCATGCGATTATTGAGGAAGGCACACTGATTGTGAGTCAATACTGAATCGAGAAACTTATGTGTTTGCAATTTTGATTAAACGTGTGGTTATGCGAAACCGCAAACGGAATATTTGATCACGTGACTCAATAATGTAATATTTATTTTTTAAATAAATTTATTGTAAATATTTGGTATACATATATTTTAAACCGAAAAGCTACTATGTAATATTAAGGAGGTCGTACAAGCCTCGGGCCACTTTGGGCCAGTTTTCTACGGGCGAAGAGAGCATTCCTCACATAACATCCACCGGCTTACATAATAAGCGGAGTGCACGCAACGACACGACTTGGCTCATGTCGTGTTAACACAATGGAAACTTCTAGGACAAAATTAATAATCGGTCGCTTATAAGTCGTGAGGGCATGGCGGGTCCGTGTGCCATCGCGCATTCGTTGTCTATATGCGGATAATTCATTGTTTGCAATTCAAAACATTGGTGGGATAAGTGGGCGAAGGTGACAGATTTTTACGCAAGTGTATCCAGTGAAATCATAACAGTTTTTTTTTTTTTTTTTATTGTGGAGGTTTGACGTTGTGCACTTTATACTACATAGAAGCTTGTTTTAATCTTGCTCAACGTGTTTATTAGCGTTGTAAAACATGGTGAACAGTCATTGATTCCTACGTGCGGTGTTGACGTTTTGGATTTTCATTTATTGGGTGAGTAATTCGAAAAGAATCGAATGAATTCATTCGATTCTTTAAAACGATACGACTAGATCCCATAATAGTGCTAGAACGGAGATTAATTTTTAAGATAACAACGGAGTTCCGTCAATACTATTGATTCAATACTTCAATGAACTCGAAGCGATGTAAAAAAATTGTTTGGATTGGTCATTTTTTGATTAAAAAAATAAATGAACTAAAATTTATCTTACAGCACCAGAATACAGTTAATCGAGGATTTTGTGCCGCTTTCGAAGCGTACAAATCGATACGTCATGAATTCAATGATGATTTTCTGCTTCACAGCTACAATTTTAGCTAATGTCAGAATTTCTTGGATTTTACAAATTACCGACGAACAAAAGTCTACGTGAATCTTTCCGAAACGTAATTCATGTGGGAGTTAGATAAATTCGATATTGATCCGAAACCTTGTACAAATGTCAATATATTAATTTTGCTGGAAATATTGAAGATCAGATAACAAAAATCATCGATCATGCGATAGTTGTGAAACTCTGAGAAATTCGCAAAAGGAAACATGGCGAAGGCTGACTGACGTTCATATATGAGTGCGATATTCCCAAGACATGACGCAAGCTCAGGTAGTTCTGTTTTTACAAAATTTTCTTCCAACATTTCTCTTACCATTGTGCAAAACTAGTCCAACGGCAATTAGACAAGTTACACAACGTCATCTAAGATTCTAGGCGAGGAGAAATTATTTTTTATAAAAAAGCTGTGTCTTTGATTTGATTCAGATGAAGTCATCCGTTGACGATCATTAAGGAAAGGAAGATTGAAAAGTTTCATAGCGGCAATTTTACCGTACTGCTTAGTTGATGTGTGCACGATTGAAAGTGGAGGGCAGCTGTTTAACAGTAAGCTACAAGAGCGGAAAGCACTTGGCAGTTATTGATCATTACTGCTTTGGTTTGCTCGCTCATTTCTTAGCAATATCGCATATGACATAACGGAGATTCACCTTTTGGTATTTCGCACTGTGGGAAGACGCGACTTTGAGTTTTAACCTTTAACTGACCGTTTATCTGAACTATACGCGAATTCAATCGGCCGCTTTTAAGTGCGACGAAACGTTGCCAAGATAACGTGTAAAATGGAACAATGGAGTCGAAGAATGTGCATAGGACAGAGCGGTATTTACCTACATTTGCGGATAGGACATACGAACCATTATTTCGGAAAATTCACACGACCGAATGATTGATTTTCGCGAGATTGCACAACGAGAAAGGAGAGATTGAAACTTTTATTTGGGCAAAACGACAATATGCATACGACAATATAACAATGGGGGTATTGGCAAATACGGGAAATTTCACGGGGGCGTATTGGCAAATACGCGTGCGAGTAAATCGCGTTCGACAGTTAAAACAAGATAGTAAAATGATTTATTGAGCAACGATCAAATTGTACTCATTGTTTCATTGAAAAAACGTGTGTGTTCGGATCGACGAAGAAGATTGATGATTCCCGCAAATCGGAAATAAGATTCATTCGAACGAGAAATTTCGAAGCGAATTTCTTTCAACTTATTAAACGATCTTAAAGTGACTCAGCGATTTGGAAAACCATTCAAATCATCACACGAGAACTCCAAAATGTAACAGTAGGGGATATTTAATATGTTCACACATAGGTAGTACTTTAGTTGAATAATTGCGGGAACGTGTACACGTAATATAACAGCGCGTATGTCGAGCTCGTGCATTTTTTTCCCCGAACGCAATTTGAAATTGTCTGATGATTAATATTTGCTCCTCATCAATTCGCCATCCTGAGACGACGAGAGATTTCTTAACAGGTGAAAAAAGCAAACGGAATTTACTGTTATAATGAATAATCACAAAAAAACCGAAACACACGTATTCGGATCTTAGGTCAGTACTCATCAAATTAACTCGCGTTCTTCCATTACGTAAGAATCGAACTAGCGGTTCTCAAATGTGGGTGCGGCCATCACGCGCGACCTCGCCGGACTAAGGATTAGTTCGAAAAAGCCCAAAGCGTCGTAGGATTGTGCATTTTTCGATAAATTATATTGAATGCTTGTATGACCTCAAGGCGAAAATCGAAATGGCTTTTGCCGCTTCGATGCTAATGACATAATAATAACTAGTGAAACGTTTAGTACTCTAGATTTCATTCACCGCAAGAGGATGTGTTAATATTTCTGATCCAGTTATTTTGCTGTCGCTTTGTGCGTTTCGTTCAAATTATTCTGAAAAGCGGATGTTTTAAAAAGATAAAATACAAAGTTTGAATCATAAACTAAAATAATACAGTTACGTAGATATGAATAAAATGTTATTATTTCAAATTTTTTATCTTTAATCCTAACGGAAGGAAACTAAAAAAAAAAATGCAACTAAAAAAAATATAAATTTAAAAATGAACATACATTATTTTGAATATACACAATCTAAAAAAACTCCATAACCCAATTCGCAAACATTGACACTGCATTCAGATACAAATCTCATCAATCTCTTGTGACATACGTGACATTCTATTATCGCCGATCCATTTACATAAGTCCACGAAATACGACGATCACATTTTCGAAATTGGGAACCGCTGCGCGATCAACCGGGTTTAACTGGACCGGTATGGCAGCATTCGTATGACGGATAATGGCTTTAGAAATACGCGGTGTGTAACGGTATCCCGCTGAGCAGACCCACTTGAGAAGCCCTGATCACGACAAAATACGAATTACACGCCGGGCACTTGCAGTATCGAATAAAAGTAACGTTACACATATCGTATCGACATTGGGACGTTCGAATGCTGCGAGGGATAAGTGTCTTTCTTTAGATGCTAATGGTATGGTGGAGTATTTATTTGAAACGGTTAAGCTTTGTGAAATGGGTTGATTGTTGGATTTGATGTGTGAGATTATTTGGTAATGAAATATTTGGCTCTTTGAGTTACTTTGACAATCTCATCCTTTACACATTTTAAGAAACGTTAAAAACTTTATATCACATCTGAAACAATTGACCTAAATTTGATTATAGATATAGAGAAAATGCAAATGGAAATTTAGAAAGAGAAACAGATATTATTGATTAATTGAAAAAATAATGGTTTCTAAATGGACACATGAAGTGTCAAAATAATATCTGATAGCAATATAATTTATTATTACAATTTTTTTTTAAAGATAAGGAAAAATGGATAAACATCCTATGGATGGAATCAAAAACAGTTATTCGGGTTTAATAAGATATTGGATACATTTTTCACCAGACTTAAATATCCAATATCAATCGATGCGGTGGATCGAAATTTCGATTCGAGGAGTGCGAAGTTGACGACGTCTGAATTGAAATTAATTCGCGGCCATTTAACGGCTCAATTGACACAATGGTCCACAGGGATATACATAGTTGTATTAACCCGTATCTAGCCTTTCGGACCCTCGCCGCATGTCGACGGTTAAATTGAACTTCAAAGGCACCCCTTTCATGTTGATTTGTGCCTTGGCCTAATTATGTAACAACGGGTTCGAATTCGTTACCTGCTGGTCGATTTTCGTGCAAAATTTGAATACGTTAATTTTCAATAATCGGTCACATTGATTGATTGATTGATTTATTATAAACTGAAATTGAAAAAATATCTGTGTGAGAGTAGAAACGTCGATGTGTATTGTTAGTAAATAAACTCAATCAAGAATGAATACTGACGTAATGTATTATGCCAATTTTTAGCAAAAAAATTGAATTATTGTTTTGAAATTCACTTTATCGTTATTAGGCGTGATATGGAAAAGTTGTAAATAGAATATAATCTTGTATTGAAAAAAAAAAAATAAGAACTTTAGAGATAGGCGAAGGCCAATCACTATCGAAGAATTTTATCTGCTAATAATCGAAGTATGCAGCAAAAATATTTCAACAGTTAAAACTGGAACATTATGCCCAAATATCGGCCTTGAATACCTTTCAATTTCTTTGTTTATGATGTAATCGAGAATTAGATCATACATTATTCTGGAAAATGTCAAAATCCCAATCGTTTACGCATAGTTAAGAGGCACGTCTTGAATTCGATTTGAATCAATTTAGTAATTAAGCAAGACCACGAGTGGGTATACATTTTGAGAACGCATTTGATGTGACGTAACGAACCGATGTATGTATATGTCAGTCTAAAATTCAAATGAGTTTATTTTGACTTTCAATTAAAGCAACGAGCCCGTTTGCCATTTACGGTTAAACACACAGAACTCGCTCATGACTTCTCAATATGAAAACAATGTCTAATTTAAAATGTACACACGTCCATTTTGTATTTGCCAAAGTTGAATTTCTTATTACGTTTCGACAAACGTACAAAAGCGTTGCGGATGCGAGCTTACATGAGAACTGACAGACGCTTCTAATAATACAGAATCCGAAAAAATCCCGTATATTATAACATTTCCGAATTCGTCCATTATTATTACCTTACGGATATAACGGCTCTGAAATCGCGAAACGCACTTTATTAAAAGTGACACAATAGTATCACTATTGTTCTGTAATACGAAACGGAAAGAACAAGATTCGTAATTTTTTTCATAAAATCAAAGCGTGTCGGCGTGATTGCGACAATTGGCGGCCTAATGAAACCTACAGTTTTTCGTGAGATTCAATCAACACTATACACAATCCGAAGACGGACGATTTTCTCGGCCAAACCAACTTTTTACGTCCAATTAATCGTCATTGCGGGTCGTCGACGGGGTCGCTAACTGCAATCAATCGATTAACGAGAACCTCATAGAAACGAGATTGTTTTCTATATAAACATATGGGAAATCGTCAATACTCCGATAAAAGGTCGACTAAAGATTGAAGGAGTCAGTAATTAAAGAGCGTTGGCACACTTCTTCGACGGGTGAATAAAAAGTGACGCGACACGTAACGGGAGACGTGCAACGGTTAAAGCTCATAGCCGCCGATTAATTGCTCTTAATTATTCGGAATACTTTAATGAAATTCACTAATGACCGTATGAAGTTGTCATGGATCGATTTCGGGATCTTTGAGTGCTTCGGTGGCATGGCGGCGACATTATCTCCACTGTTCTCGAGAGAACGTTCCAGGTCAGATCAAAAGCAGGGCCGGCTTCGGCCCTGGGCGATTTATACGCGTATACTGCTTCATCATTACCGTTATCGACGGAATTCGATCACTATATGGTAGTTGTTACGTAATTGTTACCACTCATAGAAAGGAACGCGTCACGAACTTGACGCAACTTACGAGACCGGTGAAAACACTTTTTTTTCCATTCATCGGACTCGAGGCTTTGTCCGAAGAAATTTTTAGTACGTGAAAGATCGTGAATTCAATAAAAATCGAATTATTCTGATGGATAGAATGTGCCAAATGGGAAACCCATCAAACGAGTTCGACAACACGAATCAATCACATTTGCATAAGCGCGGCCATATTTCGATAATTTATTAATATGTAACGTTCAATAATGTAAATGTTCTTATTTACAAAACGATCTTACGTGAAATGAGCGCTTCGCCACAAATATATAAAGTGACGCAACTCAATGTTCGTTTTTGGCCCTCGGGCTTTGTGCATATCTCTAGTCTTTCCGTGTTACGGTTCGCGTTCGTGGACACGCGAGGGGGTCAATTCAATTAATTTGCCGATAAATATGGGTTTTTACAAACGTTTTAGAAAGTGTTTTCGATCGAGAAGTCTACTGGTGAGCTTGCAATTCGACTGGATGCCGTTTCAATGTCGGTCCGCGTAGGCGTGGGGAAAAAAATTATACAAATCGTCGCTTAATAGACATCACGATCGGAAAAAAGACCGAGATCTAAGTGGTAAACAAGAGATAAACACTCCGAAGAGCCGGAAGTCGAATACCGCTAGTTCAGATAGATTATATTATTACGTGCTCGTCTCACGTCGATATTTGACAGTGTTTACGTCCAAGTTTAGAGGTAATCATGTGCAACTGACTTTTCCTGTTGCGGATCGTTTACCGTTCACGAAAACCATTATTCAATCATTATTTACGACTGCATCATCCATTGGCATAATGCGACGTGACTCTCGTAGAACATCCACGTGAAAATCCTTGAACATACATTAACATATAATACGATAAATCTAGCATATTAAATTAATACTGAAATGCAAAAACGCACACCATAGACGGACATTCTCAACAAACGCACGATCTTGAAATAACCAAAGGAATAATAAAAAACTTGAATCGATATAACCGATAAAATTGCGCAGCCGAGCACGCGGATTCGATTCGATTATAATATTCGCGCGGGAGGAAAACAAACTGCACTTATTTCGAGCAATAAAATCGTTTATACAATAAATCAAGAATGCGATTTAACAGCGGAGCCATAGTTATATCAGTTGCGCTATTTATGTGAGGTCGGATACCCCGGTGAGCGTTTCCCTTATTTATCGGCGATCGGTATCGCTCCAGCACCGCTGAATTATGTTCCGGGATAGGACAGGATAAGAGTCTGGGATCGTGATGGGAAACGAAAATCGGGAGATGCCTTCTAGATATGAACGTCGATCGGGTTGGGTTGGGATTTCAGCTGAACGCTGAGGAATGCGCCAAAATGCGGCCAATTGATATATGAGCGAAGGATCGGTTGGCTTTGGCGAATTCGAAATATTAAGTTCAAATAAATTTAAGAAGATTATCTGAATTTAGACCATTTCTGAATCGTAAATCGAATCCTTTGTAAATCGATTTGAGACGAATCGGTGATATTTCAAGAATTTATTGCGTCCGAGATTCGATGCAACTGATACACTTAAAATGTTAAAGAGAATTTGCTCTATTTTCAGTTTTGTATTTGCGTTTCGAATCAGTGCAATAAATATAACTAGATCCAATTGAGGGTATACAGCGTGTTTGAAGAAATAATTATCGAGTAGAAATTAATCGAAAATTGTAAATAAGTTGTGTAGTACGACTCAATTAATACATTATCATCAAATGAAAGGCGAGCGAATGTGCATGATGTAATAATTTACACCGGCATACAAATTAGCGCAACTGTTTCTCCACAGTGCATAATAAATAAGTTTTTTCTAGTTTCGATACAGATTGTCCATTCGAACACAAGAACCGTTTTACGAGAAACGTCACAGAATCGAATTAGTTTCGTCGTCAAAGGTGGATACTTCAATCGAAATGTTCGATAGCAGTTTGTGTTTACAGCACTTTACCGTTAACCAGTTAACCCGTTCGCTCTTCTGACTCTCTGTTATGTAAACGTTGTGCAATGTCGGACCGATCACTAATCGATTCGCCACTCTTTCGAAAATTATACATTAAAACACCGCAAAAGTTCAATTACCATCGGGCGGAAATTGAAATTTCACACATACGAAAATTTGCACTTTGCGCACAGGACGTAGACCGATTTTTCAAACGCCGAGTCATGATCGAGTGCAGCGTCACTGCAATTTTAACCGAATGCAACCGACCGGTCGAACCTTCATCGTTTGGTCAATGTTTGCGCCGTTGAGAGAGCAGGTGACCCGCAGTGGCACGACTGCGAGATCGTGACACTCGTGAGCCATGATCCAGGGTTCGAATCCGGCTGAAAAAAGAGCAACAGCGATGCCGAAAGAAAACGACAATAAAAATGTCCGGCACGATAAGCACGGAGGATCTTCGAATGGCGGACGTCAGTCGTGTTAGCGTGCTGTGGTTGTTGCAGTGATAGTTCTGTTGTCGGGACCTCATTTAGTGAACTTATTCAAGTTGAAGGTGTAGAAGATAATGAATTTTTAACAATAGGGTAACGATATAAGTGGTGGACCATATACCTGCAGTTGATCATTTTTTGGAAAAATGTAAAAATTAAGGTTTTTAAAATGATAATTTTTTTAGAAAGGGTGCGATAGATAAGCTGTTTTAAAACTTATCCAACACACTCTTTCTGGAAGAATCTTTAAAAATTCTAATTTTACGTTTTTCTAACACATAGTCAACTACAGGTCCATCACTGGTTTCGTTACCCTATGCGTTGATATTTCAATACAAAGTAAATGGTTTAAGCCTTGCTGAAGACTTTAGTAGCTGTTTATTATCAAAGAAATAAGTGGCACAGTTTTTACATGGATATCCTTGGACCCATAATCATTTGGCAAAGAATTATTATTAGTATTCAAACTAATCAATAGTCACTTTCCACAATCACTAATGGATACATGTGATAAAGAAAAAAAAAACGAATAAACTTAAAAAAAATATTTCAGAAAGCCTTGTCTCAGCAGACGCATAGATTGCACTCGATAATGACGATGATGACAACAAGAAAATTAGTACATACTCATAATAAAAGTGAACACACAAATGACGTACTGAATGAGTCACTGTTTACCTACGAGCACAAAAGACAAAAACCGAAAGCATCAACACCGTTTTAAACCAGAGCCACTTTTCCTTAAAATCCCAAACACCGATGACTCACCCAACATGCCCCAGACGACCGTTTACCGACTTCGACCGCTGCATCGTGCCCGCTATATTATGAATCGGTGTCGAAAGCGTCCATTGAATGCAATATACGACAAAGGACGACGATGGCGCGGTCCTTGAACGACCCAGGAGAGTTCGCCACGCGAATTTGCACGGCGGCCATAAATGGTCGCAGCCGCGGCCATCGCGACAGCCTCCACAAAGGAGTCTCCCGCGGCGCGTTCCAGGGAAATTCCGATTGGGTTTTCTTTGTTTCGCGATTGTTCGTTGAATGAGGTATGGTTTCGGTTTTTGTATGGGTTGGTATCGGGATCGGGTCGCTTTGAGGTTTGATCGAAGTGGGGTTGTTTGTTGGAGGTGGTTGTTAAGAGCGAGCGGAAGCGGGGAGTTTTTGTTTTGTTTGAGGTGAAGGTTTTGAATTTATATGCATCTTTAATTCAATAAGGGTTGGGATATATGGAAAAATATTTTATTTTTATGATTTACAAAATATTGTTGGATGTTCGAATGTTTTTTTTATTGTAAATGTGAAGTATTCTTGAGTACTGAATCAAATCATTGGAAGGTAAAAATGAAAAACAAATCGATTAACACCGAGGATCAATACATTCAACGCGCTCGAACAATCGACTAACTTTTATATATACACTTGGGTTTGTTTTTATGCGATACATTCCACGGAGAGTCGCATATAAAAAATTCGCATAAAATAATACTTGAACTATATAGAAAGCTGAGGGTTAGGTTCCATTATTTTTAAAAGCCGCATAACTTCAAATCAATGTGATAGAATGTACCAAAAATCACATAAAAAAAGTTTATAAAAAATTCATAAAAACAATACATTAGTATTTATCATAGAATTGCTTTATTAAAGTCTATTTTACAAGATAATCGTACAAATTATCGTTATCAGTCAGCATACATATTTATATCAGAACTATCATCAATAAACGATAATAATCGGCACGGTTTATGATCTTGGCCCAGATCACTTTCATCACTGGATGAAAATGAAAATGAATTCAATGATGATGATTCAATGTGAAAATGAGCTTTGTCCTCTATAGAAAAATGACGGATAGGTTCCATTACTTTTGAAAACCGCATAACTTCAAAATTGCATAAAAAAGACCCAAGTGTACTATACAAAAAACATACACAAACATAAACGATATCATATCAAGTATCAAAAAACAAATTGCACTATCAAGCGCAATTGCCCGAAGAAATAACTCGAAATTTTCGCATTATCAAAATTGCACCATCGTCCGAAATTGAAAAATAAAAAAACAACATGCATCTGCGAAAACGAGCCGTATTTGCGCACAATCGCCGCTTTGAATTGATGGTGTTTTAATCGAATTTTGATTTTGGCGCGAGACCGGCAGTTGTTGACCTTTCGCGGACCGGCGGGAATTCTCGCGAATTTCTCGATAATTCGCGGTCGGGGCTATTACCGGTGCTCGGTTGTTGTGCAAAACGATAGCCTCTCTCTTTCTCTCTTGCGGGTAGTACTCTGTCTCCGTGGTTTGTTGGATGATTGTGAGTTATCAAGGATTCGCCACGGGATGTGTGTGTGTTCGGTTTATTGTTAGTGCTACCCGTGTTTTGTAGGTGCGTTTAGAATGTGCTTGTACGGTGCAGGGTGATTTATTGGGATGTTGTTGAGTGTTTTTTAATAGAAGGTCGTTTATTACAAACATTCCAAGAAGGAAATGCATATGGTCATAATAAATTCGAGATAAAGTTGATTTATTTTATACTTTTGTCATTGTTTTTATTGTACAGGGTCACTGCAAGTACGATAAATAGATTCACCATTGTTGAAGTAAAACTTCTTTGGCGGCGTTAGTTCATAAAAATGCATGATATACTTACATATATTCTTTAGATATATTATGTGATCGCTACTTCGCCAGTCGTTTTCAAAATTTAAATCTATTCGAAAACTATACACAATCAAAATATCAATTCAAAGATTTACAAGAAAAAAAATTCTTGTGAATCTATCAAATTCATATTTTCCCCATATAAAATATCGAAACTAACACCAACTCAATATATTGATCAAACATTAAAAATATCAAACTTATCAATATTCTACAATCCACGATCCCATTCAAAATGAAAAACCGACGAACCACAACCCACTTTTCTCACCGATCCCGCTTCCGCCCATCGAACACGGCCATCTTCCACATCCCCGCATCCTCCCAAATAGGTTTTTCCGATAGGCGGATCGCAAGACTCGCCAGCACTATCATTACGGCGCAATCTAAACAGGATAAGCAGCGTCGTTCCTCGTTCGTGAGCACGCGATGCTCTCGGCGCTAATTGCCGCCCTCTTATGTGTTGTTGCGCTATTAGCGACGCCGTTCGCGTGCCATCAAACGGTCTTATGGCGGTTCAGGGGTTAGCGAGGGTGGTCCCTGAAATACCGTCGCAGTCAAGGTTGTAAATAGATTTGGTGTTCTATGGTTGAATGTGTGCTTTACTGGTAGCGTCGTCTGCGCGTTTGTATAAGCGCCAATTGAACTTGACGCTAATGTCGCGATGTGTACGACTCGTGTGTAAAATGTGCTTGTTTCTTTCAATTCGGATTTATTTTATAATGGCATAATCGCAGGGTTGTACGTTGACCAATAAAGAGCGTATTTTTAGCGAGAGATTGTTCTTTATGGTCGGTCTATTCAGATTACAGAGGTAGTCGACAGAATTATGGGACATTACTTTGTTTTAACGCTGAGGGTGCACGTAGCGTAAAATGAAAAATAATTGGTTCATACAATGTCGAGGAATCCTCCGATTAACCCTGTTACGCTCGCAACAATTGTGGGCCTATTAAGTTGTCGTTCGTTAGGATGATGATGAGATGAGTGCAATTTATGAATGTGCAATGACGCCTTCGGGTCGCATTGTACGGGGGAGGAGTCGGCTTGGATATTTCCAAGAATAAACCTACTTTGTTTTAAAATACAACAGTACAAATCAATAAATCGAGTGGGATACATGTGCGAGGGTATTTCTCACTTTATTTTTAGCTTACAATCGAGTGCACATGTATCGAAATGTTTCCGGCACGTCACCGGAGTTAAATTCGATAAGCACCTATAATAAATCTATCGTTCAATTAGCACGGACGCATTAGAAGATCACACGTAATTACGATAATTTAGAGAAGACCATAACGGACCACAGCTACCAATGATTTGTAGGGCATACGTGAGTTGTTGAAATAAATGAGCACTATCAATATGACCCGGTAAGCGTAATACGTATGTACGTACACACATTAAAGAAAATTAGCAGCATTATACAGTTACAATTTTAATAACTACGAATCACATCGCTGACTATATAACGCGACTTTTAATTGTCAACTATAATTTCGTGACGCATCGCTGAGAATTCAATCAACACGAACATTGTTACAGAATCAATAGGAAATTTCGCTTTTTAATAAAACGATGAGAAAAAACGACCCAATATCATAACCTTTGTTCGTAAACGACAGTTTTTCTTTTTGACATCCGCGATGTTTGAAACACGCGATGTTTTCGCGCACTCAATGGGCCTCCGACACACTTCACACAGCACCTTGAAAGTATAACGTTCAGTCTCGCCACGATTGTGATAAAATAAAGCAATTTATTATCGATGCACTTAAACGATCCGAAACCACTGGAAGACACGGGACGGCCCGAGGTGCTTCTGTTCTGCGGTGGGTGGGTGAATGGGTGCCATCGTCGTTTTTAGTATGACGATTTCGGTCATCACACGTGAACCAGTTACGACCGCAGAAGAGAATATCGCGAAAGTCGAAATGGTCCGTTTGCGGACGCAGTTTCACATGTGAATATACTGCCTGTTAGGGAATCGTAGATTTCTACGAGTGTGTTCGGATCGAAATGTGGTTCTGCGGTCAGATAGCGAAAACGTGGGAGCCGAACAAGTCCCAAACCTTCGGAGCAAAACAAAATGCGGAGTACGAGTCGTCGAGATTCCATAGCGTTCGATGAGACAAAACAAGTCCGGTTTGAGTGCTCTTGGATTTTTCAGTGAAAAAAAATATCGAGAAATATTTTTTTTATATAAAATTTGATTATAACACGTATAGAATTGCAAATACTGATTAATAATACAGGAAAAACAAATTAACGACTTCACGCATATTCAACGTGCTTGCATAAATTTGATACCGCGCTCACGTTGCGATACGAAGAAGTGCAAAAATGCATTTTCCAAGAACTCATTCTCGACACCTATAATTTAGCAAATTTGAAAAATAAAAGAAGAAAAAATTAAATTTAGCACTTGAGAAAATTAGATAATCGCACGTCGTTAAAATAATATCGTAAATATTGTTCATCATTTACTGATTTTGTATGCGGCAATTATGATATTATTGCACATTGAAACATGCCTCCGAGTGTTTCGACAGACGGTCGTCGTATTACATTTCCCGTATTACCTTACGTGCAATTGACAATGCTTCTGCGTACGTACACATAAAATATAAAAAATTGACTCGTTTGAATTCGACGCGTCCATATCGCCATATCGAACGACCGCTGAAAGTGGCTCTCACGCATACCGGACGAAAATTATGGAAAACCATTTCAGAAATTGCTGTCATGGTTTCTACGGAAGTTGTGCTAGGTGCACCCGAGTTTATATTATTATTAAATTGCAACATAGTGTGTCAGCAGCCGTCCCAGTTTGGCTCTTGGTTACTTTGAGACCGCAAAACGTTGTTTTACCTTCGAGCCACGTTTCACTAGTACGTAGTTTTATGCTCAATATTTTCGGATGATCACTATTTTCCGGAAAAAAAAAGAGAAAACATTCGGTCGATCTTTTTCTAGATGATTTATAATGTCACAACGGTTCTTTATCAATGTCGGAGATATGGACAGAAGGAAAACTCGATATTTCTATATCTGTATAATCCGCTCAAGTGCAAATATAATATTATTATCGGCGTGACAGATATCGCACGAATGACATAAGTAAGATATGAAAAAGGATGTAAGTACAAATCAAATAAATCATAATATTGATACCGGTAGATTAACGGCGTCTGAAGAGCATAAAATTTCAATCCGATTTAATAAAAATAAGATATTTTCATCTTGTTTTGGTCATAATGCGCACATGCGGCCATAAATACGTCTTCTACGGTATACGTTTTGACGAAAGGCCTTCCTACTTTGTAAGGTTGGACCGCGTCTAATTTACAACAATATACGGCTGCAAAGCCTAGCCACATGTAGACAACTTTAGCATTGCTTTTACATATAAATATCAAGGCTATGCAAAACAAACGAGGAAACGTCCACGTAGACGCATACAGTTCCGAAGATCGAACATGCTGGGATCTCCGATATTGATCGCCAGTAATTATCAGAAAAGCGTAGGCAGTCCAACCTGGGCAATATTGGTGGAGATATTCGAGCGTGGGCGATATTGGAATACAAATTGGAAGCTGAAAAAAACGGCCCGATGGACATAGCACACGAGTATCGTCACCTTTTGGGATGTCGAAAATTGATTGTGCACATACGCCGAGAGAATCCGTTAGTTTCGTCGTTCGACGTGTTTCCAGATTGAAAAATGTCGAATTAACGCATTCGTGTCTGATAGAAATTCACGCTACGCCGGCGTCGAAATAAAATAAACCGATAGGAAAAAAATTCACGTAAGACCGGTTACTTGATTGAATTTGCATACTTCGGTGGACAAATTAAGTGATTCAATAGAAAATAATCAATGTACGGAACGTTACGCTGGCGGGCGCTCGTTTACACGATACTTCCAATTTAAATAAGGTGTAATTCGATTTGCGCGTTAAATAAGCGAAGGCTGCTCTGCACGATCGGTTTGTTAATGCACACTTTTTTTCTAGTGTGTAATTTATTCAGGTTAAAACGATTTTTCAACTTTATAAGGAAATGGCGCGTGTTTTTTAGAGCCGCACGCTCGATCTTTTCATCGATTATCATAGCGCAGATGTGAATTGAACCGACCGGTGAAAGAATGATACAATCTTGAATACTAATATTATCAGTGCTTGCATTAAAATAATCGATTGCATTGATAGTTTTTTTGACGCCGCGGTAACTGTATCCATTGGAAATGAATGAAAAATATTAACGAGCAAAAAACATTCGTGTAAATAAATCAAAGCAACAAAAGGAACTCGCGGTACTCGGATATCGAACGTTGCAGTACTTAACGTGGCGGGGGAACATCGCAATTTGTGCAACCGACTTATAATAAATTACCCAATATATTTATATTATCTCGTACACATCGAAGTCGTATATCGTTTACAAAACTAGGGGACGCAGGAAACAAACACCGATGATCGAGGAGCGGTTCGGAAGTCACGTAATTAATGTTTACCGTCGAAATGAGGGGCACGTAACAGTGGCTCCCAATACTTTTTGCGAAAATTAAATAATATGCATAATATAAAAAAAAATTAATAGAAATATAAACAATAATTGATGTAAATTTATATTTGAAAAAAAAATTAAAATCGTAAATTCTTGTACGATTACGATGCAAATTTGAGAACCTATGACTTTAGGGTGGTTTTGGTGACACGTGGCAGTATACCACACCCTCATTACCTTCCAAATTATTAATAAAGGGATATGATTTGAGGAGGGTGCTGAAATTGGCGAAATCTCCTCGCACCAGCATATGACGCTAAATTTTGGACGCGTGGGCGCGCCGCTCGATAGGCAACAATTTGCGAATAAACAACCGAGGGAGCATTTGTCTTCAACCACAGTGCGGGGTTCCGACAGCTTCAATGTCGATGTCGTATCGAAAATTGATTCTGTTATTAATGAATAGGCTAACAAGAAACAGATTTCAACACAGCTGCGTTTGAAAACGGCGCCGTTGTAGAGCGAGTCCTCAATTAAACGCGGCACTTGCGATTTCCGAAATTCAACAATGAATCATCTATTTCACACGAAATTTGTTTAATTAGATCAATTTGTAAATATAAATAAACAAATTTTTATATGAATATTATCGTCATGCAATTTATATAATATAATTTGAAAGCTTTTCTGATATCATCAGAAATTCAAATAATTTTTCTATGTATTATACTAATAAGGGAACAATCACATCTTTTATAACATTTATTGTTTAACTTATCTAGTAATTGGAATAGACTCAATCAACGATTTTAATCCTATAAATGAAGATATTTGATTAAAAAATCAAAATGCTTTTGGTCTATAAAATTAACGAGGTCCCACAATAGTCAAAGCACACCGATTATCGCCATTGTTCCCGATCTAGCCGCATTCGAAATTAACAAAACTGCCCGATAGCAGCCAATAAATTGCGTTATCGAACGGCCGCACGTTTACTGACCTCACTACCTGTCCGCGCAATAAAAAGCGGTTATCAGCGAAATCCGTTAGTGGGTTATCGAGCAAAACAAACAATCGGCCTTTACCTCGTATAACTTCGTGTTTGTTCACGGGAGAAAACGTCGGCGAAATGGCACTCTCCGTGTTTTTTCCATCAGAAACTCGTGAACGAAAATCGAAAATGGGCACAAGGCGGGAAATTAAGGCATGTTTCGCGGCTCAAAGGTCGCCCGTAATGGCGAACACGCAAAAAAGAGTACCGAATCAATATACACACATTGTACGCAACGTTTAGAGAATCGGGCCACAATTACGGAGCAGAATTTTTCGAGGTCTCCAAATTGGTTGTTTTAATTTCGGCTTCGTTGTAAAACTGATGATGATGAGATCGTGTACGTTCCGATTCGATTTGTTCTTAAAATTAATCTTTTTATATGTAAAAGTGCACGATTAAAACATATGCGAAGGCGAGGTCCATACGCCGACCTTCGAATAATTCAAGTTGAGAAATAATTGAACGTATGTACCACTTCAAATGTCCGTGCATGTAACAAATTAAGAAGCATGTTGCAGCCGAATGCATATATTCCTTCGGCAACTTCGATCACTGAGATACAATGTAGCCATGAGGCTGCAGTAATGAATTGAGCAACAGGATCGCTCGTAAATTTCAAAATTGCGCACTCTAATTCTGAGAAATTGTGCACGCGTGTATATAAAATACACTTTGTATAGTCTTCGGGGTATGTGCGCTCACGAACCATTGTACCTAGATAATCGATAGTGTATGCATTACGGATATAACTCCCGACTGTACAATAAATATTTAAACAAAAAGGCAGAACGTCGGTAATAAAACCGGCGATAAATACGAAAATGACCGTTCCATCGATTTTCTTTGGGTCTAAAAAACGAGAATTTCGCGGTTGATGTATCCGTGAAATTATTCGGTATTTTATCGGTGAATTGGAGAATGGAAATTTATAACATTATGTTGAATTTTGATGTAATCTGTACGTGCTTATCTTTAGAACAATTGTGTCTAGAAAAGAGTTGTAAATTAGAGGAAGAGCAATCGCGTGAGCTGTTAACGAAAACGTTTCCGAGACGTTATCAAGAACCCTGTCTACCTTCAGTTTGTATAGTTCTATCTTTTTGGGTCGAGAACTTCGAAAATACTTCAAACAAAAAAATGTTTATAATAACTTTTACATTACGCAACTATTATAATTGCTTAAAATCTTAACACGAAAACCTTGATTCATAATTTGAAACGATTTAGTAATTTCTACCGATCGATTTCTATATTATTTTTATCGAATAAAATTATGTTCATATTCATTTTATTGCCCTCATTATCGTTTCAAATTGCTATAAAATAAAAATCGATTTTCAACCATTTATGGCATAAAGGGCGCCGAAGCGACATCGCGCACACGTACGTACACAGTAATGAGCGGTTGAAATTATGGGACAATCGTCGTTTTCAATTCAAATCACGTCTTCGAAATAACATCGTGCCGTCTTCTTAACCGTACTCAGGGTGGGATGGGATCGCGTATCTCGCTAACCATATTATAATATTATTAAATTGAGTTTTTCACGAATAAAAGATTCGTTTTTGTTAATCCGATCACGTAAGGTATGCGGTACTGCTGGATTATAACTGGATTTTTGTCATCTTACCCTACATCAGCGACAGTTATATTAGGATCGTGATCCTGACTGAATAACAGTTAATACTGAACGAAACGTGAGCTCATTCTATACACAGATCGAAAATATGTTATTTTAGGACAAACGAATTTGCAAATATAATTATGTATGTAAACATGTAAATTGTGTTGGTGGAGCCGGATATTTGTGCTCGAGAATCGTAGTTGAAACAGCACTGAACAAACTAAACGAGTATACGAATTTGGGCAAGAAAAACGAAAATATACAATGGATTATCTATGAAAATGACAAAACATTTGGGCCAAACATATAATCATCACCTATTGAAAACACACGGCCGTTTACGACGTAATAGTACCGGTTACGAATCACTTATCGTATATTTGAACGCGTGCGGGTTTTCCATCTCCATAATGCGTTATCTCAAAATATTGAGTTAATTAACAGAGCCTTAATTGTTTTGAAAAACTAATAGTCCGAATATGATGAAACACGTATCCGATTAATTAATTCCGATCGCTTTTAATTGATTACCTCTGGTGAAGAATAAGGACCGCGTACCTAGGATATGTGAACAGTGTTCGTATGTGAACGCGCGCGGGTCATGACATTGTGGAATTGTCTGTCTATATAAAGACAACAGGTTCTCCAAGTGTATGATAAAAGCGGAGGTGCTTCAACTGTGCTACGCAAAAAATCGATCTTTTATATACGGAAAATGTACGAAAGAAAACAACAAAAGCGAGCGGAATCGAATCGAATTAACAACGGCTTAAACTTTTTCTGCTGTCGCACCGTATAAATAATGGTTACGAAAATTTGGAATTTTTTGCGAGATTTCTGCGAATTGGAAATGTTTTTATAACTATATACAGCTTCTTAAACAAAGTTGTCAAATATGATTAGTAGAAAAAAAGCGAATCGACATGTCAAAACCATTGCATTTTTAATTGATAAAAAATATAAAATAATAAATGACACATCGTATTGAATTAATTAAAAAAACGATAAACATACAAATACGGACATAGTGATATTTTCAAACAAACAAAAAAACATTAAATTATGTACACACTTCAAATCGAACAAAATGAATAGCGCGAATACCAAGAGTAATTATGTACCGCGCAAACCTTAACATAACACAATGTAACGGTAAGAGCAATAAAAGAAAAAGAAAAATCATCTTATTATATACGACAATGGCGATATTTACTTACGAATAATAAAAGAAACGATCATAAATTCTCAGTTCCGGCTTAATTGCACACTACCGATTCGTCACGGACAAGATAGACGCTCCACATTATTATCTCGGCGTTCACGTAACGACGTTTATACGGACTTTTTTGTACCGCAAATGTACAAAGATCGAGGCGGCGAAAAAAAATACGTACACATAAATAAAATTTAGTCGGACAGGTGTAAAGTTTGGCGGAAAATTACGGAACAGAAGACCCGGGGTGCCAAACGAAGCCGAAAAACGCCACTTGACCAAATTGTTTACGCGCCGCGGAGCACGCTGCAATTATACCACTTTTCGCTATTATCTCATGTTATTGAATTCGATATGGCTTGACGCAGGAAGGAAACGCCGATTATGGACCATTCGACCGCCTCGTGATCTATATATTAATTAACTGGAAACTGGATGGCCCCTATGGGTGGGCGACGAATTTTTTCTGTGAGAGCACACCTCGTATTCGAGCATTTTTTTAAATTTTATCAATAACATTTGGTCTTTCTTAAATATAATTATTATCAGATTCAGATTGTAGAGCATATTTCAATAATATGTCTTTGAATCAATGATTCAAGATATAGGAAACTTTTTCGAACAACCTAGTCTATTTAAATCACCCAATTTTAACATAGTTACAGATCAATGGCATGTAATCAGGACATCTCTAATGAGCATTAATTAAATATAATACGCTCGATAATTATGTAAATTGTATAACTAAGCACTTATAGATATAAATCACGTTTCATGAGATAATTCCAAATGTTTACCAATATATCAACTACTGCGTTATGAACGGATTTAGGCGTCGACACGTAGAAAATCGTAAGTGAAAAGCCTTGCTAGTAAACGGAGCAGATTACTAGTCTAGTGTAACCCGGCTTTTATCTATCTGCCCACGTTTGCATCAGAACACCAATAAAGGAAGAGATTTAACACGCGATTGCGTATTGTTCACGGACAAGTATCGGATTAGTTGCTGTTCCTTTACCGCTGGTTAATGCGAAACGTGCACGTGCTCCGATTCCAAACAAAAAAGAGGCATACGTTAATAAAATAAGCGTTTCTGCCAAACTAGGTCTGCTTGCATATCGAAGTACGTGGTGTTTATTGAAATAAAATCGAAACGCGGACGAAGTCGTGCGTGAAAAACGCGTCCACTGCTAAAATGAAATCGAAGCTTTTTACCGGTGGTATATAAATTAGCGAAATTGTGGGACACGTTGGACAAAAACGACAAAGGCTTGTCGTTCGTGCCTAATCGTAATAATTATATGCGAAATCTCGGTTTCGAAGGAACGCCAATGCAGAGAGGCGTCGAAAAAAAGATTTATAATGTGTACGTGTAAAACACGCTCACAGTTTTCTTTTTGCGAAGTTTTTATTATTTAAATATTCAGGTTGGTCGATTTTTATGCGACCATTCAAGCAGATTATAAAGCGAAGGCCAATTTATACACACACACGCAGCTTTTTTTCGCCAAGTGTGCAATAAATTACGTAATTTTATTCCAAGTCGGCTTATTTGAACAGCTCCGTCAGGTTATAATAGCATTTAAACAGCAATATATTTATGTCGCTTGATAAAGTTACAAATAATTTTGTAATTTATTCATTAATGATACGTAACTGATATATTACTCGGAGTTAAACAGCACATGTTATGAAGGTTTAAAGTTTACACGTGAAAAACGTAAAATTAAAATAAACATGACGAAATTGCGATTCGCTCCGAGTTGTTTTTTTCACGGGTTTTCTCGAAAGGAAAATCAAGTTTGCGATGTATTTTTTTCAAGTAAAAAAAGGTGCTAAAAAGAATTTCAAAACGTCATTCGGTGTTAGTTATTGTTTACAAAGAACATACATAGTTATCGTGAATGCTCGGTAATACACCTTGACCGTGACTATTTGTGAGAATTATTTGAAAATGCGTGCGGGAAATTAGCATACGAAGAAAATACACAAAGAGGAAGTGTAATGGTAGAATACACAATCGAATTCGCAACGAATATAATGTATTTCTTTGTTCAAATATGCTATGTAAGGTGTCGACATTAATTCGATATGCCGACCTTTTTATTGCCGACAGAGAAAAATCGCAGACACGGCTTTTTTATAATAATGCCGCTATTTCCAGCATCTAGACAAATATAAGAGTTTTTTTTTTGTAATTTATGACTAATACGAAATATTCCAAAACAAATATTAATTGATTTTAATGAAAGGCTATAAAGATGAGTATCACCATACGAAGGTGAATCTTAATAACCACGCGTAGAATCGAAACCGAACGAAAGCAAAACACAAACAACTCGCAAATGTCAATGAAATGCATCTGTGTCAACAACATTACACAAATTTCAGTAATTTGAGAGTAGATTAGACTCGAGAGCCTTCCAGGTAAGAAAAATGTTGCAATTGAGCACCGAAATATCACAACAACATTTAGCATAATCGAATGGAAGAAGCACAACGGAATGAATCATCGCCGATACCGACAGGTTGCCGCAAATTGCCCAATCGGAAAAGAAAAAGCCTCCTCCATCGTGCACATATAATAACCGTCGAGTCTATCTTTGGCGATGCGACAAAGGCAATAAATACCAGACGTGTAGTAATATCTTATTTCAAAATACATTCAATACACATTTTTACGGCCGGTCGGCCATTTGCACTTGTGCAACACCCGTTCGGGCACACGCTGACCCACCGACGAACGGTACGCCTCACCGCAAGAAAAAAGCTTCGATCGATTCATAAACGGGAATGTCATTCTATTTGCGTTGGCGATGATAGTTTTGAACCCCCGCAAAGCGCTTAGGATAATTAAGGGATGTAACTTAGCAACACCGTCGAAGATCCTCGGCGGAGAAATTCGGGGGATAGGGGCCGATCAATAATGCTTCAGATCGGAACTATCTGAAGATGGAGACGACAAAGACGTTATCTGCTTTCGAGTGGTTCGTTTGAACGGTCAGGTAGTGTTTTCGATAACGAAATCGAGCATATTCGATACGGCGATATAGTGATTAACGTCCGAAGATAACGGTTGTGGTGGAGAGTTCAAAATGAGGTTTAACGCCGAAATCGACGTCTAACACCGCGGATTACGAAATACATATAATTTATTCATCGAATCGATACATGTTCAAAATCGAAGAAACGACACGAAAACAAATCGAACGTGTCGCCATTCTATAATGTTACAATTTAATTGCTCTTATCTAATCAAACTACATATAAAAAAATATATACGAAATTCTTTCAAATACATTTAAAAAAAAATGAAAATAAAAATATATATATAATACCTTATCCGTCGGCCGGCACAACAAACAATCCAAACACACAACCCGGGGGATGAAAGCCTCCAAGCAGCGGCGCACAGCAAACCAAAAACGAGAACACAAGCACAACCCGAAACAAAAAAAATAAACGATTTGAGAACCACTACGAAGGGGCGGCGGCGCACTTGTCAATCGGGCGATGGTCGCGTTACAAGCGCGGGGCGCGGGGCAGTTGTCAGCGGGGGCGCGCGCGACGTGCGTTCGGTACGGGCGGCCGGCAGCAACTGCGGCGCGGCCGGCGCCCGGTATCGACCGCGGGCGGGGCGGGGGGGCGCGAGGGGCGGGGCGGGGGCGCAAGGGGCGCCACCCCTGCGCCCTCTGTATGGTGTGCGGGTGCATTTTTGCTGTGGTTTTGCACCGTTTTTGTTAGGGTGGTGTAGGTTGGGTTTATAATTGATTTTTTTTTTGGTTGGTGTTGTTTGATAAATGTTGAAATGTGAATTTTATTATTTTTTAAATTGTATAGTTTATTCGTGGAAAATTCGTTTAATACGTGTTCCTTTCAAGGATGTTTTTCGCTCTGTTTTTTTGTATTTGAAATTCGTCATGTTGTCGGTACTGTTTTTCAATTTTTTTTTATTATAATTCGCAAAATATTACGTTAAATAATATGGCTGCTGAAAATTTGATTTTGAATCCTTTCAGATCTCGTAGGATACCCTGCACAACTATTGCTCCTTCAGTAAATTTTAAATTTTTGATCGTTCATGGTATTCGTTGTCTCATCATGCTCTACGTATGTGGTAATTGGAGTCTGCTCCAGACATCATTAATCGATGACTACACGAAGAAATTTTATTTTTTTTATTCGGAAATATACATAATACTTGAATCAAATAATTTTATTTGCGTTTTCAAAACTTTGATTCGTAATGAGTAATTTGTTGTTATTTTTATCGTATCTAAACTATCATAAAATTCAAAAATTATTACTTCAATTTATTGGTTTGTTTGTTTGTTTGTTTGACATACTTAATAATTTTCGAACTTTAATAACTTATATCGTAATGAAATTCAAGAATGTAAATATATTTTTTATCGCAAATAAGAATAATTTAAATGTTTCGAATAAAAATTATTCGATTATATGATATTGTAGCTGAATATTCATATATAATTGTTGAAGTAAACATTTGCGTAGTTATTTGCATCAGATCGGATTTTAATGTTTATGTTCCACATTTTATTATTTCCTAAAAAGGATTTCGCATTTTGATTAAATAATTAAATGAAAAATACAAAAAATCTACATCTATGTACAAAACAGAAAGTTGGTCCGTGTGGAATAAAATTAATCAAAAAATTAAAAGCTGTGGGATTGGTTGGTGGAGTTGGTGGGGTCTTTTCCACTTTGCCTTCGATCAAACCATTTGAGGTTTGATAAAAAGTACGATTTGCATTTTTCCATTAAAAAATTTATTAGTGTGAGTAATTTTAAAGACGATGTGTTGAAAATTGAATTTTGATTTATTTTTTTATGAATTTTCTGCATTGTTTTTGTTATATTTAAGCACATCATGTTTTGAAAATTTATTGAATAAAATTAATGGGTTCTAAATTTTAATATCGATGTATAATATCATCAAATATTTAATAAAATCAATTTAACATAAATTTCGCACAAATATCCGCTAACATTTCAAAATTAGAATTCCACGATCGTACACACCCAAACTGCACGTGATACAGCCATCAGTATAATCGGATTTAAGCGTAGTGGTGTAGACGCGACGCAATAAAAATACCGCAAGTGTGATCGTCGGCGCCCCTTCTCCGGTCTTTAGCACCCCGCCGCGCGTCTCTTCTCGTTTTTCCCGCTTTTTTTCGAACCGTCTCCGCCGTTGTTTATTATATTTCGATCCGTCTCGGCCACGTGAGATTTCGCGCGAATCTGCACGTTTCGGCAATATTCGATTTCTAAGAGCTGTCGTCTCGCATTGACATTATGATAGATACAATTTATATAATGGTGATATCGAAATTGGACGCCAGCGAAAATTTCAATATCGTGCCATGTGACAATAAACAAGAATTTATTTTTAGGTGAAAATATTTTTAATCATAATAAAAAGAAACGTAAAAACGAAATGAAAAAGGGTTCTGGAGAGAATGCAATTTTCTTCAGTAAAGAAGCAGAGGAAATTTTAAGACGTGAGCAATCAAGTGCACGATTAACAAACAAATTTATTGGTTTAATTAAGGAATTTCTAGATTTTCAGTTATTTTTCTACTTGTTTATACTGCAATAATTTTTTCATACAAAAAAATAATTTCATACATCCATGTAATGTACATCGTGTACGCCGGATTTAAATTTAAAATTAAACACAGTAAATTACCATAATGAAATGTTTTCATTGATTTATAAAGTAGACATGTTGAGATTAATTATTGAATAGGTTTTCATTTAAATAACTACCGTGTCTGTGCTGGAATACCCTTATCCTTTTGATAAAATTTTCGATGACTTTTTCCATGTTATTTGGCTCAATTTCAGCAATAACGCATTGGATTTCTGTTTTCCACCCAGGAATTGTTTTTGGCTCGTTAGCAGAGACTTTAGATTTTACAAAACCCTTCAAAAAAATATTGCATGGCTACAAATCGCAAGATCTGGGTGCCCAATTAACTATAGAATTTCTGGAAATCACATAAATAGGAAAACGTTGACTAAATCGATGGTTTCTCTTGTCGTATGGCATATACGAGGCACCATCATCTTGTTGAAACCACATTTCTTCAAGGTCCATACCATCCAATTGATCACACATTTTTTTTAAATTCATCCTCGAATAGTGGACTCATTAAGTGACATATGGAAACCAAAAATTCTACGAACTACTCGATGAGTCTTCGCAAAACTTTAGCCACGTTTGTAACGTGTTTTAACAATAACAGTACATTAATCATTTATAAAGTGATCCATTTATAAAAATCTCAAAGGCGTCAGATTACAAACATTAAAAATCAGGATTGCCGTCTTAAATATTAAATAAATAATGGGAAATTTAAAACCGGCGTAAGCGATGGGTCATTTGAAAAATATCGACGAAAAAATTTTTCAATATTAAACCAAATATATCAACAAATCAAAATAAAAAAAATCGCATCAATTCAAAAAGTCAACACGACGTAAGCGCAATTCAAAACACGTCTACCAACCGACCCGGTGGCACAAACCAATTCATATTTCAGCCATTCACGCAGACAGATCAGTCCAACCGTCTGGCTGGACTCTAATTGGTCTCCTCGTCGGGGTCCGACTGCTAGACATAAACTAATGAAATAATTGTCGCGGAGACAACGACGACGCGCCAAGTTCAAAACGAGACGCGTCGTTAACCCGGTCGACGTAAACCTGTACCGAAGAAGAGGGACATCCTGGTAGCGGGACTTGGTGGCGAGAAGCTCACTGACACAGTGCCATGGGAAACTGTCGTCGGTAGTTTCAGTTAAGTCGTGAATAATTGCGAATTCGATTGAAACATCAATTGGAAATCAGAATTTAATGTCGAAGTGTCTGTTGAAGGATATAACCTTTTCGTTGTATCGTGGGTAGAAATTGAACATTTTTTGTACTCAATATGTAACTTTTGATGAATTTGAATATTAAGATCTTTTATTAAATCATTACTATCAAATATTACTATCTTTTATTATATCATTATTGAACAATTCATACATTAATTGTATCACATGTTGCTCAACTTTAACATTCAACATGAATCGGCGTTTTCGATAAAGAAAATAACTTTTGATAAGTTTGAATATTAAAAACTAGCTTTTACTAAATGGTCATGGGTCAACAGTAAATTAATTTATGTATTGACATCATCACATTTCGTTTAAATTCAATGATCAATGATAACTATTGCATTTAATAAAGTAAATAAATTTCGATGAATTTGAGTACTAAAATCATTTCAGTTCAATAATACGCTCATTCATATATTGACCGTGTCATATGTCACTTAACTTTTATAAACAATTAAAATCAACAAGGTTAAATCATTGATGTTTTTTTTTTAAATATTCAATCTAAAAATATAATATTTTAATATTAAAAAAACGAATTACATGAGAGATTAAGTTCTTTAGAATATATCACACGATTTTATTTTCGGAAAAGGTTAGTAATAATTTTCGTTGTCCAATGATGGCCTCTTTACGGCCAATGTAAGGGTATTGAATGGGTCATTTTTACCCTATTTGGAAAGATTGGAATCGTGAGAGATGGAGGGGAGGGAACGGCTATATGTCGGTCTTATGGAGAATGACCATCTATAAACGGAATAAAATTTCAGTGTGTATTCAATGGTCCGTTTCGATGATAACTCGTGACTGACAGTCAAGACTCGTCAATTAAGGATGTGTCAAGTTGCGAAAAACACGACAACTCCATTGCAACGCGCTCGGGTCGAAACCTACCACTTTCGTGAGGTGGGAATAAACGGTGTAATGTTTGCTTTTATCGAAGTGGATCGAGGCAAGTGTATTTATATAAGTACGAAGTATGTAGAACTGGGTAAAATTAATTAGATTCATAAATGTGAAAGATGAATTTATTGTTTCTGAAATTTTGAATGTGTTTTCGTGACCGAAATTATTCGAGAAAATTCAGATTGTTTTAACCCTGAATATTAATGGTGTTTCGTGTTATGCATTTGCTTTGTAAATGAATCCTTTTACATAGAAAAAAATCATTGAAATTTCAATGTGCATTTCATCAAATATTCAAGAATGACTCAACAATTTTTTTGCTGTAAATTTCAATAAAATTTTTATCAATTTAAAATCGAACACAAAAAATATTTTAAAACGTCTCTCATTATAAAATTACAAATCGAATTTCAAAATGAGATATAAACTGCGAATTATCTACATCAATCGATTCGTATGTAACTGTAACGCAATCGGAAAATGTTCCATCGCCAGTAACACGTATTAATTAACACACTTAGAATTATCACAATTAAAAGCGATGATTATCGTAAGTTCGTCATATTCCACACAAAAATCGAAACACTGACACGAATTTACTCAAAATACGTGCCACCAATGCGTTTCCTCCAATAAAAACGATAATTGAATACGCCGAATGTACACACGTGCGAATAATAAAACGGGCACGAACTCTAAAAAAGAGTTCGTCGACCGAAAAAAGGCCTAAACGAAATTTATACAAAAAAACTAAGGTTTTCCCTCATGCAACATTAGCGCACACCCTAATAGGGCGTGTTTATCAACAAAGGGCGAAAAAATCCATAAGGGAAAATCGACTCGGAATATCGACGAAAATAGGAGCTTCGGGTCGTTTAATCCTCTTCTCTAAATATATAAAATATGCAAGGGTGGCCACTTTAGGGCAAAAAGGGTTCCGTTTGCGGTCGAGAGCGTCCGTCACCGAGGCTGTTAATTAATTTTGCTCCGTTAATTTTTACCGTGGTAATTACACGAGATATAGGTCACCGTTGTTCGACACGCGCCAACTTTGCCGGAAAAGTCATCCGGAGTTGTGTGTGTGGCGTTGAATAAAACATTCCGATGCGTGGAGTAGATGAAAATGTTGCGTCATGTGTGAGGTTGTACGAAATGGGTTACAGATAGGTCGAATGAAAATGTTATCAGAAAAAGTGTATACCCTACTGGGTATACACTTACTGGGTCGGAGATGGAAGTCGTTTGGAATTTTTCATCTGTACATTGTCGTGCATATTTTCACTTGCGAAAAACACGTCGTAAAAACTGAAATTTATACTTCCCAGACAGTTATGTGGCACGTACATATGTATGATTCCATTGTGTTCGATAATATAAATAGCGAACGCTTGAGGGCATACAACTGCATATGGTATCGACTTCTTTCTTCCTTTTCCCATGATATTTTCCTTGCATACAACAAACAAAGTAACCGATGATTACAAAGAAGAATTATAAAGATTTTTCTTTGGCAGGAAACCGACTCAAAGCCGCATAAGTTCGAGGTTGGGAAACAATGTTTCGAACTCATGGTATGGGCGTCGTTTCGCGAATTTTAAATTTTCATCGAAATGCGGGGGTGGCTGTGGGTGCTCTTCCGTTTTCTAAGGACGGTGCGGATAAAATCCACTGAATAATTCCGCAATAAAAGAAAGTTTCTATCGATCGTCGGATGCGGAACGGAGAAGTATCGTCTGGCCCACGTAACTGACCTACAATATCGAAAAACGTCCTTAGAGAATGTCGAAAATTCGTTTCAAGGTTGTCTGAATTCATTCATGTGTTTTTTTAGCATTGAAAATTTTTGGATGCGACCCAAATTTAATGTAAAGTATTTTATGATTATCTTTTTGTTTTGGAAAATTATAGAAAGTATAGATTTCGTATTTATGACATGTTGCAAATGTTTTACACAAATGATAATAGTGTTGTAAAATTTATATATAAAGATATTACATCATTACGACTATTTCGATGATACAATTACCATTTTATTTGCGTGAGAAAAACGACATTTTATTATGCTACAGGCTCTTATGGCTTATAAAGAGATTATATCGATATAAAACTGATGTGACATTTTACACGTTTTATATGCGCCTATATTATAGATTAGGAATAAAATATGGTAACGTCTAAACATTTTCCAGTGTTCTCATACAAATAAAATACAACGCGGAATTGTGTAAAATCTGGTGATTTACAATCTATTGCGGATATGGATTATAAAATGAATATAAATAATAAAAAGGTTGAAAAAACGGTACGATAAACATCATAAAAATTCTAACATGCGGTTAGGAATTGTTTAAGTTTTCTAATTTTCTTTAACGGTGCGATTCTCTGGCGAAATTGTGTAATAGATTTTATGTCTCTTCTTAGAAACACATTCTATTAAGTTGCATTTGTTATTTTATCTTATTATCGCTCGCCTCTTCCGACGGGTTCGCTTTACACGTTTGAACAACGCTATCGCAGCTCTTTTGTTAATTTCTTTTACGAAAGTAAGAGGAAAAAGCAAGGCCAACGATCTGCAGCAGTGTTTTCGACCTTAACGAAGAAGTAAGCGGCGTTCTTCAAACATTCGAGTGATCTTTTTCGAGAGACCGAGCTTTCCACAAAACCTCGAAAATTCTTCTCACGTCTCAAGAACGAGAATTTACGTTGCACTTAGCACATCGAAAAGCGTACATTGATATACCGTATATAAAATTTTATTAGCAACTCAATAAATCTTCATTTCTCATCAACTTTTTTTTACCTGATTATAATTATTTTATGAAAATGAGTTCAGCAACGTCCCAGAATCCCGAAAACGGAGTAGTCCAACCTGGGACCGGTCGAAGATCGCGACGAATCGAAAGTCGTCGAACCGGTGGATGTTGAGTCACACAGCGGTCAAAGGCATCTACAAACCGAGGAACCACTTCAACAAAACCAGGAACAAACAAAGAAGGTTGTGTGGGAACGGAGACAGTTGCCCGAGGGATCGGGAGTCGGGACGATCCAGCAACGCATACGTCCACGTGGATCTCGAACCTAACACACCATTATTACAGGCTTCTATCCGTCTGTCAGCACGTGCCACAGTGGCCCTGGAGGGCGGGGGAGTCGTTCCGATATGTAATGGTATATAATTAATATTTGAAGTGGGCAAAAGCGCGCATTACGACGGCTAAGGGTGGAGTAACGTACAACCGCACACAGAGAGAAATTTATGGTGAACGTTGTGGGAATCGTTGTGCATCGAAGGCTTTAACACCCACTGGTGGTACGTGCTCCAGGGTGAGGGCACTTCTGAAGTGCCATAAAGCAGTGCTAAAATCTTAGCTTGTAAACGCGCTTGAGATACGACCTGGCTCGTCTGAGTTTTTCAGTTTATGAATACGCTTTATGAGCGGTAGCTTTTTATCGCGCGTATATTCCAATTGTGTATGAATATGGTAACAATGTGGGGTTACGAAATGAATTGTATATGTGCGTTGTATAATAAAGTGGTTTCAAGAAGTTGATTTGTTTTTGAGATACGTCAGTAAGACGAATGAGTTGATTGGTTAATTTTGACAAGATACTAAAAGTGGAGGGATTTTATTATTATTAGTTTAAATAATGATTAAGTATTTGAAGACATCGAAATAATTGAATATTCAGATCCTCCGATAAATTTTCCTGTACATTTAAAAATAAAGACATCGAACACATCCGAAGGTGAACTATAACTTACAAATTTCCGACGCACCTCGACAAACAAAATCATAAACATTTTCCACGGACCGATCTCGCATCTCGGGCGATAAATTCCAACCGGAGAAAATCCTATGGAAACCAGGCATGCGACGGGCATTAAAATTCACTAAACAACGCATACCCGCCGTTTCGCAACACCCATAAAACAATTATTTATCGTCGTTTTCCGATTAAACGCGCATCTTCGACGGGGGCTAATGAGATTGTCGGCCGCGCCGTTGACCCCGCATACAAAGCGCGGGATTGCGCAAAACAATTTACGAACGTTAATAAACGAACGAATCCACAGTTTGGCAATTTATTGCGCAACAATTACACGCGGGTGAAAGTGCCCCGTCGCCACAATGGACGTCGGCCCGATGTTATAATTAATGAGGCGTGCGTCTAGATCACCTCGTGACCTGTGTTCTGCTTTGGCTCTTGTCGATTAGGTCGGTACGATGGCGATTTCGGATGCGGTCCAATTAAATGTGGGTTGTAAATGTTGATTGGTGTCGGAGGTTGTGGGGGGGTTGGTGATTTTGGGATTGTTTAATGTTGGGGTGGAGGGGGGTGCATGTAATTGGGTTGTCTTCGTTATTGAGATGGTTTTTTTAATGGGTTTCAATCGTTATATGGTTATAAAAAAGTTATGGTTTGGTTGTTAAAGGTGTATGTAATAATACAAAATATAAAATCTTGAGATAAGTTGAATGTGATCAATCAAATTTGCAATAAATAAATATATTTTTTTGAATTAATAAGTTAGTAGGCCACATTTGAACGGCTTGCAGTCACTGGTTCAACGGATTGATGGATCATCAGTGTATTCTGACTATATAAATATTTACTGAAGAATAAGAATTTTTCAATACCATCAAGTTCTGGTTGTTTTCATCACATAATTTTATTAAAGAACAATAATGGGGAGAAGATTATCAAGCACTTTAAATACTCGAAACCATCCCTTGTCAAATTCATCAATCTATGGAGACAGTGGAGGATTTACTTATAGGCAGTGGAGGCTTTCATCTCAGGGCCTCCAATTGGAAAGGGACACAAAGGAGTCATTAGAATTTTTGAAAAAAAATTTTTTTGGTGAATTATTACAGTTTTCTTATCTATCAGTTCAATAGACTAAGAAAGTCGAATCACTTTTTCAAGAAAAAACAACAATTATTTTCTAAAATCTCTCATTCATCCTTTATTTTATGAAACCGACTTTATCATAAACGATAAAATTCTCACTTTTTTTTCATTCTAACGCCTCGAGCCCAAGTAAATCCGTCACTCTATGAGAACATATACGTTTGACAAGACTAAATCGTTAATGGACTTACAACCAAAACAAATACGATAATAAGCATTGTCAATAACAGATTTCAACGACCACTTCCTCTACAAGCACACACAACACCGACCGAACACGCACGTATTTCGTAACGGATCGGAATGTCGCGTTTTGATATAACGTCCGATTACGCCGTCGACGATCATCTGACATCTCCTGGGACATTTCGAATTAACATCAAACGATCCGAGCGAAGAGTGCAGTTGTGCAACGGCCATCACGGGAAGACAACGCTGACGCAATGTACCCTCGGAAGACCAGCGATCGCGAGTCGTTGGCCTCGCACGATTTTATGCCCTTTAGCAAGGTCGTATTGGAGTATTCGTCGTAAATTCGAGGGGTCGTAAAGTTTACGGAGCCAATTTGCCAAGAGGTTGTGTCGGGAATGTCGCACGTGCCAGTTTGTAATGTTGTCGCAATCGGGAAGTTGTCGATGGAGTGTTGATGTTTTGAAAACGAGAAGTTTTGTATTCGGAAATCATTCAATGATTGAATCGGGTGATTAATAATCAGTTTGCGTACCAATCAACTTTCAGCGCATAAATTCAAATAAAAACACAGTACATGTATTAGGTATCGGATTCGATTAAAATTCAATATCGGCACAGCATTCGATTGGAATTCGTGAAATTGCAGAACGAACTCGCCGGTCGAAGATTATCGAAATGTATACGTGCAAAATGAGTTCGGAACACGTTTTTGTCGAATGGACGAGTGGCGAATTCCGACCGTTCATTCTGACACAATGAACGAGTGTCGCTAATTACTTTGCCACCAATAAAACGGTGTGCCGATTTTGAAATACACTCCTTGCCACAAGACAACATCCTTGAGCGACCTTTGCCAGTACTGTGACCATTCTTCGGTTGCAATTCGTCAAGGATAAATGTCAAGCGGACAACGACCGAACATGCTGTCTGAAATGTCAATGTTGATTTCGCTACCGTTTATAAATTATCTTTTTTTTCATTTGAGATATAATTTCAGAAGTCGACACTTGCCATGAATATATTCAATTTTTCAATAAATCATTTATCAGTTGCTCGTTTTCAGTTCGTAACAGATATAAATTAATTATGTTAAAAAAATATATTATGTGATATATACATAGCTTGTGTTTATTTTGAAGCAATCAGTGCATGGCCCATTTACGAAATTGACGTGTGTCGTAAACAAAGACACGTATTTTCCCTGAGTTATTTTTAGTGTGGTCTTCCTATTCGGGGTCTGCAAGTCGCACGGTTTCCAGTTCCGCTAATAGAAAACAAGGCGCCAATTGGCGTTTTCATTACGTAATAAAGATAATGGCGCTGTCCTAGCCGTCCAGTGGATCTAATCTATTGGACAAGATAATAGAAAACGCAGACCTTAATTGTGACACCACACAATATCGAGTTTCCACGGCTGAAGCGAATTTTATTTCGGAAAAACATTTTCTGAATTTATCAACTTTATCAGAAATCGTTGAGACAATATTGCCTTTACGTATCGGATCCAATTAATCTAATTGTGAAAAATGGATTCGGCGAGTGACGAATAGCTTTTATTGATACTGCAGCTTTTCCACGATAAGATATGCGAAAAATGCGCTAACGAAACGATATTAATGAATTCGACGTCAGATCGGAGAATTTCTTATTTAGAATCGGCCCGATAAAATATTATACTATGCCATAATAAATTTATAGTAGTACATGCGCGTACAACACGTGGGTACGTTTCCAGATTCGGAAAAACGACCGTAGATGGACGACTTTATCGGTCCGATTCGCGAATAACGCGTTCAAAATGGGCGCCGTAAAATGTTTATACGCAATTATGGCGATATTTAGCACGACTTATTCGATGTTCGGATTCGACGTTTATCGTTATGGATATTGTAAAAAAAATCAGTCTCGATGGCCGGCAATCGTTCGTCTTTTGGAAGGATTTAGTGTCGCGATTCCAAGTACTTTTGTCTGTAGTGGTGTAGTATCAAAAAAAAAAGTTTTAGAAGAACTTGTTTTTTAAATTTTATTTAATAAAATATCAATATTTTGAATTTGATTTAAATTATGAATCAGTCAGATACACAAATGTGTATGTAATTTTCAGAAATACCAAAAGTTGAAGTCTGGTACCTTTCAAAATAAAAATTTAATGGCAATTTTTTTTAAAATTAATTTAACGCCCAGATTTTGATGGATATTTTAAAATTTATATATTGTTGTCGTAAAATGCTGTTCCGTCCCATTACGCCACTAGTTGTATGCTGTGTATATGAAGTGTTGAGACTTCATAATTTTCGACGGACATTTAGATGCAAATTCTCGTCGAGGTATCGATATTTTATTTTATCAAAGTCTAATGAATGTCTGCGGAAAAAACTGAATGACCTTTGAAATTGTTGAAGATTGTATGAAAAAAAAATAGATGGATTGTTTTGTGATCGAATGGTAAAAAAAGCGAAAAAAATCACATACAATATGCGTAACTTTATGCATGTCCGTTGTAAACATATTTTTATACGCGATGAATATTTATTATTTTTTATAATATTGTATGATTATGTCTATTGTTTAGATGTAACATCCTGCGATATTTTAATGCAAATTTTTTGCAAATCGAATTTGATCTATTCATTACACGATAAAACGAAAAAAACACAAAGATGCATAATGTATTATATCATGCACGAAAAACACGAACACGACTCTTATGACAGGCAATAACAAAATAACACATTTTTTCAATCAATCAACTTTTACACACCGACACCAAAATTTATCACCACATCCAATTCAATATCAAATCACAAAACGCCATCTTCGACACCCTCTCCCTCAAATTTCCATCACTTTTAGCGCACTAGTTCTCGAGCGTTCGCCCCACGGCGATCGTTCGAGACGTCTCATTTATCGAGGGATACCAACTTTTCGTTCGAAGGCGTTCAAAGAGGCTTTTGCCGCCATCGCATTTGTTCCGATGACGACGCCCGATAGGCCAGCCTGTCCACTCGTCGACACGCATCTTTCGATCGAACTGTTGCAGCCGCGAAATGGCAATAGAGTGCTTGTGAAGTTCAATATGTGGTTTTTTTTAGATCGGTTTCAGTTTGAAGCATATGTGTATAAATATACAAGATTGACTTTTGCGATTCAAATGTCAATCATTGTCTGTTTAAATGTTGTTTTGTTTCAGAAACGTGTGGAATTGATTCGATGATAAAAATAAAATGTAATTGATTCTAAACAGAATTAAAAATAATTTTAAAGTTAAATTATAATTACTATGTACGAAACAAACAAAACAATTTGCCTTTACGATTCGAAACAGTAAGAAGATCTTCATTAGAACACGAATAAACACTCAAGTTCGTGCAGACAATATACGGAATCGCATGGACAATTTCTAACGAGCTTTCAAAGGGACTTTGAGGCTAGTTTGCGAGTCCCTGGGAATACACACAATAAAACCTCATAGCCTTATCCTGGGGCCTCACACGCAACAGCCTCCATCCAGGCACATCCTCGACTATGAGACGAAGGATATCGGTCAGATTATCAGACGATTGTCGGCGAACAGTCCGCGGGAAATGTTCGGAATGTGTGTACGGTTGCCGAGAGGGAATTTTCTCGCTTTGTATATTGGCGCCATAAATCTTTTGAAATCGACAATGAGATAGACAGATAAACAGCTTGTGCGTTATTTTTTTTGCATTCGCTTTCGCCAACCCCTCGGAATCGGAGAACCAGTTTATTGCGACTTCTGTATTGTTTCGTTTATTTTAATGCTAGATTGAATCCCACTTTTGCCGAGATAGAATTCTATTTTTGCCGGCATTGAGATGTAAACACGTACATAAATGAAAACGTAACGTTTTAATTAGTGTAATATATTTTTATTATTATTGTTATGGGTATGCGTTTTTAATCGAATTTCGTTCGGGCATCGTATGTGGCGAAACGTGCACAATTGACGGAGTACTGATTTATCGCATACGCATGGAAAATGTTTATAAAAGTTTACGTGGGTCTGTAATTTGTGCGTGAATGGCATAATGACCGTTTTACCACCTAGTTATACGCACTTTGTACTATAATTTATTAACGGCTTTGTTGCAACAGTTACGGCTATAAATTTTCTTCGGGCCAGACTATGTGGCCCGGACGTATTGATTTCGATAATGATTTGCATAGCATGTCACAAGTTAGAAATTGAACGTTTTGATAAATACACGTCATAAATACGCTTGCGTTTATTTATAATGGAAGTTTTCAGCTAGAATGCACCCTTTGTGCTCTCCGCATATGATGAATCGTTTCTGCTCATGACAAGCGTGATATTATAATAAATAAAAGCTTTTTATGCACAACAGATTCTTATAGGCCTTTTATACAAAAAGGAACTTTCGGCTGGGAAAGGATTTGCAGTTAAAATACGATCTCGCTCCTTTGAAAAAGGATATGGATCGGAAAAATATGTTTGTTGTTATAATGCGCTTAAGATAATTTAATGCGTGGATCATGTGGGTGGTTTTTTTTGCGGGAAAAGCACGTTTCTAAAATATATAAACGTATTATATTTTTTTAGGAAATGATACGGGTTTGTTAAGGACTATGGAGATAACTATTCCTTTGTTCAAACATACATTCATATTGTGATTAAAGGCACATATGTTAGCGGAAAGCTAGCTGAATTTAGTTATTCAAATTGGTAACGAAAGGCAAAACTTGAAGACAATGCACACTATGAGAATGTGGTAGCTGTTAATTAAAATAAAATAGTGCAGCAACCGGGTTTTCTTAGAGTTATTTACGACTTTACCATAGAAACGAGTGCCTTGTTAATTTAATCTCAATATAATTAATTATAAATTCACAGAAACGAAATCGCAAAGAAATTCTGGAAAATAAAATAGGATAAGACAGCTCCAGATTAGTGAAATTCTGCGAATTACGCCCGAATAAAAGAAGAGATGTCTATTTAGATAATAAGACATTAAAAATGTCTCTTTGTATTACTTCTGTACGAACTCATCTCATTGAGCGTGAAAAAATATTTGTCCCGACATTCCTCGTCGAGAAACGCAATCCAAACTGACAATTATTATAGATTAACATTTTTAATTTATCCGATAAAAACACGACAAAAGCATTACGACGAGAGGATGATGCGCATTTTTTTTTCCACCATCCAAAGCTAAGTTCACTGAACCACCGCAGATAACATCGGATCGAACACAAGAAAATACAAGAACGAATTGAATAAAAAAAATTGGACGTCATGAAATTGTATATACCTTTGTGCAAAGAATCGTTTCGAAGCGATTATTTTCGAAAGGTGAAGGGAGCCATTAGCATTTGAGTGATTTGCGAAAAAGGTTGGTTCTCGGGAAAATTAGGTTGTTGCGGTGGCGTTAGGTTCCGAAACCCCGTTTTGTTAAACATCCATTGTCTATATGAGCGGGGTTCGTTTATTCAATCAATATTGGACACGGACCGTGGCGAGAACAGAAAACCCGCACCGAGAGTATAAAGCACGTATATAATAGGAAAAAATACCTCTGTAAGAGATTTACAGCTGAAAACGAAGCTACGCAGCACGTTTGTCATAATAAAGCCGACGGCTGTTTTCGATGTTTCGTGCGTTCAAGTGTGTGTCTCACGATGTAAGTTAGTGCCTTACAAATTGGGTGTCGTAACATGGTTCTTGGCACACTATCGAATTTCTTTAGAAAAATGTGTACGATAGTTTTCATTTTTTCAAAGTATAATACGATATGTGTTTTAATAATGGTTCCCGATCAATGAGCACTTAGATCTGGGGTCAGTTTATAATGAGGAGAGGTGAGTGAAATCAAAATTACGAAAGAGAAAATTATTGTTGAGGCGTGTGAATCGATTAAAGATTTTATAATATGTTTTTGTTTTAAAATAAAATTTCATGTAGATTTTTTCATTATTATTGTGTGCGTTCGACCATATATTCCGATATCATTGAAAGTTGAGGTATTTTTATTATAGTGAGTGATAAGGGGAAAGTAACTTTCAAAGACCTAAATACAGAAATCATCCCTTCTAAAATAGTCTTATCTAATGATTGCAATCATATTGAAATGTGACGAAGTCAGTGTGTCGTAAACAATTCAAAAGATTTTCTATTGAATTTGATTTTAAATTACCATAAATTCCACGAAAATAGCAAATCCATATCGGAATTATTATAAACAAGCAATCGAAAACAAACAAAAAATACCAGCGTCGAAACAATAATCTAATTCCACATAATTTCAGACTCGAAAGCTCGGTACGTACAGATCAAGAGATCCGTCTTCCATTTTCACAGACGAATCCAAATCATCCTTATCTCACTCAATAATTTTCTCGATCTCGATCTGTAAGAAGTATGTCACGAATCGACATTGGCCGAGAGATCTTCGATCGTCCAGAGTTCATCAGCCTGGTGCGACCCTGGCGCACTCCTGACGTGATCGTCCGTTTAGCGACTTCAGCATCAGCTCGTTGTTGTCGTCGAAGCCAGCTTTTTTATCCGGCAATTATTCGTCAAATATATAATTGGTATATAATACTAGATGGATACACCATGTGATACACGCACACGAATTACGCAACTCATTTCGATGGATCGTTGGGGAAAAAAACGAAGTCATGAGCAAGTACGTTTCCGGGTCGTCAAACTTCTTCGAAATATTCGTTGTTGAATCTTTAATCGGTAGTTGAAGAAGGACAAGGATGAAAAAATCGTAAAGCATTGTGAATAATTTTGGAATGAAATTCTTGGATGTATTGTTGTTAGTATGAAAGCGTGCTATGTATGAGAGTTACGATAATAAAACATAAATACAAGTTAATGAAAATAGAAAAAGAAAGTAGATATCGGATATTCAATAACGTTCGTAATTTCGTATATTGAGCAAATTCAACTTCCACGAAAATTAATATTGTACCGTTTACACGAAAAAAAGAAATTCGTAATAAAAATAAAATTATTACCTTTACGTAATGAACGTATGGAAAAATATTTTTATTAAAGGAAAATTATAGTAACATAAATTTCGCTTTTAGATTTAATCATTGCCAGATACACATGTGAGAAAAGCGATTGAATAATGAGAAAATTGAACGGACAACACTTATTTTTTATGTACTTTAATACTGCTATTTGACATTTAATTGTATTTGATACCGGGTCTCACTTTTACAGAGGAAACGTCAAATTATAGAACACACTCAACAACGACTAGAAGATTGTACGTAATTTCGCAGCACGCGATCTCAACATATTATAGAAACAGACACCATCCTTCAAGAATAAAAGCGAATATTCGGAAGGAATAAAACGAAATTGAAGATTCGAATTTGTTTGAGTTCGCGTTAATCGCGTGGAAACGTTCCACCTTTGTTGTTGGCAGATGAACACATCCGTCAGTCGGTTATAAATCATAAGAAGAAAATCACCGCTTCGAATTGATTTTATTCGACGAAGACGTTAATGTTTGACGATGGCCGGTGATTGATTGCCTTGTCTGATTGTCGGAAAACGCAGACAATTCAACTGTACGTACATATATAACACGGTATTAATACGAGGAGTTGAACGGAGAAAAAAATAAATGCCGAAGTGGTGTATCGATAACTTGCCTCGCAAATATTGACGTAACGAATGAATGCTGTAATTGAAATATCAATACAGAACACTTGACGTTGTATTGAACTCTGTTAACAATCGGGACATGAAAATCGAAGCAGAAACCGTTTGAATTTTGTTAAATTAGCATTTAGTTAATGTGAATTGTATGCTGGCTGGAATCAGGTTTATGATAAATTGTATTATATTATTTTGTCCTTTACGGATTGAGTCTCACTTTCCCAAGATGCTTTTTGTTATACAATTATTTATGTGTATCTTGACTTCAATTGAAAACATAATAGAATTTATTCGAGAATTGCTTTCATATTTATTCAAGCGTTCAATTTTATATTTTCCTTTCATTGCGGTGAATAATGAAGAATATTAATTTCTTAGAAAGGAAGATATACTTTATAAATTCCAAAAAAAAAGACAGGATATCGATTAATTCATTTTATAATACATCCATAAAAAATAAAAATAAATAGATACCAAAAAATAAAATGAATAATAAACATCAGCATACTTTTTATATCATTATATAAAGTGAGCGATACAACAAACTACATAATAACTAAAACAAACATGCAAACACGTATCATATTCACATAAAAAAACCGCGCAGCGCCAACAACATCATCATTTTTTCGAGGGCGAAGTAAACAAGTATAAACAATCGACAAAAACACATCGAACACCAACGAACCTGAGAAAAACCATAACGCGAAAAATCGTGAGCACACAACTCGAAATATCGATTCGCACTCGAATTTATTCGGCACAAAGAGCGAACCCATCATCATCCCGGGACAATGAGGCCCGCGAGGAACAATCTGTCGCGAGCTCAGCGTGAAATCGAACACTTTTGTTAAGCCACCTCTGCAAACTCCATTTTTTTTCCAATACACTCTTTATGTCTCGTCTCCATTGTGTGAGGTGCCGGTGAACGCGAGTGACCAACGAGATCTCGGTCCATCATCATCTTCGTATCGAGATACCCTCAGGTCTTGTACGGGTTGAACGACCAATCTCGAGTTCGCCATCGTGCGATCGATACCGGACTGTAGACGCTCTGAGGCTACCTTTCGCCAAAACGAGGTTCGAATTCCTAGTCGAATTGAATATTGAAGATGTGCCGAGACAAGGACTCGAGAAAATGGGAAAGTCGGAGTTTCCGAACTTTGAATTGAGTTCGAAACTTATTATTCTCATAAATTATAGATTTGAGTCGTACTCCCACGCGGATGCATCGCTGGGTTGATTAGAAAACGAATTTGTGTAATCGGATTTCGTAAGGTGATTAATTTATGAATACGTTTTTGATCCGCTTAGAGGTCACCGATGAAACTGAATGAAAAGTGAAAGAAACCTTAGACAGGGCGTAATTTGAATGGCGTGTTGTAGTACAAAGTAGTCGAGAGTTCGAGAGGTGTGTCCATTGGCTTATTTCATGAATAAGCCATTTCGTGAAAGCGTATGAAAGTGACCCATCATCGAGAGCGTAGAGACCTTCGTCATTCTCGGCATGAAAGGAAAAAATAACGGAAAGCTGTCAACCCTTCAGTATAAATACGCGATACGTTTCACTTATTCTTGCCGCTAATAGATACATTATTTATGAAAACTGTTCGTTCAGGATTAAACAATAAATTATTTCATCGCGTCCGTAACGAAAAAAAGCTCATGTTTGATAACACGAATTTTTGCGATTAGGCTGAGCTTAATCACGGGTATTGAACATGAGCTGGTTGGTTTTTTTGCTTTGTCGGAATTTCCCGACCATATATAATCGACTGGTTTGCAGTATAATTTGCTAAAATATAATTCGGTTATTAATTTCATCGTCTTTTTGAACTAAATTATTGGCTATGCGTGTTTCGCCTCCGAAATCTGAATATTAAATGAGTCGCAGATACTCGTCGAGAATAAATTACGATATAAAAATTGTGCAGGATTCGTCGAAAAATGAAGGTGACTCTTTCGATAATGGTAATAAAAAGCTTGATATGAAAAATGATCAAATTTAATTTATTACAGAATCACTAATGAAATCATCAAGATTATATGAATAAAACATTTGAGCAATATGGAAAATTTTAGTGCTTAAAAATTGTTCTTCTATGTTATACACCATATAAAAACATAGTTGCACGTAATCAACCTCCGACGAAATCCACTAAAAATAATTTTATTAAAAGCCATCAACTTTGAAACGAGTTTGTGTTATCTAACATAAATCACGCGTGTAGATGTTAAACCGAACAAGGGCTTGTCTCATTATTCAAGTAGCACCAGATAATACAATGATCGAGATGATAAGACACTTTCTCTGCTTGTGACTTAACAGTGTAGTACCAGCTCTTGAGGGTCATCAACGATCTCGTTCACTTCCAAGTGGATGTGACACGATTATGTTACAAGGAAAAAATTGATGTTGTTTCGATAATGGATGATAATATGCAGTTTGTTGGGGAAATTAATGCGGTTGATAGTCTTATTTACGTTGCGGTTTCAGCACACGTTTTACTTTCTAAGTTGGAACAATGGACTTGTGTGTCACGTACATACTGTGGATTTAATATAGCACAAGCCGTTTAGGATAGAAGAATCTGTATAAATATAAATTTTTTTTTTTTAGGAATTATAATCAATTAGTTTAGTATTTTTTTGGTATGATTAGTGTCTCTATTAAATTTAATAGATGAAATTTTTCGTAATTAAAAAAATCATATTTATATACGTTTTTTACTATCTAAAAATGAATACAACGTATGTTAATTAAGAAATAGATAATTTTATTTTCTAAGACGACGTAGGTTTCGAAAGATAATATCTGTTTATCGAAAAATGAATAACGGTTATGGTTTTAAAAAAGAACCATTAGAATATACGACAAATATTTTTGTTTATATTTTTCTAATCGTGACCTTTCAAATTGACAACACATACTATAAAGGCATATTTTAGTGGAAATCTACATTCCTTGCCCTGGAGCATACGACTTTGTTATCTCAAAAAAAAACCATTATATATTCAATTATTTATATGTATATCAAATTCGAAAAAAAGATTAAATTTTATGTAGGTACTAAGGAACTTAAAAGAAAACCACAGGAAATATCTGCAAAATGTATCCACGAAGAACATTTTATTACTAAGGATCGATCCGGAACGAGCTTCTAAAATCGAATCGTGGTCACTTTTACGATCTTAGCCGTCATCCAATTAAAAAGCTATACTGTAGGGCTATAAAACGCGGTCCGTTCTCAATCTGTATCCGATAGCTGAGGAAATAAAGGTTTTGTGAGTGGCAAATGGTAACGAATTCTAAAGGAAGTGTGGACGTTCAAATTAATTTTACGTTCGTTTAATCGGGTGGTTGTTTTATGATGCGATGACTCGATTTTTATAAGGATCTCGATGATTTCGTCAGTATGGAAGAATGTGACCGAATTGATCTAATAAAATTGCAATATATTACCGGGAAGGACACGGTGTCTATTTTTATGATATATTGCCGAATTACGTTATTGGTTGGGTGCTCGTTTGTCGGGAAAATATGTCATTTTTTCAGTCCTTTCAATTTCATACGAAAAAGAATATTGTATTTCATATAAATAGAACGCAATAACAAATATTTGTAATTAATATATTTGATATTTATGCAACTATGTGTTGAATACTTTATTGCGATTTTCATTAGTTCCAAACAATATATTATATTTGCATATGTCGCAATGTGATAGAGTCGATTTTTATTACATACCATATAAAAAACTAAGCATAAACACATGAGATTTGCATATTGTTTTATAATGAAAGTAAATTATTTCATATATCTCAATATAAAATTTCTGAATAACAAATTTATTACTGATTCGTTTACATGCCAAAATAATGAATATTCAAACAATGTCGGCCGTTCCCCATAAAATGAAAAATATTGCTAATTAACACATAATAAAAACGAGACATATTTATATTAGGCGGACTATTATTACACTATATGTGGACACTTTCTATAGAAAATTGCTACGCCGGCAATGTTCCGTAACGGCAAATCTTTCGGCAATTATGTGAACGCCATCATTATATTTAACCCCCCATTTTTTCCACGTAATGTCAGCAATCGAATTAAACAACGTATATATAATCGTTCGCTAAGATAATGGTGTTTTATTGTAGGTAATAATATCGTTTTTTATTGTTGACGCGAACGGAACGTTGATTTGTTGTATGGACTGGTTTCCTCTGCACACAATGGAGAGCGCGCACAATTCGAAAATATCAATATTCGCTTTGCCTCGTTCCCTTATACAGACAAATACACTTCTATATATGTTCAAGTATTATTTTTTCATCTCCATTTCGTATGTATGATCAGCAGCCAACCTTGAACTCGGTTTCCAGACGCATCTGACCACTAATCAACCATAGACAGATAGATCATCTTGTGAGTTGTTGTACTTGAGCGCACGCACTATTTCGTGTTGATTTCCAGGCTTAAACAAAGTATAGATGCTTCAAAGCAAAGTTTATTTATTGAGTCGACGATGATGGTTTTACTTTGAGAATTACCGAATTTAACGAAAATTGGTTTAAATTGGAACCGCTCAAGTGTGCTATAATATATTTTCTGATGGTTTTCTGGAGATGTTTTCGCGTACGTGAGGCTATCTAGATTTCTGTCTTTACAACTTTAATCGGTGAATCACGGCGTTAAATAGTTAATAAAATGGCTTTATCGACAATCGTAAAAACTGAGAAATATTCTTAAGTGAATATCGGTGCTAACTGCGTCCATTATATGAGCACTTGATAGGAAACGACTTTTATTACGTTTCAATAATTGTCCGCGAGACCCTTTTACGACTTCGCAATGGAATAAAGAATTATAAATATCATTTTATCAGTTAGTCTCCCATAAAATCACATAAATTCGCTTGCGTACAAAAACGCGGCAGTTTAATTAAAAGCGGATCCCGAAACCAATACGGTGCCGAAGACAAAACGCTGAACGAAACAACAAAAGCCTGCTTGTCAAACGGTTTTAATTTTGAATATCCACATACACGCCCCCGTTATATATGGGCCAGTTTTATTTATCCAGTGTCATGGCAGTGTCCCGTGTAAAAGGTCGCTTCATTTGAATAAGGGACTTTTGCGAATTTTCGCGTGTAGGTTCTGTTTTTGTCACGGCGTCATGAATATAAGGACGAAAAGGGATTTGTTTAAAACAAAGCCTTTTTTCATCAAAATTTACTCCATCAAACAGACGCTATCGGAATATTTTTCCACGAAGAGGGGCCACTTTCGCTTCATCAAATATTCGCATGTGAATCGAATGTACAAACAAAAAAAGGAATTGTGTTGTTTATGTAGCAGTTTATTTTAAAAACATGTTTGCTCGTTATATTTTTTTATATAAAAATGAAGGATAGAGCAAAAAATAAATCAGATACATCCGACGACATTGATATGATAAACTCATCATAGTCCTTGCGGAAATGATCTGATATACGTACACGTATGTAACTACAAGATTTTCTCGTTTGACTGGATCATATTGTGTGTGTAACTAACCAACATCATCGCATACCTACCTTCGATTGACTGATGACCATAAATAGCTATCCTCGCATATAACACCCGACGATAGACGATTCTTTACAAGAAACTACGGAATCCAATTTACTCTGTTACACGTGTCAATACAACATAAAATTTTCAAAATAATATAATATAAATATTCAACGAACGTCTTTGTAAATGAGCGGCCTTAAAACGCCATAATATCTTATGGCACGATGGGGTCATTATGCGAATTTGAGGCGTAGCACGGTAACCTCATCAAACACCATTATGAATGATTATAAAAGTCTTCAGTGTCCGGTGGTAGAATAATGCCAGCTTACGGGGCTGAAGCCGGTCGTCTTGAGCGATTAATATGTCATTCGAATGATTGAAGAGGATGTTGTCCCATAAATATTATGGTGATTCGATCTAGAACGACTTTGCGGGGTCGTTACGTAGTTCGACCGTTTTATCAGCAGGTTTTGTAAGCGATACAATGTCATCATAAAATATTTATATTTACTATCATAAGTATCATGAATAAATATAAATATATTATATTCCGGTCTAAAGATAGTCTTGATTGAAAAAGTTTATTTGCAAATATGTCAACTAGAATTCTCATATAAACAAATCAGTTAAGTCACGTGTCGAAATCCGCGTTCTATCGTCGAAGCGATCAATGATTCAACACGCTACATCGCCGGATTCATTTACTTCAGTCTTGCGAATTCGACGTTTCAGTAACACATGAATATTTCAGTCGAGCTTTCACGATAGTATAGAATTGCTTCGCGAGAGCAAAGGGTTCTCACTTGTCGAGTTTCATCGCTTCTACCTTCGTATAGGCAACGAGAACGAAACACGACCAGACGATATGCAAATAAACGTACGTGTGGACTTTGTTGAGTACGCAACGACATTAAGAAATTTAAATAAAATATTTATCTTCGATTCTCTGTTTTCCGAACGATAATTGTTTTCTATATAAGTCGAAGAATATGTGCTTAACCCATTTTTTTATTTAGTCATTCAATTTTATTCGAACTTTTATATCGAAAATTGTGCAATATCAAATCTAATATTAAAAAATCAATTTCCGTCCATATATAATACAAAACAAACGATTAATCCACAAAACGGGATCTGGGGCCACGTCCGTAACATTGATATTGTCGGCGCGTTATAATTGGCGAATTCACGATTCGCGCCAATAATCTCACCTAACACACACACACACACAGACTGGACAATTTACGATCTCGGCAGCCGGCCACTATCCTTTCACTGGTGATACCGATAGATGAGATATCACCGCCGTGTGTGGGTACGGCCATAAATTTGTCGGGCCGTGTCCGCGCTAATATTCCGCGCCGTAAATAGGCCCGAATGTGGTCCTTTGCGATTCTTCGCCGAAAGTCGCAATAAATCCGGGCCGAGATGGCTTTTGTATTCTCAGATGTGATGGAGTTGTGTGGGAATTTTCGATAATGCCCCGTTTTGGGATGGGTGAGTACGGGGTTATGCGCGATCTCGCGCTGCGGTACAATGTTCGTTTTGTACGTGATTTGAAAATTTGTGCAGAGTGATCTAATAAAAGGAAAGAACAGATGGTGTCTTGAGAATTTTTTATATGGATGTATTTTTAATAATACGGCGGTTTGAATTCGTAATAAATTTTCATTTTGAAATATTCAAACATTGAAATAGTTTCGAGTATAAGTCATAGTTAGATAGTCTATGATTAAAATTGCGTCAATTGTTTGGCCTTGTTGAATGAACTGATTCTCACGGGTTGCTAAAGTTAAGCGACATTTAACACGATCAGTAAATGGATTTATACATTCAAATAATAATTCATCTTCTTAAGAATCATATTGCAAAAGAAAAATTCTAAACATCGAACAACGAACGATGATTTTTTTTCTTGAGATTTATTTTTGCAAAGAAAAATTTTTGAACTTCATTAACGAATTAGATGATTCATAATCTATTAAAGAAAACTGCATTATCAATATGACTTTCAATCACCATCTGCATATTCAACAATCATTCCAAGCACCACGTTTCGCAACAAGCGAAAGCTTCCATTCCAATGAATTCGAAATGCGTAAAAATCGAAGCACGCGATCCTATTGAAGAGAACAATGCGCCACACCCCACCAAGGCTGAGGACCAAGGTTGTCTCGGTCTCGGTTTAAGGTGCATGTGCGTGCATTGTACTTGCGCCCACGCATCCACGCACGTGGGCGTGCACGTGCAGTTGCATAATAACGGACGAGGTGCCATCAACTTATACGCTCGCCTATAACACAACGAAACTCGGTTACGGTTAATTTTCTAAGAAACTAACTGGTTCGCGTTTGCGACATCGCGCCTCGGATTTTATTTACCATCGACTCGTATTGAGAAAAAGTGCAGGAATTCGAACTTGCACTCCGGGTGCAGCGTACGTTCGCCAACTGATAAAAGTCGAATCGGCATTGTCGTACTTGAAACTGAATTGTGCAATTCGCTTTATTTATTTAGAGCTAGTTATCGCTGGCAGTTATCGGACGAGAGCTTTGTTCGACGATAAATTCGTAGGTAAATTAAAAGAAAGGCGTTGCCGATAATAACATTCGACAATGGACGACTGTGAAAGTGGTCGCGCAAAGGCGACCAGCATCTTTTATCTGCCCGCATTGTATATAATAAGACGTCTTAAATTTTACGAAACAATAAATGAATAACGACGCATACAAAAATATAATACTCGGACCGGCAATATGCAACGATCAATTTAAATCTCGTAGGTGCCGGAAGAGGATTTGAAATGCTATTCGATTAAAAATGCTCGTTGGAAAAAATTGATATTTGATTCGGTTATAAAAAATAAGTTAATACAGTAGCAAAAAGTGGGAGATAATTTGTCGAGCGATTGTCGCGCGAGAGATAAGTGATTGATTGTAATTGCAAATAAATGCGGTTTCACCAAACGACACCAACGCAATACGATATATGACCTCCGTACATGTATATTTATACAGTGTCTTTCGCCCAAATCGGATCGTACAAACTCAATGAAATTCACGAACTTTCTCCTAGAACTTTCATCGCAGGACTGCCATATTCAAATCCCTTTTCCACCATAATTAATTGGGAGACATTCGATTTGAACCCGTTGAAACGAAGTAGAACATCGGTAGCGAGTTCGAGAACTGCACCGCGGACGAAATTAGTCCGCAGCACGAAGTGCAGCAATGCAGCAATGTTGCGAACTAGCTAGAAAGTTTTCCTTCGACATCGGATGCACTCGCAGATTATACCAATAGACCAGTTGCATAATATTATGACGAGGCTCGGTTATGCATTTTGCGGCCGCGTTAAATATTATTACACCTTGACATGTTTGCGTCGGCCACAATGGAGAAGCCTCGTAAATTCACAACGGCACAATGCGAGTAGATACCGATTTATGGCTTCGGTCGCATCCGCGGTCACCGTCATATTATTATACTTTGTATATGCATGCGCATTTTGTTGATATTTTTAGCTTAGGAAATGCACTTCTAATGCCATGTTTTTCTTTTTATATGCGATTTGCGACGCGAGTGCCAAGGCTTCGAGGGTTATCGCAAAGAGTTGAATATGTAATGCGCATACGTGAATATTTCATTCATGGAATGTATATATGTACATTCGTTTTGGCGCCTCCTCAACATTTCGAGTTTCTATTGAATGGAAAAACGTATCATGGAAAATCTTGAGAGTAAACAACGTCGAGTTCAAAAGATGCTGATATGAAAATATCACGAATAGAAATGTATACGTAGAATAACGTTTTTCATTTTCAAGGCAAGGCAAAGCGAGTATGATTTTCTTAAATTTATAATTTTGAATTAAATATATTATATTATCCCACATTTGTTATATTTTGTATTAATGTGATTTATTTATAAGTTACTTTGTGATACAAAGAAAATTTGATACATTAGTACTGAAAGATGTATCCGAAGATCAGAACTAATCGGATTACGCCGCATGTACGCGTACAAATCAACAACGAAAATAATATAAGAAAATTCGTAAAAATATTTTCTTGATTTATTACATAAGAGATGTCGCAACGTATTTGAACACGTATAAATAAATAAATTCGCTTTTTGGGTAGACAAATTGAAAAATATCGCAGTCAATTGGGAGCGTTCCGTGAATAAATTGAAAATGCCCCTTGTTCTTTTTTTACTTTCCATTATTTTTCCTTGAATCATTTTCGGCGGAAAAAACTCGGCCGGAATAAGCGATTAATGTAGGACAGTGAAAAATTGAAAAACTTCATAAGGAGCATCCGTCTTTGTACACGGCGTAGTACTCAGTTTTCAAAAATAATAACAAAAAGCGAAAAAACGAGGGATGCTTTTACATGCGATGCATTCTACGAGTGATTTACGATGTGCACACTTTATAATCGTGTTATCATCGTTCTTTGAGAGCAGATTCGAGCTTTTAGCGTATAACAGGAAGTGGATACGCCTATACATTCTTATTTTCCTCTTGCAAGACGGAGTATTATGTTGTAGCGGATAGTCCATTGTCGCCTAATTACGACATGGTGCCCCGAAAGTCGTCGATCCTTTTTACGAAGGCTTTGTGCGCGTGATCTTGATAAATGTGTGGGAAGGACTCGGTGCCTAGGAAGCTTTCCAGCTGAATAAAGTGTGGCTTTTGTACGGTGGTTAACCCATGCTAGGTTTACAGTGTGCGTGCAAAAAGTTAGTATACGACATTTGTAAGCAACGCGTGTTGATGTTGTCGCACGAAAACTTTGCTATTAATCGTGCCGAAGTTTCGGCGTGATGTTGCTTTTATTATATGAATTTCGTATGCATAATCGCGAAATTTAATTATGGGAAGCTGTGTGAAAAATGGCATTGAAAGAGGATTAGGGAAGTCTATATTAGTGATTGCTGATAATTCTAAATTGATAATGTTAGTATTACCAAAATCCAAAAAATTTAAAAGCTTTATTTTTTAGTTATAACAATTTTGCGTTTAATTTAATAAATTCGTCACGAAAAAATATCGTCAAACATTAAAATTCTAATCTAATCAAAACTTTTGCTAAATATTAAAAGTTGATATAATTAGTGTCGAATCATCTTGCGTGAATCAATCAACCTCTGAAAGCCATTTTATTCAAAACTTTTTCCTTCAAAGTAGAATTTTTTCAATACCCTCCGAATTTTACGCGATATCGGAAAAAACCGTAATGGAAAAAAGTCTTCGAATTCATTATCAGAAACGATCGCCGGTCACGTAACGCACATCGTGGATGTAAATCGGGTACAGAAAGCTTATTTAAAATGTGACCGCCGATCCGGTGTTGGATTCGGATGGCCGGAAGACGTAAACAACGGAAAGCATGTTCGAGGTTCGATTTTATTACGATGCGGTTTCGTAATATCCGTTAGACGTCTCGTGCCACGGTTCTTTTTTGTCTTCTCAATAAAAAAATATTCGTATGTAAAGAAAAATCAGTACTCGAGAGGGTTAAAGTGTTTGACTTTCGGCGAGGTCGTGGTCTCGCACGCCCACGAAAGGGTGGGCGGAACAAGGATCGGAACGAGCGATTTGTCATGGACTTTTTGCGGACCCAATACCCTCGGATGGCTTTTCGATGTTGCATATTGTAATACATGTACAATGTACGATGCGAATCTGAGGATTGTCTTCGCAGGAAACTTGAAATCGTCGGGCCATCGATCAATTTCCGCGCCGTGCTTTGTTTTGAAGCAACCCTTGTTCGTACTCTTGCCTAGTTGAAAACCACCACTTTTCCCTCGGGGATGCCGTTATACACGGCTTGCATTTTCATTTAATTAAAGCTTCTGCTACAGCGGTGTGTATGTCCGATGTACTAAAAGGGTGGATGATGATGAAGGGTCTCGTTAGACGTGAGCCTGAGGCTTGTTTTTACCGATCGTCCGAAAACAAATTTATTATTTTTTTTACTTTATATTATACATACGTGGATATATCTCGCTTGATCTGCATATTTATCGTTGTAAGATAATATTCTTTGAAATATTCCTGCATAAGCAGCATTTTTTATCACATATTTGTATACAAAGTATATTTTATATTGTGTAATACGACGTATAGATGATGCGAGATAATGTAATGTGTTTTTTTTTCTATCACGTCACTTTCGTTGAATTGAACTCGGAGATGAAAGGCCAAGCGAACTCTTGAATACGGCATGTATGAAAAGTACGAGTATATTCGCTTTTGCTCAACTTTCTATACATCCAATCTCTTTTCATCGTTTGTTTATCATACCCGTACATGAGCGCAAGAGTAAAAATGCATATTTTCAATACAAAAAGGACGAGACGCAAAAGATTCTGTTAGAGACTCGCCGTTTTATTGGTTTTTTTTCGACCCATTAAAAAACACAGGTGTTGATTCGTATTCGCGAGAGGAAAATCGACAAAGCCTTTAATTAATTCCACTTTATCTCATGACATCATCGGGTCGATCGTTTTGAATTAATTATCGATTATTTTTATTTAAGATCTAAAAGATTCCGACCTAGTGATCGTGGATCTCAAATTCAAAGACTTCGCAAGTTTTGAAATTAATAAATTATGTATTCAACGACTCGACAAATCCGTATCGGGAATACTTTCAAGTTAATAATGCGAGTTGCGTACTGTTGGTAAACATTCATTTATTATTTATGAGCGATTCTTCGGAATTATCAATTCTATTGATCGCTAATTCCATTTCTGTTCTAATTGTGATTTCAAAATTTTATTAATAATTTATAATCCATAAAGCTTTTATTTAAAAAAATCGTAGTTGACAAAAATAATATTTCACCAGTGAAAATTTATGGAGATTGCGAACGGGGAAAATAACGGAATTGGAAAAGAAAACCGTCCGCGAATAGCATAAGGAAAAATGATAAATTTGTATTATTAATGAAACGAAAACTTTCATAAGCAAAAGCCTCAAGTCTCGGCCAAAAAACGTAATATTTTTGTCCCGGCGGAAAAAGGAGCCGCGTTTGAGTGTGCTCAGCGTTTTCGTTGTCCTTCGAGATTCCATGGGCGGCTGCTTGGATCGCTTTCGTTTTTTCCCCTCTCGGCCATATATCAAAAGGCGATCGTAAATTTGTGTGGCGGAGCTGCAAAAAGGTCGAAAATGAGAAAAGTGAGGTTCGCATTAGCGAACGGCCGAGAACGAATCACGAGTCGGAGACGAGACGCTTTTCGACCGCTTCCACACTAGCCACTCTCCCAATATAGCGGAATTCGATTCCAGTAAATATTTGGCAATACTCTGGCTGTGGGTGCTGTTTTTTGTTAGTTCTGGGATGCGAGACGGCGTCGAATTTGGTGATTCGGGTTGATTGAACTTTTTCATCAGATAAACGCTGGGAGTCGGCGCGTAGGTGATCGATCTTTTGTTGATTTTTTTTAACGAGTTTTCCCTTTGAGGTCAAAATCGCTACCGACGCTTTGACCTTCCTATAGTTATTGCCTTTCCGTAAATGGTAGTTTGGTGAGATCTGAGAGTTTCTCCAAATGCCACTATTGGGATTAACCTTGCCCTCAAGCAAAATAAAAATGTATTCGCATAAAACGCGTTATGTTGCGAATTTATTCGAGAAAAAACTTGATTTAAAAAAAAAATTGAAGTTTATTTATAACTTGGAATGAAAATCTTCATATTCACCGAGTGCAATCATGTTAAACGAAAAAAAACCTCTTGTGGTTTACGAAATCGTTGCAATTTTCTCGGCACTGAAACTAAAAATATAAACACAAAATAAAACTATCATCGAGTGCGACGACATCGACGTCATGTATGCACAAAAAAGTCAACATCGACTGATCAAATATAAAAGGCGCACACAAAATACAAAAGAGCGACGTTTTTCACACCGACACATAAAAGCTTTAGCGAAAAACGCACGTCTGGGAACTCGAATCTCGTAAAAATGTAATATCGTTAAGTAATTTTCGTATAGCATAAAAAAAAAAGTACGCAGTTATTACGGCAAAGCTTAAAACCACACACACACAGCGCGGCCAAGATAATGATATTAAAGTACACGGCCGCGCAGTATCGCAAGCACATTCTATGTACATAATCAAAAATGAAAAAGCGGCATTAGTATGTGAGGCGAAACAATTTATAAATCAATAATAAAACGTTCGAATACAGATTATGACACCCACGCGCACCTTCTGAGCAATCGTTACTCTCGTTTCGGTTTGTTTTATGCACGATGCCGACGCGTACATTATACGTACTTTTTTTTTCATTATTAAAATATTTTTTGTACGAATCTTATCGACACGTTTTGTACGTCAGGTGAGTCATGTCGATACGAATCTAGTAGACAGGTACGAGAAGAGCCGGCGACTCTTACAAAATGTATTTTTTTCTTGTAATTATTTACGAGCGGTTCGCTTGCGCAACGACAGGTAGGTAAAGTACAAATGGTGATGTCAAATCGAACCATACGATTCGATTTGTATAAGCTTTTTTATTACTGGGACGATTGTGTAAGCATCGTTTGTCGACGGTTTGAAGAAATAATTAGAGATGTTCGTGATGTCGGTTCGGTAGCGAATTCTAAGTGTAAATGAAAACTTGTTAAGTTAATGTCATTTCACAACGAGTTCAAAACGAGCATATTAAAAATAATGAATCCTTGTTAAATATGAAACAATAAAGATAATGATCACGATTTATAATTTAATTAAAATCATTTCATATTTGGAACAACGAACTGGATCAAACGAAACCCGCTTATCATTAGAGAATTCGATTCGATTTTAACGGTCGCGTGTATAAAAATCAAATCGCAACATAAATCAATATCTCGCTGAAAATTCGCACACATTATACAAGCGATTCCGTTAACGAATCGACAACGAACTGAAAGGAAATGGGTGGTGCAAAAAACTCGTTCCAAATAGAACCTACCGTAGCTTTTCGGTCCATTTGTGCGGTTGTGCCCTGCGTATCCGACGCGCGATCAGAAGTGGTATTTGCCATTGTTTCTCGGCGTCTCATTCTCACGGTCTCGAACTCATATATATTTCTAAAGCAGGAGCGGTCTAAATACAAAAAAAATCTAGATAAAAAAGCTCTCGGCAATTAAATCTGCCATTTGCCACGAACTGACCGATAATCGTAATTAGACGGATAGTGCAGATACGAAATCGCGCGACATTGGAGGTCTGTGCGGATCTGATCCATCCAAGTTTTTTTCGATGTAATGATTAAGCAACTTTTCTATATACGTGTCATTTAATTACGAAGTAGACGCGCTCGTATGCATAACAATGTTGTGTAATGCTCGATTCCTATACGCTCGATGGCATGTCGTAATGTTAAGTTCAAGGGCGTACATTCGATACAGATATAAATAATGCTTAATGGGAAATTATGTGAGAGAGAAGAGTCGGCAATTACATTTCGTAAAATCTTCGTATACCGAGAAATTTTTGTATGCGAGAGGAAGGCACGCGCGCCTCTCCTTCCGTCCATTGTTTGGTGTCGCATTGTTATGAAATTTCTTCTTTCTGATTCTGACGCGTTCGCTTTCGTCGAAGTTTCTCACTCGAAAGCTATCGGATATCGAAACTTGGTCGTAATGGCGCCTTTAGCTCAATGTATATATCCGTTCGTCAAAAGTTTTCTACTTGGACGGCGATCGCAACAACTAGAACGGTCCTCTTCAATTAACATTCTCTGGCGTCTGTCGTAACTTTCGCGAATCTCGTGCTTTGTGCAGAGATTCCGACCGTAGATCGCCAATTAGAATTTGATACGGTTGTTGAGATATTTGTTAGCGAATTTCGAAACAAATTTATTTCTATATTGGTAATAGAAATTTCGTTTGAACGGACGCAAATTTTTAAATTCAATTATGCGCTGCGCAATGTCTCAGTATTTTTCACTTAACTCTATCGTCCTTTTGTAAAAATTTGCAATTTAAAATGGTCGTTAGCAACTGCCCCCGCCACTTAGAGCCCTTCTTTTTATTCAACTGCACTCTCAATTAATACTTAATTGTGGTTTTTTATATATTATTTTTTCGTCTTATGTTATACACAAAACGGTAGCGGCGAACTTTGAAATTCTCATGGAACGGTTCGTCTCCTTTCATTAAGCGATATTGTATGATGTTCGTTAGGCCCATGGAAATAGAGAGGCAAACATAACGACGAAATACATAATGCGTGTAACGAAAGTGAGTTTAACGACAATATTCAACGTGGGACCATACCTGTCTCTCCATTGTGACGGGATTAAATGTAATATAATTTTATATTCGGCGGAAAAATTGCTGCTTTTGTTCGCGTCGTGCGATAACGAGATTTAGATCTTTCATAATTGACGCTACAATTTATGAGCTTTTCTTTTATTTTCGCGTCGTCGACAATCGAATCAACTCGTCGCTAAATAAATAAGCGAAAGTGAGAGAGTGGAATTAATCATTTTAATAATGACAAAATGAAGTGTGCGCGACTCGAAAGGATAAATTTGCGCCGAGTAATGAATGAGAAATTCGCTTTTATTGTGACAATGCGTTGTAGTTTCATTTAATAATAATAATTAAATTCTAATGCATTTAATTGCCAGTATCATAATTATTAATGGTTCTAGTCGAGAGCAATGAATGGAGTGTTGTATAATTAATTAATTTGTTTCATTAAAATGTTAATCTATTTAATTATCAGTAGGCGACTATGGAACAGTGTCGAAAGCAAAATTTTCTTAGAAAATTAATAAAATTTTATATTCATTAAAAATATTCTTAAGCATTAAAAATGCTTTCCCTGATTAAATTATAATCTGCAGCATCTAATCCTATTTTAAAAATCATCAAGCAGAATAAGCTCCCTACGAGCGTAATCCAAATCTTTACAAAGTTTCGATAAACATATAGTATACATACGAAATTCAACACGAATAATCATCAAATTAAAGTTGAAGATCAAAGCTACCATCAAAGACATAATAGACGAATTATAATAAATAGACGATGTACAAACGGATTGTCACGTCACATCACGCACACGATTCGCATTACCAATAAATGTTTCCTACATCCAAAATTGGAAGCGTTCGCCAATCGGTCTGCGTAATAGTGACACAATATCGTCATGCCGTTTTCGGAGCCACAGACAAGACAAGATTTATGCCCAGGCCGATCTTCGGACTCCTCGATTAGCAGCCGAAGACAACCTTTTTTCCCTCATCAGTCAGCCAGTCGTCCGTTCTTTCGATCAGCATACCAGTCTAACAGATAAAATCCGTCGGATTACGCAAACTTGGGTTTTCTCTCTTTTTCCGAGTAAGATTTGGATCTTACGAATATATATCATCATGAGACAAAAGCTTTCCAATACCATCGAATTGTATCGGAATCTCGAAATGAATTCGATCAAACTATTTCTAACATATGGTCTTTTGAAGCGAGACGATTCACACAGTTGGCTCGTTAGCCGCGAATATCCGTAGCAGCTTTCAATTTCGCAATCCGCAACTTTGTACGGTGATTATGGTGCGTACCGATAATGCATGGTGTGTCGCATACATCGAACGTGTACCATAATATACCAGGTAAAGTGCTCGATTAATTTCGCATGGAAGCCGTAGCGAGCGACGCCGGATCGAATTTATGTCTTGATATTAGTTTAGCACGAAAATTTAATATAGATGCGTTTGTATGGACTGATAGAAAGTCACGATCGAGTTGAAAGGTTCTATGTATAGCTATGGATGCGGGTTCCGTCTTAAAATGTTATTTAATATCGGAAACTTTTCCACTTTGAGACTTTGTGATTATCCGGTGTAAAATGAAATGGTTGAGTTTCAGTCGACGTAATCATATTCGTATTGCATAAAAGTATATGTAATTTATTGAAAAATTATAAAATAACTATGATTGTATAAGAAGTTAATTAAACGTATGTGTTAAAAATTACACTCACGACTTTCGTTTCGTCAATACGACTGCGCAACTGACGAAAAAGCGCAACAGCTCGAAAATCGATCGCATTCAAAGGCTAAACGTTCATTGATAAATACAACTACGGTCGGATTTTTTCATTCGCTAAAAATTCCAATCAAAAATAGCAATTCATTCCCATAAATGCGACCCCGATTCCAATTACATATCGCGGATACACGCGAACCGACGATTTCGCTCGCACGGCCGCCCTTGAACGGTCAATCTTGCAAAGTTGCGAAATCAGACGACCACGTAACTAACGGAGAGCGATTCTGACATTTTTTGCCTACTGAGGACTTTTTTGTCCATTGTTCGAATATCGAATGTATTCGTGGTGGCTGAGCGAATTTATTATGTTGGGTTTTTTGGGAAAATCGCTTAGGTGGCTATTCGCGGCATTCATCAAGTGTGACATGTGTGAGAAAGAATTGAAGATTATTTTTGTATGTGAATTATATGTATTTATTAAGTCGATAAATTTTTATTTTTTTAAGTGTTTATATTTATGTTCGGTTATTGAAAGATGAAAGAACTCGACAAAAGAGACATTTTTATAAAAATAATCGTCAGTTCATAGATAATATAAAAGGTTTTTTATTAATATAAAAATATGATAATTTTCTATTTAAAAACGTTTTTCATGTTGTATTTTGAAGTATGTAGATATATTTTATTTGGTTAACACTTAAGATCTTCAACCAATACATTTATAGATACGAGCAAACGAACTTTTTCTATTGTTTAATTTTGACTATTATAAACCAAACCGCACAAAATATTTATTAAACATCACACTCACCATATAATTTAATAACAAGAAAACTTGAACCCATCCGTGCACTTTGACCCGAAACCCCCATCATAAAAATACATCAACCCGATCTATCGAAGACGAATTAACGACCCATTTCACAAAACCCATCCCCGCACAAAGTTCTCGTAATATGCATACGTGTTCGTTGCAACAACGGCATCCCAATAAATATCGTTTCGTCGGGAACACAAATCACTTTCTTCCCACGCGAGTGGACCGTGTGCAGGCCCCGACCCGCCGGTTACGAAATGCACACAAATGCACAATGGATTGCTCATAATATACGAATAGATGCACCACGAGACGAGGCCTTCCTACGGGTCGGATGTCTGTTCGGAAAGAGGCTTTGAACTGTTGAGTTTGGGGCGTTGCCGCTCTTTTGATGGGAGTACTAAAAGAAATTGAGCAGAGGACGTGGAATGTGCGGTTAAATGTTAATGAAAGTAAAATGAATTGTTTTAGAATTGTATAAATTCTTGCTGCGTCACTAAGGTGTGTTTGAAAAAATATGAGATCGGCAAATACGGAAGTTGGAGCCCAATAATTTATATGTTCGAAAACAAGGAAAATCGCTTTAACATCACATTATTTAAAAATTGTACCAATAAGATATATACCATGTGTCAAAACAGACCCTTTTGGTTATTTAATGCGGTCCAAATATTTATAATATCCTTTGAGAAAAAGTCAATTAAAAATTCTAATATATTCAAATGCGATTTATTTGAATATAAATTGGTCATGCTGTACGTCTAATGAAAACGAATAAGTCGAAACTAAAAGTGATCCTGATGTAAATGGCAAATGGATCACTTACCAATTTTCCATACGACGCGACATAAATAACACCTACGTTACGAATTAATTGGAGCGTTCGGTGTTTCTCGATTTTTTTTGTTATAGTTTATTTATTTTCGGTGTTCAAAGGCAAAGAGAAGCGATACAAAGATCACTCTCAAGGTAATGCGTTTTTTATCCTTGTTCATTCATTGTATGCTGATTTCCAATGTTATAAATCAATTCGTTTGTACAGCCGCGGCATAAAAGTAACGACCGCGTTTAAATAAACCACAAACAAAATAAATATTGCGCGCGAGCTGAATTTTTATAAAATTAAAATGCGTACGAGCACGTTACGCAAATAAAATGCTATTGTGATTCAGAATGATGTCGTAAATCTTCTCCTTTATTGTGTGTTATGTAAGATACCTTTTCCTGAAAAAAATCTTCAAATAAAATTATTTTCATGTTCTTGAAATGAAATTGTACATAAAACAATTAGCGTTCTGTGAGGCTCATTCATATTTTCCTCAAAAGAAAATATATTTCGCAAGAATCGATAAGGAAAGAACAAGTTTTTAATGTAATTAAATAAAACAAATTTCCTGTAGTAAGATTAAAGGAAAAAATTGATAAGTTAATGCTGTATCCAAATATGATCGACTCACTACTAAAAGGGACTTGTGCAATTCGAAAAAAAGTGAAAAATGACAGTTACTTTTTATATCTATTTAGAAACTCAGTTATAACAAGATCGTGATTATGCGCGATTGCGCAGTACGAATTTCTTCGTTTTTCCATATCACTTGTCTCTCGCGTAGAGAGCGACGCCGAGACAACGACCCAGCGAAATAATACGAAAGGTAAAAAGAAAACAATACGAAGTGTGCAAAAGCTGTTATTTATGACACACGAACTCCTAAGATATTCGTCATAATTTATTAATGCGAAAAAATGGCACGAAACCACAATGCGGAGCCGATTCGCGCGCCAAAAAAGTGAACGTCGCACGTTGCACAACCCACAGTCCATCGCTCGACTTTTTCATATGTCCGATCAATGGAGATTGTTTGTGCAACATTTTTTTTCCACCATATCGGCGTGCATTATTATATCGACGTGCATTCTGCGAGATCACGAACGGGGAAATTCGGAGATCTATAGATCGCGATCGGTTCGTGTCGAGTGTTGCGATTTGATTTATGCCGAGGGAAGGCGGTCGGTTCAACCCTCCGATACCACAATCTATATTATTAAAGACCTCGATCTTATGTGTTGAAATAGATAATTGAAATCTGTAAATATTAGATAACGTTTACTAAGGAAACGTCCGAACGCCCACGATGTAAATTTCCCGTGCGTCAACATCCGAAAGGTTGGCCTCTCAGAGGAAGTTTCGTCATTTACAATATTTGCATGTTGTATTATTTGTTTATATGAGATTGAAGCTAATGAATAATATAATATATTTATTAAAACAATCGTGTATTATATAGATACATGAGATCGTACATCGCGATTTGCCGAGAGTTTCATAACGTAAACGCGTCAGTCGCGAAATTTTCATATTTTACAGCACGTATGCCGCATAAATTTGAAACTTCAACCATCACAAGCATTTTCACCAGCGTGTCTGCCAGTGGTGGCTATAAAATTTTACGGTGCATTATCGGATTAGAGTGAGAGTTCAGATGGAAATGTGCAGCTAGAGTTGCCGCAGTTTCCGCCCGCAAAATAATCGATGAAAGTTACGGCGCAAAAGTGGCTGCGAATTGTTATTACGTTATTCAAATCGGAATCTGTTTGTCAACTTTAAATTGGGTGTGTGGGATTTTGTAAATTTGAATTTCAGCCGTTTCGCAGTTTATCGGCGTTTATGTAATGTGATGCGATGAAATTATTGTGTCGATGATGTAACTTTTGGATATTTTACGTTTCACAATTGAATATTTAATTTTTTTTCTGTAATACGTGTAGATTTAATATTCATGCGTTATCTTAGTCAATTAACTAAAGGTGAGAAAAGGTTACAAAATAGATGGCGTTATTGGAAAAATTTCAAGAAACTATTGTTGAATTCGCACAAAGAAATTTATATATTATACTTTACTTTCTAGGACGATGCGAGAGATTTTATCGTAGAAAACTAAATCTCTTAAGCCATAATTTTTCAAGTATATACTACACGTACAGGATAACAATAAAACGTCTGTAGTTTCACAGACTGCGATCCGTAATTCAGAGACAAAGTACAAAAGCACACGGTTCAGTGAAATGTTGTACGTGGACGACCGATTTATGATAAATTTGAACAATAATTTATACGATGTGCAGGAGTTTTCCAGACAATTTTTTGTGATAAATGGAAATTGATATTTAATAAGCTAATTGGTGATGTATTAAAGTTGAGATGGTTGAAAACCCGTTAAAAAAAATCATCATCATTATTCTGAAAAAAGGAAAAAGTGATTACGATTAAATTTATTGCACAATAAATTTCCATGAGATAATATCATTAGTTAATATTGCTAAGTTATTTAAAAAACATATTTATAATGGGGTTTTTTCATTAGCTGCCATCATTAAATGTTTATTTAATGAGATATAAAAATTTTAATTATAATTTACGACGTTGTGAATCTTCGAGTTTTCTATTAAAAAACTTTTCGAAGAGCTGTTTTTATGACCGATTCAGTCATCTGATGGAATACAATTCTTAAGTCGTGATTAGAACAAATACTATTCGATTAGATTGAGATAAAATTAATTGAGTTTCGTTTATCGAGATTTTATTGTTAGACTTTGACTACCGAGCATATGTGTGTCAGATCAAGAGATAAAATACAATGTAAAAACAATAAATACAAGCATAAAACGACAACCAGATTTTCAATAAAGGTACCCAAATGCGATCACAACGATAGACAACTCATTTTTATCAAAAGTAAGTGTCTACGAAAAATTTGAATGCGTAACCGATAAATTTCGTCTGTCACGTTCAACACAAAATTTCTCGAACTCTTAATCTATTTATATAGACAGACGTCCCTCGATTCAACAGTTTCGTATTTCACAACAGCGACATTGATACATTTTATATTTCCACGAAACCATCAATAGAAAGACTCGGAATTTACGCACACATCCCTTTCATCCTTTCCCGAACCTTCGGACACGGATCGATTTCCAATTCTGTAGTATTGCCTGCAACATTTACGACGGTCGGTTTGATGGGTGCGTCGGAAAGCGCGGCTTTTCCGATCCTCTTTTTCCTCAACAGGTGTACGGGAGGAGCCATCATGGGTTTTTATGTCGTTTCTTGCCGCAACATCGTCGACCTTGGCCAAAGACATCAAAAGAGGCTGCGTTCCGTGAACGGACGATGGACACCCAGCCGATCTCGTACAGGTTTGTTAACATGTCCATACAATATGCGAGCAAGTGTTATTTTTTTGTTTTCGGCTCCTATCTGTATGATATCTTGTGTGTCGTGTCGTTGAGGTAGCTCGGTTGGAAAAATTCATTTTTTATAGAATGGTTTTTATCAATGTTTGATTTTTAATTAATTATTACACGTGTGGTTCATTTTTATTAATTTTATTATACTATTATATACTATTATGTAATTTATTTTTAATAAAAATGTATTATTGTATCATTTCTCTAAAAGTATTTTGATAAAAATGAGGTCGTCGATTTTTTTTTAAATAACGCAAATTAGCATATAATTTTCCGTCAGTTTATTATTTTTTATTGCTGATGTAAATCTTGAAAGATTTGCGCGTCATATTAGGTAGCGCATAAACGATTTCGATATGCAAATATTGCGAAAAAAAATCGAAATGGATATGCGTCCTTTTTCGGATAATCAAATATATCTATCTGATTTGAGCGATGTTCGTGCGTTGTTGGAAAATCTTTTGTTCTGCGAATGAACCATTTTAGCCGTTCGAGTTGTATGCGGAGGATTGACACAATAATGGTGACGCGAAATTTGCATACAATCGAACTAGATTTCCGATCCCGGAGATCCACAAATTACCACAATTCCGCTAAGGGGTAGTGTTTCGGTTCTATATCAGATTACGTGTATTTTAGATCCTAAGTATCTCATTGTTACATCTACTGTAAGGGATTACCGCCATTTTGTAGTACCTAATATCGATCGTATAGATACAATAAATTCAATGGAAGGCGCTTTATAAATATTCAAGAATTTTACCGCAATTGCAAAATACTTTCAACAATTAACAATTGTAAAGAAAATATGCACGATAAATAAACATGTAAACGCTGTTCGGTTCGAGGCATTCCTTTTCACGGTGAGTACAAACAATCGCTTTTAACATAAACGATTTTCATTCGAAGCATTCCCAGAGGTTTTTGCTTACGCGGTATGTAAAACGCCATGTAAAATAACATTCCGTTTCAGATTATCAGGGCTGAATTGCGAACGGTATAACTTCGAAAATAATCACTGTTTAATATCGGCACACAATCTGTGCGTATCGATTATACATTTTGCGGAACCTTCCGAATTACATAAGATAAAACGTGTATCGGCTTATTCGGATGAAACCGTAGGGGTATATAAAAATAGGTAGTATTTGCGAAGAAATCGATGTAAACGAAGCCGACCAAGTGTACTTAGATAAGGACGAGCTTTTTCCCCTTGAACTCGATCTGATATTGAGGGTGAGATATTGCGACACATCGCTTCGATACATTTTTATATATAAATATGTATAAATCGTAAGAATATAATATGATATAAATCAATTCGAAGACATTTCTGCACGGAGTCTGTTGTGACAGCCGAGTCCAATAATGCAACCCACTTATCGTATTAACACTAATTTGTTTCAGTAAAGGGTACACAATGGCCAATATTTCGCGATGGATTAAATACGGCACGACACCATAATAGCAATGCACGATGAAAATCTTAATTTATGTCTGAGTTCGAAATCGAACAACGCACACCGAACATGGTGGACAATCGATCGGATTTCCACATTATTTTTTCAACAACGCACACTCAATAAGATAAATCATACTTATACATCCGATAAATTTTTAACGGTGATCCAGAATAATTTAATTTAATTTGTACCGTTTTGGTGTCCATATGTTGGCCGTGCAGCGGCACCCACAAATGCGCGGTCAGTTCAATCTTCTGCGCATAATTTATTCACCTTAAATAAATAAACGTCCGATCGTATCGTTCGATGCATAAAATTATGCAATTTTATGGCTCCGCGTAATTTTTTTCGAAGCTCGTACCGGTAATGTTTCGAGACAAAATTTCGTGCGCGAATATGTCGAATGTCTTCGAGAGACCCCACCTCGTACGCTCGATAAATATCGACGATTCGCAATACGTTATGGTGTGCATAAATAAGCATTATTCGTCGATACGTTTTTATGAGGAACATTCGATTTTATGAGGCAATCGGAAAAAAAGATAATCCGCGCGTCGATGACTGTCGACTGTCGTTTTTAACTATGATCACATTCTGCGAACGAATATGCAAATTTGAAACGAGACTTTAATGTTTGTTTATTGATTTTTTTTTCTTAATAGAAAAACTGGTAATTTTAGTTCGAATTCATGCAATTTAAAATTATTTTTAGTAACACATTTAATAGCAAGGAAGTGTATTAAAAAAAACTTGAATCGTTATCGAGTTCAAATTATAGCAGGCGTTAAAATTGATTAGGCGGGATCGTAATGAAATAAGCCCAAATTTGACGTTAGGCTGATTGGATTTAATATAACAAAAACGTGTGCACGGTGCAAATTATATGTTTCAACATAAGTTAATACACTATTTGCACGTTGCGGTAATAACGGTAGGAGTAATAAAGCTCGCCAATCCAATATAAACATGAGCACGAGAAACTAAAGGTGCTGAAAACGTCCCGCAAATGATGATGATGAGCATGATGATACTTCCTCTATCGCCGTCAGTACATTAAACTAATTCATCTCATTTGTCGTTCGCAGTGTGTATTCTGTTCGACGACACGTATATACATTTTCTTTTATCTCGTATCGGTTTTTTGATCCATTAGAGGGTTATTTTGTCAGCGGAGGTTGAGCAGATAAATTTGATCCGACCCACGAGACACAGGAGATGATCTAATGAGAAAAGTCTGTGATCTGGAAGTGTGCGGTTAGTGTCTTGCAAATTTCGCTGTATCGTTTCGTTTAACATTTTCACATTTTTTGTTATAATATCGATCGTTTGTGCATTTCGCAATGTAACGATAAGCATCTGGAATTGTACCGAACGTGCATGACATATTCGCATATTTCATTTTGTTCGGTTATTGTAGGTGTTTGAGAAAGGTGAGTGGTTTGAGATCGAACGAATTGCTCCGCAGTACGTTTTTCTTTCGAAATTAAAAAAAAAAATAGAAACAGTTATTGCGCGTATGTAACAGATTGACCTTCTCATTGTAACGAAAGGTTTTGGCGTGTGGGATTGTAATTAATGTTGTTTTTCATATGTTATTTATAAAAAATGGATTGATACTCTCGATGGAAACGGCAATTAATTTGATGTTCGCGTGATTTCTTCGAATATTATTCAGTAGCATAGATAAATCAAATATTTCTAAAACGTTTTTGTTAATTATGAAATACTTGATTTATTTAAATATATCGAATATGTAAATTAAAGGAAAATAGCTAACTCTAGTAATATAATATTTGGCACAAGATTGAAATCTGTCTAATTAGAACATTGGATAAATGTGAGTAAGCTTTTGCGTTATCAATTTCACATAATTGAGTTACATTGTCAAGAAGATTAACTTCGGTGGATCTTCTCATTAATGAATTATTTGATGAATGCGAAAATGTTTCCGTTAGTTTGAGAGATAATTTGCGATTAGTTGAGTAACATCATAATTTATGTGTGTTAAATAAATTATACAAAATTATGTAATCACGACACATAAAAGGGCCGTAACTAAAACCATTTATTAACACATGATTGATTTGAATGTTAAGCATAAAAGTATATCAACTGATAACGCTCATTAAAAAGAAGTATCAGTGTTAACAGGAACAACAATTATCGAATAATTTATTCTTATTCGATAGCTGGAGGCACCGATTTTTTTTAGTGTTCATTTTTTACAATACTAACACTTTAAAGGTTAAGTCGGTATTTATTTATCTACGACTTTGGCGTCGTTGTATTTTTTAGATATGTACTATAATTATTCGATGAAAATTCACAACACAAAACTTTGTACACTTAGAACTAGTTTTTTTTTTGCAATGCCATTTTATCTACGATATATCAAAATGCTGATGTCTGGGAATTTAGAACAAATAACGTTTATCAGTTTCACTTTCGGCCATACCGTTTATTTATAATCTGGTTTACATTCAAATTAGTGCGGCGCTATGAGAAAAAATAATTCATTCAACTTTTATGAAGCGTTTTTATATATAAAATATGTAAATTTACTACATTTTTAAGTGATGGAAAAACTATAGCCGTTTCTAAAAGTGTCAAATTATATATTGATCATATAAAAATGATAAACGGTTATCTAAAATATTACTTGCCGTAATATATTTTAATTTATAACAGTAATTTAAAAATATAAATCATTTATTTCAATGTATCGAATTATCATTTTAGTGACAATGGAATATGACTATAATAATTAATTCTCAAATCTAATCTACTTGTTCATATTTATTTATGACTGTGCAGTTTTGAAGTCATAAATGTTGCAATAATGAACGCAAACAGCAAAATATTATATGCCGAAATTAATTGGATCGTTCATTATGCAAAATTATTCCGATACAAAATTGAATACATTTTAGTTGTCGCTTTGTGGTCGTTAATTTTGACAATTAATTAGAAAAGTACGCACGCAAAGAGCTTTTACGTAACCGAAAAAAACGAAATCGTTTGGAAAAATAAACATTTATTTATGTATGTGTTCGGAGTGAGTGAAATATTTTCAGGGTGTCGAGACAAGCTATTGAAACTCGTCACGCGTAAGTCAAAATTGTATTACCGGGCAAATAGAGTTTGTAAAAGTCAATAAGTTCCTCCGTCTTTCATAAAGCTTTATAAAACGGATTCAATCATTCTAAAATCCCAACATTCAGCAGGCACCTATGCTATCTATACAAATACCCAATTTTTTTCCACTTACAGCGAAACTTTTCTAAATATTTGAACCGAATTCGCTCATTTGTTTTCGACGCACGAAATTTTATTTCACTCTTTCTTTCTTTATAAAAGGCGAAAGTTTATTTACAGAAGATTTCGTATACATAAATCACTCGCAAACGATTACGCAAAAATTGAAAAATTAATTAGATTACTTTCGGTCGAATTCGTGGGTCGTGAAAGAATTTGTAAAAAAGCACAACCTCGATTTGACAATGAATTCATTATGCAACGAGCCCGTGTCGAAAAGCCTTTTGTCAATTCTAAACTTCACGTCGAATTAAAACGATTTCCTTTTTCGTCCATTCATTGCGTACGTGTTATATTTTTTCAAATAGAAAATATTACAGAAAAGAACTTCAATATATCGCAACGACATGCGGACCGCGTACAAGCGCTTATCATTCGGTATTTATTTTCCCTCACAATGAAACCGTAAATTTTCCCAGATCTGCCATAAATAATACAGAACGTCTGAAGGGGAAAATGTACACCGAACGATACGATCTCCTAATTCATTCAGAAATTGAAATTTTAGCACAACCAATTACGCAAAATCAAAATTAATTTTTTCCGAAAAATCATCAGAAAATATAATACGTATAAACTCGTATACATATATGTTACGAGTCGTAGGAAGTGCATATTGAATTACAGTGCACGTGATCGTTTTATAAAGCGATCGGTCAAGTTCTTTGGCGCCAACGAGGACCAGAATGAGCTCATTCTGAGGAAGCACGAGACTGATTTGCATTTTGAGCTCGTTGCGTGCACCGGACAGCCTCCATGGCAATCAGGTGGTTCACCTTCGACACCCCGAGCCTCTCGAGGAGGATTTTGCTCCTTAGACCCGTGGCTAATTCGTCAGTCAACTCAGTTTTAGAGCTTAGACGCGACCCCTCATTTGAGAAGCTTCGGTATATAAATTACGAGCGCGTGATGAACGAGCTCCTATGATCCATGCACGCCGAGGAGTCTGTAATTATGGTCTACCGTTTTTTTCTTCTCTCCCTCCTAATATGATAATTCGTGTATAATTATTGTAACTGCTCGTTACGATGCCGAAGTAGATTTATAGTATGTTAAGACAAAGAGATTTTTTTCCGACGAAAATATATGGGATTATTATTGGTTTATATTAATAACACACATTTCATCATCTTTTTCGGGAATGATTTATCGATTCGACAACGTGGCGAACTTTTGTATTCGCATATTGGATCTCATAGTATTGTTTACTCGTAAATACACCGAGATAACAATCTTCAATTACCTTACTGTCATATTAGCGTTGAAAAAATTTGATTTATATACAGCGATGCACGTAGCTCATTAAAACCCCATAATTAAGCACAATGCGATATGGAACAATACGGAAATCGAGAACACCACACACAAACACACTTCCATATAAGCAAACACTAGAATTATCCACCTAATGAAATTAACACTAATCAGTTTAAGATTGAGCTCGTTCGACTCATTAATCCGTTAAATCCATGAAGCCAAACTAACGATCCATCCACATAACGGCACGATTTTCGCACAACCCAGCAAAAAAGCGATCAATCCTAGGTGGAAACGATCCACAATATACATACACACTTATTTTTGTGCATACCCGTTAGAAACGTACAAGTGCATGTGGGTCTGTGGGGTGATTTTCGCCGCGCATGTGCCCCGGCAGTTTGACCCCCGTTGAACCGGAGCTTTCCGTCGAAAGTTCGCATCCATTGTGTATATACAGTGCGAATTATTGTTATGAATGTGTCGCCGGATGAAATTTTCCACCCACACCGGGAAAGCGCGACGAACGGACGTTATTTATTTTCATCGGATGTTTTCCGTGCGGCGAGTTGTTAATGCGCGCCCGCGTCCCTAGATCGAATCAATTTCGCTAAAATAACCGACGAAAGGGTTTCGCACTGTAAACATTGTGTGTGTGCTTTGTTGGAAATTGGTTCGGTCCATTTCGCGCTGTGTGGTATTCACTTTGTGGAAAATTTAATCATTCTAACAAACTGCTGTTGCGGCGCGGTGCAGCTTCGTATATAACTGCGTTAAAGTTTCGCTAACGAGTTGTGTCTGTGATGAATTTGTCCAGTGAATATTTGGTATTAGATTTAACTGAAGTTTGATTTATTAAATACACAACTTGCAAAATTTAATATATTGTATAGGATGCTTTCAAAAGTTGCAGCGAAATGTCGCATCTGAAGATTTACGATCTGCAAAATACTATGCTGTTAGAAACATACACATGAAAATATTTAATAGTCTTATAATATAAAATGAAATATAATTGTATTGAATATAAGATGCGGGTATTGTCTTAGACAAGGTCAAAGCTCAACGACTAAGTGCGTTTTGTATTTACACAGCACTCAATTCTGGGCGACCGCAACGAGGCCTATGGGAGACTTACGAAGGCTTTTCTTGCCCGAAATAAGGATTGGCGGCATCTCGTGTGACAGTTCCCTTAAGAACACTCCCGCAACAACCCAACATCTCATTCCACGATTCGAAAAATTTCACAAAGCAATCACGACGGTCAAACATCTTAAATATTTCACTCGGGCCGAAACGCCATTGTAAAGGGCGAGCTCGCAATTCCGCCCTACACACGCACCGGATTGCGAGAGTAAATTGGGGTGCTTTTCCGGTTGTGAATTTTGAATATGAGCCGTACAAATATCATTTTGAACTGTTTCATATAATTTTTTGATTGGAATCGAATGTGTTTCAGCATTTAAATCGAGGAAATCGAGATGTTTTCATCGTGTACGTTCCAAATGGAAATAAACGGAAATTAAAATGTGTATATATATATAACAGGAAATTTATTATTTTTTCCGAATTTTTCATTTATTTAGTTTGTCAGATATATTATCAGTATCTAATTCTTTCAAAGTTAGATTATTTTTGTTCGATAGTTTAATCTTGTTCGATGTTTAAACTTGTCAAAGTTATTCGATCAGTAAATAAATATGACTACATAACCCAGAATAAAACAAAATTTTCCATATTCAAATACATTTAATCTTCTTTTTACACGGGGGTTAAACTCCAGAGACTGTAAAACTGTATTAAAAAAAATGATTGGTGACCATATAAAAATTGGAGATAGGTTAATCAATATTTGGATGAAACTTCCATCCAAATATACTTTATGGAAAATGTGTAATATGGAAAAATTTTGCCATGTGAAATCATAAAAAAACATCGAAATTTTTTATTTACTAGTAATAACTATAATTGTATATTGGTCTGCTCAGGATCTTACTATTGTAACATAATAATACATTTTTTTTTAATTTTCATACCATTTTAAAGTAAAAAAAAAAAACAGTTTAAAAATAAACCGTTCTTTTCCTTTGAACCGTGAACCCCAAAAAAAGAGTTTCAATCATATTTTAAAACATACAATAAAATACTCTAATCACATAAAAACCACCATCGAAAAAACCTCACCCCACACCAAAACCCACCAACAACCAAAAACCATCTAACACAAAACCGAAAACGTCACCTCCCACATCCGAGATGCACGTGGCCGTCGCGATGGGCGGCCTCCCGCCCACCCCCACACTCCCCCTCCCCCTCCCGCCCACCCCGCAGACGGGGCGGCGTTACGTAACGGATCGATCCGGGCGTATCATATGGGCGGGCGGCGTCCTCTGGGCGACTGCAGCATCGGTCGCCATGGCGACCCGACAGACGCCCGCCCTACCCGCCCACGCCAATCGATAGCGGGCGAAGCACGGGCGGACGCACAACGCCCTCGGCCGCCCAACTGCCACGTTTGAGCTCCCTTTTTAGCTCGTTTTCGGGTGCAGTTTTATGGGTTTTTTTGTTGATGTTGTTAGTGTCGGTTTAATTTGATCTTTGGGGCGATTTTGTTTTTAATTATTTTTTTTTAGAATTTGCGAAAAATTTGTATTTTTTTCGAAGATTAATATTTTTAAGTATTGAAAAAAATATTATTATAACTTTTAAATATTAATAAATTCCCCAAATTGTTAAAATTCATTTTTTATATTGTAAAAATTTCTAAAAAACTAATTAAGATGAAAAAAATTTCAATGTGCGTTTAAAAATATTTTAATTATTTTTTGATTGTTTAATTTAATTTCATTAATGAGAAAAGTTAACAACAATAAACATTTTTAATAAAATATAAACGAAGTAGAACCAGTTCTCAGTAATATTAAAAAAATATATATCTTTACGGCCTGAAATTAAAAATAAACAAAGTTCACGTTTTATTTGAAATTTTTTTTGGGTTATTATAATAAAAACGTTATTAAAAAAAGTTATTCTTATCGCAAAATCGATTTTCCAATTCAGCGAAAGTAAGATTAATGAAAATGAAATTATAATTATATCAATGAATTATTCAATAATGTGAATAATACAAAATAATTGATTCATTATTCAAAATTATGCGAAATTTAATGCTCAAATAATCTGATTATAATAAAGATGAAAGTTTATGCTGTTTATTTTTAGAATTTATAATTTACACTATATTAGCTTTTTTTTTTTAAGTTCCGTTATATTTTCAGCGTTATAATGAAAACTTTGATGAATTTTGAAATTGAGAAAATTTTTAATGAACTTGTGTGCAAATTTTAGCTAGTGTTAAACTAACCAGGAAATATTTAGCTTCCCCGCCACAGGGTTACTAAATTGAGTTGAAATTAATTAGTCCTCAATATTTTAGGCGTGAAGTTAGTTCAACATTCATAACGAGGATGTCCATGTAATGTAATGTACTGACCTTAAAGTTGGTTTGAAATTCGTGAAAATTTAATAAAAATTTAAACGGTATATTTACCTTTCATATAATAAATACATTCCCATTCATAAAATAACCAGTTTGTTGTAACACCTGAATTTAATTTATAATTCTTATTTCATATTATATATGTATAATATACGTAATCTGAAATTTTCGATTCGTATTTGTAAAGTTTTTGCATGAAAAAAAAATTGAATATGGTAAAGAAGTAATTCTAGGATTATATAGCCGTTTTTTTATAGCGAGATGAATAGAGGGTGGTTTGCGTTTTCGCACTGTAGCCGCCCCTCATTCAGGCTGAAAGTTTTTCATGTGAATAATTCACAACATTGGCCAAAGGGGATTTGTAAATTTTGTTTGACCAAACTCAAAAATAACTGATCCTTTAAAATCATCAGATGTTTCCGTTCTTAATGACAATTTCGTGAATTTATATATAAGAAATTTTTTTTTCGATTTAAATATGAATTAAAAACATAAACACGATTCTGCGTAAACTAATACTTTATCTTAAGTATATTATGAAGAGTTTCTTTCTTTCCGTTGACAAAAACCTCTAATGACATCAAAACCACGTTCATTGGCTGAAAATAACTTCGCTTGAGAGAGATCTGAAGATTAAAAATAATTAACGAAAGATTTTGTTTGTACTCAAACCACTTCTATTTTCAACCTCATTTATCTATAAAGTACACTTGTATAAAGCTATCAAAACAATACAAAAACACATCAAAGACGCTTAAAAACCAAACCGAGAAACAAAAGCACGCGAAAACCCACTTTAACAGACCACGACAAAATTACACAACAATAGAAAGCAATATATTTTGTGCGGAGACGCTATTTCGTCGACCCCCGAAATTATCCGAAAGCCGGCATTTTCTCTTTTATTTATTTTCACGGAGAGTTTGTCTCCCGGACGAAATGTTTTATTCACGACCATAAAACATATCTAATTATTTCGGAGTAGGCGAACAACTATGGACGAACCGTAATCGTCATGGGGATGAAGTTTCGCCGCGCGAAAATTGACAACCGAATCAATTCCTCGCATGGTCGTGGGGAAATGCGCGGAAAACCTCCGATGACAGTTATACGTGCGCATAACACTTAAACACGAAAATTTCCCCTCAAAAGCTCAGGCTCGCCCTTCGGATGAGGGTTGTAGGAAAATCCACCCCATACTTGCGCATACTTACCACTGAGCCTGTGTATTGTATGTTCGCATTGATTCTGTATTCAATTGTGCACCCTGATATATAAACGCGTATATTATTTTCATATTTATTTTTAATATTATAATAATATTTTCAAGAACTAAAGGAGAAATAATTTGGACGTTTCAAACATCAGTTAAATTTAAGTGATATTTTATATAATTATGGTGTAATGAGAAGCAATTATATAGATTACGTATGATAGTATAGAATTTAAATAGAACTATAACAATATCTGATATCAATCACAACAAAGAAAATCAATAACTAATATTTTATTAAAAAAGTATTATGTATTATATATGAAATATTTTTTCCATTACTATAGATTACTCCCATAAAAACACAGGCTTGTTACGAAACTCTTTGAAAATCTATTATATGGAAATATGAAATTTCGCAAAATGCATATCGCTTCGTACAAAAACGCTTAGGAAAAAAATCGTTTCCAGCATCGAGGGCATGTTTTAATTCAACAGAGGCGAACATACGCGGCACTGTTCTATCTCGTTCCTTTTATTTTCCGTGCTCGCTTTCGGGGATCGTTCGCTGAAAAATAAAGATAATGAAAACTGGCTTTTCAGCGTAACAAAAACGATATTCGGCCCTCCGGGCGTCGGCTACAATTAACTGAATAAGCGAAGTCCGGCAGCCCTTCGGCCTGTTTTATTCATGAGTGGCGCAAATGCACACGCCATAAGAGCTCGGGGGGATGAATGCTCGACACCTATAATTGGATGAGAGACAAACACGAGCTGGATGATTCGAATCATTTGCATTCATGGCTGAATCGAATCCGCATATGTGTACCTAAATTGAAACTTATGTTCGCTGCTGAAAAGGGGCTTCGTTAAAGTGCTGTTTGCGTTTCGCTAGACCATAAAATAGTATTGAAATTTCATTCGAGAAAGCAATAAATATCTGAATTTTAAATTTGATGTCTCGAAACAAATATGTAAAAATTCATTTTGATTCATGTGAAGCTTATTTCTGGCGGAAAATATCAATAGATGCTTACTGTGTGAAACGTAGAAAGAAATATTGCTTCGGATTGAACTCGACTCGCTTATGTGGCTGAATTTCATCTTCAATATACTTGGAAAAATATTTCAAAAGTGGAAATTGTAAAATACGTGAAAATTTATATCAAAAGAAATGAAATACGTCATCCGTTATATTTATCGTCGTCTGCGTCCTAGCGCATTTTAACTATGAAAGCTTGAAAAAGTGCATAGGGTCGTTTTTTATGACGTAGGGGAGCAAATGCAACAAAGAAGCTGAGGTTAGGGGAGACAAAAGTAGCAACAGCTTTAAACCATTAAAAAACCTAACTCTGAGGGACAATGGTAGACAATCGTAAAAAGAAACATAAATATATTGTTTTACAACAGAATTCGATATCGTATGGCGTTCGACATGGCGAACACGATAACATCGATGGAAGCATTCGGCCATTATTTTCATACAGACAAATGATCGCCGTTAAACATCGTAAGCCAACAATCATCAGGGAATCCAGCAAGGGTGCATTCAGCCCTTTTCCATTTGATAAAAATGATAGTGTTTGGGGCTTCTAAATCCTATACTTTCGACAAGCGACTGCGCTCAGATAACTCTTAAGGGTGAAAAGCTCCAACGTGTAACGTATACCGATACACGTAGGGAATACACGCACAGGAAATTGCGCAAAAAGGGAAAATTTCGACGACGCTCTAGCAATTTTCCCCGGGTTATATCCATCAAAATAATTAACGTCAGTTTCCGCAAAGGGGCGATGTCTGTACGTACGCCAGTCACGAACGACTAATGAAGAGTTTTAACGGGGAGGCAGAGCAGTCGTTATGAATCCAGTTTGGATATTTAATGAAAAAAAAAATTGAAAAGTATCGTCCCGAGGCACATTTACTCGCGACATAATTAATTTTCATAATTAACTGCGAATACATAATTAATTAATATTGATGATGGATTACCAAGCACTTATATAAACGTGTAGGAATATTATAATTTTTTTAGAGCACTAAAATAATGAGTAAACTACTTGAATAACAGATATAAATAGTTCAAAAAAGTTTTTGTGGCAAAAACATTCGTTGAAATATTACACTGATAAAATATTGTACGAAAACACTTGTATCTTTCGCGACTATTGGGGAGCATCAATCAAACTGGCTCCGGCGGCAAACGGAGGCTTTCCGTTGACGCAACAAATTCATGGTGGAATTCAAGCCAGACAGTGTAGCCCTCTCTCTCACCCCATATTATTTTTGGTTCTTTAGACGTAAAAATACCTCAGAGAGTGAAAGATCGATAACTTGTCCCTTCGCGACTTTCCCTCTCAGGGACGCGTCTGCCTCCAGGCTGCCAATTGAGTATGCGTCTACAAGAATCCATCTCAAATAATCATATTATATTGTGTTCAGGAAAAACATACTTATTACATTTGACATTTTCGGGTACTTCATCTCTAAAACACGAGGGTGTAATTCATATTTTTTATGATATACAATACATTGCAAAGGTGAAATATTCAATTAACCAGACAATGAAAGATCCCTTCCTCGAAGATGACCGTTTCTATTGTGTAAAAGCGATATCCTTTTTCATACGGAAACGTAGAAAAGGTCTAGGAAAGTCCGACCGAAACTTTTCCCCACAGTCACACAAAAGAACTCCTGAGATTGTAAGGGAAAAACGTTAAAAGTAGACACGAACTTTTGCGGTCGAAAAGCGCAAAGCAAAAGGGAAATTGCCATATATAATATAAAGGATGGAAGAAGATAGGCGAAACATCGTCGGGCGGGCCCTCAAACGAACAAGACTGTATATTTGTTTTGTATAACAAATTCTTTTGCGACGCCAGACTTTTTGCATAAATGTGAAAATTTCCATAAATTCCAACTTCGTATCAGAACAACACCGCTCATTGCAACATGTGAAAAAACTTTGATTTATTTTTTCACAAACATACTCACACACACGCAAATAGAGAAAACAGATATCTACAAACAGTCAACAATCAAACCCCTGTCGAATCAAATCATTGCCGATAGTAATAATCCCTTTCTACAACATAAATCCCTGATTTATGCCTGTACACGGAAGATCCACAGGCGCCGTGGGCGTTCGCTGTGGCCCTTTTGCGGATTCCAGAAGGGTTTCGAAATAAAACACGGCAACTCTTATCGATCCACGCTCGCCTCGTGCGCTATTTAGCGAGTACATCTCGGTTGCCGCCTTTGAACCGAACACCTAAATATTATTGAGCAGGGGAGCGCAACGTAAACACTCGAGAAGAAAGTAGAATCCAATTTCCTCCGCCCGAGATGGCAAATTCGATCTAAACAAACCGGGTGGATGGACAACGTGTAAACAATCTAGTTTCCGATAAAGGACACGTGGGTTTACTTAGTTAACATCTGCTTTGTATAAATTGAAATTATTTGATTTAAATGGTTGGCGATTCGCACGTTTAATCGAAAATCGTATAAATATAGTGGTAACTGTGGTAACCGAGGTAATACCTCGGCACAGATGTGATACGGCGCAAAAGTATGGCATTAGCCGGGAATTATCGGGATTATTGCTCGACTACATAGATTTTCGCATAAATACTAATCCGACCGAATACAAATCGCATTAAGAAAATTAATCCGCTCATTATTAAAATTTATAACGACAACTCGGTATGAATATTGTGCGCTTTTACATAAACGCATTTATATCTGCGTTTGAGCGTTTATATAACGACAATATCTCGGTTTATTACGGCGTTTTTCATACGGCGCAATTTTAATTCTATCGATGAAACAATATTGAATTACAATGCTAGAGAACCAGAATTTAGTCGACAATAAAGCTGCATGGGTTTCGAGCGAGTTATAAGCGACTGCGATAATTTAATTATATTCGCTATAAGGCAATAAAACTGGTTGGGTTATTTCGAAATTTTTACTGTGATACAACCGTATTGTATTGTAAAGCTCGAACGTTTACGCGAAATTTAATGGTGAACATTTTACGACGATTTCATTTTCATAACCAACAAATATGATCACATACCGTTCGATAGATATTCCGATGAAAATTACTTCATTCTCCATTTATTCCTATCGGACTTGTGCAACTTTACAATGTAAAATAATTAATTTATTCAACATCCTCAAGCATAATTTCATAGATTGATTATACAATTCTCTAGACATTCTCTCATAAGTACTTTCAACATCCATCATCTCAAATCACCACATTGCAGAATCTCTAAAAACAACGCTCAAATCCACTCGAATACCGCACGCGCAATAAAACCCATTCGCATACGCGCAAGTGGCGTCCTTTCGAATTAAAACGAACCATCCCGAGTGACAAACTATCGTATTAAGGACTGCATGCAGACAATACGTGATTTGGTTACAAATGAGAAGGCGGACCGAAACGTAGGAATTTTCCCCTCATTTGAGCGGGTCGGTAATGCAGGAGGCTGCTGCGGCGGCACGCGTGTCATTATGCGAATGGAGGCGCCCGAGGAAATCGCGCCAATTCCATCATCTGATGATGAGCGGTGCACCTCGCATTCCTTAGTAACTGTTATGCATGGGTGTGCTTGTCGTGTGCAGTGTTACAGTCCGAAAGTAGTTTTTGATTCTAGATTTTAAATGAAGATGTTGGGATGTTTTTTTTTAATGTTGGTGTTGGTGTCGGTTATGGTGGTAATTTATTGTTGAATTGATCAAATTAAGTACATATGAAAATTATTACGAATAAAAATTTTATAATTGTATATTGAGTGTATTGACACTCAAAACTTTTTTTATACGGTTCCGAAATAACACCGTTCAATGAAAAATAACCGATTATTTTTTAGTTTTTACACCTTCACGTTATAAAAAAAATATATTTTTAATTATGTCACAATGGTAAGATCCGAAGTAGGCAATACATACTATTATAGTAGTTATTAAATTAAAAAATTCGATGCTTTTTGGTGATTTTACATGACGAAATTTTTTCACGTTACACATTTTTTATATAGTACATATATGTTACATATGTATGTATGTGGATGGAAGTTTTATCCAAATACATCCAATTCTCTTTTTACACGGGGGATACGTTCCAGAGTCTACTGTGCAAAAAATGTATGGTGATCATATAAAATTGGAAATTGGTTTCATCAGTATATTTGGATAGAACTGCCATCAAAATGTACTTTATAAAAAATGCGTAATGTGCAAAACTTTCGGCATGTAAAATCATAAAAAAAAAAAATCGATTTTTTTTTTAAATTTAATAACTACATACTAATAATTAAATCCATATGATTAAAATAGTATGCTGGCTGTGTTACTATAGAACCGTGTAAAAAAAGTATTGGGTACTTATACATATACCTACTGATGGAACTTATCTCCAATTTTTATATGGTCACCATACATTTTTCTACATGGTTTTTTTACGCAGTAGCCTTTGAAAGGTATCCCTCGTGTAAGAAGAGAATTAAGCGTACGTTGAAATTATGAACAAATTAACAATCGAGAAAAATTGCTCAAAAATCCAAAACCAGAACAATCCAGCTCAAACCTGGACACCACATAACCCTTGCATAACGACAAAACCTTCAAACCGACACACTTCCATCAGCCTCGGATCGCACACGACGTCCAATTACATAACACAGAATACCCCCGGACCCAAAAAAAGCGCGCATTCGCGTCACACAATCCGGTATCCCGTGCGATACACGCACGCAGACGACCGCTGGGACCAGTTGGATACCCTCCCGGCGGCTGATTGATATTGACCGGCGCCGATAGTTATAGTGATCGGCGGCCATTTCACGAATCCGGCTGCAGCACGTGAAATTCAGCCCGCAGACAAAGTCGTGATGTGCCCGAGAGGCCGGCCAATGGCCGACGCCTGTAGTTGCCTAGGCCGCGAATTGTCCCGCCTAGGCGATTTTCGTTAGTCGAGAACGTTGAACTGTTATCGGATTGCCGATTGGTTTTGTTTATCGTTGTTGATTTTCTTGTTTGTTGTGCGGCTGTTGGATTTGTGCATACTGCGGTGGTTGAACGTTTCGATTTGACAGATATTGTATTATATCACCTTTTCTTATCACATCTTATTTTATTAAGTGTTCAACTTTTTCTTTAAATTGTTATAGTTTTATATTTTGAAAGATTAATGTATTAATGTGCAAAAATTTGCCGACGACCTTACTTTTAGTAGTTACTAAAAGTTACTTAAAGTCACTTAAAGTTAGAGCGTCATATATGAGGTTTTATACATATTTTTTTATATAAGAAGTTGTTCTGGAAATTTTATGACATAATATTTATTGAGTCATATATTCAAATTAAAGTCTTTAATATAAATACATAAAATTTATTTACTATCTACGTATTCATAACGTAATTTTATTCAAATTTTTTTATATATAAAACCAAATTTCCGTCTGTTTGTAGTAACGTTCATTATAATTATAGCAAATGATCAATATTTTGGACTCTATTTGACAATTTGAATCGAATTATATAACAATCAAATACAAACAATCATACATACACAGTACATTGTACATTACAATACAATCTTGTTAAAAGATTTTCCAAAATTTTTATTTTTGATACTCAACGCGTTTACTCACTAATACTAAAATAATTTAATAACTCATATACAAAGCATTTTGAATACGTAACACACATGCGGGAGAGTCCCATCGATCAAATAAAACGTTTTGTCATATTATGCAAATTACCATCGTTAGCCCTGGAAGGATTTCCGATACAAATAAATCAGCCGATTCCATTTTTCCCGCATTACGAAAATCGCAAAACCCTCGAGCGAATTCGTCCGCACCCGGCGGATGCGCACTATAAATTTTGTGCGAAACAAATGCGATTGAGCAATCCAACAAAGGCGAAGTAAATTGCAGAAGCGCAAATGAAAAATCGCGTCCCATAGACGCAAAAGCGTTGCCAAGATTAACGGCCGACATATTAGGGATCGCGGCTCTCACAGCCGACAGCCTCTCTCGCAGGCTTATGGCTCGATGACGATAATGATGATGTATGGGAGCGCGAGTACATGTACCATTCGCGTGGTATCGAAAACGATACAGTGTAATGGCGGTGTGCGATTCTTCGCGGTGAGGATGCGTGATGGTGTCGTTGCACTAGTTACGTCTACGTACGTCTAGTTACGTTACGCTAGTTCTCATGACGTCACGTCTTCCATATCTTTTTCTACGTATAACTTCAATAATATTAGTACTAACTATTTATCTATGTATAACTTCAATAATATTAGTACCAATCATATCTATATTTATATTGTATATTTATTTGTATTTGTAACATCGATACCAACTATTTATTTATGTTTATATAGAGTCACTCATTTAATTTCTTTTGTTAACGTATTTAAACTATAACGATTACATTATGTATGTATTTTCCTTATCATTTTACATATAAGAGATGCGTCTCGTATAAGCATAGTTAGTATCATTTTAGTTTTGTTCCACGTTGTTATAATTATAATTGAAATCACGAAGATTGTAGAATAAACGTTTGTTTGCAAATTCATAAAAAGGTGTTTTTTTTTTTACTTCAACGTTAAACAAACACTTAATTCGCTTTGTTTGTACGTTAGATGAATGGAGAGGTGTTGACGGTTGTGTTTTGTGTGGTAGGTTTGTTTTGGTGAGTGGTCGAGGGTGTTAGGGTATGGTGTTGTGCTTTTAGATGGATTCGTTACGATTGGTAATGTGGTGGTTGCGTGTTTTTTGTATATAAATTCCTTTCACATGAAAATCACAATGAGAATACTTATAAATTACATACTTTTAAATTGAAAAACCATATAAAAACTCGTATTTCATAAAAAATACGTCGCCCATTTTTCATAATTATTTCGGCTATCATAGAATTTCATTTCGGAGAAACAAGAGAACTCATTAATTAAGTTGTTTACCGAATTCAGCAACGCGATATTGTCGATGAAAATTTATGTAATACGAAACGCACCCGCGTGCAAGTTAACCGCAATAACAATTAACAATGACCGCTCCAGATAACAATAACGAGATAACGATCTCGAACGAGAAAGGTTCCACGTACAACATCACGGGTCATCTTCGACGAACTAATGAAGTAATAAAAAGACCAGCAACTGGTTTGTCCGCCCCGCAAGACCTGATTGTTTAGACTAGAGCGCAATTATCGCGAGAGCCTCCTTCCCTTTTTCCGGCCGGTTAAGCCGAATCGATTAATTGAATCCCGCGAAGGGAAAAGTTGTCACCGAAGATGACGATCTCGAAGTCGACGGCTAATTGTGGCGATTTTATCGTCGATCCTCGACGTCCTGCGGCTCCTGAGCGGGAAGCAATTTCAAATGAGAGGTGTCGAGGGACGACTTTGTCGATCGGCGTGTTCAGCGCTTATCAATTGACGCCTCGAGGCTCGTTTTCTCGATGTCGATAAAACGTCGGCTGTCTATCTTTGTATCACTAGTTTGAATGTAATAATATTATGCCGAATAGTTTTTGTATATGTATTTCTTCCAGTATGATATAATATTAGCAAATCCTGTAAGTAATGTCGTATTTATGATAATCCTTTTCGATCTTCTGTTGTATTCATGTTCGTCGACTTCTCATCATATGTTTTGTGTTATATTGATCACAGTCACAGACATTCTCAAAAACGTATTTTATCACATTATTATTTTTCAAGCAATTTTGCAAACGGAGGCATTTATTTCGAGTGAAAAATGTATTCACTTTTCTATGCTTTTCCATTTTTTGAAGAAAAGTTGTGACTGTCACGATCAACAATATTTGCGATTTACTAAACAATGTTTTGAAGGTTCAATCCATCAGTAATTATTCAAAAAAATGTTGACAATCTATGATACTATAGCTCAAGTGTGCATGAAAACATAAAAACAGTTGGGAAGGTGTGAAAAGAAGGAAAATGGACGCCGCATACGTTGAGCGATGACAATATGGATGAACACATATTTCGAAAATCACGAAAAATGAAATAATGGTGTTAGGGCAGAGAATAATTCAACATCCTCCGTACTCTCTGGATTTTGCGCCATCAGATTACCATCTTTTCAGCTCATTACAAAATTATTTAGATAGGAAAAATTTTAAAATTGCAGAGGAGGTGAAAAAGGGACTTTCAGAATATTTTGATTTATAACCGACACGATTTTACAAAACGGGATCCAAATTTTAACAGAAAGATGAACCGAAGTGTTAAATAACGGTAGAAATTACGTTTTAAATTAATTATTAATAAATAAAGTTTTTATTGAAAATTTAATCAATCATTCAAAATGCGATATTACTTTCGGAATGATCTAATATAATATAATCAACACTTTTACGGTAGAAGTTCTATCTAACTTCTACACTTCTACCTAATATAATCAACACTTCAAGTTTTGAGTTAAAAAATTATCAGAAAAAATCAGAAATAAATTATTAAAAAAAATAACGTTGTTTCATATTAAATTTCAATTTTTTGTCCAAATAAACATAGCATCGGTGTCAGTGATAAAGCGGCATACAAGATTTGAAAACACACGCCGACAATTTGCGCTGGCGAAAAGCGAATTAGCGCAGCGGCGAGACTTAACACGCTGTTGCGGAACTTGTGCACACATTGTGTATTTACACATACATACATATTGCAATTATAATTTAACGCTTGGAACTGTAATTTCTTAGGGCTGTCCGTATAAGGCCGCAACACAAGGAAGGTGCCTTATCCCGAGTATTACGGCATTAGCCGGGCAAAACAAGAGCGCAAGAACGAGGACATTCTTCAGGTCGAGAGAGCGGCCGCTAAAGATACGTCGCAAATTAAGACATATTTCCACATAATTTAGCGGCGGTGTTGTAAATAAGACGAGGAATCTTTCGTGTGCGATTTGCATACGTGTGCGACGGCAATAAATTGCCGGGGAGGAAAAACGAATGATGACCGATGTTGAGCGCTTCGTTTCTGATAAATGCGACGGTGTGGAAGCAATCGAAATCGAAAGCCGTATGCCGATTTCGCTATGTTGTATGTATAGTGAAGAAAATAAGTTTGTTAGTTGATTTATCGCTTCGATTTATCCGAAACATTTTCTAGATAAAAATACGTTATTACCATACCGTCGGAAGTTTTAACGTTTTTTCTTTTCGGAACTTTCGAGATTGGATGCTGAAACTATTTGTTGTTAAACGTATCAGGATAAATGTTTAAATATTTAACTATGTTTAATTTTAGTGACTGATAAAAACGTGCGCATTTGGTACAACTTTAATACAGTAATCAATATAATCAAATTATCACCCTAAAATGATTATCAATTTTATATTAAACAGCGGTCAAAAAAATAACCGATTTTTATTTTTTCATAAATCATATTTTTCAATAAAATTTATACACAAAACTATAATTAAATTACAGAGAATATCATTCACAATAAAGATGTTCGGATAAATTGAATTTCTCGGGAATGGCTAAAATTTTAATTATGATTTTTTTCTAATAAGAACAAAATTATTATGAAAAAAAATCATCTTTCTTTCCCAGGTGATTTTTTCTCTTTAAAGTGAACGAATTCTTTTATTTTTTCTATCGGTATTATTTAAAAATATTTATCCATTTTATAAGGATAAATATTCGAATGGAGGATCAAATGGAGGATCAATTTATTTAATTTATTTAAAAATGTATTTAATATCAGTTAACTCTTACAATTTATTTTTTTTAGGAAAAAAAGAAACGAAGGAGGAAAAAGGGGGTTTTTAGGAATAAAAAATATAATAATTAATCAATTTATTTCGATACACCCAATAAAATAAAGTCAAATAAAAATAAAAAAAATTCTTAAACCCAATTTAAATAAAAAAATTCCACAAAACACAACTGCTCGAAATCGATAACAACAAAGCAATCTTAGCGGACATTGCCCGGCGCACATTACGAATACCGTTAGGGGGTAAGGTTAGGTGGTGTACACACACACTCCGTACACGGCCAACTGACTCACATGATAAATCTTTCGTATCCGGAAATGCAATAGCAATCGCAAATCAACGACGTCCCTCAGAGGCGAGCAAACAATTGCATGTCGGGCGGGCAGAACTGCCACGGGCACAAATGCACCTCCCCGATGCGATCCGATTGACGTTTGCTGCATATTGCTGATTGCCAGACCCACCCGAGTGTGATGTTGCATAAAAACGAGATCGTGGAATGAGCGTGTCGATGCTTTTGCGACGATTGGATATGCCACTTAGGTGAAAAAGTGCCCCGGGGGTGTGTGGATTAATATGGTGTCGATTTTTTCGCTTCAATTATTTTGCGGATAATTTGTGAAGTGTAGTTGGAGAAAAAAAGCGTCGATTTATTAAAGGTAATTAATTATCGACTGTCAAAAGCATTTTGAAAAATGATCGTGCATTAATTACTTTTATTTTAACAATACGTATAATAATATATTGTGTTATACTATGTATGTATGTATGTTGCGCTTCGTTTGTGAAATTGCTACGTTTGCGTACAACATAAAATGTTTTGTGTCGTATATATGTAGTAAGAAAATGCTTTGTTGATGTTTTTCAAAATTAAACACCTTCATTGTTTGTAGTTTGAACTTATTTTTCTACTTACGAAACTTTAGCCTCGCAGATAACGATTAGAGCATAAAATTTAACTTATCCCTTAATATTTTTTAGATCATGAATAGGAAGGGATATGGAAACGATGACAATGAAAAGGAAAAGTTCAAACTTTGGTAAAAAAAAAAAAAACACAACAACAGAGCGCTTTTCCACTGTACATTGTACACAAACGTAACAATTTCACAAAAGAAGCGTGAAATATACAATTTTTAGCTTTATTTAATGCACTGATATGAATATGCCTTTGAAAAGTTTCCATATTTAAACTCGTTAAAAACAGTCTTCCTTTATCACCACTGGAAACGCACAAACGTTGGAAAACTCTTATCCAACAAAAGTTTTATGTACACACAACTTACGATGATTATGATGATACACAAGATCCACATTTTGTATAAAACCTCAGTACGTTCTCAAATAACAGTCGTTACAACGTAAGAAACCATCGATTACAAGATTCGTTATTAGGGCTGGATCTTGCACGACTTACGCGCGGATAAAACGCATCCCATAATTCCACACGACAAATGGCCATCGTCGTTCATATCTTCCAAACCAATTAACATATTTATCGAATAAACAATTAAACGGCGACTTTCAGCAGGCGGCCAGTCGTCCGGAAAAACCGGCGTGCGAACCTCGCGGTGTGCAAAAGCGGATGGAAATGCGGAGTAATTGAAAAAGTGTTTATTTATGGCCGCGTTGACAAACAACGTTTGCCGATGAGCAAAATGTTGTTTATTAGCGGCCGCTTATTGGCGGTCGTTGTTGCTGTTCAACAAATAATGGCGACGAAACAATGTGCGGAGTTACTCCGGTCCGCGAACAATGAATCTTTTCAAAGCATGCGCGTTATTGAAGATCATGGGTGGCCCTTCCGTTGCATGTTCATATTGCATTGTTTATATATTTTGTATAATAGACACAAATACAAACAGGTTTGGTTGTGTAGTAGATCCTAGATTATTCGGAGCCTCTTAAATCTAAATCTCTGATGAAATAGTGTATCGAGATTGTGTGGTGACAGATTAAATATTCGATATATTATTTATAGTTAGCAAATATGGAAATATATATTTGATCATGTGTATAGATTGTTAAGTAAACTTTTAATGCAAACAATTCGCGAATAGAAACGAACGTAATTTTCGTTGGGAAATACATTTTTTTATTTATTACGTTGGGAATAAGTATGTTTGTTCTGTAAATATAAATTGAACGTCTAAACTTTAGTTTGAGATGAAACGTAATTTGTTTTTCAGAAGAATGACTGAAAAAGGGAGCGGAAACAAAAATTCGAGCCAAGAGAATAATAAAAGCCGTCACGAGAAAAATATCCTCGCGGAAGCGAACGAGAGAGGGAAAACTGAAGTTTCGCTCTTTTCACGAAAGTCGTACGTGGCTGCGAAAAATCTATGCCTTTCAAGCTTCATCTGACTGCTATGCACGTTCGGCCTTTTTTACGATTTTAATTAAGAGTTTTCTTTTCATTGAAAATTGATCGTCTACGAGGCCGAGCTGTTTTCAAACGAAACTGTCGGCGCAACGAGACGTTTCCTTTCGAGACTGGTCGCGGGTTCGTTACAGGTTTCCAACCGTCCTTTAGTCCTTTGCCGAGGAGAAGGGCCTAATTGACTTGGAAGAACCGATGAATTGGCCGACGTGAGCTGCACGCGATTATTATTGTATATTTCTGTACCCGATCCGACAGCCGGACAAAGCTCGCCGAACTAGTTCTATCGTTTTTATTTTTTGCGAAAGCTCCCATTGTGGCGGACGCTCGTTAACCATCGACCGCAACGTCTACGTACAATTAAATTCGCATAAAGTTGAAAAGCTCTTATATATATTTCCGTCGAAATTTCAACATCGAGACTTACTTGTCAAGCGCCACGGATCCTCGAACGGATGGCGCAATAAAGCAAGCCACTACGCAGCGATACGCCCATGTGCAAGTGAGCACTACCTATTTACATAGCCTGGGCTCATTTGTAAGAAATGTGGCGTGAATTGCCCATTCTGTTGCCCACTCGACGACGGCTCGCATAACGACAAAAAGACGAGAATTAATCCTGCTTTTGGTCAGATATACTTTACGATGCTGTCGGCATGGCTTCAAGAGAACCAGAGCAATGGAGGCACGCGATCTAGTAGCCAAGTGGCTCCCACAATTATTTCCATTTCGGCAAAAACCTTTCCCCCATCGAATTAGAGTGGGCTGTGATGTGGGTGCCCTAGACAGTTAGTTCTCGAGCAGTTAAACGCGCAGTGACACGAAGAAATACAAAGGTAATAAGTCACGTGTTTGAACTTCTGGAATCTGAAGTTTAGTCAGCGATATTAGCTCACTTGATGTATGTTGAAACTTCACACTTTACAAAGATATGGTTATTGCGTTTTAGAAAGTTCGCTGTAAATCTGAGTCGGTATGGGGTTTTCGATCGATTGTGTCAAATCCAAAATTGGGACATGCGCAATGGTTCGACTTTCGAACGATTGAACGTCAAGAAGATTTCAGAGCCATTGAAGCACATAATCAAAAGCTCTTGAACGTTGTTCTGAGAAAGGCGCTCTCGACGTTTGTTCGTTGACGAAAATGATTTTAGAGATGAATCAGAATGACATGTAAGAGTGTTGGTATGGCCGTAAAATTAGATTTATCGTTGCGAAGCGGGAGTTCCAAAATGAAAGCAAAGCAAATAGTAAACAATAACAATACATAAAAAAAAAATCGAATGCATTTCTCGGAACAGAATGGAATTACAGTCGAGCACAATAAATCTACTTACTGCGCTTCGAACGAAAGTGACTAGGGAATTTAACGTCTGGCCGTGCAAACTATTGTGGAGCACAAAACTAAAAATGAACTATAAAACATATTTGAATTCTTATTTGACTTTTTAGAAAAGAAAATTTGACGTTGAAAATGTGGATTCTTGTCAAAATTTAAACAAACATGTCGCACCTTGGATATCGGAAGTAAAACATTGTATTATCAATCCAATTTTAATACAAAATATGTTTTTACGTAATTTAATAAGTTCATCTTTTCTTTAAATAAATGATAGATGAATATTGTGAAATCAAATTTGATTGAAACTATCATAAAAGTAAGTACTGAAAGTTTGTAACGGAATCTAATAAAAAATAAACTAAATAATAAAATAGAAAAAATCGTACTGTAATAAAAACTTATCGAACAAAGTCACGCAAAAACAATTGACGTTTGACAGCTGATTTGATCGATGCACTCTGGTTTGGTCGTAACACTTATCCAATTATGCCCGGTGACCAAACACGAAATATAAAAAAACAACAACATAATTTACATAATGCGCATACATTTCCCCAATTAAAATAATGAATCCCTTAAAAATACATCCTCAATTTCACAAAACAATCCAAACACCAAACACCCTCATCCAAACACCAAAAACAATTAACGAAACTCCATCCCACCTCAACAACGACCAACCACACAAACAAAAAAACCACGATGACAATGCCCGCGATTCGCTCGCCGCGAACTAGCGAGGCGCAGTAGCGCAGCTGGCACCAGTGCTGCCACTGCAACGACTCTCGATCCCAGCACACGATTGCAGATAAATAATGGCGGGAACGCACAAAAGTGTAGTCGAGGGCGCGCCTTATGGGCCCGTCCGCCTCCCCTTTATCCGCCCGCCCGCACCAATAATTTATCGAAGCGGCGCGTTCGCAATTATTTGTATCGCATCGGCGGATCGCGGGCAAACTGCTTTTTGTGGCACCCGATCGGCCGACAATGAAGACGCGATACCGACCCAGAGGACGGTTAACCCTTTGGTCGTGTCTTTTGGAGCGTAACCTAAACAATTGATTAAGGCAATTTATTGTTTGTGGCTCATAATGAAAACATCTCGAACGCACCAGTTCTTGCTGGTCGTATTGAGTTATAGGAAGACTGGTGGTTGGATGGATGACTATGTTTTAACCTGACGATATTCAGAATCCTATTTTACCTTCTTATTGAGTGAGTCAAAAAAGTTAGTTTGAATGTTTACTTTTTTGTTGTAAGTGAGCGAAAAGTATCAGTTCTCACCGTTCAAAGACGATGGAAAATTTTATCACACAATGAACTTATATATGGTTTGATGTTAAATAATAAAAAAAACTGCAATTTATAATTTCGAAGGGAAGCCCACCATCCTGCTTGTTACATGCACTCCACTCTGTGCCAGCTTATCGTTAGCTGGGTACCAGCAACACCAGAAACTCTACATTTAATTTTTATCTAAGCAATCGCGAAGGACTGCTTTCTGGGAGCATTCGGAATGTCGGATGCAATTCATAATGCAGAATTATAACATAATTGTGCATTTAACTTCATATTATGTAATATTTGAAAAAAAAAGATATGTTATGTAGTTGAGAGGGTTAAGAGGAGAACCAGGCCCCAACAGTCCCACACCTCTGAAGGAACTGGCGTGCGAGGAACCAGAGCGAGTGTTGGGTTCCGGGAACGGCGTCAAGTCCGGTCGTTCCTTATACGGATGATGAGGATCGCTGGCGTTAGATCGGACAGAAAGGTTAACTTCTCCGTTAGAAGGTTCGTTCGATTGTGCTTTATCGACGGTGTTGTTTAGGTATTGTGTATTGTACGACTTGGAGTCCCGGAATCGAATCTCATTAGAGAAGTTTATAAATATGTATGTGTTTATGTATGTATTTGTTACAATTTTCATGGCAAACCACTTTAGTTTTATCTTCTAAGAGAATCGTACTGATCAAATTTATTGTTTGACCATTACACTCAAAGTAAAGTACGTATATAAAGTTTTTCATTATTATAAAATGTATTTGTGTTCCCAGATAGTAAATTATTCATATGGGATTATAAATTGAAAAAAAAAATGCGTAAGGACCGTCTTAACGATCGTGCAATATTGATCTCCATGAAAGGGCCAATTACCGAGGGATTCTCGATAATTTACGGCATGTAAAATATTCGCCGACGACATTTATTACAAACAAAACTATAAAATACGGAAAGAAGCCTCTCCGCTATTTTTTCCCCTACAATTTTTCAACCCGGACGGCATCGAACCTTATGCAAAAGGCACACGAGCGCACCTTTTACGGCTCCAGCGTCAGAACTATAAAACGAACAGTCGTATAAACGCACAAAGCATAACGTCTATGAAAAAAAGTAATTGGCGCGATAAATCCGTGTCGCCCAGATAAGCCGAGATATTTCGATAGATCCGACCCCGTTTGTACGAAAACTTTTTTCATTCGCGCCTCGCGGAAACGGCTGCGAAGGACCGGGATTATTCGGAGCACGTAGGGCGCGAGGAGCTCAACTCGACTGCGGAAACTTTCCGGGATAAAATCTGACTGTTTGTCGCCTTGTTACGACCACTGGAGTGTAAAGCTCCTTGAAAGCCTGCCGGTGTCGGCGTCGGTGACTTTTACACTTCCAGCAGAGAGCCGGAGGAAAAAAGATCGACCCCGTTAGCGGAGTCTGCACTCTGCGCCGTCCGAGAGACGCCACACAAATCAAAAAGTTGTGTCCGAGAGCTGGAGTCGTGTACGAGTTTATCTGGTGTTGGTTTGAATGGTGAGAGGGTAGGATAGTGTGTTAAAAGGTTCGGACGGTGATAGACCGTACTCGAGATCGAAAGCTCTGGTGCAAGATGTATAGAAGAATTCAGCGAGAGGGTTTTAGACGTGCTAAATGATCGAATAAATAAATAAACTCTCTTGCAACGTTCAGCGTGGCTTTAACTTTAGAAGTGTTCAAACAATAGATAAAATGTCTTCTTTTTATTATTATAAGAAAAAACCTTTTAGCAGTATAAACATTGTAAGGAATTGAGTTTCTATTATTCTGAAATTATATTGTCTTGTCACTCATCGAATATAACCAATTTATATTAGCAGAGAATGTATCACTTTATAAAATGAGATAATCAAAAGGCTTAATTGAAATATTTCGCTTAAATTATCTCTCGACGCTGTCAAAATAACTGGCAATAATTCACGCTCGCAATATTTAACGACATCGAAACTATTTTAATACAACGTCAACTATTTTAATAAATGAATTAATTCTCATTTGCAACAACGCATGCATTGAACTTGTATCGTCTGACCTCTGCATCGATTTGTCTACACCACCAAAGCACCAGACAATTCTATAAGTCACACACGGCGGATTACATCGAATTAAATCAACGTTCCAACACAGCAACATCATTGACGCGTGATTTATTATAAATCGAACGAATATATTCGCTCACGATCTCGGGGAGTCGAGTATCGTCTAAATTGGCGTCCCCACAAAGGGCTGATGTTCCCTCACTTCATCACGTCTTCGAGGGTGTGCACACGGAATCCTCGTTTATATGTTCCACGGTTAAATTAAAACCGAGGGCACGAAAGGTTTTACTATGCGAAGCATGCACGTCTTCCTGATTTACTGGCCCGACTTTCCCGGGAGGTTTCCTCTATATTTTCGCGAACTATTCTCCTTTTTATGTACCTATATCCTTCGTCCCTAGGACGGCGCAAAGATGGACTCCTTGGACGCAATTTATCAAACGTTTGTATGCTCTCGCCGAGGACCTGTCCTACACGATCTTTTTATTCAAACCGGATGAACGGACGTGACGAGATTAGTAGATTCGAGCGGCAGTCGACAAATTCCAATTATTTCATAGTACTGAGAATTGTCGTTTGTACGTTTCTCAAGTTCGAAACTCGTTCCGTTGAGTTATTTACTAATTTATTATTGAGTAAATAATATTGAGCGAATTTTCCGAGTTTTATCGGGATCGCTTGCCCCTTTTTGGCAAATAAGAAAGTTTTCTTGAGAGTATTGAAATCGCGGCCGTTGTTCAGAGTCTTAACAGTCGCTCCCTTCAGAAAAAGAATGTTGAAAAAAAATTCAATCTCCTTAGGGAAAAAGAGGGCTTTGTTGCAACCGTTGTTTTAGTATATATTCTCGTGCTTATAGTGTGCGTTTTATTAAAAATCGGAATGAAAAAGAATTATTTTCCCCTTCTCTCAGAATGCAAATATTTGCATAATTCATTCTTTCCTCTTCTTCAGCGCGTTCAATAAGTTTTCTGTGAAACGATCTTTCGAAGTGAATAAAATTGAAAAACTGAGAAATCGTATTGTGCACGAATTGTTCAAATAAAACGATTCAATATATAATATTATATAATACAACAATAAAATATTCGAATAAATTTCTGATGAATGAAATTCATTCATACTAAAAACATGAAATTCATTAGCAAATTATTTATGAACGTACAGTTTATTCATAAATAACAATAAACTATACAGTTAAAGCGCAATAAAATTTGAAAGTTCTTCTCTTTGTTCATCCCCTCCGAATATAAAATAACTGGCGCCGGCTGTTTAAGTGAGACAATAAAGAATGAGGGCGAACTGGTCTGGTTTCGAGGAAGGGATGCATTTCGTAAGACAAAGAGACTAATAGACTTGCACCAGAGTATATCATAACACATTAGAGAGTCAACTTTCGGAGCTGCCACCCATTATCGCGTGACCTCTTAAAATGCGAACCCTCCTCTCTTATGTAGTGTCGTGCAATGCAAAAGTTATGCATTCTATAATACGAAAAGGGGATTTTGCCTGTCGGAAGTAGACAAACGGCCTCAAGAATGCATTAAATCATAATATAGAGTGTTTGAATTTTATATACATGAAAGCTTGCATTTCGAGTGACACACTTTCAAGAATATGAAAATTTTATCGTACCATATGAAAGTTTATGTGAAAAAGCTTCATGACGCGAATCATATTGGAAATCTCGGTTTGAGTATGTGCAGATTTTCTGTCACATTTGTTGAAAATCTGAAATTTGAGAAATGGTGAGGACGGAATGGCTATGTGTATATGAATGGTAAAAGGTCGACGTTCGATATGAGCTTTTCTCTTGATAAAAGTGCGGAAACAGTTTGTACGATAAGCAAGACACGGTGTGAATCTTTGATGCGGGGACGAAATGGGCTTTTCGCATTATTCGTTGGTGAGAATTCGTACCGCGTATATTGGCTCAGAAAAAAAGAAAAACTTTTACGCAGTCAAGAAATTATCGAATGAAAACGAGGACAGATGAGAAAAATATATAAAGGAAAAAATCTAATTTGAACACTTACGTGTACACATAATTTTTTTTGTATAATACGTGATACGAAAGCGTAATGTTTCAATAACTTTCAGCATCTATTTATTAAATGGTGCTCCTAATAAAAAAGTTGATGGGACTATTACGGCTATAATATTATAGTTTCCACGTAACTTTATAGCCATACCGAAAGGTCAGTGCTCCGTTTTAGCACTTGACCGAGTACAACCTCGTAGGTCAACTGTGCGCAAGCTGAAAGAAAACCTTTTTCATTATTCGCATGTCTTGCGGATCTATCGTCACACATTTATAACATCGAAATTGGCTGCGGCGAATTTTGCGCATGAATAATAAAAAAACCGAAAGAAATTATTACTCACTCGCGAATCACGTGCGCGTAAAAAGATGTGCAAAATTTCTCTCATAAAAAAAACTTTTCTGCTTTTAATCTCATTACAACTTTATGTGGGTCAAATATTAAACACTTACTTAGCATAATACGATTTTGAAGCGAAGCCTTGTATATTTTCTCATCGACTTGATTACTTTGGCAAACGGACAAGTCGTAGCCGTGCTCTCTTCGCGCACGACCGAAGTTAATTTTTCTTACGGTTCGTTTTCTTCTCCTTCATTTTCTATATATGGAAACATACACAAGAACAGCCTCCGCGGAGAAATTGAACTAGATAATTATATAACATATTTCGAGCTTTTTCGCAAAAGCAATGTTTATAAAATTTAACTTGTTTATTTGCAATTTCTTTTCACAAAAATACAAGTTTATTTTAGCCGGGTTTCTTTGTATACACGTCGGTATGTTCCTGTAGGAGAATTTCACTTTATCTCGCTTGGCATGTGGGCTCCAACGCCCGGACATAGTTTAAATTGGATTTTAAACATTCAAAGTATCTGCTCACGGGGAGGAGAGCACAAAAGTGAAGTAATCTTGCCAAGGTAGAAGAAGGCTGCGTCGTGATACTCTCGCATACTTCGAAAACGACTTTTCGATACGAAAAACGTAACCGCGAAGTTAGCAGTTATGCTAACGAACGTTCGCTTACCGACTCGTAAAAATTTACATTCACAATCTAATTTCGTCCAGACTTTCCGACGACGGGAAAGGTAATTTCCGAAGTTTCCATGCGAAACTCCGTTACCTCTTACACGGATAGGAAATGACGAATGAAAAGCGCGACTTACTCCATTTACGTATGGGAAATCGAAAATTTGTCAGCAATCAATCCACGTTTAATTAAGTCACTGATTCGTATTTGAAATTCCAATTTTCATGCTTCATATAATTTTTATTTGGTGCAAAGATACATACATATATATCACAACCCTTCCAGATTTTGCACAACGAGAGATAAAACTGTCTCTGCTCTGTATTTATCGCAGCTATGGCGTCCAACCTTCCGCTTTAATTTATTGTTTTATTACTTTAATTCATTTTTTTCATCTGTAGGATGTTTTAAGTATAAAAAACGAATTCTATTACATAAAAACGAATCGATGCTTCGTAAAAGTAATTAAACAATAAATGAACGAATCACTACAATTTTTTTTCGAACGATCTTCAATGCTAATGTTGATTTGATGCGTCCGTATCCAACTATCAGCAAATGAGAATAAAATTTTTTATTGACTGAGGAAGATTCCCCTCAGCCATTGCGGCGTCGTCTGGCGTCGCGACGCCGAAAGTAATTGCGTTCTTCACATCCATCGAGGACCGTTATTTTGCCGTCGCTAAATAATTAAATTCCTGCCCCAAATGCCCTTACACGGATTAATCTCGGATTGAAACCGACAACACCGAACACAAATTCAAGACGATTTTATTTCCTGTTCTTTTTAACGATCAACAATTTCCTCATAGATTGTACATGACTTATGACGAGTATAATTTCGATGCTAAGTTTCGGGATATATGAAAAGCAAGATGGATGTTAGTAACGGTAATATTGTGGCGTCTAGTCGTCGCGTTGAAGAAGGACCTGAACAAAAACAAAGATCGTCCCAGAGACAAAGAGGGCGAAAAGACGTAGATCTCTATATACCGTGTGCATTTTTTATAAGGGCCATACAAGCAAGGAAGTCTTGTTTCTCCTTTAATTACTTATTTACCCGAGACCTGTAGAAAAGAGTATCGTGAAAAAGAAGATAGGAAAAAGAAAAAAACACTCTTGGTATTAGAATGTGACATCGACAAAATGCACCCCTGAATATTCAGGCGAATGGAAGCTGTGGGTGAATGTAGCCCGACGCAATTTTGCATAATTTCAAAATTGGTCAATTTGGAATTTTATACGATTTGAGTTAATGAGGTGTTCAATTTGACGAGCGAAAATTTGTTATGACACCCGTTGCATTTTGATTACGTCGAAAATGCTCTCATTGTCGTGACTTATGCTAATAATATACAACTAAAGTATATATCATTATACTGAAAATGATTGCGATATTTCGTAATGGAAAATTACGTATAATATCAAACGTAACATTAAAAATTGTTCTTCCAAATCCGTTTTCAAATGAAGACATTAAAACAGATGTCGTATAATTGAAAAAAAAACTTCGATTTAAATACAATAAAATTACTATATTTATAATGGAATGCCTGTCCAATCAACTGTTTATTCAACAAGTTCACATGTAATGAATCGTTTCATTTTCCGCGAATCAAAATTGTTTTATCACCATGGGAATTGATGACCTCGTTTATTTATGTTTATGTCAGAAAACCGACGCATCGCGTGAGAAACGTAACACTGACTCCGAAACCCACAAATTTTCAATCGACATATACAAGTTTATTCAATTAACACTTTTTACGTCAAAATTGATTAATCAATTAAAAATGTTTTAAATATTTCAATCACTAAAGTAAGTCGTTTTCAAATATTCATAATGAACTGTTTCTTATGAATTTGCATAATTGCCAAGTTCAATTTAAGATGTTCTCATTAATCATGTTATGTGTGCTATTGCCGAAATTTCAATGGAATATAAATCACACCGTAATTAACATCGTATGCATTATACTCTAATATATTATATATTATCAATCAATTATGTTCAAAAATAAATTCGTCTTGGAAATTTGTTAAGTTTATTTCAATTTAAATTTAACAATAGATAAAAGCTAACAATCGCGTCGAATATCTGAGACTTCGAGTCATTCTAACCGAATTCTAAAGAGTGCGATAAGACGCGAACAATGAAAGCGTACATTCGAAAAAAAAATCAACAAACCATTCGGAATAAATACGATGAAAGTTTCGTCTATTTCGAACATTTCACTATGAAAAGCGAATATCATGCAAAAACCATTACGTAAGTTCAAAATATACAACGTTAACCACGAGACACTTATGTAATTTTCAATGAGTATCGTCGTTTTGCTTATCCATCAAAGAATGCATTAATACCCCAGATGATGGATCACCTCAGAGCAGACGAGGTAATAAATCTGCGACGCCCATTTTGCTCTTTATCAATTACCCAGACGCAATTAATTGCACAAAACTATTAATAACAAAATCTGGACATTAAACTGAGCTGCATTTCTTTAAGAATTCTCGTTAGGGCGAATTAATACGCCCTGACACGGGAAATGCCACACGTAATAATTTATAGATAGACAGTCTCCGGAGCCCTTTGTGCCACCCAAGATGAAGCTTGATTGGGTTTGTTGCCGTTCCTTTTTGTCCGACGAGAAAATTGATGTCGGGAAATTAGTGCAGCAGAACGTCGAGAAGTTTTTCCTCAGAAAAATCTTTGTGCTGTGTAGCTCGTTTCGCTCGAGGGACGCTCAAAGTGGGACGGAGGCGGAAAAAGCTCTGAATAGAGTGGCCAATGTCGGACGATGAAAAAAGAGGTCTTTTTGAGCACGAGGAGAAAAAAAATGCGTTCTGCAAAAAGGGGGAGCGTTTATCTTTTGACAGACGAATACTTCGCGAACGCGGAAGCCGAGATGTTTCCGGTTCGTGAAAGATTTTACTGTTGAGATATTAGATTTTCTGCCGATGAGGTTTTTATTTATTTTTTTAAGCGCCTATCCCTCTTTCGGTGTTTTTTGTGCTGAAAGCTACTCGTTTTATCGATATTAATAAAAAAATATTTTTCATGTTCGTCTATCGAAACTTTCGTAGATTCAATACGCCGAAATAATAAAAGCACATATTATTTTCGAGAGTATTTGAAGAATAAAGCACAAAGACTTATTCAAATCACGAATGCAATAGAACTTCATTATTCCGTTCGATTTTCAGGCACGTTCAGTTTGAATATCATCTCCGTTTCAATACTGAAAACCGGGATGATTGCACCACGAACAAACTTCAAAATATACGCTTTTTGATATGCATGAAAATAAAGAATCCAATTTTTCTCGACATTTTATGAAAGTACTGCAAAATTATATAAATTAATTCTATGAAATATAGCAATTAAAACAATTATAGCACATAAAATAAAGCGTGAATTTTTTACGTATGCAATTAATATGAATTGCGTCACATTGCAAAAAAAGCGCTCTAATATTGTTATTATTATGTTTCAGAATACAAATTGATGGTTTTGCAATTTTATTATATCTTTCCATATCTAAAATTGAGGAAGTGTTTGCGGAATCTCAATTTAAATAGCACAATCGATGCATAAATAAAAACGATCGTGTGAAACACTCTGAACGTATCATATGACGCGATGTGTTTTTAATACAAACTGCCAACACGCCACATCATTCCCATTAGTTCGATCCTAATAATTATAAAAACATTGTGTTTCCACGTGAAATTCTCTTATTATGAGACGAGAAGAATCTTGTTCCTTTGTTTAAGGGAACGTTGATGGATTTATAATTGGTATTGCATTTGCATTTATCATAAACGCATGAGAATAACACGACCTCGCCAATTCATACCGGAAGAAAGCGATATCCTATTATTAAACATTTTATTCAGATTATATACTGATCATTGGTCTGTGTTAGATTGATTGAATTATACATTCGGGTCGCTAGTTTCTGATATTTTCGGAAATAATGAATAAACTAACATTGATTTCCTATTTCGGGATATGTTCGATGTGGACAGGAGAACTCATGACCCAATTTCGGATGTGAAAAATGTGAGTTTGCATCGTCGACGTTAAATAAACGTTAATTTTCGGGATGCAAATTGAATTCGACCGCAACATTACGACATCCATTAAACGACACGCTGTGGCATTCGATTTCCGTTTGAAATTAGAATTTTTTTCCAACCAACGTTTTTTTAAAAAACCTTCTTTATATAAATATATAAACTGAAATAATTTAACTGTATAAATTGTTTGAAAATTTCAATGTATATCAATGTTTTGAAATTTTTTTGATTATGTTATTATCAACTTGAAGCACTAAATAAATATTACAGTGCAATTCGAAACAGTAAAATGCACTCAATCTGTGCGCACGTGCATATTGTTCAAAAATTAAATAACACAATTGGCCAAGAGCGTAAAATCGTTGCGCCGCTACAACAGCTCGTGCCAAGACATCAATATTGACAATTGAATACAGTGCTGTCTCTAGACAAGGATCAAATTATAAATTTAAATACATAAATTATCCGAACACATATTACATCGAAGAAAGCTAAATTGCGCAATAAGAAAATTGCACAGGAAACAAGACGAGGGGTCAGCAGTCAGCACGTAGCAAGCACGCGCCATCAGAACGGAAAAAAATCGATAAAGTACAACCGTTATCTTATTTACTACAACACGATAATGTATTACGTAGACAAACGGAACGGAATATGTCTGACAAACGAACAAACGTACTACGAATCGATGTACCCAAAGCCCGACTATTTGTCTGCTGCAGGAACGGGAAGTTGCGCATCCGATGTGAGCTTCCTGCGTCCTTACCGTGCCATGAGAATGTTCACGTCGTACATTCTATACACACATTTATTAATTTTATGATATCCATATGTTACAATAAAGCTACAGCGTTCAGTTGAGACAATTGAACGAGATCGGACACAAAAACTTTATGCGGAATTGATTTAACGATTTGACTTCCGTGACCCGTTCCTTATTGGAGCATCGATTTGTGATTTGTCAACGCTTTAATTGGACTAATTGATTCAATATCAAATTTAATGTGGTCAATTTTTAAATGTCATTGATCTGTATTTTGCACTATCGAACTCTTTGAAAATCACATTTTTTTATCATAAAAAAAACTGTCTAAACTTCTAATGGTATTGGATAGCTTTTAACTTTTAGCGTAAGGAATTTATACCGTACAATGGTTCAGCAAAAAAGGTAATACATTCACTGTTCTAAACTGGCCTCCATTAAAAGTATCGGCCAAATCGAGGGGATGAATGTATATTGCATAGACACATATTGAAAATATCGTCCTATTTTCCATTCTAGTGATACGACATAACATTTCGCAACATAGAGTGCCGTTCGAAAACGGCATTTCGCATATATTGTATATCCGGAACCGGCCCACCGCTTTTGCACTATAGAAAAGGCTTCATTACAATCTTGGATAATATCGGGCGTTATTACAACTGCCAATATTCGAGAGAAAGCTTTTATTGTTTTCTTAATCGCGCATAATTTCTAGCCGCTTTATCGTCCGACTTTACCGCGTTTATTGTTATGCCGATTTTTTTCGACGCGAAACGATTTCACACGTTGTTTTGGCATTATTATGCAACCGATATTACAGCGATCATAAAAAAACGAGGAAATGTTAATAATATGCGAACCTAGATAAAAAATTGGAATAACTGCTATAAAATATAAACACGCGAGCGCCTCGTTGTTTTTTTCGGGCTGCGAACGACTTGCACTTTCCGAAGAGTTTAGCATTATGTATGTGTTTTAATGAAAGTCGCGATATTCTCTGCATTTTCGATAAATCTTGGTGCGTCGAACGTGATATATTAGCGGTCGTAAATAAATCTCTTGAACGAAACGGTGACGTCCGCGCTAATGTACGACGATGGCTCGGAAAATGGTCGATAATTTACGATGCAAAAATGCCCCGTCGCAATTTTGCTATTCAAATTAGGCTATTTTAAGAGATTGTCGTCGTTGAAATGCTAAATTTATCATAGGGTTGCTCCTGCGATGATATGAACGTATACTATGAACGACTCGAATATTTCAGATTAGGAATTTATAACATTAAATTCAGAAACGGTATTCGATATTTTGCAATTCAAATACGCCGGGTCTTTGTTTTCGAATTTAAAATACCATAATCTTCATCGCGATACAAAACCAATGGATGAATTTATTCAAATTTTAATGTATTATTATCATTCTTATCCATATGCGAAATGAATATATGTATAAAAAATATGAATGATACCTCGTTACGCGTACAATATGAGAATTTAAATTTTCTTGTACGTGTGCGTCAAGTTTATCGCCTTGCAGAGGCGGACTTGCTCTTCGCGATTTAGCATCATTTATATGGTAATATCTAAGAAAATAAGCACATAATTGAATATAATGAATGTGTACAACGCTATATTTGCAAGTCATAATATAATAACGTACCGATCACATTCTAGAAAATCAAAACAAACATTTCGCAGAGAGCACGCACTCGTCGGCTTATCCAATCGGCCATACATCACGCTAATCTTACGAGTGCACACCATGGCAAAAACGGAATGAAATTTCACGACAGCTCTAGCTTTAATTCCCTCACAATGGGCGAGGAGTTGAATTAATTTCGTTTTGACGTCGTAATACCAGTTCACCCGGTAGATGTATAGAGGGAAATTCGCAAAGTCTGCGCGGATTAAGTGTTATAATGTTATGCATGGGCGGATGGAGACTCCACTGTCTTGGGGATTATAAATATTATCAGGTGAACTACCCACATTGGTACCTTAATTAATTTTGACAGCCTTTGCCGATAATGCACATTATGAATATACGATTATTTAATGCTAAGTCACCACCTATTATAGTTCTCCTTCGAATGGCGGCAATAGATTTCAATCTGAGTTGAGCAACGTCAACTGAAGATAAAATTAATATTATATAACAAAATTTCCCTTTTGTTTCAAAATTTCAACTGTCAATTTATCCAACCTTCATTTTTCGATCGACTCGAGTGAAAATTGACGCGTTAATCCCACAAAATCCCGTTCAATCAACCTCACTGGGATTTAACCCGTACACAACCAAATATCCATACATTTCCGAATTAATTAAGAAACGAAAGCGTCGAAGCTCAATCAGATAACTTCCACTATACAGTTCACTTGGCCAGTAGGCGTCCAAGATCGAATCCTCGAGATTGTGCCCAGAACGACGTAGTCCAATTCATTAGACATTGTTCGGTTACAAATGAGCCTTGCCCGTGGGTGAGCCGGTCATCGACGCAAACTCAATTACGACAAATGAAGAAATCATATGGAAATGCGATTCTATATGGCCGTTTGTGCCATTGAGGCGATTATTAACGTGTGAAATATCGATAAATTACTCGGTACGTCCAAACGTAAATGTCTGGTTTATGCGCGACACGCGAGCAATTAATTCGCGAATCGTCCCTGTGGCAATTTGCGTTTTCGCACGGATATTGGACTTGGAGCAATGTTTATATTAACATTTAAATATGATTCAAAATATAATATTCATGAGACGGTTCGTTTAGATAGGTTCGGATAAATAGAGCTTGGCTATTTTTGAGTTGAAGGTTGTAAATCTGACGTGTAGTCTTATTTTTAGAAATCTCAATTATCTTGATGAAGATTTTCTATTTTCATAGAATATTAAATAATCAAAAATAAAACATTTCTTGTGAACATAAATATAATCACATAATTATATAAAAGTCTTATTAAAATTATATTACATAGAATTTTTTTTTAATTTCGAGCTTTTGATAATATTAAAAAAGTCTTATTCAGTAAACGTCATATGGTGATGATATATTTTTTTATTATTAATATAAAATAATAGATAAAATATTATCTGTATTATATGGCAACATATAAATTCTGATGCATAGTAACGGCAATAATTTACAGATTTTTTTATTTCATGGCACATCAGTCGAAGAGTCCGTTGATATTTTAATGACCCTATATACTAATAAATATTATAATAAAGGATACTCAATTACATAATTTTCCATTCATTTCTTTAATTCCAGTCAATTCATACTCTTACCATGGACACATTAAGATGATGGCTTTATTACTTAATTGGCTGTGAAGAGCCTACTAGGCTTACTACTCAGGTAATTTATAAAACTTAAATCCACTTAAAAATGATGATCGATTTAATGCGAGAAGTTTCCGGTGAACTTTAGAATAACTGCATTCTCTGGTAAACTCAAAGCTATTTATTCGAGCGGGTAATGGTATGTTAAGGAGAGTTTCATTAGTTCGATATTTAGTGCATGGTGTGGTTACGGTTGTTGTTGAGTTCAAAGGTGATTTTGAATGCTATCGTTTATTTGACGTGCAAAATTGTGCGAAGTAGGAAATAGCCATTAATAGATCGGCTGTAATTTATCATAATTTTTATACGACAAACCCGCAAGAAAGTGCTCAACGAAGAGCAAAGTTTATTTCGAAAATTTAATAAAATACTTGGTTAAGAAATAAATCACTCAAAGGAAAAATTCGAAGTTAAGTGAAAAGTTTGCACTGAAGCAAAAATTGTGGCTTTTCGTGTGATGTACCGATGTATTAAAATGAAGAAAGTTCTTGACAAACTTATAATATACTTTAATATAAAGTGTAACTTTTCGAATTTTCTTTACGTCATATATAAAACTTTCGATTTCATATTTTAAATGTTTTTTTACATTTAAAATATAAAATTGAAAGTTTTATACATTAAGCATATTTCTTCAATAATATTATATATTTTTTTATTAAATACAAGTATTATTTCAATTTTTGAAAAATCATATAAACTCATAGTATACTATTTATTAATACGCATAACGTGGAAATATGAAAATTATTATAGAGACATCTATGACAAATGATCAAAACCATATTATGAAAAGTTGGAAAATCTCAAAACACACATGCCCAAAATCAAAAAATAAATTAATGAATCAAAAATAAAATTCAACATTTGAAAACACAAAAACCCAATTAGCATCCACACAAAACATTTCAATACACCGATCGATACAAACGAGCGGCTCGCGACCGAAACGCGTTCATATTAATTTATTTTGATTTACCGCCTCGTAGCACTGCTTACATTATATTGCATTATGCAATTTAAACGCGAAACTATCCATTGTGCTTGCTGCGCGATCGTCATATATTTATTTTCCACACTCCAGAAGTGAATATGCGCAACGGTGTGCATATCTGACGACTGGTTTCAGAGCATTAGACGGACATATCGGCTATCATAAATCTGACAGTAAAATCTCTATAGTGTTCTCTCGAGTAATGGCCTACGATATGGTATTATTATGGGCCCCCACAGGAACTTGTGCGAATGCTACGAAACCGCAACGACCGCATTATTTGCATTATAGTTTCAGTGCGCTGTCCTCGCCCTGTTGCATTGTTTATAATAAATAAAATAATGCGCCTTGTTTATGTTCGATGCAGTGGTGGATCTTCCTTATGTTGTTTATTAGGCGTTGATAATTTAAAATTTCACTTTTGGTCCAAAATGGAGATTAATATTCGGCGCAATTTAGAAATAATCGAAATATTTGTACGATATCCAGATTAATTCATTAGATATAATTTTACTAATCTCATTTTAGGAATTTCGATTGTTCTATATTTCGGATGATTTGATATCAATAACATAATATTATACATATATAAATTATTGGATCCTCCACTGATGTGAATTCAAATATTGAACGATCGCTATGCGAATGCGAAGATGCAAATAGCGGAGTTCGTATTGAAGTCGATGTAAGCGCGCTAGGAATGCTAATCCAGATTTTCTATCGTGTTTTTTTTTGTAGTTAGAAAAGACGTCTATTGTGAAATGTTCAAGTATTCAACTGAAAAGACTCGATTCAATATCTTGATCCATTTTGACAGGAAGGTCGATGTAAAACGACTTAAAAGATAACAAAATAAGCAAACACGTATTTTGTTGGACATTCGATAAATTACGTTTGTTTTCTTGTCGTACTGGTCCTTAATACTTTGGGTTTGAATTGAATCGTTTCTTTCTTATTTAAATAAATTTTGATAAATTGATATTTAAGACAAGAATTTGCCGAAGAATGTATAAGAAAAAATATAAACATATGACCTTAGAATTGTATTCGTTAAAGGTTACAAGTTTATTTTCAACTATTGATTATTTCATTAATATCGATATAACAACGGTAAATCTAATCGGCATTACATCAGAATGGTATTCAAATTGGAGAATAAAAGAAAAAAATCTATCTTGCCGCAATACAAATTCGAACCGCAAAAGGGTTATTGTTAACGATCCGTTAATAAAAATGGCTATTGTCTTTGGTTAATAAGATACTTATCGTGAATTGCCTTAGGTTCGAACATTTTTTTGTACAACGCATAAATTATTGTTAAATATAATTTACATGCTCCGAACAAACTAGTGCGACTTCCTAGTTCCATTTTTTCAACCGAATAATTCCGTGTACTTCAAACACGATAAGAACAAAAAGATATCGATCTTTTTACCAACGAGTCATTATACAAAAACCCCAACACTTTAAACTTCCACCGAGAAAGGAACGACGCAAAAACGGTAACCCGTTGAAAGCATTTTGTAATAAGTGCAAAAAAGGGCTTTCACGTCCAGCCGATTCGGCCATAATAAATACGTCGGACAATATAAACTGGAACATCCACAAGACGATGTTACGAGAGAGATCAAAGCCTTGAAAAAGTCAACTTTCGATCTCGTCGGACCGATTTACATGTGCCGTTTACGCATTCAAATCAGGCTTACATCTGTGAGGTTCGTGGGCGATGTTGTAAGGCCAAGTTTTCGGAAAATTGCGTTTAAAATGCGCGAAAATTGCGCTAAATCGCAATATGCTAAGTGAATCGGAATTTGATTAATTTTTATTGCGTTTTGATGTTGTTTAATGTGAGACGAATATATTTTGGTGATGAAATTAAAAATATTTTTGTATTGAATAAGGTAATATTTTCATTAATGTAAACGGACCAGTTTTTTCATTACACAATATGATATTATACAAAACCACGTGCTTCCCTTTCACCGTCACATAATATTCGCTAGTCGATCGGTTCACACGTATTTTGAAAATATCGAGCGAAAATTTTACATACAACGTAAATAAACCATTTTTTGTTCAATCAATTTTTTATTTAATTATAGGTTTTCGGATAAATGAAAGTGAATGTGAAAATTAATTTATAAGCTTTATTGAATAGATAATTTAATAGATTTTTTTCAGTTTTCGTTCCGAAAATGGATCTGCATAATGTCACTACAGCTAATGGAATGATCATGGGATTACAAATTAGCACACCTGATATTTCTTATTATAGTTTTCAAGGAATTCCTTATGCTAAGCCTCCATTAGGAGATCTAAGATTCAAAGTATTATCTTTTTTATTTATTTGAATTAAGTTTTTATTTAATTTATAACAAGATTATTATTATGTATATTTTAGGACCCAGAGCCGTTGGTTTCATGGGACGGGATTTTGAATACCATAAAAGAAGGTAATCCATGTGCTCAATCAGATCTTTTAATTCAACAGAAAGAATATCTTGGAAGTGAAGATTGTTTATATTTGAATATTTATACTCCTAAATTGCCCAAAGCAAATATTAGCTTATTACTACCAGTAATGGTTTGGATACATGGAGGAGGATTTTTCTGGATCTGGAAGTGCTGATGTATTTGGTCCTGAATTATTGATACAAAAAGATGTCATTGTTGTTACTGTTAATTATAGACTAGGAGTCCTGGGATTTTTGAGTTTAGATACCGAGGAAGTTCCCGGTAATGCTGGATTGAAAGATATAGTAATGGCACTCAAATGGGTAAAAGCTAATATAGAAAATTTTGGTGGAAATCCAAACAATGTAACGATTTTTGGAGAAAGTGCTGGAGGTTCTGCTGTACAATATATGATGATTTCTGAAATGACAAATGGACTTTTTCACAAAGCTATTTCGCAATCTGGTTCCTGTCTCAATCAATTTGCTTTTACTCCCAATAAAGATGATCCTATAAATAATGCTATTAAACTTACTGATATAGTTGGAAACAAGTGCGTTGAAACTAATGATATATTGAACACTTTAAGGTCTTTAAGTGTAGAAGAATTGGTGACAAAATCTCAACTGGTGCCAACTTTTGATGAAAAGAAAAGAGATGCTGCTTTTTCATTTGCACCAGTGGTGGAAAAGAAGTTTACTGGAAAAATACCCTTTTTGTCAAAAAGACCAATAGAATTAATACATTCTGGATCTATAGCTAATGTTCCATATTTAACAGGATATAATTCGAAAGAAGGGATTTTATGGTTGATTAGTGTTCGTGCTAACGAATATCATTTGAAAACATTAAATGAAAATTTTCAATACTTTGTTCCATACGACATGAAATTACCATTTAATTCAAATAAATCAAAAGAAGTAGCTGAAGAAATAAAAAAGTTTTATTTTGGAGAAAACGAACTTAACGAAAATTCTTTAGAAAGTTACATTGATTTAATGACTGATTATGCGTTTTTAAAAGAAATCATATTATCTGTAAAGTTACATCGATCTGTTGTATCTTCGTCTATTTTCTTTTATCGGTTTTCATTCGATGGAGATCTAAATTTTTTTAAAAAACACTTGAATATTAGTCATAAAGGCCCCAGCCATGAAGATGATTTAGGTTACATCTTTAATCCTCATATGGTAAAATTAATGACAGAAAATGATAGTACATCTAGTCGAGTTCGAAAACAAATGGTTACAATGTGGACAAATTTCGCTAAATATGGGTAAGAATATTTTATTATTCAGACAACTCTGTAATATATTTAAATTATTTTTTTAATAATTCATTTTTAGAAATCCAACTCCAAAAGTTGATGATATATTGCCAGTCATATGGGAACCTGTTTCGTCTGATCACTTACAATTAGAGTTTTTAGAAATAAATGAAAATATTCATATGGATAAAAATCCAGATACAGATCGAATAAAATTTTGGACCGAATTATATAAGAAATATGGTGAAAAAGAATGATTTTATCTTTATTAAGTTTAGTAAACGTAGAAAGTAAAAATTAATTACTTCAAATTGTATTGTATGTTAATATTATAGATAAAAAATAGATTAGATTTGAAAATTATGCTTTTTAATTTTATATAGATAATAAATAGTAGATAATCAATTTTCGAAATTTTCAAAAATAAAAAAACATGCAACGAAAACTAAAATAGGAGAACCATCTCTCTTAGTCAAATATAAATTCATTTATATTTCATGATGCTGTAAATTGTATAATAAAATTGATATAGATGTCTCTTAAAATTTTATCCAATAGGAATTATTATTAGAAATAAAAAAATAAATAATAAAATCTATAACCAGTTGAATATTTTCAAGAATAAAAAAAAATAAAAATAAAAAATAAAAACTTAAAAATGTATTTAAACCAACAAAACTCTAATTAAACGTCAATCAAAGAAACCTTATACGCTCTTGCAAAAAAATCAATTAATTACAAATGTTTAAAAACCACCGATTTCGGACATGTCGGTAATGCAAAACGACAATACATGCAACGTGAAAAAACCGACCAATCGTCCATCAGTAAATATCAATTAACCGCGGATCGGGCCGACGAGTTCATTACTTTTGTTCGATTTTTTCCGTTTCTTCCCGCGCTCGTTTCGATTCGGCGCCTTTTTTTCCGCGACCGATATAATCGAGTAAATTGGCCGCCATAATTTAATCTATATATTGCATTAATTGAATAACATGATTGCCGACAAAGGCGCCGCCATATTCGGTATAACAATATTTATTCGCTCAAATCTTCGGACTATTAATCAATAAAACCAATTAGAAACTGACTCGACCGGTCCGATGCGTACATACTACAAGAACGCTCTCTTTATACAAACCGACCGTGATGATCGTATTGATTTTAATTTGATTGAATAAGCTGTGTTTGTATAGAAACTTTCGTTTTATATGTAAGATATATTTTCAAAAATGAAAATAATTATTTGAAATATTTTAGTGAAAATTTGTGAATTTAATAGTCATTTTTCAAGATTTTTTAAATGAAAAAATGTATAATTATGTTGATTGTCGATCAAAATGGCGGCGATGTTACGCAATATCGTTGTGAATTGACTTTTCTTCGGCTCGAGCAAGGGATGATTATAGCAGGATGACTTCACAATAATATATGGTCGATTAGTGCGAAATTCGCCGACATTCTCATATGCATTCGAGGCAGTGATTTATTAAATAAGGGCGAAGTCGTAAATACGCGCAGCTCGTTAGCAAGATGGCGCCAACGGCGCTCCCGACACACAAATGCGCTCGTCATTCGGCGACTATTTTTCAAAAAATAATTGCACATTCGATACATATTTTGATGAATTTCAGTTCGGATGTTTTTCTGGAAGCTGTGCGTTTTTTTATGCCAAATATAATTGCAGAAGACGAAAAAATAACACGAAAATTCATCGTTTCAAATAAAATTTTTGAATGGTAACAGAATTAACTTAATATTACCAAATCTGCTGTTTTTTTTATTTTAACAATAAATGAGATCAGTAGATAGATATAAACATGCGTTAATTTTTCAGGGAAACATTGCATTATAAAAATTAATTATCAAAAACTTGATATTATTTAATTGAAATTTCTATTCAATCAAAACTATGTGAATATTTTTAACGGAAGTCCAATGTTGTATTACTTATGTAACGATTGTATGATCGATGATCTATAGTAATTTACGATTCGTTCGAGCAATATTTCAGTACTTTGTCCGTCTTCGGATTAATCGAGCGGTCAAACAATACGTTTTTGTCGGCCATTGTTTTCCCGATGGCGCTACCTGGCGCGTCAAAACACATAGTCACCCTAATGTCATTAACGATACGCGTATTAAACTTTCGTTTGCCGATTTCGAACTGTACAACAACAATAATAACCCGGTTCATTATGTCTGCCTGTTCGGCTATCGGCAGAATAATTCGTTTAATACGAAACTCCATTATCGTTTTTTTTACGGGTTTCTTATGTGTGGCCGTAATGAATTTTCCGACTTTTAAAAGTTATGACATGACAAAACGTGCAAATTTTCCCACACTGTTATCGTGTGTAATTCGAAGACGGTCGCTTTTTATTCGTGTTTCTAATACATCGCATTTGGATGCGTTAGAAAAAAATCGTAAAATTATACACGATCGACACATTATCCGTTATTGCGGTGGTGTTGTTTTTCGGATATCAAAATGGGGTTTCGATACAATAACCAAATGTAATTACATAAGTAAAAAGGTATACTGATTATTTTTTTTCCGTGTATCATTTTGGGTCCGAGTCCTAATAACTATTACTAAAACGAAACAGGAAAAAAACAATCGAAATCGTCGAAACTAAATCGTTACACAAATTCAACGTTTTACCTACGCTTATGTACACCGTGTTTCGTAAGCATTCAATGATTTAGTTTATTTTTGATTTAAACATTCATCACATTTACATATTCAAACAAGCTCGTGTTCAAATTAAACGATCACTTTAAATACAGAACGAAATTATGATATTTGTAATATCCACAACAATTTATTTAACAATTTTCTTGCCTCTTTGAATATTCAAATTCGCATGAATTACGAACACAATTTGCATCTAAACAATCTCATTTAAATCAAAAATTTCAACCCAAATCATTTGAGACACATTCGAAAAGTTTTTTTCAGCATAATCGTTTCACAAACATTCTATACACGGACGGATATCAAAGGATACGTCAAAGGATGTAAGGACATTAGCGTCTCGCGGACGTCTGCGGCCATTATACCGCTAAAGGGATCCCATTACCGGGGCAAATGAAATAACAATAATTTATTTATGGCGTAATGACAGGCTCGAGGGGCTGACCCATTAGCCGAGCGGCCGCCGTAATTGCGACAGACACACAACACAATACAACTCAAACAACCCCGAAATTTGGAAGCTGAGACGTGTAAAAAATTTAAATTTTATTCAAATTTTATATTATTAAAATAAACAGTTTTAAAACAAATTGTAATTTGCACGAAATATAATTTAAAACGGTTCTCGACTTTGATGAAGCGACTATTGCGTTTTATTGCCGTTAGATGTCTCGGGTGTCTTTTTAATGTAAATTATTGATTTGGATTAACTTTTTGATGTTTTTGAAAATTTAAGAGTAGTAGTAGTTGGGTTTCGTAATGGAAACCAAGGTCGTGTTGACCTCTGGGTCGTACAAACGCGTCTCTGAAATGCATTTTGTGCGAAATTAAATCACGTTTCATTCGAGTAATTGAAATGAACGTACGAGAATCAAATTAAATTATGTAATGGATATGCATGAAAAAAATGAAAATGAAATTATACGTAGCATGAATTATGTGTGTGTCGTATATGTTGCGAAAGTTTATCATTAATGTTTTTTAATCGATATTTTTATGATAAAATATTAACTAATAACACGCATATAGATATTCAATTTACAAAGCAAACGTTTTTAATAAAGGCAAATTCGCCATCGAAATATATCCATATTGCGTGAGATTTATTCTTTCCCGTTTCTTTTTTAGAATTGCAAATAAATTATAAATTTATGAACGACGATTAAAAGAATATGTGGCGAACACATAAAAAGCTATAATAATTTATGAGCGATGACGCTGAAGATATATTTTCGTTTTGAAACGCTATGAAAAAGTAAATAATGTCATGATTGTTTCCCGCAATAATGGCAGGTTTTTTTTATTCCTAAATTTCGAATTGAATCATTACGTGTCTAACATTCGCAATAATTATATTAAAACGATTAGATTTCCATTTTTTAGACGTATCAGTGACCTGAAAATTTTCACGACACGAGGAAGTATAAAAAACACATTAAATGTAAAAAAGACGATAATGTTTAATATAATAATAGAAAATAATAGACACTTACACAATTTTCAGAGTGATTTACGCACATGAAAATATTTTTTTTTATCATATCACGTTTAAAAATTTCAAAGTTTAACCGTTTTGTCTAATGATAATTTAGAAATCGACGTAATTTTCCAATTTTACTAAAGACATCATATTTTTAAAATATTGAAATCATAATATTCACCAACTTGAATTATATAAAAAAATAATAATAATTTATTTTATCATTATGCAAAAGCAGATACCGTGAAACACTTCGCGAGAATTATAAGGTTTTTGATTAAAAAAAAATTTCACTGAGCCACGTAATAAAATAGCGTTCCACAATGGTACCCTTTAAAATATGATATCCAGAAAAAAATATTTTCAAACCACTTTTTTTATTCAACTTCAATTACCATTACATCATCCCAGTACAGAACATTTTCATATTTTATTCATATCATCCAACAATCAAAATTTAAACAATCTACAAATTCAAACAAAAAACCAGAACATCTTTCTCAATTTTCGACATCTCCAATCGGTTTTCCTTGAACAACCACAACACACGAGCTTCCTAAAACCAACCACGAAACAAATTGTAACCAATTTTCATGCGGTTTCATAGATACGACATCCCAACCGAAACACCTAGCACACAACAACGACAAAGTACCCAATATCCCATTAAATGTGTGTGGCACGGTGGTTAATAGCCATGCAGTTGATGATGGTGATTAGGGTGCGTGCGAAGCTGCCATGTCCCGAAGAAGATGCGGTTTCTTTGCGTTCACATCCCAAGGTCTCAATTACGAATAATTGCGAATGTTGGGTGCACGACAATCGAAAACGCTCCTCCGAAACGTATGGGTTAATTAGCGGAATTGCATCAGGCTCATGATGGCGGCGGTGAGCGTTTTTCAATTAAAATCGGCTTTGGTGCAGCCTTGGGTAAAGGTACAAATTGACGAATTATTATGTGACTTATGATCTGTTTGGTGGATTAATGATTGCTGAGGTAATTTTAGATATTATGTAATGCATAATAGTTTTAATGTTTATTGATGTATCATGGTTTGCGACTCATGAAATTTAGTGTATGCTCCTAATTTGTTACATAACAATAATGTAAAAATAAAAAAATACTTAATGATCGAATGATTCGAAGTTTAATATACTATAATAGTTTGCAAGAACAAAGTTCGTCAATGTGTGTCATTGTACAAAACATTTTTATACGTGTCAAATTATTATTTTGAAAGATTCTCAATAAAATCAAGTCATTTTGAAATTTCAACTCTATAATCGCATCATTATTTTTTTTTATTCTATTGACGTCAATGATTTTTGCTACAGTCATGATTCGCAATTGTGTGGGGTCGAGTTAACTGAGCTTTTATGGAGCTACTGACAATGCTTATTAAAAGCTTCTAGTTCGAATTGTAAAAAATACATTATACATGAATTAATCGCCAGATGCCATATATTATCGATTTTTTTTAAATATCGATTTCAATCGATGTCAGTGAGTGTAATGCGAAACCGCAGTGATGTGTGTCTGAAACAGTAGTCGATAATTGCAAAATAACGTACTTAAAAACCAATTGTAAAACATGACTAATTATTATTTTCGACTCGTAATTAATTGTAAATGAGAAATTGATTATGTTTTCCACGTACAAAACATGATTTATAATAACGTGAAAATATTTTCGGCGAACGATGCAATGATTGGATAATATATTACACACGTAAGTTTTATATTATAAAAACGTAGTGAATCATTAACGAAAAACAACACGCATCATCACAAGGAAGTAGAATCTTCGTAGAATTAGAAACATAATAAATTCAATTAAGTTTTTCAGTCACATTCGGTCAAATTTTCTAAAGGAACTCGTCGATTGAAGCTCCGTACGAATAACGGTGAAACTTGATGACGATCGAGCATAACTATCTCTCAGCGAGAGATCAACCGTGTTATCAGAAGCCAGTATCAAATCATCAGAACAGTAGGAGAAGCTCGCCGCGGTGCCATTGTTCTCTCGATGATCAAGCGAGAGCTCACAATGGACCGAAAATCGAAATAAAAAATACAGCAAATTCGATCTCAAGAGGCGATAGTACCGCGCAAAAAAACCGAAGTGCGTAACGCGAAAATGTATCATTAATATCGTATCGAAGTAATTAAAATGTTCAATGAATATTTTCAGAACGTTTTCTATTGCATCGGAATAAATATAATCGATCTACATACGATTGTTGTATCGATAATAAAAAAAAATTGATCGATTGCATGATAGTGTTATTATAATATGCAGTATCGCTGGCACATACGACCGAATCATTATTAGATTGTTCGTGTGACTTTTTTTGTCGGTTCTCTTCTGACTTTTTTCGGGTGTTTGCTTTTCCTCCGCATTGTTGCGGACATAATGATGTCAGGATTTTTCCTTCACGCTACTTGAGCATTTCGTATCGAGAAATTGTATGCACGGAGGCCTATTTATACAGAGTCATAACCGTAATATGCGACACAATAGGTGCTACGTGCATATTAAAGTACGTATATTGTGTACGTTCTTCTGCGGGAATAATGGTCGTCAGCGGCTCTCATCATCAGATTACATATACATTCGACACGGTCATACCGAATCTCGCGTATTATTAAATCGATAATAAACAAAAAATAAATGTAATTTGGATAATAAAAAAAAAAAAAAATTTTTCTAAGGCGATCGCGTGTGGTCGGCCTCGTTTTCATAGGACCCAATACCAATTTCGTTGGACAATAGATACTCTATTTGAAAATACTAAAGATATTATCCTCAAAACGATGATAATTTGAAATAAAATTACTTCTAATTGATGCGTGCCGCATACAATATTTTGTTTATTTTTCGATCAATAATAATTTATCCATTTTGATTAATCGAATATGCAAATACTGAAGTTTATTACGTATGTTTCGAATGATTCTCGAATTAAACACATCTATAAATAATATACGGTCGTATTTGTATAAAATTTTCAATAATTGCTGCGTCCATATATCACCGGGTTCTCGGGGCGCTACGGAGGTGTTGCTACGCTTTGATCCTCATCAGCCGATACGCCAAGACTCTGCAGGATCTATAGATCCTGGAAGGTGCTTTCAGGGGTTATCATCGGCGATATATCATGCAAGAAAGCGCATAGCGTCGATATCGTATGATTTATTCGCGATCGAACGCCGATTGTGACACGATTGCATATCGAAACGAACTATAATCGTCGGAATTCATGAATATTCAATAAAAAATTTAATTAACGCAATCTTTATAAACAAGCAGAGTTGATAAATTCGTCGAAATGGTGCCGAATATTAATTGAAAGTATTGCGATTTTGTAATCATTGGATTTTTGAGCCGACTGCGATCTAAATTTTTTTTAATGTGATAATTAATTATATAAACGATAGGTGAATATTAAGTACATTTATATCAGAAATGTTTGCGTGTTTCGATTGAGAACACCTCAATTCGAGTTAGAGCAAGAAGGTGGACCAGTGGTCGAGCACTCTTCCCGCGCCAATCAAAAAAAACTTTGTAATCGGTTAACCCCCCGCAGCTGGCGGCTCTTTGACCGCACAGATTTATATATTTGTTTTTCTTTTCATTTAATTACTATAAAATATATTTCACAAATAAAAATAATAATAAAATATGTAATAACGAGCGGGGCCGAGAGCACGAGAAACGCCTCGGCGCTCGGGGAACAAATTAATAAAGAGCCCGAAACGAAACTCGGCCGTTTAGCGTTCTCGCTTAGTTTTTCTCGCGGTCGTAAAACACAGTTGTAAACCACGAAACTCGCATAATTCAATTAACGAGACTTCGAAGACGCCATTATGCGCGGCTGACTGTAAATAATTGTCTTTCGTTCGACGCCCATCGCGAGCTGACATCAAACGCGGCTCGAAATCGCGAACTAATCACCAAACTGTTTCTATATCTGAATTCAGAAATTATCGACGTGATTAAAATTATGAAAATGATGTGAACCGTCTTCTTCTTACTATTAAAATAACGAGGGTTGCTGAATTCTAATCGGAATATCGCATAGATTTACATAACCAATCTAAAATTTTCACAGAATGTTTTCCAAATCAATTAAATGATTTTTCTATTGAAAATTATGAATTTGAATTTCGTAAGATCATAATTCTTATTCACAATTAAATCAAATCCCATTCCCCTATCAAATCTTATTATATATTACAGAACCATAACACCGACGCCGAAGGCTTGTTATATTTTCATAATAATGGACTCAATCAACGGAATGGTTCGAAGTTAACCGGTCTAAATGGCGTCACGAGCCTGGCGCCTTCGAACCTCGTTCTTCGATCCAATTGTTAAAATACGCGATCGACAATGAGCAAATACCTCTACGGTGTCTTCTTCTGAAGAAATTTGAAGCGAAGAGGTCAATTTCGAAGGCGAGGGTCTGCTGTGGTATCCCACTGTGTTCAACACATAAAGTAACAGTGTTTACATTGACACGCAGCGTGACGCACTCAAGACATATTATCTCAGGTTCGTAAAAGGTTGACACGCGACCGAGATGGTGCCTCAATGAAAAAAAGGGGTAATCTTTAGGAAATTATGTGCATTTTTATCGGAGTGCATTTTATGACAAGGGATAAATAATTTATAATAAGGCTGCGCGTAGCTTGATACATTTGAAGGGTGAAATTTTATTTCGTTCGACACAGTATTGTTATGATAAGATATTTTGAAAACACAATGTAAGAGTCGATGAATAATTTATGGTATTCTTTAAATTCAAATTGAGCAACCTTCAAAGTTGTAATATTATAAATTGCAATGAATGACGTAAGTTGTCGAATTTTGTTGAAAAAAGTGTGTGATCAAACATGCATTATTTTTAAGGAAATGCAATAATAAGTGTATATTTTGTGTGAGAATTAAAATTTTAATTTTTGTCTGAAAATGTTCATATAATTATATGATTGTCAATGGATTTAAAAAAAAATAAAAATATGCTTGAATTATTTGAAGAAAAAATATCCGAACATAAACTTTGTAAACACTAATATTATATTATATTAAACAAGATGTGAAAATTCAATTAAAAAAGCATATAAAATAAAGCGAAATCAATTTCCATGCTGATATTATTTCTGGAAAATTAAAACGATAGCCTTCGAATTTATAGCCACGGATAACCCTCGCCTCAGCATCGCCAAATAAACCATAAAAATAAATTCATAGCTGGAGATTTTTTATAGTGCAGAAATTTATTTCACCTCCAGACACCGGAGCGAATTTCAATAAACATAATTTAATAAGTTGATATGCACGCAATAAAACCGACCATCAACTCCGCTCGTCGCTAATTTGTCGCGAATAGTTATTGTCCCCCATTCGCCGCTAACTCATCCACTTTTATTAAACGATAACCATTTTAGCGTGCAAACGAACCCGATCGTTCCACACAATCACGAAGAGCAAAACTGCATATTGAAATGCGAAACGCCAGTTTGATGAATGGACCATAACGACACTTTGCGTGGTCAGAAAAGCGAAAACGAGGGCGAGAGTGGACCGCGTGGGAGGGTTTAATACGCCTGGTCGATTGTTCGATATGTGCAAGCCGAATATTATTTGTCACATCTTCACTTGCATGTTCGAAATAACGGTTTTATTGCTCTGGATTGACATTGCCGAAACGCGCTGTAAAGAATCGTAGCTTTTCAAAGTGTTATGTAATTTTTTTTTTCGGAAAATTTTGTTCAATGCTGACGATTATTTATTTAAAAAATGAATATATTATATTATAAGTGTACGTTGATACGAATTATACCCATTATTGTATTTTACGAAATGATGCATTTATGATTGCAGTTGAAAAAAAAAATCGAGGACTTACATCAGAATATTTATCACTTATAAAATTATTTTCATGATTCAAAATGTAGTTGATGAATCATTGGAAATGCGGATCGATATAAAATCCATTTTTAAAATTCAAAAAATCTACACAATATTTCCAGCTGTGAAAATTTTCCTTTCCACATTGTTTTATGCACTTACAAGTGACACATGATGAAGTGCACTTAAATAAATTATCATATTATTTAAATTTAATATTCACTCGGCCACGGCGTGTGGGACGTAACGTCTCAAACGTATCTATATCGTTTATTATTGTTATAAATATAATTTAATACATAATTTACGACGAAATTTAAAGTATACTCCGGAGATACGTGCACAATGTACGAACGAGAGGCTACGATCGAACGCACATAAACTATTCACATTGCGTTGTCCTTTCGTTTTTGTGTTTATTAATTTATTTGATTCGTCCTCAATTGTGGCCTTTGTTCGGCCAAATTGAAGACGAAAAGGAATTATTTTACGATTATTTGACCCGTGCCGCGCCAAGTGTCCCGAGGACGAACCCGTGGCGATTCAATGCGTCCCTTTTCTCATTCGCTTTATGTCTGACGAAGGCCTCTGATAAAATCCACGATTTTATGCGTCTCCGTGAAACCTCTGACATAAAAGATGATTTTTGTTTATTGGAAAAATATAAATATCGCTATAGACAGCGACAAAATAAACGGTTTGTGAGCGCCACGGTTTCGATTGTCGTGCGATGAGTTAAACGTTGGGAGAGGTTAGAAGGGAATGTAACGCATTTCATCCGAGTAGAAACATTAATGTTGAGTAAATACGATGTATGAAATTTATGTCATTTGTAATTTGCAGAAAATTTCTTTGCAAAAACAGAAGAGAGTCGGTTTTTAAATGCTCTCGCGTTATTGATCGTAAATCTGCCGAAATTACATTTCTCAATGTTTCGTTACAAAGTGACTGACGGCCTAGAGTTGAAAATTGCTTTTAACAATCGTAAAGGAAGGTTATAAAATTTTATTACATAACTCGGTAATATCTGCATATTGTTTAACGCGGCCTTTATATTTTTAAGTTGTCAGACATAAGTGCCTGGTATAAACTTTGGTGCGAGACCTCCCCGAAGCTGCTTATGAAAATCTATCCTTTAATAAATAACATCGAGAAAAATCAAGAAAGAAAGACAAATGTCGAATTTGATTTTTTTTACGTTTTTCCAATTAAAATGATCGAAACCAGGAATTCGATTAATCTGACGAAACAAGGAAATAGAAACTGGCGTCCATGCATATGCACGAGTTTAATCCTAATAACTCATGATTTGTTCCAAATTTATTTATTGATTTATATTCCCACGAGTCGTGATGAATAAAAAATAACTGTTTAGAAAAGAAAATGCGCTTAATTATCGCAATAAATTCGAATCCCCGAAGCGCTGCCTAATAAATTCGGTGCGTTTTCGAACGGACGCGGGCCGAGAATTTATCGCGGGGTGAAAAGCGCACCCCATCGCCCGTGTTTGTTTTAACTATTAAAATAAATTGCATTATTCGAACGTATAAATATGTAAAGCACTAATTGAATGACCCCGAACCTTTCGCCGATAATTTATGAACGCCATATATCAAGCACCGAACTGCCAGCAATAAATATTAAAATGTAATATGGTAACGACGAGGCAGAAAACACCGCGAAGAGCGGCCATCCTCCTCGGGCCGGTCGGATCGTTTAAACAAATAAACAATACGAATTATGATAATAAATAAACACGAATGCGTACCGGAAAAACGATGAATGGCAGCCGGTAAACCGTGTTTTGTGCGCTCCGTGCCGGACTAGAGTACGCGTGAGAATCGAACGCGTGAAACTTGGAATCGATTATGTGGTCCGATGTGCGTGAAAATCTATTTCGAGTCCATTGGAAATGTTAAGGATCGTTTTATGTGTGTTTGATTTGATTGTTAATAAATTGTCAGACGCGCGGGCTGGGCTTGTCCTTTTCATATGCAAATCGTTTTCGATTCGTATACGTTTTGTTTACAAATTGGCTTTTGCGTATTGTGGAAATATTCAAATGCAGAAAATTTGCAGGTGAAAACAAATTCGTCAGGATGTTTTATTTATTTTTTTCTCGCAGGACTGTTTTAATAAAAGTTATATAAATTTAATTTTATTGTGAAATACGCGCACGTTTTACCGCGAGCAATGGCTGTTTTCGGACAATTTATTAAATAAAAATTTAAATAAACATCATAATATGCAAATTTATCGCTTTTAATACGTATGAATGATGTTCTCCGAAGATATAAAAAGCCATCCGACAACGGAGAACAGCGATCATTAATAGGAAAAAGTAGTGTGTGAACGTTCATTCAAATAATATATTATAAACTTATAAACGAGTTTGCCGCTTTTGATATTACAAAATAAATAACGATAAACTGTCAATTATTTTTTCATTATGGCGTATAACTGTCTCAGCGTAATTTTTTAACAACCTTAAATGCGAACAACTAATTAAAGCAGATCGTATAAAACAAATATAAACAATCGAACTATTGCGTTATACATTATTATAAATTAAAAAGAATCTCGTATTATTTATGTTGATGATTATTTTTCTTCCAATTTAGCTTAAATTTTCAAATGAACACAACAGTGGGTTGATCATAATGAACTTCTATAGCGATAAAACAATATCTCCCTTCACGCCACATAATTTATTAAATATTGGAATACGCACGTAATCCTATAAAAAAATTTACATTAATCAAAACATAAAAAAATCATACATCACATTCGAAGAATACGATTCACACAAAGCACCATAATAATCAACATCGCATTTTCTTTCAACAAATTCCTCATCCGACATTCAAGTCCTATTTTCCAAATTACCTCCATGAAAACTCACAATCAGTATCTTAACGACACAATTCCAACATGTTAACACGCGGTCAATTTGTAAAGCTACACATAATAAGGGAAAGATGGAATGCGAGAGCAGGTGAATATGGCTCGCGCGTGAACATCACAAACGTATTCATTTCGTCGGGCTCGTTTATTTGTCGGTTCGTTAGTTTATTTGTTTATTTATCGCATTTTCTGGTCCGGAGTTTTCTCATGGGTGAAATGGTCGTCCGGACAAAGCCATTATGCATATTAGCCGTTGGCTGGCGCCTGATACGGCAATCAATTATGCTCCGCTGTCAATTTATAAACAAACTTTTTGTTTTACGTTTTCCACGACGCCGTCTTTGATCGCATCCAAAAACTACGTACCCTGTATAAGTATTATTTTTTTCCCATTTCCTCCGTCTCGTTATTCGTTTCAATTATAACGGCTTCACGTTTCCAAACGGCCACAAGCTGTTTCGGCGATGCTTTCGATGCCGGTCGATTGTTATACGATATTCTGCCGTTTAGTAACGAGATTCGATTCATGAAAATCCGTTTTTGTATTTTATACCGTCTTTGAATCGTATAAATAATTAATATTTGTGATAATATTGAGTATTGAGGCAGCATGAGCTTTCTTATAGTGTTGATGTAACGTAGCATTTAAACATTTATGAAAATAGCTTATATGACATTCAGTATAGATAAAGCTGTTTCTGATATTATTGAAAGTTTATGTATATTTTTTTAAGTGACGAAGAAGATATGATTCTTATGAAGTTAGATATGTTGCCAAAAAATTTTGCAATCAGTATATGATTACATTTATCTACTGACTATCATATTTTGTTGAACAGTGAGAACTGGCACATTAAAAAAAACCAGTCGATTGAATTATTCAAAATAAAAAATAAAACCATCATTCTTACTTAAACCAACCATAAGTGAAACAGAAAAAAATTATAATATATGTAATTCAATTTCTTCATCCAATACGTTTCGAACAATGAAAGCACATCAATATTGAAAGCGTACGAACAAAATATCATTTATAAACAGATTTTTTTTATTCGCCAACACTAAAAATGATTGATAAATCTATCAAACGTGAATACGTCTGAGTCGGGTTAGTTTGAGATCACCGTGTGTTTTCTAGTTCGTTTCATTAGGCGCGTTAATATATTTCGGTTCGCTGCCACGATATGGGCTTCATGAAATATCGCTTTTCGCAGCGTGATATTATTGTTTCTGAATTTACATTATTTAATTATGTCATTATACGGAGCGTACCTCGGGAACGTCGCGTCGAATGTTACCACGAATGCTTGTATCAAAAACTTTTAATCTTTTGATGTTACCCACAATAATTCAAATTGACGACTTCGCGTGCAACGTACACTTTAATAGTGAATTTATGAATCTGAATCATACCAAATGTAGAAAAAAATAATAAGATTTGTTCAGACTATCGAAAAAATGAATCTATACTGAAACGAGAAAGTCCGATCGACCTATTCGCAAAACTAATATGCACGATTGTATTGCAAACGCAATCAATCTCTTCATATTTTCGCATTGCCTTTCTAGCGTAATTGTGCATCGGCCGAAATAAAAAATATATTAATCGACCGAGTGAAAGGCGATTTTTCAAATGGATAATTTCGATATTAAAGACATCATTAACGGAAACGTTTAGCGCACATGGGTCGGCGTCGATTGTGGGCGTATCAATTAACCGTTTCGAAACCATCGATTCGTACATAATTCCAGCCATCGTCATTACTCAAATTTATGCTCTCTAAATTCAACGCTCAATTGGTACGTCGATAATTATACTTTCGAGTTCTGCGGATTTTCACGTAACGGTTAGGCGGTGCGATATGAACAAAAGTAGGGCTTTTGTTCTTGTACGGCGATAAATCAAAAGAGTTAAAAGTCTGTCGATCGTTCGTTCGATGGGAAGGTAAATAATAGAACGGTTTCCGATCGCAAGATTTCGACGGTTTTGATCGATATTGTTTGCAGTTGGAATTTGTGTTTTTAATGGCGGGAGCTGAACCGCAGGGGTCTGTCCAAACAGAATGTACGTTGAGAAGAATCTAGATGGGCTACCGAAATTCTCATTGAGAAAATGAATTTTGGTTATTAATGATCGAAGTCGTCTAGAAAATGTCCGTATCGATTGAATAGTTTGATGCTTCTGATTGAAATTATTAATTGGGTTCGAATTAATATTGTCAACTGCATATGAATTTTGTTTTGTTTCTGGGTGCTTTTCCTCGAGTAGTTGAAAACGGTCGAAGTTTTCCCGAAAATGGAAAGAAGCCTCGCGTGTTTCTTGGCTCTTAGTGTCAGTCCTGAACAATTCAAATAACATTTTTACATCTTAACAATGGAATAATAAACTAAAAAGTCTCGAAACAGCGTTGGTCAGCCTTAATTGATAATAAATACGTGCGCTGAGACCGTAGAAACAAGTCTATTTGCCATACTTAACATATTTTTCTTATTAAAGAAATCTACGATGCTCTTATTTATAATTTACTTAAGATTTACACCTAAGAATAGTCGTTTGTTCTGCGGCATTAATCCAAATTTAAATTTCATTAAATATCGAGCACAAACAAAAAGAGAATAATGAATTTCAATAAACATAAATTTAACTAATAATTGGTATATGTTAATAGATAAAAAAATTAACATAATCTGATTTTTGACGTTTACGAGCTATTACACATATTGGAATATTTTTGTAATTCGTTTTACGATCATCTAGTTAAATCGACATAGAATCGGATTATACGTTATGTTGTCTCTAACGAAAGGGATATTTCTGTTAGACGCTAATTTTACGACGTTTTGTTTAATCGTAGGATATAAACGCAGGCAATAAGGTTCTATGTCCGTAATTAAAGCTGTCAACCGGCAAAGTTGGTGTCTTATTTACAACCTCGAAACATGGACTGATCTATATATTTACAAACACATAAGAACGACGCCATAAAACGGCGCTATCCTAAATAATATTACCTCATTTTCCCGTCCTATATCCATTTACGTGCATTAATAAATGTGAATTTATCGCCCGACCGTCCCTTTCGAGTTTTCGACACTTTTATGCGTTTTCATAAACGCCGTAAAATATTAAATCGCTTAATGCAAACATAACGAAATTGAATCGATAAAAATACTTTGTATCCAATTTTGAATGCGTCAGACGATTCTCTTTAGTCTTTACGAATTAATTGGTAGGCGACCTCCACATGGCGTCGACTCCATTTAAATCGGCTTTTCCCGCTTCAGTTAGCATTTTCTGACACAAACTCAAAATCTGATCGTTCTCTTTCGATTTAATTGAATGGTTGTACGAGTAAGAGTGAGAAAAGCGAAATGCCTTCAGATCCACCGTTAAAAGCCTGAAACGAAGTGGCCTTTAACGAGCAGATTGAGCGCGATAACGGCCCACCACGCCCATCGACACGATCCTAAGTCTTAATTACGTCCAACTTATATCATATTAATGCTAATTAGGAAACAATTTTTCACGTGGGCCCCGCCGTTATTGTTCGTTAATTAAATTGTTCCGTGACAGCCGAGCTTTCGTGTTATTTTTATGTTATTGTCGAGCGGTATCGCGACGATCAATCGCCCCGCCATATGTGACGTGAAATCGCGGAGAGGTACGTTAATAAATTTGTGATAAATAAACGAATAAAACGAGGCATTGTTCGTAATGGGATTGAGTGTGTTTGTTCGCTCTTTTAATTGAACCGTCGTAAATTAAAATAAAACGATTAATACGTTTGTGTTTTGTCGCAATGGCGCGCGTTTCTTTACGAATGTGCGGTTCTTGTGAAAAATAACGCCGAGTTTTGAAATATAAGGCCATATGTTTTGATTATGATATGATTTATAAATTCGTGATTTTATCGTTTATATTAGGTAATTGTAATTGTGAAATATTCTTAAAATAAATTCGAGTAAAATTTTCCAGATCAAATTCACCGATTGTTTCGTAAAATGTTGCGAAAATTTTATATGTTATTAGTTGATAAAATATAATTAAATTTTTGTTTATGCAATGAAATTTTTTATAAGGAAATTATTCTTTATAAAACAAAATGTGTCACTCTTATATTTCAACCCATTACATCAACTTTACGATTCTAATCCTTGATTATTTGAACGCACATTAAACATATAACACAGATTACATCAATTATACAATTGCATACACAATTCATCATCATTACAACGCTCTAAACATCGAAACACAGAATTGCACAAAAAAGACCACAAACATTCTAAGCATCGAAGCAACAAACTGCAGAAGACCAACTACACATAAACCAAAGCATACAAGACCACAATCATTAAATTCGCGACATCGAATCGAATCGTGATTAATACGAACGGTCGTCAATGGCGTCGGTCGCTTCTCGCCCGAGGTACGAACGAGCGTTTCTCCAACTTATTAATATCCGGCTCTCTAATTAATTTTAATGTCAGCTCATTAGGGGCGTTGGTGAGTTTGACGCTTCACCAACGGGCGGGCATAAATACTTGTTTGTTTTCTCGGAACGTTGCCCTTTGATGTGCTGTGGGGCTCCGCCGTCTGCCCGCCTTCGCTCAAATAATTAACTTAACAAACAAACGCAATAAATTTTAGTTAAATTTCAATATTTATGTTTCTACTCGGCTTTGTGAGTTGCACGCGATCGCGCCGGCCCCGCTTTAAAACTCGCTTTCGGGTTTGTGAGTCGATTTCTATATACGTGTAACTAAAAGAAATCGTTTATTAATCCTTCACGTTAAAGTTTTAAATTAGGTACGAAATAGGTTCTATCAAAAGCCGAATGTTCGTATCAATAATAATTTTGGCATGGAATGTGTCTGAGATTTTTTTCATAACCGTTCTGGTGATTCGTCTTCGTAAGCGGTTCCTGAAGTGTGTGTGTTTCGAAGTGTAAGTACTACATCGATGCAGGCGCATTATAGTGCAATCGGACACAGCTATGTTAACTGGCCATAATTTACTGGACATGCTAGTATTTGTATTTATTTACTGATGGTCACATTTATTATGCGTTACGTAATTCTGAAAGATTTCAAAGATCATTTCAATTGATTCGTAGATAATGATCATCTAAAGACAAGTTTTTATGACAAATCTTTTTCTAAATGCATAATTATAATTTTTGAATATTCTATAAATATTATAACTATCATGTAAGAATTTTTCAAAAAAAAACATATAAAATTAGTTTTCTTTCAACACCACAATTGTTATTTTTTTTTTCTAAAAATAATGTATTTTAATGTAAAAGACTTATTTTTTTATATAAAATGTCAATCTCAATTTCTATATTTTATTTACCTAAGTCCCAATGTTCCATTTAGAATTTTTAGTATTATAGAATCGAAATAAAAATTGTTTTAATATAAATATTATTTAGAACAGATAGACATTGCACATTGATATTTGAAATTATTAAAAATTACTTATATAGAAACTAACAATAAGTATAGCTCGATTTAAATATGGAATGATAGTATGTACTTAAAATTATTTTCCATTTCAAATTTTTCTCGTTTTTCTTTATTTGTAATTGATTTTTCCCCATTTATCAAATACAAATTTGAAAAAAAAAATTATAACATTATTTATACATTGCACAATAGTTAATCGATTACTTAGGACACATCGAATAAATATTCTTCCACCAATCACTGAAGTTCAACAATATAAAAAAATCAACAAAAAATTATTTGTTGATGTTTTATATTGATTGAAAATGTTCAATTTCTAATCTGGAATACTTCATAAGAATCTCACAATTTTCAACACACCCAAATTTTCACCAAAACCTCATTGCACAACAAACCGTCAACCAACAATTTCCCCGAATTTCCCACACCCAAACAAGATTGAAAACCGCTGCACGGCGAACTCAACACGCGTGGGTGTTCACAACACCACCGAGCACACTCACACCCGCCGCTCCGATTGGCCGCAGCCCGCCGAGGCCCCGCCCCCAATCCCCGCCCACTCCATTGAAAAAACCCGAAGCAGGGGCGCTCGGCCGGCGGGCCCGTGGGCCGCGGTTGGCCGCCCCTGGCCGCTCGCCGGCCCGGCGAACGGGTGGCGCGCTTTTAGTTTTGTCCGAAGAAGCCTCCCGCGAGCAACGCGTTTGTCGGTGCTTTTGTTCGCCGGGCCGCGCTTTTTGACAGCTCGCTAGTGTCAAGGAGGTTGCGGTGTCTATGGTGGTTTTGCGTTGTTTTCGGTTTTCGGGTGTGTTTTTTTAATGGTTCGTTTGATTTTTTTGATGGTTGTGTGTATAGGGTGGTGCTGTTGATTGGTGAGTTTTTTTTTTTTGATAATTTTATGTTTGTGTTGTTGGATTGAGTCGGTTTTGTTTTGTGGGAATTTTGTGCAATTTTGATCGTTTCGTGATTTGAGGTTTATTTGTGTTCTTGATTTTTGTTTGAAATTAAATTTTGGAATGAGTGAATTGTTTTTTTTTATCGGATCAATCAATCAAAAGTTTAATCTGTTTTATAAATATAGATATGTATGCCGTGTTCATTTTATATTCTATCATTCAATTCAAATACAATTCATTTTTCTCAATTTATTTTTATACAGTTGCTTTCAAAAACAATATCAATGCAGTTTTTTGCATAATAAATATAAAAATAATTGTTGCTTATAAAAAGAAAATAATTGAATTTCTGATGACCGAAAATATCCTTAAAAAAATATATAAAAAGTCCATTTCATTTTTACCTTATAAAATATGATTCGTTACATTCCTGAACTTCAACTGTCAACTAAAAAAATTATAATAATTTTATAATCAATACAAAAATTAACATTTGCACATCATCGGCAATTATTACCTATTCAATAACATATTTGAATCATCAAAATTTGAATTATAATTAATTTTTAATGCAAAACAATCAATTTACATAGAAAATAATTCCAATTCAGAAATGAAAAAGTAGAAAAACCAACATCAAGACGGCAGACGTTTCCAGAGCTTCCACATTCGCGGTGGGGTCCATGGACTTGAGCACGCGCGCCCCTTCTTTGGGCGGGGGCGGAAAACCGCGACCTGCCAGGGCATTGCTTTCTATTTCAAGCCTTGTGGGAGGACCTAGCCCCCCACCGGCAGTGTTTGCTGAAAGCCAGGGTGAGTATTTTAATTTGCATGCCGGATAAATCTTGTATTTTCCGTGTAGATGTCATTCGATTTATATAGAAGTTTTCATAAGAATATTGTTGAAATTAGAAAACGCTTGTTTATTTATTTATTTTATTGTACAATAGTTTTTTAGTAGAGACCTAGAGCATCAAAAATCCTTTCTAGATCATATATCTAAAATTAGTCAATTAGTAATTTCATGAAAATAAATGAGAGCATTAGAAATGAGATAAAAAAAACATTTTTAGTCGATTGCGAATTATTTCATATAACTTAAATGCATTTGCCAAATAAAGAAATTTTGCAACTGAATTTTCATTGATTTTTTCTTTTAAAGTAATTAAAATAATTAACTTTTTAACTTTTATTGAACCAAAATGTGAAAAGATCAATTTAAAACTGACAGAAATTAAGTAACCATTCTTGTTTAAAGCGGATTCGTTTTAATCTGGAGTTCGCTGTACAGGAACAGTATATTTGCATATTTAATTGAAGAATACGACCGGTAAATAAATACATAAATATTGCACAATTTATCGATACAGAAGCTCGTAGGCGCTGTCAAGTTTGTGTACCTATTATAAAATGACACTTAATAGCCTTGTATTCATGTTGTGAAAGTTATAATTTAACGGTCAAAAGGTTAAAGCGCATACGCACAATGTTATAGTGACAGCGCTGTCATGTTTCATGAATTGTAATTTAAAATCGAAAAAAAACAATTGTATATTTATTAAATAATTCATAGAACTTCATAAACGAATATTATAATTTCGTATTCAAGAAATTCAAATTATATTTATAAGAAATTAATTCAAAGCATATAAATCAAAATTTTTATGACATTTCTATAAAGCAAGGTGTACAATTATACATATTGTCGAGTAACATAGCCGTATATTGTATATTAAATATTCATTTAATATTTTAAAACAGACGAGCTATGTCCATATACGTCAGCGAACACTTTTAAAGAAAACTTAATCGTATTAAGCTGATGAAATAACACGTTACGCCGATAAAATATTTTATACGAACAAAAATAAGTGTCCGGTTATCTTTCGATCGCGGTTGCCCGTAATTGAAAATTTTGAACACGTATTTCGAAGAGTGTTTAACAACTCTTACGTACCGTATATAAATATACGGTCACACGTTTAAATACCAATATAAATATGTATGTTTCGCGATTGCGACCTTAGATCGTTCGAGAGCAGAAATTGATTTAGGTGTCGCGGAAAAAAATAGACAAATGGCCGATTCGATCTGAATATTTCGTGACACGGCGCTTATACAATACTATCGGAAGAATATGTTATGTTTGCGTATACGGAGTGTGCTGTTTTATCACCTGCGATATAAATTAGTTAATTAAATAGTAAACCTGTTTGCATTTGCGTGGCGACAACGTATCGCCGTTTTAGCCGTTCAAATCTGCGGTTCTGTGCCATTAAACCTATAATTTACTTCGAACTGCGATGAATACCAGAGCAAACAACCAGTGGCAATCAATGGTTTTTGTTTCTAGAAAAAAAAAATCATAATTAATTATTCATCGCATCGACAATTGAAGCAATACGAAAAAAAATCGTAAAATTTTCATATTAAATTGTTACATCCTTAATATTAATCAAAACGGCGTTCGTTGTAAATAAAAAATCATTTTCGATTTGTATAATGTTCGATTGTATTATTGATGGTGTTTATTACTAATGGAAAACCATAAATGGTATTATTATGATTTTCTCGATGCGATTAACATTTACAACTCGCGCCAATGTTTTATTCAATCTATTCAAACACAATCGGCATGCATTCAAAGTCAATATCGTTTTTTGATATTTATCGACGTCGTAAAATGCGACTAATTTAAGAAAATCGACCGTTTATGCAAATCGAATTATTTAATTAACTTGAAAACAATAAAAGAAAAAAAAATTATGCGAAATTCGTCTAAAGTGGATTCCATTTCTACACAATGATTCATCCTTTAAAGTTTTATTGAACTCCAACATAATATATTTTTATTTCGTATGATTTTATCACCGCAATCTTCAACCATTATTTTTAATTTTTATTCATTCAATATAAAGATGTAAGAATTTAAAATTTTGAAAATCGTACAATATTGAAACAATAAAATTTGAATTATCTATTTATTCAAAGGTTGGCAACATCTGCCAAGAGGCAGTTCCAATTTGACGACAACAGATGGCGGCGGCGCGCTTAATCAGCGCTAACGCAAGCCTCCCAACAATTATTTATGGGGTCCCGTCCTCTTGTAATTACCCGTACGTGACCGCATGCTCACCACTCAGCCTTCTACGGCCAACTCGGTCAGTTTTCCCGTGCGGGAAAATTCAAACTTTCCCGCGAAAACGCGCCGAATCGTCCGTGGCAGTCGTAAAATAGCGGAATCGATCTGTCGATACGTGTGTAAAAATTTATTACGGCCATAACGGAACTGCGCGCAATAAAAGCGTAGTTATCTTAATAAAATCTAGAGCGCTTTTCGAGTGCGGGTTCGGAAATTTTCGATCGGTGTTTACATTGTTAATAAAGCCTCCAGTTATTATTACGTATCGCGCGAGATATAGGATATATAATTAACTCAAGAACGAATCTGCGATAATGTACGAATGCGAAACGTGTCCGGGCGATGTTTGAAAAAAATTGGATACAAAACAGTTTTTGCAGTTCGCGAACAGAACCAGTTCGGGGACGGTAGTACGCGTCGTAAGTGCGTGATTAGGTAACGTTACATTGACACATTAGTTCATTAATACTTTCAATTAATAAACTCAATTAACGAGATACAACTTTCGCGATATTTCCAAGAATCGTGAGCCGGTCCCGACATTCGGAATAGAGTGGATTTGTATTAAAAAAAACTTCGCGACTTTGGCGCCCGCGGCTATTCTACGGCCGTTTTCCACGGCCAAAAAAGGCCGATCGATTGTCGTTCATGTCGATTTGCAATTATGAAATTGGAAAGGAATGCCTCCCTTCGATAGTTAGTTCCCGAAGTTATCAACCCCAACGGAGCGGTGTCGTTAATTTCGCAGCGCAACTATAAAATCCAATTTGTTACAGCTAATTGGCCGACAGCCCTAAAATAACTATTGAACGCGATCGATGCAACAAATAAACAATATCGTTATGCGTTTTATTGTTAAAAAAAATGAATCGAATAAAAGGCAGCGTTTAAACCGTCATTAACTATATTGCTCGTTTCGAACGAGGACGGTACCTACAAAAGGAAACAACTGTTTCGATTTTAAAAAAAAAAATATATATATTGTTCAAATATTATAATTTATAAAATATAAGTATCGGACTTATTTATCTGCACGCTCAGTCTAAGTAATTAGTGACAAAGTTGACGTGCGATTTGCGGCGTCGGTGAACAATGTTTACAAGAAAAATAAATAAGAATAAAACGTACCAAAAAAAAAAAAAAAAAAAAAAGAAAATAATGTCGGCCGTGTCGGGGTAGCAAGGTGCCCTAAAACGATAAAACAATAATGCAACAACATCGAAACAACGGCATCACGCCATAGGTATTATGGGACGGTAGCTGGCCGGGTCCTCATTACCCGACGAGACTTTTTAACAATTAATTGATAGACCATAATTGCGGACGACTTGCGGCAAAAAGTCGTTAAATCGCGACGACAAGCGATTGCATCTAGCGCAAATTGCGTTTTACTTTTCGATAAAGATTTCCGCTTTCCTTTCTTCTGGAGCGCGACTCCCTTGTCAACCGTCACAAGCTCGCAATCGACTATTGCGTTTAATTTCTCGAGATAATGATCGTCGAGATTGAGCGCAAGCTCACCAATTAATGTTGGATCTGGGGGTAAGTAGTACGTTGTTGCATCGTATAAATAAATGTACCATAACACTTCAAATAGCGTAAGTACGTGAAAAATATTAATTTAATTTTCCGATTAAATTTTATACATTCATTTTAGTATTCGATAATTATTACTAATGTAATCAGTATATTTCTTTCAAATTATGGTTCTAAAAAAAATCTATTGATATCAATCAATTAGCTCACTATACAAGAACTGATTCTTCCTAAATTCGCATAATTAAAAAAAATCCAATCAATATATTAAAAAAAACTAGATTATTACGTATCTATGTTTTTTTAATATATTATTAAATAGGACCATTTGATTTCAGTTATTAATTATCGCGAATGCTTTTGAAAGCTTTGGGTGTGATGTTGGCTCTTTCATGGTTTTCAGGAGGGTGCACTGTTGCAGTGGTGTAGTCGTAATAACTGGTGGAGAGGCGATGCTATTTGTAACGATCCATTATGGCAATTAAGATACGTATCGTGGGTTTGTTCTGTGCAACAACAGGCAAGAACTGTTAAATCTTCATTTTGCACCGTGTTTGAGGACGTCTCTTCGCGGCTGAAAAAATACAAAGCAATCGTAACGCGAACGTAAAACGGAAAATATAATATTGTTTTAATTGTACGCAAATAGCAATTGCACGAGTATGAATTGCCGCATGCAATTATCGAGTAATATAAATGGAAAATGGACGTGTATATTGTTTCGACTGTGGTATTAAGTGTCCCCATGCTTCTATGGAAGACGAAGCTCGTCAAAGCGGACAATTATTCAAAGGAAGTCGACAATCATTTTCATCACAGTTAATTTATTGTCGGCGAGATTACGCATCTTTACGCACTTCGCAGGTGAGAGGAGCGCGATTCTGCTTAAATTGTAGTAAAAAATTTATTATTGTTTACACGCTTTTCTCAGAAGCGGTTAATGTTCTGTGAATTCAATGATAAGATATCAACAATGTCACGGACTTCACATTTGAATACTAATTCGTCAAAATGTATAATTTCCATTTAAGTGTTGCATCGTTTGAATTTGAATCTAATGAAAATTCATAACTTTTTTATTACCTTATCGACGCGATGCATTTTATAAAATGATTTTTATTTACGGAAAATTTCCTTTCGGTTTATTATCATATTTAAATTTAGTGCACATAATTATTTACGTTATTTAAATGGAGAAATTTACATCCTTCGTTCAGGTAGTACTTATAATATTTTCAGAAGCAGTAAAAATGACTATGTAACAAAAGTCTCCATAAAGAAATATTCTGACATCCAAATCAACGGTGTTGTTCCTTTAAAATTTATAACACATGCTTATGTAAATATTTACTGAATTTAAGTAGCAATAAAATGTGTCTATAAGTTTTAGTATAAGTGCATAAAAGTGGAAGAAAATATAACACGTTTTGAACTTTCAATATTTAAATAACTAAATTAAAACTTAAAGCGTTTTTCGAATATTGTAATTATCTGTTCATAAATATGCCAACACACGTGACGAACATTCTTATAGAATTTGTGAGGAATTTAAATGTAGGGGACGACGTGTGCCTTATTATCAAATCCTATCGTTCTTATACCCCATGAAATACATTTTAACAACGCGCCCGTCACAAATATCCAAAAAAAACTACAACAAAATGGTCTAAAGAATTTGTTTTTTTTCGGAACCGTTAAATATACGTTATTTATAAAACACATTCCTTGCGTTTTTCATTATATTTTAAAACAATAAACTCTAATTCATAGGCAGTAAAGTTATCATATAAATGTGCATTTAAGGAGCAGACTTGAATACACCCTCCTAATAAATTACGATCCGAAATTCCAGTATTCCAGTTAAAACACATAAAACTGTCTGTTTGACATGAAAATCGTAAATTTAATTTTATCCGATAAGTTTTTCTTCCAGAAATTACGTTATCAAAGGTCGTTCAAGGACTGTTTTCATTTCTCGAGTTTGAGTAAACTACGTTGAAGATAAGGGATGTTTGTATTGCTGGCACACGATTTACCACGTTTTATTACACTTATTTTTTTCAGAAAAGATAAGCTGCACGTTTTGTATTTGTTTATGCTTATTTTTATCACGGAAACTTTTTTGTGATTGAAAAAATGAAGTAACTTAGCTGCGACAGACATTCAATAATCAAAATCAATAAGGAAATCAATATTAAATACGATGTCACATAAATAAATTTAAACAACAACGATCAGATTATATTACGGGTATATTTATATTTCTTTTTTTTTCGATGTCAAATCACAAAAACAAATATAAAATATACAACCTTGTTTGAGTATACATATATGGTGCACAGAGCTTTTGGAGCGCAGTATTTTTTTATTGAGTTTTTATTATCAAAAGTCACGAGGACCACCAAGGACTCGTTAATGTAAACAAATCTTCACGTTATCACCATCCTTCTAGTGAGTCACATTGCCAACTAATAGTTTCCAAGTAATATGGTAAGCGATTTGACTAATGGACAACTTATCACCTTAAGAAAATCGTGTTAGGGTTTCGAATAAAACACACAAGCTATTGACCCTTTTGTTTTCAGCAAATAATATTAAATAAAGTTTCGATTCAAAAGTGAAGTTGAATTTGCATAATGTGAAATTATGATTTTTTGCAAAAACATATTTCTCGACGAAAAACAAGAATTTTTCATTTTTCCATTGACTGAAATAGCGACATGAACTTAATTAAATTCTGTTGCGATTGTTTCTAGCCACGCACGCGAAATAAACTTCATGAAATTAGTCACTTTCGTACTAAGCAAACATCGATGAAAAGCTGGGAAGTTATTATACTTTACAATGTACATTCAAATATATCAAACAACACGAAAATTAATTTATATAAATTTCCTTGGCAATAAAAGCATTATATGGCAGGAGAAAAAAAATATTAAAACACGTTACATTTGCGAAAAATACATATATAGTTTTCCAAATGTGTTTCAGTTTTCATGTGAACACAACATATATCCCTAATTCGCAACAAAACGAAAAAGCCATGCAGCTTATCAAATTATTTCGAAATTTAATATTTTCGAAATAAAGCAAATTCGCCCGGCGTCGCACTAGTACCGTCGTCGCGCCCTTCCACAGTTTCCCAAAGTTTTTTATACCCATACACAAAAATACATAGCGAACGGTGCCAACTGTAATTGGTTACGCTTGACGACTGTTTGTCATGCTAGCTGCGGTAACGTGGATTAGCCCATACAATTGATCTATAAAAACTAAGTTTGGACAACGATTCCCCGAATTGGGGAAGGCACTCAAACTTTGTCCCGGCGATTTACCGTGTCGGTTAAACGTATAAAAGTAAACCGAATTAGAAGGGTCCCGTATTGTTTTTGTTCGCCTCGCATTGGGCCCTTCGGGTTCCATAGACCGTGTAATAATTCGGAAATTTTCACAGCACGCCATTGGTATTTTCCGCGCAAATAAAACAACGTCAATAATAAAAGCATCGTGTTCGATATGATCGATACATTTTTTTTTTCAAATTATACGTTAGCGTCGCAAACATTTGGAAACGCCATGGCGGGGCAATTTTCTAAACAAGACCGAATTATAGTATCAACACAGAGAACGTTATTTGATATGGCTCCGAAATGGGAAATCGTTTTGTATTATTTATCCTTATTTATTGCGTTGCGTGAACGTGAGCTAATTTAACATGGAACGAACGAATCGCAGTGGAAATGGAACATCCATACACGACTCCACCTTTTCCATTATAAATTAATCTACTTTATTAAAAGTTGTCCCTGCACATTACGTGAAAAACCCCATCGATCGAATTTAAATGGAGGATTCCGCGATTAAGCGGATTCGTGACAAATCGAGACGTCACGAACACAATTTTTATTAGATTTTTTTCTTCGACACAATAATTTTTACACGCGAAGTGTTTTCGTGGCGAACGGTTTAAGATTACTGTAAATATTTGACGGAGCGGTTCGCCACGCTAATTGTTCGCGTTGTCAGTGTGGTCCCACTTAATTCGGTTTCTTGATGTCGTAGGAAAACGGAGCCAAAAAATGGAATAGAATAAATAAATGGATGAAAGAAAACGAGGGGGGAATTAAACGGTTTTTTGTGTGTCACGTGACGCAGACGTCGGCCATTAGTCGCGGTCGGTACGTGCGCGCACAGATTAATTCGAATTCCTCACAATGACACTTCGATGGATTAAATGTAGTTGATGATGGATCTTGTTTGTTTATTGTGGAAGGGTTTTTAGTTTTTGAAGCGTACAGGTACAATTAATGATGTTTTTGTGTGGGGTGGCGAAGGAAGTTTGTATAATGTTAACAGTATAAGTATATAGTTGAAAAAAAAAGTAAATTAAAATTTATTTAATTATATTGAAAGATAAAGATTACAACAAGAGTTATATTTATTTATTTGAGAAAATGGAAATTTTTATTTGTGTATTGAACAATATTTGTTTGGAATCGTTTTCTGATCGCTCAAAAATTATAAATCACATTAGTCATATTTAAATGAAATAGAGTTTTCGAATTTTTAGTACTTGAAATTTTCATTAGTTAAATAAACTATAAAAATAACTAGATGCTTTTTGTAAGTGCAATTGAACAAACCGCATTCCATTTTCAATTTTATCACTTAAATTGACAAAAACTAAAATAAAAAATATCAGCACAGTGAATTTTTCATTTAAAAAATCTATTGACATTTCCAAGCAATTTTCTACAGTTTGATCAAAAATGAAGTTTATCTCATCGAAATTTTTTCATACAAATCCACATGTTACACCACGACAAAACAGCAAATTTCAACCGCGATATATTCACGGCAGGATAAAAAAAATCACTTTGGCATCACAATCGGCTTTAGACTGTCAGTAAGAATTCGCTCTGCTTGGGCTAGAAAGGTATATCCTATTTGCTTAAAACACAATAGGCGAATGATTGAAGTTGTCGTAACAGCTCACCGTGCAAATCGATTTTGCCGTCTCGTCGTCTGCATACCTCAATTTCGATCTGACCTCACGAACTTCAAACTTGCAACACGTAAATTCGTATCGGCTCTAGAACTCTTATATTTTCACATTCTTAACTACGCGCCATATACATTGTATGAAATGTGATATTCGAAGCAAGATTTCCTTTCAAATTTCAGTCACCATTCATCTGGGATGATGCTGATTTTTTTTTTAATATGATCTTCAATTTGATTTTCAACAATAAAAATAAATTTCAAATATCAAGCTCATTCATAAGATAAACAAATTTATTTACATTAACCGTAGCGAATCTTTAAAAAAAAAAAAAACGACACCACGTTTCCAATTCCAATTTGTTCAAAGTACAGAAGCTGTCAACGACTTCGTGCTTCGTGCGCATATCACACTCGGATTTTCCAGACGTGTCGCTAAATAAAATCTTATGAAAAAAATTAAATAGATTCTGAAACACGATTCAAAGTTAAGATCTAAATAACAGACATATTGATCGGAAGCGCGACGCGTGCATTATACACGGTATGGCCGATGCGCGACACTCCGATCTTGAGTTCCCTTTTTTCCTATAGGAAAAAAGCGAATAAATAAACGAAAAAATGCCCGAAACGAACGCAACGGTGGCGACGGAAGAGCCGGGAGACGATGACGTTCAAAATAAATATAGGAGAAAAAAGAAGGCTTGAAAGGCTCTGGCAATCACGCGATCGGTCTCGGTCCGATATCGTCAAATATTTGTACTGGGGTTTTGTTGTTATTGAATGCGGTGTCCGGCGATGTCACGCCCATTGTGCCGGTATTTGATTTTAATTATGCGTCCGTCTTAGTTCGTTAGTGGAACTATAAGGGCCGAATTGAGGGTTTATGTTCCTTATATTCACAATGGTGCAGTTGTATGATCCTAAAATTGAGTCGGGAATTTAATAAATGAAGTTTGAAATGTAAAAAAGAGCCTTGTTGTCAATTGGAAAGTAATAAAATAAATCTTAAGTATCAAATCAAGTATTTATCCAAATAAGAAGTAAGCTTTCAATCCGAAATGCATTTACAAAACGATCGTTCGCGTATAGCAATAATTAAATAATAAAACATTGTATACGTCGCATAAAAAGCGTACACGTTCGAATCAAGCAAAAAAAGGCGATGAAAGGTTTCATTAACGAGCGTTGCTAAATGCACTTTCAACATTTCCGTTTGTTAAAACATCGACTTTATGCGTGTGAACAAAAAACACAAAATAAAACTGTACACGTGTTAAACGCATACGCGATTTCTTTACGAGTGAGCTAAAGACCACGAGAAAGCTCCGCCTAATTGAAAGCTCCGTAAGATACTTTTACGACGCTTTTTATTTTGAAAAATACGGACGATCATACGATCTCCTCGATCGTAAATCCTCTTACTCCGAAGGCTTCGGCCGATCGAAAAAATCCGGCGATTCATAAGAACAACGCGGTCAATTTGCTTTCTTTTCAGGCCTCGTTCGGTCCTCGCGTTGACGTCACGCTTCAAAGCATAGTTATGCGACTGTTGAACGAATCGACAATCGTGTTGAATTTTATTTATTTAGTTCTTCTCGGCCCTTTGGTTGCTGGCCCTAATCACTGGGGCCAGACCATCACAAAGGGCTGCCGTGGCCAATCGAAGACACTGCGCCAATACTCAATTACTCCTGTTATAGCGGAATAGCTGAATCATCCTTTTAATTATTTAACTGAATATAATTACCGTTTATTCTATTAATTTAAATTCGAGAGATTTCGATTCGTTCGGAAAATATGGCGTCCGTTTGTTTTTGTGGCGTGGAAAAAAGCGAATGCGATAAAAAGCTTTAACTTACCAATAAAATTATCCGATTAAGTTTATGCACGGTTAACGAAAACTCAAAACGAATTCGTTAGATGTTTTAATTTCATGCCTATTTTATAGAAAATTTGCTTTGACGAGAATTCGGTATGCTGAAATTGCATGAAAATGTATAAAAATGAATCAACAAAAGTCGCGACGAAATGTTTAATAAATCATATTTATTAAGCGGTTCGAAACAAATCCTTTTTCGAATTTATGAACGTGTAATAAACTATTGAAAATAAGTAGAAACAATTATTAAATGAGTTGTTTTTCGAAAATTGAATTAAAATATTTATTATTAGAGAAAGTCGAGAAATTCTTAAATCAGAAATAATCAATTATAAATCGGCATTGATTCGTTTTCTTTTTTATTGTTATTTTATAAGTAAAAAAGGCCATCATTTAGCATGAGGCCCACGAGTCTAATTATGGGCAACCACCGTAACCAGAAAACCACAATTACAGCCAGTTTTTAGACGAATCTGCCGTTAATTATGTCAAATGCTTCAGCATTCGAACGGATACGCGAATCGTTCGTGAAAGTACCATATTTTTCTTCGTCACTTTTGTAAGGCAATTTTTCTCGTTAAAACTAAACGGATGTCATAAAAATGAAAGTTAATTACTGCGGCGTTTCGTTGGTTTTTCGAGAAAACGCGAGAAAAATCCGAAAATTCGCGCTTTTTATACTGCCATACGAAAATTTGGATCACACAATAGAAAAAAGTCTTTGAAAAAGTTCGACATCGCGACACGTCGAAGATTAATGAACTCAAATTGACGCATAATAAAATGGTTGGTCATCGCTTACTCGTTCGATCGCTTCTTCAGTAGCTGGAAATTCAATATAAGACATGTTGTGTCGATATTTTTTTTGTCCATTGACAAATAATGGGACAAAACGAGCAATCGTGTCCGATGGCGATGACATTTTTTGTGTACTTCCCCCTCGGACAATACGTGGCAATCAATTTGACGCCAAGTTTACTGTTGCGATTGATTTTCTTGTCCCCTCGCTTTATTTATTTTAAATTTTTTATTTATATTCTTTACGCAAACCGTTTTGTATTCTTTTCAACAAAATACATACAATATACTTATAAAACACATTCGGTAGACTTCACAATGGCCGACCATTAGAGATACGTTTAATTGAGCCAATTTAGTATTTATTGTTATAAACTACTATTCAAATTATACACTAAAGCGATTTCGCCGCTTTATGGCGACTTTATAAATTGACGACGTGTTGCTGTGAATTGTGAAATGTATCACATAATATCGAAAATAAAAAATCAAGATCAAATAAAAAAAAAATTGCATTATTATACATTGTATTGAGCGCATTATTTATAAATTTTACGCTCTTCTTATATAAATAAATAACACGCACTGCGTACAAAGGAACGATCGGACTAATATAAAAAAAACAATATCGACAAAAAACAATCGAAATAAAAAAAATTGGAACTAATCGAAACGGATAGTCGTCGATGCGGTGTCGAGGGGCAGGTGCGCGATGATGATTGCCTCCCCGACACGCCCCACAGTTTGCCTTTCTCATTTGGACTGTAAATACAATTTTCGCGAAAACCGCGAGAAAAATGAGCAAAGTGTGCGGCGAGACCGTGGCCGTGTTCGCTAATGGCGATAATGCCACACATTGGAAAACCAAGTGCGAAACGGTCAAGATTGCACGGATCGATCCGATGTTCAATGGATATATAGAAACTGAACAACAGTTGACGTTCCTTCGGTTGGATAAGATATGTATATGTCTAATAAAAATATTTGGAATGTATTTATGTGCGAAAATTGTATTGTTACGGTTAGCGCGGCGCTAAGAAGGCATTACTTATGTACGAGTCCGCCTCGTGTAGCTTTCCTAATCGGAACGTCGACAAAAAAGAAGTAAACGCGCCCCCATTAAACAAATTACCCGTCGATTACAGACAATCGTATCGAACCGTTCCAATGCTCATCGATAGCGACGAGGCAGAGGTCGTGAAACGGTGGTAGTCATATCTTACATGAAAGTTTAATCAAACGATTTTATATACGAATAGTATGTGACGAAAAATGTTCAAAGTGCTAGATGGTATAAATAAAATTTTCATTTATAAAAATGAAGTTTCAATTTTAAAAATTGTATTTAATTTAATTTTTTGAAGATTCGTTTTGTATATTCTTGAAGTAAAATATTTTTCATCTGCAATAAAGGATATTAAATTTCCGCCCTTACTGTTACACGATGAATTTTTAAATGATAGTTGAATTCTGGTCCGACAATTATCAAAATATTTTTAGAAAGTCAGAAAGTTGCGGAAATTTATTCTTTGTCACAAATCACTCAAATTAAAATAAAGAAAATTGGTGAAAATCTCTATGAAAAAAGTTTCACATAGTTAAAAATATAAAAATTGTTTTGAGAAAATATTTAAAAAAAATTAAAAATCGCGTTTGTAATAAATATAATATGACTATATGTTGAAAATTGTGCTTAAATCGAAATAGGAGGGAATTATACAAAAAATCTAATGTTGCGACAAAGAGACAACGATAAGATTAATCTTGGGAATATGTCACGTGTGACTTTTCGTTCTGAAAACGTCTCCGTAACCAACGGTACAATAAATTTTCGTTTCGCATGAAAACCACAATACGGATATTATTTAGCGATTTACGTGCGAACTAACCAAAACGACACGTCCCCGGACGTTTTCATAGTAAATTGTCAAAATTATACATCAATTAAAAGTATATTTAACGCTACGAAAAATATTAAGCTCGACGATTAAAAAGCACTTTATTAGACATCGACACGATCAAGTCTGCGTGAAAATTTCTCATACGCTCGATTGTTCGACCATTTCAGACATTCGAAACCGATTTTTTCCGACACACAAGCTCGACTGAAGACCGACAGTTGCCCATCGATGTTGGCAGGCAATAAAAACGTGAAGATATCTATTTTGTATTCTGATTAAATACGAAACGTCGTGATTCTCCGGCAACAAGTGCGCATTACACAGCCCCGCTGCTATTTTGTAACGGGGAACATTACCAGCTCGACCGAAAAAAAATGAAAACTTATTTTTTCCCCACCAGCCTCGTTTTACCTTTGACCAATTACGCAAAGTAACGAAATTATCGGTCTCACGATCGGTTCGCTTTTCTCGATGCGAGTCCGAACACAAAAATGGGCATTCACAACCCGCCTTATGAACACACGTTTAGCGTTTTCGGTCCGCAACATTTCAACCTTTATTACATATAAATATCGTACGATATTTATTCGTAATGTGAAAATTAGAGTCGTTGTGTACATATTTGTGGACGGGATTGAAGCGAGAAGCAATGCAACTGACGCCCAAGGCGCTACTTTCGAACAAACACCATTATGGTTTTAAATCGTTCTGGGATTTATATATATTTTTTTACACGTACAAAAAACATCAAATATTTGATTTTGATACAAAATATTTTATATTATAATAATTTTAAGTTTTTTTTTTAATAAATTTGTCAATGAAAGAGTTATCATGCATAAATATGAAAATTTTCCAATATTTTATCCTGAAATAAACATTATAATATATTTCTATTTATAACTAGTATAAATATCGATGATTTTAACCTACTTTTATCAAATAATTCAGATAATAATCCAAAATATTTCACAATCGATTTAAACCGTAACACTCATCAAAACGTAAATCTTGCAAAGCCGACCATTGAACACATCGAACGTTGATTATATTTGAATAATATCCACGCATTCGATATCGATTATTAATCGCAGAGGCGGTCCGATAATCTCGTCGACATTTCGAAACATACTTTATTTTCCGGTCGTGTCGTTTTCGAAAATCGCTGTTAATTTTCCGGTCGAGAGCTATTCCGGACGGGTCACGCTCCAATCGACGCCGCGCGTACAAAACGGCGATGAGAGTGTGACTCGGCCGACGAGTGCGGAAAACAAAACATTTATATTGAATTACGGCCGTGAAAATTTGTCCGTAATGTGATATTAAATTATACGGTCCGGAGTGAGATCATGAGGAAGGTAAGGACGTGCTCGTTGCCTCCTCGTGATCGACTTATACTGTTATTGATATGTCTGATACTGGATTGAATAGATTAGAGATAAATTTTGAAAATTTTTATATAAAAAAATAATATATTAAAAAAATAATTTAATTCTAAATGTAATTAGTGGAATTTGAATTTAAAAGAAAATTGAAAATAATTCGAACATTATCTGATTATCGAACGCATTATGTATCACATGTAAAAATTCGATGTTAATAAAACGAAAAAATACTCTTGGTAATTGGCTCCGATACGTGTAGTGTCGGATCGTGTACATTTCGAAGCGAAAACAATAAACGGAATCTCGTTTCTATAAGTGTTACAACCCACTCCCGGCCATTACGGGTTATAACTTCACTCTGGTTCGAAGCGCAACGAACTCTTCATTCAATGGAGCTGAAAAAAAAATATCGAACCGACCTCACTTTGCGGTCAATTTTTATAATGCGATCGAATAAATTTCGAAAAACGGGGTAATATTTACATAAAAGTTTCGTCGATTCAAATGAGTAAATTATTATAAATACGGATCGGATAAAATGGTCCTTTTATGTATTCGAAAATACAACTAACAGTATCGCCGTTGAGCGCACAATCAACCACCAACAGAGAAGAAAATAGCCTCCATTAATACGCTCATGAAATATTATAGGATATTAGAGCCGTTTAATAATTTGTATAATAAAATTTTCTTTTCAACTTATACAAAAACCCAAACGTTCGATATGTTCAACGTCCCTATAATTTAATTTGATTTTATAACATTGATATAAATGAAACATTAATATATCAAACTCATTTTAATTTTGATAAGTATAATAAAAAATTGATTTCCGGTGCATATCAAACGTTATTTAGAAATGAAACAATCACTTTTTAAATTTCACTCACTTCAACATTACTGATTCTGATCTGTCAACAAAAAATATATTTAAATTAAATTTCTTATATCAAATATAAAATAACGAAGATATAATTTAATTTTTTGATTAGTGTAACTCTATTATAATCTACGTTCATTGAAAAAAAAAAAACCTTCAACAAACACATCCGTCGCGTCGTTTCCAACGTATCGATCCGCTCCAAGAACGAAAGCCGAAAGATCACCGAAATAAATTCAAACACAAATTGTATCCAAATAACATTTCGGTCCCTTAATAACATCCGATGTGTCGTAATCAGACGGTCGTTCTTGTTAGCCGATAAATATCTCCGTTGGACAAAGTGGCGCACACATTAGTGCGATCAGATATCACGTGGACAATCAGCCCCGCGCTGATGATGTAATTCACTTTATTCCTGGACTTGATTGACCCGATATACATGTACGAATATTAATAATGTGTGTGGTATACAAAAATATGGCTTTTTTCGTGTGTATGTTTTTTTAAAGGGAGTCGGGTGTGACTAATGTCGCACGGGCGAAGTCATCTCGGCTTTGGCGGAAGTGTTTAAAAAAAGGAGCATCCTGATTTTTATTCGGTGCGCTTTAATTTTCGTATGTAAGATTGTCGGATTGATATTTCTTACTGTGGAAATAATTTTTGATTTTTTTTAAATATTATAGTTAGTTTTTTAATTATGATTATCGTCATATTTAGTTGATATAACATTGATTGAAAAAAAAAAACTTTTTGAACGACGATAAGATATTGAACTAATTAAATTGGATAATTCATCTAAATTCTGATTGCGTTCAATGTTGCTCTACTTTAATTATCACTGAAAATTAAGACTATTCTATTCTATTCTATTCTAAATCTAATATAATATAAATATTCACTTAAAGTGATGTATTTCATGTTTCATATGTTTACTAATTCATTTGGGTAAAAATAGAAACGAAAAAATGATAGATTAATGAAATGATTACTATCAATCATATATTCGTGTTATTGCAATACAGTGCATGAATTATGTAATGTATTCATCATACGACAGATCCATTATAATCAAATTTTATTGATAAATTGATATCATTCTGATATTTTTCATATATGTATACGAATAATATTTTATTAACTGCAGTCTAAATTACTACAAATTGTTTTATTACTATTCTGGGATATTAAACATTTTTTAAGTTTCTTCATCAAATAATAGATTGTTTTATTTGAAAAGAGATCATATGTATATGACATGGTTTCCTTCAGTTTTTTTTATTTAAAAATATTAAGAAAGCCGCAAAGGGATAATAGGTGCCATCAAAAAAGTATAAAATCGGCGAAGGACATTAGGTAGTGAAGCAGGTGCAGATCACCGCTTCCGTTACAACTTTATAACCACTTTTATTACTGAAAATCGCAAATTGAATCGTTTTATAAGTCAATTGCATCAAAATGCTCAAATCAATATTATCGTAAAACTTCTGAACATTTCGAATTTATTCAATTTCGAAAATATATATATTTTTATATTAGTTCGTGGGAAAAATGGGCTCACAATTTAATTTAATATCATCGAACTATTACATGAATCATGTCGTAGATTAGTTTTACTCTTTTGTAGGTTAAAGAAACGCGAATGGCCTATAAAAATGTGGCATATTAACTATGTAGAAAATTTATTACAGCCCCTCATTTTGGGGTTGTAAAAAATAATGAAACCAACGTTTAATATTTATACGCGTATCATTCATCAATCATTTTTCGCATAATGCGTAAATTTAATAAATGTCTGTTTCAGAAAATTTTTCATAAAAATTAATTACAATTTCAAAAATTACGGATGGTCGAGTGATAAAAAGCAGGTTTAGAATTTTGATTACATTAATTTTTTCTTTATTTTTTTTTTAAATTTAAATATTCTTATGATTATCCGATATTACGAAGAAGTCGAGTGGAAGCCACATACAATTTTTTCAATATAATCGAACAATGTCGAAAATGATTACGACTACATTGTTCCGGCCGTTTCCAATGTTTTATTTTCGATACGTGTACGGTTAACGAGCCTCGGTTTTGAGGTTTAATTTTCGAATTTTGCGGCTTTCCTCCACTCCTCCACACTACGACCGCATTTTAAATCATTCACTTAAAACCATAACGCAATAACGTTCGAGTACTTTGTGCCGGATCTAAACAAACAATCGAGCAAACTTTGGGATACCGCGGTACTGTTAATTGCGCTAATGACACAATACACGTGTATATCATAATTTATGTGTTTTTTTTGTGATTAATATAAAAACTTTATGATCGTGACACCACAGAGGCGTCTCCGTGACGAGATAATTGCAACTCATCAGGGTAGCACTAGAACATCCGCTCATCTGCAGCACCAAAAACACACATAAAAACTAGACATTGCCTTCTAGTTTTGAACCATTGCTTATATAAACACATTAAATTTTAATCAATGCGTGAAAATATATTATTAATAATTTTCATCCTATGTATAATCATCGTCATTATTGTTGCTTATATAAAAGTTTACTGTAGGACAAGGCTTTTCCGATAATTAAAAGAAAATTGAGGATTTTTTGCTGTGTGAAAACATATTTTTCAAATAACTGCATTTTAAAATCATTTTTTGTCAGACATTTTCTATATCTATTAACCGCATCATTTGCGATTCGACTTCAATGATCTGTAGAAATTCATTCAACATAGTTAAATCTCATACGTATACTTAATAATATTTTAAAACCAATTTTGTAAATTCGATAAGTATACAAAATCAAACGGATGATTCAAATTATATTTCTCACATTTTGGTTTCTACGAATTCACCTTTGATACTTATTTAATTGATTATGTTCTATTGTTTTCAACAATCAATTGCTTATATGAGGAAATTATTTAAGGATTCGCACATCAGACAAAAAAGCGGTTTCCCATAGTGCATGATTCGATATCCTACCAATTACCGGCTCCGCAAAGACTATTATATTAAAAAAGTGAATGAAAAAAAATAACGGACACCCTGTGATCAGAAGGACCGCTGCCTGCTCACGTCCTCCATAATGAATATGTCACTGCCGCAAATTACCGTCATCTTGCAATTTAAGGGTTATTTCCAAATCTAATAGAACGAGAATGTTCTTGAATATGACCTTTAAGCAAAGGTGTTTCGAAGATCAATTTTGTTTATTGAATTTTTCTCGGATTCGGGTCATCGTTCGTGTGGTTTCTTCGTACCGGATACGAATCCGAAGGATCATTATCCGTACGACACCGGTTAGGTGAGATTTCCTTTTAGTAATTGTACGAAAACGCACGTTATGTTTTCTTTTAATGTATAGTTGAAAAAATATGCGTTTTTTTATTTTCGAGACGATATTTATTTTATACTCCACTGATTCATGAAGATTCTTTCGTTATAATAAACGAGAGTGGTTCGTGCCGCCATCAGTCAATTATCTGAATAGTTCAAGTCGGGAAAAAATCATTCTCTTGTGATTTTCAATTTTGTTAACCTAATCAAGCGGAAAATCTGATGCCATTAGTCGTCAACTTGCATTTATAATTGGAGACGGAATAAAAACCGGACGGAAAAATCGACAATGACATTCAACGGTATCAACAAAAAGTAAATGATTCGAATGTCATTTCTTTCAAGGCATTTGATAAAAAAATAAAATAAATGGAAAGCATTGAATACCAGAACAGTTTTAAAATTAATTAAAAAAATAATTGATCATAAAGAATTCTTTGCATTCGACAAATGTATTGAAATTTTACCAATTTATAAAACTAATATTACATCGAAAAAAAAGAAAAGTTAGTTCGACCGAAGAAAAAAGTTTAGCATAGTTTTCGAAATCAGATCTCATTTTCGTGCACATTTGCACGAATCGACGAGTTAACAACACACAATCGATACGTATCGAATTTCCATAACGATATTATGATCGTTTTTATTTTATCGTTCATACTTTCGGTCGTTAGCAATAGTTCTGTAGAAAATTTCTACGTAACGTTGACCGCATTTCCCCGGCCATTAGTCGGCTCGATTTAACAATAAAAAGAAAAGCGCAGGGCCGTCATTAAAATGCGGATCACGTAAATTCGATACGAAAGAGTAATAACAACAATAGTCAGAAAAAACCATCGAAAACTATCGATCTCTGGTCGTTACCGAGAGTACTTTATGAGATGAAGCGTTCGGATATGGTGGACGAAGCTCACGTCGTCCATAGTTAGTGTAGCTGTACAAACAAACTGGACGACCACAAATGTCAATAAACCTCCTGTATAAAATCACTATCGATTAGCTTAAATAAAATTCGTTTCATACGCGTTGCTTTGTTTCTTCATGCACTCTCTCATGCTTCAGCGGTTTCGTTGCGGTCGCCCTAACCAAATTCTCGAATATAATTCGTCTACATAACAAGATTCATTAAAAATTTATGAGAATATGAAAGGAAATAAACGAAAAAATACTTGCATTCAAACTGTGTCTCGTAATTTATTTATTAACATTAAAATCATTTTTATTATTATCATACAACTACTTGGGATATAATACGTAGCATAAATAACGCGTTTCGAATTAATGATTGAGTGATTAAATTAATTTTCGAAGTCACTTGTCAAGATGTACCTAGTCAATTTGGCGTCGTTAAGACGCTGCAAAATGTTGTTTCGCGAATGAAATCGTTCATTACGATTTTGCGGTATGTAAAAAAGTTTGGGAACGTCTGCAATTACGATTGCCTTCGAATGGATGTATCGACGAAATATTCGACTTTTTGCCGCAATAAAATTTTATGTGAAAATGAATACGGTTCCGTTTTAATGCCGCCAATATATTTATTGGAGCTTCAACGTGGGTCAAATTCTTCGTTAATGATGGATTCGAGTATTTTTATGTTGCGTTAACGTATTTACAAATCAAACAATGATCGAGCTTTTTATAGTTATTGAAACAGTACTTATGCACTAATATAAAATATAATCTGTTCAGCAAATATATAAAAATTATTGAAAGAATATTGAAATGGAGCAAATCCGGGATGAAATGCGGCGATACTGTAAATTACAGGGTAAAAAGAACATGACAAGGGATCGCTGTGTGTGTTTTTTTTGCGGTAGTTTGACACCTAATTTGAGACCGCATTATGTGCCCAATTTGGTTTCTTTGATTATAATATATTTGCCAGAAAGCGGAAGTAGAACTTTTTCGTGTGGGGTCGTCTCGTGTATAGAAAAATACACAGGTCCGTTTTGTTACCCGTGATTCATACGTGGTATGAAAAAAAATTATATAAGAAATAAAAACCGTTTTGTTTCTCATGATCATTCATCACAGAATATAGATTAGTACATTTTATACTCGCCTTTTGACTTTTCCATAATTAATCTCGTTTATATTTGTCGCAAGACAATGGAATTACCGTCGTTGGTCATTATACCAAAAGCGCTCATTAACTATAATTTTCTTTTACGAATTTCACAATAATCACACAATAATTGGTTAGTTTTGAAATAATAATATTTTGCATCACAATAAACAAAAAGAAATCATTTAGGTTTTTTTTGCAAGACGTAAAAATAAACGCTCAAGTGATTGTGCACGACTTACTCCGTGATACAATTTATCAAATATTTATTTCATTTCGAAAAATAATATTTTTTTAAGTAAGTTTATGACTTTATGAACATTGAATATATTTAGCAAATTTTATACATGTTAAAATAATTGATTACTTTCGGAAAATAAGTTTTATACCGATGTATTTCGAGTGGAAGACACTGATTGTCTTTTTCCTCAAATTACAAAATTAATTTTGTGAGTGACAACTTTAATATTTTCTAAGACTAATTTAATACTAATTTACAGGAAAGATCTCAAAAAAAACTAAAATTACATCAAAAGTAGCACTCACGATAGGGTGAGCACAAAATCTGATTTTAATTATCATTGAGCAAATTTACAATAAATGTACCTTCGTTACTAAAAATAAAATATACTTAAATAATGTACCAGATTTCATCAAAAACGAAAATATACGTCACTCAATATTTCAGTTATCTTTTTTACATCTCTTTCAAATTTTTTCTATTATGTATTGATAAGTCTTTTTTATTGAATTAATGCCACTAGCATAGGTATTCGAAATATAAATAAAAAATCATTATCATCGCCATTATTATTGAATAATATTACTTTCAAATATCTATTATAGTATAAGCCTATCAATCGAGTAGTATAAAACCAATACGTTTTTTAGTAATGAAATTATTATTTGCATTTTAATAACAATAGATACAATCTACTATTCAAATAAGAATCCGTTTCAAATTAATATTGGCACGCGTATGACAAAGCTAAATATTTATTAAAGAAAATTGTATCACGCTATTTTTTTCAATCCGAAATATTATAATAAAATTCAACTAGGTCATAAATTCCTAGAAACGAATCGTAAATGAAAAAAAAATTACAGAAAGATTTATTTCTTAAATTTCAGTGCACATATAAAACCTAGATGTGATTTTTATTCGCTCTTAAACCTGTCATTACATTCTGAACGTTTTCAAATGTTCACCTAGGCGGAAAGTTCCTAAACAATGACGATTGTGAAAGTAAACAAAAAAAAAAGCACTAAATGATAGTATCGTTAATAGTGATTCCGGTGTTCGTATCTTGTCTAGTAATCTGCGTTTATATATCATTACTCGTACACAATAGAAGTCATTCTGAGGAATTAATTCTATGAAAATTTAATACGTTTTTAATTATTGCCACCTAATTGCGCTTTTTTGTGGGACACAAATTTGATGTCATTTCGCGTTCATATCTAGAGAAAATTTCACGATAACTCACGTCGTGACAAAACTTTGTCATATAACAACTTTAATACATCCCTTCAAACTTTTATCAACAAGTATGTTGATTGAAAAGGGTGACGGACTTGTTTTTAAAGAAACGAGTCACGACCGGTCGCGGAAGTTGATCTAAATCAAATGATAACTCATTTGGTCATGTACAATTTGTAACGTGCACGTATTAAAGAATACTTATAAATAATCTGATACATAAAATAATCAATAAATTCGAAATTACGATTAATATTCGACATACAAAAAGTTTTTGTATAAAAAAAAATGTCATTTGTCATCATTGCGTAATACTTACATACTTTGATTTTATTATACAGCATTAATAAGTTATATATTAATTTTATCTTAATTAAACTCGAGCAGTCAAAATGACGATTGCGCAAACGATGATTGGACTCGACCACCTGAACATTCTTGTCGGTGACACACGACATTTTAAATCATCGCATAAGAAACGACTGGTTTTCTCAGTACGCACTCCACGAAAACAGTGGTAGCGATACACAGACAGATAAACCTCACAATAATTATAAACAATGCGAAAGAAAAAACCAAAATAAAAACACCCCGCGTTATTATATTTTCGATTTGAATGCGTGAGTAAGGGCAATCGGTGGCGCGCGATGACTCGCCGAAAAGCCGTGCTCGTCCACCTTCTCTCTATCTGTTTATCAATAACAGAAGTTAATTACCGCGGTCAATAATAATGAACCTACCGTTTTTGTTATTGTTATTATTATGTATGGCATGAAACTAATTAACTTTGATCTCATTTGTACGACGAAACGCACACGTCGCCGTCTGATACCGCGAGATCGTATCGAACGAGTTGTGATGGCAAATTTTGTTGGGAAGTCGAAAAAATATCGAAATATATATTTTTTATATATTGTGTATTATTCGATTTCGAAATGGTTTCGTGCAATCATATGAATCGATGCAAATTCGAATTCAAAACATATAATTTTCGGATACGGGTCTAAATCGAGTCGATTTTTTTTTCTAGACATACTTAATTGGATTTTCGGTATGATTTCTTTAGTTAATTTTTTTCGCGTTCGATTTTGTGCGCAAGGCAAACTAATTTGGTCCGGCCAAATGTACAAACGATGATAGTGCAAGTTGCTTTGTTTCGGTTCGATTGACCGCCACCGAACAGCCCCTGTGTCGCGCCATAAATTTAATTAACATACCGAATTCAGATATCGTTCTGTCCGACAATAATTAACTTACAAATCCGTTGTGGTAATCGCCCTTGTAAGCTTAACTGATATGCGTTCGTCTTCCTAAATTTTTCGTTTTATTTTTTTATTTTTGACGTATCATAATAATATTATTATATTATTTTTATAACGAAATAATATTATGTGTATTAATATTTTTGTATAATCAATGCCAAGATCAACATTAAATAATGTTCATTTTGATGATATACAGTAATAATGATTTTTTTAAGTATGTAAATATAATTTAACTACAAATTGTGCTTAAAAAAATGACTTGATTATACAAAATTATTATTAATATATAATAATATAATAAACTATAAAAATGACATCAGAAAACCATCAACTTCAATAATTATATCAAAAAATTAGATAATAAAATAAAGTCATTATTTGATAAATCAAACAGATAAATAACATTGAATATGTTATTATATTTGAACAATATAAAAGTTTGAAATTTTTAATATAAATTTTATTCCCTTTTTTCTATCGAATACGTACTAATTGACCAGATAATTCCTCATTATCCGTCGAAAAGGCTTATATTACAACCACCATTCGACACGAGATCGGGAGCGCGTTAACACGATATAATGGCCACAATTCTTGTGAACTGAATTTACAAAGAAGGGCCGCCGAACTTTACATACAATGTCGGAGCCCTTTTATTGGTTTACGATACGGCGGGTGCAATCGACGGTCATACAAAAAAAATGTGCCTGTCATACGCTCCCTTGACCAGAGTAATGATTAACAATAAAAAGAACGAAAAAATTGTACAAAAGCGGCGAAAAAGGGCGAGCGCTGAAAGCAAAACGTAATTATTTTAACAAGGGCGAGGTGAATTGTGTCGATAGATTTTTTTTCAATTAATCCAAATCCTTTTAAACTATTCACTAACGCACTTTTATTCATTTTCAAAAACCATAGAAAAATTTATACTTTCGCGAAAAGAACGTAACGAATTGATGGATATCGTTTGTCGCTCGATTTGATTTAATTTCGGGCAACAAAGAAAAATAAAAAAGGCCATTGTTCAAATTGATCAAAGGACCATATAGTGGGCCCCTCCTCGTTCGCATAACTGTTATTAATATCAATAAAATTTATTTCCGGGTCCGCGATCCATTATGGAGTATCGGTGGGTTGTTAGCCCAATTCTATTGGTGAGAAAAAAATAAGGCAATTGCCTAGAATAAAATGCTGGGAGAGTTTGTTCAATTTTCCGTAAAAATGAATGAATCGCTGGGCGACGAAACACGAAGATGACAGGATGTGCGCCTGAGATTACCGTTTTATGGGCTCATCGGAGATGTAAAAAAATTTGGGTGTCATTTTGTAATTTTCAGTAATTTGTTGTGATTGCAGCGTGTGACATACATTATTTTAAAAATTTCCAAATCATTGTAAAATTGTAAAGAAAATTATCTAATTTTTTTTTCTAAATAAAATAAGACATTGAACGATTTTGATGTAAAAAAATCGCTCATTAACTTTCTCATATAAATTTAACTAAATTATGAGGAAACGATGTTAAAAAAGTAATATATACCCGCCATAAAAAAAAAATTAACCCGAAATTAAAATTATTGTTTGAATATACAATAGTGCTCAAATTACACAATAAACCAGTTAATATTCAGAAACATATATTTAATTAAACGGACGAAATAATAAAATCGCTTTCATAATTCGTTTTTCGCTAGACATGTGAGAAAAATTAAATTATGCACCCATTAAAATAAATTAATTGTGCAATTCGCTTATGATTTATGCGAGCAACGAATTCGAAACTGGTTCGAATTTTTCAAACATTATTAAACGTCATAGCGTACACGTTGAATTTCACAACAAATTTGGCACAGAAATTCGCGAAACAACACAGGATGTTTCGCACACATAAACCCGAAATCTTTATTTACTGGAAAAAGACACGGCTACAATTTCCACGACAATTAATCAGAGTACATGCACAAACATGGGCGTATTAGATCAGACATTAATTTATTCACCCCTGCACAGATCTAAAAGGCGAACAAGGATAAGGGGAAGCCGGCGGAGGGGCGCGGGAGGGAGGGAGGGCGCGCGTTCAGTAGGAGAGGGGGCGTGGCCTGTGGGCTCCTCCCACCCGGAAAAGCTGGCTTGTGATTGGTCCGCGCTCAGCCGGCACATGACTAATGCAGTTTGTACCCGTCAACCTCTTCAGAACAAGTCGTGCCTCTGTCGTTGTATATCGCGTCGCGTCGCTCCGCACGCTCGTATATTCACATAAACATTCTATTTTCGTGATTTTTGTTTTTTATTTTTTTTTCGATTTGAAGAATTGTTGGTCCGGTGTGGATTCGAGATCGTTTTCGTCGTGTGTTTTCGAATTCATTGGATTTCAAGGACTTTAGAGTCGATTTAGTATGAGTTTTATTGTTGTGGTGTGATTGCTGATCCTGTGACTGCATATAAATAAGGTAGGAAAATTCGAAATATTTATTTGAGTTTGTTTTATGTTTGGATAATTGTGCAAACTTTTGTGACGGGTGTTATTATTAGTTTATTTCGTTAAGGGGAAATGTCATTATTATGCAAATTATGTTGCATTGAAAATAAATAATTTATATACATTACAAACCGAATTGCGCAATTAATCTTTATTCAAAATTTCCTGGTAATTGTAAAAAAATTATCCTAGTATAATATTTTTTTATTTATATGACTTTTTTTATTCAAACATGTTCATAAAAATTATATTAAATTTAAATATTGAATATATAAATTAGGTAATAAAATTGACATTTGGCCTAAGGTTCAAACGTAAAAAACAAAACTAAAAATTCACCCGTCCGTTTTTTGTATCATTAATTAAATTTCGTTGTTAAAAGGTCGAAGTTTCCAATTCATTTCATTATGCAAATACCGCAGATGTATTTTTAATAAATCGCCTCGATTCCAAAGAGACAAACCGTGAAATATTTTCGGGTTCGTTAAGTCTGTTCTTTTTCACGAAGAGCCATCGACATCGCCACGGGCTGAAAATCATAAATCAATAGAAATGTTACGCATCTGCGAGACGAACGAATGCCTCTCGAAAAATATTCGATCCTTTTAATTAACATCGCAGCTATTTATTTACCTTTCCAATAAAAAAGCCCATTCATCATACGGCTCCGGGTTAATTAAAACAATGAAGTGTCAGGTGGGCAAGAAATCATCTGCAAGGAGCCTGGCCCCTGGGCCCCCAACAAAAACCGTTTAGCCCGGCAAATATTAATGAGGAGGCGTGTCTGGGGACCCATCTGGAACACGTTCTATTGCATTCCCTGTGCTTTTTTTTTTAGGTTTTTAAATATTTCTGTTGTTTTTTTTGCGTGAGGAATTCATCTCGTTTTCAAAATCGTAAATTGTTATGTAAATTCATAATGAAAACTTTGTTTGAGAATTTTCTAATTAAATTGTGTCAGAAAAAAATATTAGGAATGTTAATTATATCAAATGCTCTGATTTTTTTACCTGAACTTTCATGTAATTTAATTTGAAATATCAAAAGTACTAAAGTATGTATATGGCAAACGGACAAGCATATAATATAATATTATACAGAACAAATTCAATTATAAGGATATTCTTAAAAAAATTAACATATTCAACACATTAACTTTACAATTTTATATTGTAATAATTGAAAAAAATACATTGTATCCGTTCAAGATGAATCATACAAAAAAAAAAACAAATACAAAAAGGATCCACAATACACATAAAGATCCACAACACATAGGTACATAAGCAATCGGAAAAATATGTAAACCTCCCATGACCGATTTGCCATTATAAAAATCACCCGTTCAATCATCCTCGTTTGTCTCGATAGCGCAAAAACAATGCATTATTTTTTGCACCGCACAAAAAACATTCACTTTTTTCAAACGTCTATTATTCGATTCCGCCGATTTTATCACCTCAACTCGAAAGCTCAAATTTATCGCCAACGCGGAGATTATTTCCATCGCACTTATTTCATTTCCAACACCAAAAACCATTCAGATAATCGAACCTGCACACCAACCATCCATTACGCGAATGCAAACCGCTGACATAGAATAGTACTGACGAAAGTGGGACGTCATAATAATCGTCGGATCCAAGGTTCGCGTGTGTCGTGAACCTTTCAAAGATGACTCACCGGTCTTATCTGGCCTGAGGTTAATTGTACTCGTCTCGAGGAATGTAAAGGAGCTAGACGCGCTTTTATACCGACGTTTCGATTTAGAATTTTACAAGGGACTGTGAAAACTCGTGACACGCTCGTTACACACAATCACTTGTCAATTAAACACAATCTTGCGTGGTACAGTGCTTTTAAAGCAATTTCACTCAATAAAAACACTTTTTTAAATCAAAATATCATAAAAATAGATTACACAGAACTAATTTGATGCAAAAGGAATTCACAAGATAATTCGACGACGCGGCAAAGAAAAATGCTTAGCATTCTCGCTGGAATTCCTGGCGCCTGTCCTCGCCTAATCAATCGATACATTAAGGACACGGGTCTCGAAAACACTGTCGTCGATTTTATTACGTCCTCGAGTGCCGCCGCCGCCGCGGTCGTATCGTTTGTTTCGGTCGTCGTCGTTTTTTACGTCCTTGTTTTATCCTGTTGTTGTTGGGCTAATGCCGTCCGCGGCGACGCGTCGTCTTTTTTCGATGTTTCTGTAATCGCTTCTCCTAAAAGCGGAATTGCTTGGAAACCGACATGCGATAAAACAATTCCATTTAATTCCCTCCGGGTCGTCCGCCCCGTTTCTCAAGGATAACGGGTGTCTTGTATGTACCACTAAATCGCTTGCCGTTCATGAAGCTGGTTAAAAAAATTGAAATTGATCTGATTATTGTGTCGGACCGTGTGCGAATATCAATAATTTTATAATAATGATTTTTTAATATTTAAATAGCGAATTTTGAATATAAGAATTGGTATCTTATTGTGCTTTTAGCATCCCTTGAAAAGATAAAAAGTTGACACGAGGTGAAATTGAATTTAATCGGATTATTATGCGTATGTAAAGAGGTTATGAAATTCAATTTTAAATAATAAAATATGAGACAAATTTCAACCCAAATCTGAACCTGTTTTAAATGTTGCACGCAATCGATTGAAAGCGTTCAACAGTAGTACCGTGAGGTCAGGGCAATGGCCTGGTACCCGAACTCCGAGGGGGGCCAAGTTTATTTGTGATTTATCTGTTATTGAAATCATCTATTTAAACGGAGATTAAAGTTTAATTTTATTATGTAATCGAACGTTAAAAAGCTACGGTTTTAGAGCCGAAGCAATTAGAAAATAACCATAAATTCTATAAGGTTGAAGTGACAATTAAATAAATTTTTAGTCGATTCGATTTCAGATCACAAAGAATTATGCATTCCGCCCGTCGTTGTTTAAAATTAACGTTTCCATAAAATGTTGTAGTCGAGTTTTCATTAACACCGTATAATTTATAAATTGTAAACGTGTCACGATATAAAATCACATGAAACGCCGCAATAAAATTTCTTATTATCAATGTGTCGGTCGGTCAATTTCATATACATGAAAAATCTCATCTCGAACATTAAAAGAAGGGAGAGAAGAGAAAAATAATAAAAAAGTATACAATTTCTTGATGTTGCCACATACTTTTGATAGCTTACATTTGACAGCCATAAAATGGCCTGAAATGTTAATATGGCCATAAAACGGTCCTGATACCCATCACTACTTAACATCGAAAATTACGATTCCGCCATTCGGCGACGGAAATTGGATTTATTTTAATATGAACTCGTAATAAATCTATTCCATTCTAGAACTCATTAAATAAACAATTATAATAAAACTGCTATTTGAATACTAATAATGTTCATGCTGCTTCAATATGACTTATGACACGGTGACCTTACAATTGAAAGTTATGGAATAACGTTCAACTCAGGCAGATGGAACAAAAAACAAATGCACAACCTTATAAAAATATCTGATTTTATATATATCGTAGTTAAATGTTGTTTTAATCAAATTTAAATGAAAAACGTATCAATCATCATAGAACAATAAATCACATTTCATATTTACATCCTGCAACGTCAGAATACAAAAATATGTAACCAAACATTAATTTTATTAATTTTAAAAACGATTATTTCCCACGCTAAAATCTTTTCATATTAAAATTCCTGTTTTTATTATTGAAAAATAATTTTCATATATTAACTTTAGAAAATTAAACGAACATTTTATTGCATAGCACGAAATAAACTGTGACATACCAAAACGAAAAAAAAATCGATTTTCACACAAACATCAAACCTAAAAATTCAATCTAATAAACAAATCAATCGCACAAACTTCTGAAACCAACACACAACACAAAAACGACCACCACACAAAAAACCCTAACATCAACATCGAAAACCCTCAATCCACAACAAACAACCCAATGCACAAACCTCGATCTTATTTGCACTCACACGTCGGCGACACCCCACCGCGACCTCCTTGGCGATGGTCAGTGCTTTTTGTGGTGGCTTTACACGTGTATGGCCGACGACATACACATGTGTCGTGTGTGCGTATGAAGCCGTCAGGCATTAGCTGGCGGCGTCGCTATCGCCGCTCCATTAGCAGCAGACGGGCTTTAATGGACCCGTTATCGCCGAACCTTCCCGGCTCTTGCTCACCGCCATTGTCTAAACTAAATACCCTCGAATCGTATATAGTGGAACGAGTCGTACTTTCACCTCTGTTTTGAGTGTTGGGAGATCCGTAGGTTGGGTTAGGTTGGAGTTTTGAGAGTTTGGGAGGTATTGTAATTGTTTAAGTGATTGTGTAATTGAGTGAATTGTGGATTTTTATCGAATTTTTCGAATTTTGATCGATTGGTTGTATAATATATAAAAAAAAATCGTATGATTAATAATAAATAATTAGTTTTTCTTTTAATAGACTGAGTTGTAGATTCATTTTAAGTTTGAAAGTGTAAGCGAATTTATAGGTCAGATTGAGCCTTTTTGGTTCTGAGCCGTAGTTTTAAAAGATTATCTGTGAAATTTATAGTCATTAAATTATACTTTCAACTCGTATTGAGCATTGAAAAACTTTCAAGTTGAGTTAATTATTTTTAAATTCTATTAACTTTTCTAATCATTTATTTATACTTTCACCTCTCACCAATCGAATGAAATTTATATGTGTTAATATTAAAAAAATAATTAATTATAAAAATATATCTGCAAATTATATTATATTACTATATAAAAGCAATTGATTTGAAATACAAATTAAATTTTCATAAGGATGATGTTAAATATTTCAAATATTGTTATTGTGCGTTTGGGATTTTTCACATTATAATTTGATTTTATTGGCGTTATTATATTGTTATTAGCGAATCGGAATTTCCATAGCCAATTTATTTGCGATCCAAATACAAATTTGCTTATTTAATATAAAATACAAAATTGCACAAACGTCACACGTCTACTTAAAAAGCGGTATCTAACGACAAATAAATAATATTATTAAAATTATCAGACAAACGCCAACATAATCAAATTCAATTACCCCAACACTTTTGCATAATTCCAACATTTTTTCCAACACAAAAAACCGCATCAAAAACGAACATCAACAAAAATCGAATTAGCCATCGATAAAAAAGACAAACAAACAAATCACACACGTCGCCCGAGCAAATCGCCCAGCCATCCGACAGCCGCCCACCGCCGAAACGACAGCCCAAAAAAACCTGAAACCCATCGAATATGACATGACCGGTCCAAACTGGGACAAGCCGGTCCGGGATAATCCGCGAGGGACGACGCTGGGTCCACATTGACCCATTGCCGATGCAATCTCCAGCAATATTTCACTAGGCATCGTCCATTTCGAAGGCTTTTACGCGTGTATGTGTATGTGTGTATTGATTCCGAAACCTATCGAATATGACATGACCGGTCCAAACCGGGACAAGCCAGGCCGGGCTAATCCGCGAGGGACGACGGGGTCCACATTGACCCATTGCCGATGCAATCTCCGGCAATATTTCACTAGGCATCGTCCATTTCGAAGGCTTTTACGCGTGTATGTGTATGTGTGTATTGATTCCGAAACCTATCGAATATGACATGATCGGTCCAAACCGGGACAAGCCAGGCCGGGATAATCCGCGAGGGACGACGGGGTCCACATTGACCCATTGCCGATGCAATCTCCGGCAATATTTCACTAGCCATCGTCCATTTCGAAGGCTTTTACGCGCGTGTGTGTATATATGTGTTCATTCCGAAACCTATCAAATATGACATGACCGGTCCAAACCGGGACAAGCCGGGCCGGGCCGGGATAATCCGCGAGGGACGACGCGGTCTACACTGACCCATTGCCGGTGCAATCTTCGGCGATATTTCACTCGGCATCGTCCATTTCGAAGGCTTTTACGCGCGCGTGTGTGTGTATGTGTGTTGGTTGTTGGATGCTGTGTGAGTGTGTCGGCCGCTAATTTAACGGCTCGTGCCGCTAAGTGGTGTTTATCGGGACGACGCTGGTTGTAAATAACCTGGGATGTGTGGACAGGGCTGGTTCGGATTCTGTGTGCGAATGGTGGTTTGGTTTGGTTTCGTTCGGGTGGAGAGTTGATGATGTGTTGATATATAATAGAAAAAAAAATGTAGTGATTTTTGATGGTGTGGAATATGGTCGTGTTGTTGTGATAAAATAAATTTTCATTATGCGAAAGAAACTGGTTCGACTAATAGATTTTACATTGAATATTATACGGTTTTTGTTGAGATGATTTTGTGGAAAAAATTTCGTGCATTGTGCGCGACAATTTATGTACATAAATTAATAAAATTTTGTATGGTTCTTTTTTTATAAATAGGAAAAAATAATAATATATATAAAGCTTAATATTATGGTAATAAATATTTAATTTGAAACATATTGCAAAAAATAAATTTATAAGTATTTTTTTGTAAAAGAATAATTAACAAAGTAGTGCTAATTATGTGCATAGTAAAAAAATCTTTATTCGGAAATTTAACAATTAGAAAATTGACACAAAACTAATTTTTTTATTTAGTTTTTGTATAAGAGTTTTAATAATCTTTTTTTTTATATTTCACTTACAATTTTATATCAAAATTTAATAATTTAATAGAATAAGTATATTGATATTTTACTTGGTATGAATTTGAATTCGAAATATTCTTTTCATAGCCTCTTACATTTTGAATTCATAATATTTTACTATATCAAAATAAAGTCACAAACATGAAAAATAACATCCTGACCAAAAACCCACACATAAAACAGTACCAAATAAATCGATCAAAAATTAAAACCATATTCCAACCCTGCCGAAAATGGCGATTGTCGCGCGCCGCACGACATTTTGACACCACGGACCGCATTAGGACCGTAAATGCCGTTTTATTGTTTCGGCAAGCTCTCGGACCTATCAAATTTACATAAAAATAACCCGCCGCCATTATTGCCATAGAGAGGATGGTGTTCTTTGATCTCGGAGAGCGCTTCTCCCCGCCAAGCTGTAATACGCGCTCATTTCGTTTGTTGTCTCTAGTGTATAACCGATTTTATGGTTGTTTGATTTATGTGATGATAAAGCGGACACGGGTTGCTCAGCCACGCGACTTCGATACTTTAATTTTATTGGCTTTTATTACGACGATCCGTATTAGGACTTTCACGTCATAAATGGATTTTAAAAACGCACACGCTCTTTTCGTGTGTCGCTAATTTTTATTTATGCTCTTACAACGTCGTAAAAATTTTCATAAGCCTGATTTATCTATGTGCGCTAAAATACGATTGAACATAAAAAGTGTTATTAATATCGACGCGTAAGGACAGCTGCGCAATTTTGTTGATAAGGAATATTGAATATCAAAATAATGAGTGATGTGGCAATGTGAAATAAAAGGAGATAGGTGTAATCAACTTTTTCATAATGGCAAACCTAATTAAAATTATTTCATTATTCTTAAACTATAATAGGTGTTTTTATGATGAATTTCACAAAAAGTATAGAAACAAACATAATTGAGTAACATCTTGTTTCGAATACAACTTAAAATTTAGAAAGGAAACAGACATTTGACAATGACGATGATGAATGATCGTATGGAGTTTGTACGCGCAATTAATTACAAATACAAACATAATATTCGTTAATTTTAATTACACACGCCAAGAACTGCATTCGGTATCTTCTATTGAACGACGATGGTTTCTTTCATAATTACGATGTGTTTGTTTTTCGGTTAATTGCTTAATTGTAGTGTTCCTTCCTGCGGAGGCCTTTGGGCGATTAGGAAACAGTCACAACTTTATCGTAATAATAATTAAAGGCTGCCAAGGGTTAGATGGTTAGAATGTAAAAAAACTAGATTTTATTCAAGCGTGTCAGGTGCATTTAGGTACTGTATTCACGATAGGAAGTTACCGTTAAATTTAATTTCTATTGAAAAATATTAAGATAATGTTAAAATTTTCAATTAACATTATCGCTCACTTAAAATCTATTCTATTTTTATAGTTTCACTATAAAAATTTCTCATTATTTAATTCCAGACAGCAATAAAACTGGGTGAGGCTCAGTCAATCAGTTAATATAAAACAGCACATCTAATTGCACATACGAGTAACATTTATAATCATCAATGCAATTTCATCAACATATACTACAATACTTATAATTCAAAACACAAATGCATAGAACGGGTGCATAAGGATCTTCGAATCGATTGTCGGGCGTGTCCGGCCGCGTTAATGCGTTTCCTGATCGAACCGGAAATTAACATTTGGTCCTGACAGACATACAATTTAACGTAACGGCAACTTTGATCGACTCAGACAGAGGGCATCGTTAAAACGAACTAATCGGATAGGGCACAGCCGTCCTGATAAATTCACAGCGAACCAATTACGAGACAATAACCCGAAGCCAGTTAGTACAAAGAGTACGCGTACTAAATAAAACACCAGGTGGATTATACAAAATCACATGTAAAATTAAATTTTAGAATAAGCGATTATAGTTAACGATATGCAAAATTAATCGCATGCGATAAACATATATTATAAGCAATATTTTTATTGTTAAAACATTCGGCCATAAACGTCAGACGAAACAGCGTGTTGTGTCGCACCTATTCATTATGAGCGCGAAAAGGGGAAGAAACGTCAGAATTCGTAATAAAAATATGAAACTTACACACTTAGCTCGTTCCTTTTGATATTCAAATAGAATTCTCGCTCGAATATATCAAACCATTTATCCAGATAATTATAACGAATCGACGGGACTTTGGCTTCATTGGATTCTTGCGTGCCCGCGGTGCGTTCTAAAAAACGCAACTTTATGGCCGTTTTCTGGTCCCGGGGTATTTATTAAATGGATTTTACGATCATGCGGTCGCCGTCGCGTTCCGAGAAAAACAAATATCTGTCAAAAATTAAAACAATCATACGCCATTACGTGTAATAAAACTGCGGTCTGACCAGCGCCACGGTCCAACGGCGCACGGATAGGAAATACACACGTTCATTATGCATGCATTCAACGATTTCGACTCATCATACCAAAAAGATACTAATACACGATACGATGCACTTTCGTGCATTGCCATTTTTTTTCGAGAAACGTACGTTTTATAATTGAATTAAGTTTGCCACACCTGACGGCGCGCGATCGCATCTGATTAACCCGTTTCCGACTCGAACGCATAGCCGACAATAACACGTGAATTAACAATTTTTTCCATGTAAAACTGTGTGATTTTACATCTCGTAAAAGTATCGAGCTGTATAATATACGTATTTATCGATCGCGCGTGACAAAAATTTAATGTGATAAAATCAAAACGTACATTTTATACGATCGTTCGAGCTTTTTGTCACGTACGTGTTCGTATGAATCGGTATTCCCGTAGGGACGTCGCGGCCCACGTGTAATTAAGTCGGTTCGAGAACGGAGAAAATAATATTTATGTAAGAATAAAGATGGCCGAGGAGAAAAGAGTTATGAATAATTTATTAATCGCGGCAATTTTTCGCGTCGTTTAAACCCGAAAAAAATTAAATAAACTAATTCGTTTCGTATAAACTCGAGGCATGTCGGTCATGTTTACTGATAAGCGGTGTCAGTTACTTAATTTCGTGCGCACAGACCAAATTTATTCAATTTACCATTCGGAGGGAAAAAACGTATGGGATATAATTATGTAAATAATTTGGTAATTTTCATTTGGTCAGTGAATATCGGGTATAATTATTAATTAGAAAACATATTTTATCTGGTCGATGAGATTACATACACAAGCAGGTACAGTAATTACGGTTCAAGTGTATAATTATTTACGTGATTTTTTTCCCCCGGCATCAATTTGAAAATAATGACATTGTACTTTGTTTTTTATTAATTTATTTCCGTTCAAATTACCTCCTACATATCTATCATATTTCACAATACATATATGAACGAATTAGCGGTATGCTAAGTATTTAAGAAATTCTTTTATTTATGTGTACATAAATTTAAATATTACATCTCATGTTAATTAAATGTAAATATGGAAAAAATGCCTTAAAAACTTATCGCCGACCTAAGGTTGATTAAAAACTCGTATATGTTAGAAAATAAAATAGTTTTTATGCGAGTCGAATAGGTCGACCAGATCAGAAATAATATTCTTACAAAATCGTTTTCAATTACGCGATTCAAATTAACTCGCTTTTTTATGCAAATGTGCTTTTCCCATAAAAAATATTCGCGCGCTCTGCAAAACCAAATTTTCCAAATTAAATATTCGGTTCACGACAAAGTCGCAAGTGAATTTTAAATTCAGCTTACGAAACACTCATACTATGATTAGGACCTCTCGAAAAAATGACTAAGTTTACAATTATATTTCGTACATTAATATTTACAAGTCATAATCGAAAAAATATTAAATTAGAAACCAACATCTGTCTCAAGCCCAGGTGCACATTATCAACATCGGCTACCGATTTCAAACGCAAAAACGAAACTTGCGCAATTAAAGACTTCAATTAATTTTCGCTCCCCTGGGGCTTCTCCGTTGAAGTTACCGATCAAAATACCACACCGATCAATGAAGCATTCAAATGCCAAAACCAAACACCATTCCCACGACAGTGCAACATTCCCAAAAGCGAAAACGAATTTGTCAACACCGATCGGATTCGCACGAAGCCTCAACAATTAGCTCGGAGCCGAGCAGGTGCGAGGACCGTTGGCCAAGCCGCGGCCATTGTTCGTTTCAATTTGCTGTTGAGGGCAAAAAGCGGCACGATCAACGGACCGACGGGCGCAATAACGATGCCCGCGTAATAAACATCAATAAAACAGTAAAACAGGACAGCAGACGCGGCCATTCATCCGACAAGAGCTACGGCTAATCGGAGGAAGCGACACCGCAGCCTTCCGACCGCAAAACGAGACCGAGACCGAGAATTGTGCTCGATTGTATTGGTGTGGATGTTGAGCAAGGCTGTGGAATCGGTAGTCTGGCTTTGGTTGGGTTTTTAGAAGAAAAAATCGTTGTGGTTTTTGTTTGGGGTCCGTAATGCGGAATTAAAGGTTTTTAATTCGCGTCCTGGAGGTGGATCGTGCTTCGGTCCAATATCAATATTGATTGTATATTATTTTATGAATTTAAATGTTGATGTATTACGACACGATAATAAGGCATGAGCAAGGTGCACGTAAGTGCACTCTATTAATGTCAATTTAAAAAATTTAAATAATTATACGACTGCAACAATGTATTGAACATATTTGATAATTGAAATACGGGCTGTAATGAAAATTTTATGTTATTTGTCATGTACCATGATAGTCATGATACTTTTTAATTTTGTGAATTTTCTTATTATTCTTGAGTGAATATTGGATGTTATGTTGAATATTTATGTATATGTTCAAGTCCGAAAGTTCGGAATGCGCATCGCAAAATAATCCTTCTTACCGTGTGTTTTGACATCAACTCGCCTAATGTAAAATGCTTGTTTTCTAAACAGGATTATGCGATAATTGAAAGAGCGCTGATTAGATTAGCTACCGTTTCAAAACACATCATCCAACGACCACATCAAGAAACATGACTGTTCCAAAATGGGCTTCGAATAATTTCAATGCTAATTTCGTAGCGCCGCTGACTTCGTTAATTTGCAAATACAACTTTTTTTTGCACCGTCCACTCACATATATTATAATCCGTCTAGCCATAAGCGATCGTTTCATTAGATCATTCCCACAGATAATTCTCATCATCGCAATGATCATGGCGACGGGTAAGTTTATCATTTTTGCGTGTCGCCTTCGCAATTAGTCGACTTTAAATATTATATGTACACAGTGACATTTGTCGCGATTAATTACTTTATTGTGTAATTGCGTAATTGACGGTTTCCTGTTTTGATTACCAACCGCCTACCACCTGACGAGCTTTTGTTACATTGTCGATACGTTTGTACTAAGTAATATTTTTACCGCGTTTGATTGAAATGAATCGAAAAATTGCACGCCATTATATAGCGTGTGATTGACGCTCGTTGTATATTCGCAATCTGGACACAATGAAAAACGTACACATAATTTACAATGATTAATATCATAGATAAAACTAGTTAACTGATCAACTAGTACATAACGCTTAATTTTCAATGAATAAATTATCGTGTTCGTCTGGAAATCTTTTGTTCCTTTATTAATACCCACGGTGTATTATTTTTTTATTAATCAAATAGGCTTCATTAATGGCTACGGTCAAAAGGAAATCTTCTCGCCTAATCAGTGTAATTTTTCAAAACATTTTGTTGGTCCCAATTTGTGCAACGTATAATTTAGTGGCACTGCAAATAATTTATACAATTTTGATTAGGTGAATAATATTATATTAGAACCATGCTACCTTATAAGTAGCATTAGATTCGTGACAGAACCCGCCTCAACAATTGTCTCAACCGATCCAACACTAATAAGATAAAAACCGGTCGCATTCTTTTTTAAAAAACTATTTTCACTATCCGTATTTTTTCTTTTGTGTAAATTAAATTATACTCTAATAACAGTGTATGTTCAATACAAGTCTAAAATCCAATTGCGTCTTTTTTATATAAAAATACATGCGACAGGGATGTCTTGAATTAATGGAAATATTATGTCAGGAGATAATACAAAGCAGGTATTATAGTTAAAATATATTTCAATGGAACACCTAAAAGAAAAAAAAAATGTTTTTCTAGTAATCGCGTTGCGCGAAGTCTAATTAATGCCCCATTACATTAACTATCACTGAAGTGACATGGCGCTTAATTATGCCACCATAATACGGGCAAAACTAATTAACGGCCGTACATTGTGTACATTTTGTTAATAATTCGAAAAAAGTTACAATTTACCCATTCAACGAACATAAAACGCAACGAATAACACGCTCAGTCACTATAATGACGGAACTGGTAATTGATTGAGTTGCATTTCAACGCTGCAAATCGTTGGATTTATTAAAAAATGAACCACCAATTCCGATTCATGAATATTCAAAATTTTATTATAAAAAAGTATTTAACCATTTCTATATTTAAAAATACTACATAATCGACTAAAAACATTTTCACCTGTTTCTAAATACTAACTTGTGTTCAAGACATTGTCTAGTCTAGATAGAAAAAGACAGTGTTAGAAACAATTGTGGCCAACAAAGCAATAAATCAGCGGTCAGCGACTCTAATGGCCGACTGCAAACAAAGAGGCGTCTTGTCGCCTTCACCAAGAACGAGTCAATTAATTAAATAGTGAAAAACACGATCAGTAACACAAACTGTGTGAGAATCCGCGAACCGAAATTCCAATTTTCGCCGAAAATTAACAAATTACATCATTTTCATGGTACTTCGTTAGTATGTTTTATACATTGTACGATTTTCAAGCACATACAATATAATGACTCTCGTTGTTTAACCGATTCGTAATGGGATTAAATTGTTTTACGCTTTAATTGACTGTTTTAACGTGCATGTTCGCATTGTTAAAAGGCACTAAGAACGAATAAAAATCATGAATTGGAAAATCTGTGCTTCTACATATTCACTTTGTAGCAAATTCGATTTGATTAAGCGGTAATTCGGTGCGACGTTTATTGACGAAGTAGACAAAAAAGCCCGTCGCAGCTGGATGACTCAAATTTTTGGTGCGACCAGTTTCCATTGTCATACTGGACATTCCGATGACCCATTATGTCCTCGGACGTTTTCCCTCCCGAAGACTTAATTGTCATAGCCGACCTTATTTGCGATGGCATTCGAAGAATTGTGAAGAGATCGCGATTCGTATTCGCATAAAACATTTTCTTATTAAAAAATCGCTTATTTGGCCCATTAGTGGCTACGTGCCTGCCATAGCAGTCGTCGTTTTCAAAACGCCACAGTAATTAAATAGTTTGTTTATAGTTTTGTTTTATTTTCTTATATCAAAATCGTTAGGTGTGAACAATGTTAAACAATTATTGAATAATTATTATCGTAAGATTGTTATAGATTTCTAATGCAAAATCAGTGCAAATTAAATGATTGACTCTTGCATCATTGACTGTTTAGAATTTACACGATGAAGGCGTTATAATCGTAATTACATCGATAATAATAAAAACTTATTCGTGATCTATATGTAAAATATGCAAATTCGATAAACAAGAATATTTAATTTGATAATTGAACATTGATTGAGGATAATAATTCATAAAAATTACTTTCAATCCAAACCATTCAAGTTATGCAAAATTATTTAATTTCATATTGCGAACACTAAAGAAAACAACGTTAAGAATTTTTTAGTTGCAAAACTGAAACAACTCTATATAGATGCAATTTGTTCGCATTTTCAGCATAGCGGGGCCTTTGAAACAATGGACCGAGGAATCCGTCCTCAGATATTTAACTGGCCAAAGTATGGAAAGAATCTTGTCCGAGGGACGCTAACATCTTCATTAGTAACCAATAAACAGCGCATCGTCATAAATTAACGCACGTTACGATGCAATCAGGTATACTGTTTACAAAATGTAATATGGACATTTTGCGAGACATTACGTGCATTCTTAATAAACGCAATAAATTCAAACAGTCATTGTACATATTAATTTGTAGAGAATTGAGCGTTTCATAATTATCTGCATTCTACTTAATTGATTAATATCTAAAGCAATGAAAGTTATTTAGTTTTGGAATGTGAATAGTCATATTATAAATTATTATTTTCGTAATAACACTGATATTTTGTATTATAAAAATATTCCGATCTGAGATTTGATCATATTTAAAAATTTAAATATTATATTTATTTACATGTATGAGTGGGTTTCTGTTCTCCTCGCGCATTGAACTTTTTAATAATAAAGAATAAATTTATATTTTTAATTTCCACATATCTCACGCGATTAACACATCGTGATAAACGAGCTTGTATCGGCAATTAAAATGAGATAATGAGAGAGTTTTGCAGGATGTGCAACGGAATCAGTGCAGTGTGCAGTTGGACCGCAAACCCTCAGGCCAACGAGGTAATGACCAACACAGGTCATTATTGCCAAGGATCATTAATTCGAAAGCCACACAAATACTCGAATAACTTGTCACAGGACGCATCAAAAAAATTAACGAACAATACATTCGAAATCGATGAAACGCTTTGATGAATATCATTGTGGCATTAGATAAGCGCCCACCATTTTTCCATAGTAAATAAGTGTTTTCTTTGAATCGAACGACATTATTTAATATACACGTACATGCATTAAAAGCGCACGATGCTTTCATATGTGCGATGAATGCAAATTAGCTGTCCGTCGGTATAATTTAGATCATCGGATGCAGATTGGCAACCCGGATAGGTTGTGTGTATAAAATATAAAGTGTGTGCGAACGTAAATGCGAATGAACGCTCATGCGCATGCGTGTGGACGTAATTAGGCGAACCTGCCATCATAAAAAAGAAATATTAAATTAATAACGAAAAAATACATACAATAATAAACGCACGAGTGCAATAACATTGTATAGCATTGTGCGGGTCGCGGCTTTTTACAAGACCCCCAATCGACGACGCAGGTGTCGTTTATATGACGACCCGAGCCGGCGGCCAATAAAGAAATTGATAATTACTATAAAGAGACGATGATGGGGTTGGGAATGCAAAAAGAAAAAGGCGGCCGAATCGTAATTGATTCGTTAAAAGTAATAAGGGATGGGCGTCGAGCGCTCCAATACTTAGCGGAATATATACGACTATAATAATTTCCCATACGGGTAATAAGCGTAAATGGAAAGTTGTTGAATATGCCAACTTCACATGGTTGCTTTTGCTCAACGACGTCTTCCCACAAGAACGGATTGTATCGAAGATAAAAATCGCACGTTATTGCGTTTGACAATTTATTTTATTTTACGGTGAATGATTTTACGAGGATTCGATTAATTGTGGTGTGGCTTCGAAAGAATTATAATTGAATTTATTCAGAATATATTAAATAAAATTAATAATATATTATCTGAATATGATGGAATTGATAATGAGCCATAAAGAATTAGTCGTGATTTTCGCTCGTTTCGAATTAAAACGTATTGAACGAGATATTTAAGTGCTCGTGACTAATTTATGTGCATAATACCTCATCAAACACGTACATTATCGTAAATTTTCTTAAAATTTAATCGCCATATCTTAATTAATCCACGTGTTGATTACACATCCTTAATATAATTCCATTTTCAATTATATCGATAATATATGTGCACTTAAAATTTTTCAATGTTTATAAATTGAACAATTGAATATTTATATCGAGTAATTAGATTTTGACAAAATATTGTTTATAACGTAACAAATTACATTTAATATTCAAATTTTATACGATTATAAATTGTATACAAAAATTTTAATTTTCCAAAATAAACACTATCAGATTTATACATTGTAGCATAAAAACCGAACACGATATTAATTCATTAATTAAAAATAATGAACTTGAAGTATTGTTATGAACGACACATTAAAAAAAAATGACAAAAAAGACAAAATACGTTAAATGTAAAACGCTAACAAAGATTAATGCTTTTCATATTCAAAGCGAGTCGTCATCGATCGACACAACGGGGAGTCAAACAATTCGACATCTTTTATGCAGATTGAAAACGTTTCATTATAAATGGTCACGGATCGATCGCGAACACTTCCTCTCGTTTCATCTTCGAACAATCCATATTCATCGAGTTTTAAATATTTCAAGAACCAACAGTTGTAAATTATCACTGTTCAGGAAACGTCAAAATTTCAAAAGTTTCCGCCTCGACTTCGAAGCGGTTCAAATTTTAATTTATTCATCCCGATCCTATTGAAATACTACTTTTAGATGATCCAAACCGGGTTTCGGGGATGGTAAACGGTTGCTGTTCTGATAATGATGGCAACGCGTGTGCGTGTGCTTCTTGTACGTGTAAAGCGGCCGTAACTCATCCCGCTTGCACGGTTTTAAGCCAAAGTAATTGCATAATTGCAGTTTGAACATCGGTCTTCAAACAAAACACCTATCCCTTTTAACGACATGCACACATTTCAAATGTTCGGTTTCCTGCTATTACAGCACGCTTATTAGGCCCGCGTATGTTAAGCCGCGTCAATATTTTCCATTAATGACTCCCGGTACGTGTGTGCTCATTGTAATACTCAAGTAGATACACTTGTTCATTTATGAGTGCGCAATTATGCTGAATGAGTGTATACAATTGTTTGTATGTATTTTTTTAAATAATGAATTCGTTGAATATTCAGCTTTTCGGTTCCGGATAGTGTCGGGATTCAAACGAAATCTTTTGAAGATTTTAGTATGATGAAACTATTAAAATAATAAATATCAATTTTCTTTCAACACCATTGTAATCTTAAATATCCACTTAAATATAATTCGTGTAAATCGTTCGGTTTTTATGGTTGTTTCGAAATTTAAAAAAAAAGCTCATTTATTTTTAATATCGAGGCTAGATTTTTTTGCATAAATACAAACTGTTTATTCAGTAATAAAATATTTAAAAAAAATGTTTAGAAAAAAATATATGTATACAAATAATATAATCACCTTGTCTATCGACGTTGTCGTCGCATAATTGCACATAAATAAAACGAGCTCTCAAATTAATCGCATAATAATAAAATTACAGATATTTATAACATTATAACTCATAATCAATGTCCATTATTATTAGCGATACAACTGGTTCATTGTTTGCTGCGGCGATATCCGTTTCGATCTAAATTGCAAATTTATTCATACACTAACGAAAAAAAGCAGAATCAAGAGCCCAAAGGGAAATTTATGCACTATTGCGTGGCGTTTCGACGTCTCAACGAGGAACGTAAACATTTTTGCCATCATTTATTTTCATTTTCGAACCGAACTGGGCGGGAAGGGTTCTTGCCGTTCAACACATACGGAGCACTTGCGTGTTACAATTCATTACGGCGCACTCGAGAAATAATCTCCTTCTAATTGAAATGCAGAAGAGATGTAATTGCCCTTAATGTGCGGTTAAATTAATTTGTTTGATAAAAACTCGAACGCTTCTCGGCCACCGCACCAATTTACTTCGAGGAATCAGTGAGAACGATGACCGCGCAGCTGAAATGTTTCAAGGAGAAATTTACGATTTGTGTTGGTTAGGGCCCATTCAGCTTCCTCAGCTCGTTGCTGATGATGGATGCCGAAGGTGGTGTGGTCTCCGGTAGCCTGACGAGCTTCGGTTAAATGAAAACTGACACGCGAGCATTCCGCACTATAATGAAATGATTAGGCGAGAAACCGCGCGTGACCCAAGTTATTGACACGTCTTTCTATACGAGGCGAAAATTTTACGATCTCTATTTAAAAAATTGGACAAATTGCGAAAATTTACTCGAGAACCTTTTTTTGTCGCTTTTGCGCAAAAAAAAGTGAGTTTGTTAAAATAAACATTTTTTACCATTTACGATTTTGTTTACTTATACGAAATTGTGCAAGGTCTTTTTATACGTCATTCAAATTAAAATATAAGTACATGTAAAAAGTCAAAAGTCTATTATTTATTTAATTACATTATAATGATTAATACGTGTAAATACGTTAATACGTAATACAAAACCATAAACAAATCTGGAAAAATCAACTATAAAATTAGCTAAAACAACATCATATTCACGGTACAAGTGTTGAAACGCGTTAAATAAAACGATCAATCAGACCGTGGCAAATGGTATTGGTGTGGTCAATTCATTTTTGCACGGAATTTACCAGTCATTGCTCTTTGTAATTCGATCGCGTTATTTTTTTTCGTTTTGCACGCCAATACTTTATTATTTATATCAGTTTTTTTTTCGCGCCCGATCTGTATAAATTTCCCTGTTTTGATTCGACGCGAATAATGGCCTTAACAATTCCGACCGCAACACTTTATTATATTGTGCACGAACATAAAGCCGTCGCGCGTTCGAAATCGACCGAACAAAAGTGGTACGCGACAACAAAGTGTAATTTATAATTAAATTATGAATTATACGCATTTCTCTCGTTTCCATTGCGGATTTATCAGTATGATAAAAGAGGCGTGTGCGTTTGCCTCCCGTGAAACAATATTTGAGTTGCTCATGCATACGAAATAGAATGCGTCTGTTGGTCATATAAAAATGCATATCAACCTGCCGAGCGTGATAAACGCAATATGCGAATTATTGTACTTGATGAGATTATATCAAATTTAACTACAAAGGGGTTTGCTTTGTACACGCGAACCGTTCTTTCTGATGTATCGAACGGTCAAGTTCACACGAGCAAAGTAGCCCCATATTTGCTTGTTATGTTTTATCGTTATTGGACAATAAACGATTTGTCGTTTAAAAATATGTCGCCGACTTGTTTTTCATTAATTTTATGCGCGATCGATATCTGCGTAGTAAAAAATAATTTAGTAATACTAAAATAAAGAATATCGGAATATGTGATGTTTAATGAGTTTGACTTAAAAAGCGTTTTACGCAAAATTAAAATGAACGCCATGTTTAAATATGATATTTAACCGCCGAAGAGTAACACGTGAATTTTTTGCTTATTTATAAAATTGATCCAAATTACATTGCAAAAAAAGCATAAATGCGAACACACTGACGTCATTATGTCGGCTATTTGCATAAAATTAATGTAAGACGCCGTGTACGAGGGGATCTTTAAGAAATTACTTTATTGCCGATGCAAATGAAATTTCACATTCAACAAATGCAAAATTTGCACCTCCACCCATTCAATATTGCAAAAGCACAGTTAATTTGTAAATAAAATCGATTTCTCCAATTACTTATACAATTCAAACCACCATATTTCGCAACGACCCTCTCCAATTAATTAACTATTTATATGATAAAATTCGAAGTTGGAATTTACAATTGCATTTTACCAGTGAACTGCAGCGGGCTCAGCATATCCGAGGTTGTGTTGCACAATTTGGTATCTAGCGGTCGTCGTAGGGTCGCGGCAGCTTCAACACTAATTTGCGTTCGTAATTGCCTTTGAGGGTCAATAACGTAATGATGATGATGATGATGGCACCAGCCTCCGCGTGTCCAAAGCCCTCCGTCAAATGTTCGTGCCACTTCTCTCTCGCCTTCAATAATTCGAACATCGTAAAAACGAACGCAAGAGTTAAAATGTTGCAGTTTTACCGTCACTTTCTGAGGCCGACATCAGAGAGTGCACATTATACAAATTCTGTTTTAAATTTTGACTTCGGTGTATAATTTTTAGAACGATTTTTCCCTAATCATAGTTCTCAGAAAAAAAGTTTACGTCGTGAATTTAAAATAGAAAATGTGTGACGGATACATTTATTTATTACGAGTAACATGTTGGTTTATGTAATATATAATATTAATAATATTTTATCTTTACAGATTGTTTGAACAACCACCGTTCGAGACAAGTCGCCATTTCTCCGACCCCTGAAAGAAACGCGCCCTCCGCCATGGGCATATCAGAAGAAGCGAAACCCGAAGAAGCATCTCCTAGGCCTCCTCAACCTGCCGATTCACCACCAGAAGTTCATAGATCGATGCACACTCCACCAGAAGTGCATAGGGGACTACATTCCCCTTCAGATTCAAGAAGGAGCTTACATTCCCCTCCCGAAGTGCATCACGGATTACATTCACCGAGCGATAGACCAGGCCCTCCAGGCAGCACACATAGCAATCCTTCAGACAATAACAGTGATGGTGAAATGGACGACTTCGCTCCAAAAAGGAAGCAGAGGCGGTACAGAACCACATTTACCAGCTTCCAGCTAGAAGAGCTCGAGAAGGCATTCGCAAGGACGCATTATCCGGACGTGTTCACCAGGTAATTATCCCTTAGCTGGTTTTGCACAATTCATGATTGAGAAACGAGTACCTTATTCAACGTGCAGTATGGGATAGGTCTCTTCAATTAGATGACACTGTAGTACCGACATTCAATCGCAATAATTCAATTTGAACGTGATTACGCGATAGGGGATTTCTCGTGCCGCCAGTTTTGTAATTATGTTCTCATAAATCACGTCCGCGCATGCATACATGAATTAACTATTAGATGTCATTATCTATTGCACTCAACTACGGCCAACTATTTCGAATGCAAAGGGCATCGTTCACCTACATGTGTGCCGGTTTATAAAACGAATTCGCCTAGGTATTCAAATCAACGTAGGATAATAAGAGTTTCATAATACGCAGTTTTGAATTTTAAATAACTTTTTTTATCGGGTTTATTACTCTTGACTTGCATAACATTTTGTTTTTTAAAATTCAGTATCATAAATAATTTTACTTTGTAATACATACATTTTATTTCTATCATAAAGTTAATAAATTTATTGTTTATTTCAGAGAGGAGTTGGCGATGAAGATAGGCTTAACAGAAGCTAGAATACAGGTAACGATAACAATATTTCAAATTAATTTCATTTTTATCGCTTCATATAAATATTTCTTATCTGCATAAATAATAGTAATACTTTTGCATTTGTAAAGACTTGAATAATATAAAATTAATCGACCGAGAATATGCGAACGTAAATGTACGTAATATCGTTACATGGCACGTTTGACAATAGATCGGCATTTGAAAGCGATATAAATCGCTTGAAATAACATTTATTTAATGAACCGTTAAATTGACAGAATATACTTTTAATACCATTTTCAACATTTAACACCATTACACATTTCCATTTAATGCAAGGACAAATCACAAGTCTTTCAAATGAAAAAAATCGTACTCTAGTTAGAATTATTCGATCTATTTGTAATTGTCATAATCAGATAGCATTTTAGATTTATATTGAAACTTGTTCAACGTGTTCATGCAACGGATATATAAACTATTGGATAGTATCAGTAGTGTTAACATTTCCATCAAACATAGCATTGCGTATTGAAGCTGCATCTTGGATATCATTATCCACTTTTGTCTGCACAAACTAATTACTAGCTATGTCGATCGGATACGATTAATCAATCTTGATTCCAGTATCGAACCAATGATTCTCAATCGTAATCAATAATTGGAATGTATTATATAATTTGTGACTTAATAAAATTGATAAATTGTGATATTCAAATTGTATATATAGTAATCGTTCGTAATAATGGAACAAGTAAACTATTTTTTTTTTCAAATAAAAAATAAACCGTATCGAAATGTCTATTCGCATGGAGTGTATTTGTTGTCATTCGTGGAAACAATTAAGTGGAAATACCGGTGCGAGTAGCATTGAAAAAAGTGATAGATACGACTGCTTCTTTTCAATAAAATTTACTACCATTTTATACTATATTATGGACTCATTATTATATTGGCCAGTCTAAAATCGGAGTTTCTTTAGCGAACAGACCACCCGTTTGGTATTTTTTCCAATCACGTGTGTCTCCACAATTCAATACTTTATCAGTAATTCTCGACACCGTATATAAATTGAGATTTATACATCGTGAAAACGATTCTCGCGTTATCTTCAAAACATAAACAAATCTTAATGTTTATGGACTAAATTATTATATTATAAGCGAAACGATGCATTAAAATAATTCATCAAAATTATATATTTTCGAAATTAAAATTCTTAGATTTAATAATTTGTAGATAATCTATAGTCGTTTTATAAATTCTATTTTAAAATTTAAAACAAGTTTTTAGATAGACTCGTAAAATTACAGCTGACAATAATATAATCAAAGTACTCGTATGTACTCCTATATCGTCAATGCAAAAACGGAAATCAATGAATTCAAATCAATTACTACAAGACTATGTAATGCGTAAATTATACTATCCCACACATCAATATAATTCACATATACCGACAAAATACATAATAACCTTTTATTGAAGCAATGAAATTTCAAAATAGAATATTTGAATCCATATTTTTTCACACAGCCAATAATTAAAAACAATTAAGCCCGTTATAAAAAAAAAACTAGTTTGCAGAGGAATTGCCGTAAACTTAGTTATCATTATATTCAACGTCTTTCCCGACTCGGTTTTAATCGATTGTATCATTCGAATGCGATGGAGGCGGGCAATTTTTGTGTAATTCAATTAAAGCGATTCGTATTCGGCATAGGTGTAGTGTGTTTCCATTAAAGAAACTACAATTTGTGAGGGTGCAATTAGACGAATAAATATCAATATATTTTGTTTTTATTTGAAAATTGCCTTTCGACGCGTCCACGAGCCGGAAAATATGCTAATTTTTTATTCAAAATTGAAATTGATTACGCCGTTCATTTGTATTGAAATTTCGACGACGGAATTGTGAACATCGCTTATTGATGTTGAAATTTCAATTTGCATTTTTTTCACATGAAATTAATTAAGTAAATATTTTTCAATTTTAATTATAACAATTGAAGTTTTTTTCCTGCCCACACGAAAATTTTTAACGATTCTTTCGGAGACTTGAACGAGTGGTTGAATACCAAACTCGGCTGATCTAACGTAATTGGGTACTGTTGCACACGCGTACTTTAGTAATTAAGAATTTATCTATAATTGTATACTTAACCCTAATAAAAATTTATAATTATAGAAAGCTGCGTTGAGCGTAATTACGAAATTAATACAGATCCGATTACCGTCGCTAAACTTGCATGTCATGTATTAAATTATATGCATGAAAAGACTGACACGAATCCGGACCAGGAGTCGATAATTAATCATAGTGCGATAACTTCAATGGAACACACAACTGCAAATCGCATTATCGCATTTCCTCCTCGAACCTATAATTTAATGGTAAAATGAATAAAACCGTTAAACAACTTTCCGCCTCAGCCTCGGGGACTTTTTACGCAATGTCGAACCACACAGTCGAGAGCAAATCGAGACCTCATATCACCCATTCGAACGAATCTTTTGAAACATAACCAATATTAATTCCTATAATGATTGACAACGAATAACGTATTAATCAAAATAATCAAATGATATATAATTATTTTTCTATTTAATTAAAATTATGCAACCATTTTATTTATTCGTATATGGATATGTCCAATTTTTTGATACTGTAATTGCATGAGATTTCAACAGCAAATTATATAATACGTTTAAAGTAAAATAAATTATATATTGATGTTTATGAACTCGAAAGATACATAACATTACTTTATGTTCTATGTTGTTTTATTTTTGGAATAAAAATTTTAATAATTTTTTATACAACATTTCAAATTGAGCACTAAGTATTAACATATTTATACTACCCCTATTTTATTCATTTCACAACATACCTATGTTACTTAACTAATCATATTGAATTCAATCGTTAAATTCTATCTATATATGGATTCATGTATTATGTTCATATAAAATACATCTGTTCTAACACAATTCATAGTGCTATTGCTGATAAAAAAAAAACTTAATGTATAATTTAATAGTGAGGCATTCAAATAAACTTTCTTTAATTTTCCTATAACTATCAATTCATTGATATTTATAATCTTTATATTCAAATTATTTAAATGAAAATTTGCTGATCAAGAACTAAAATAATTATAGTACTACAATTTTAAATAAGATCGAGAAAGTTAAGCGATCGATCAGCACATAAAATCAAAAAATTAAGTACATATGTAGAATACATTTAACGATAAGTGCGCATGATTAAAATATTGAATGAGTCTTTATCTGACAGTAATGGCTGTTCACATCGATGATGATACACATTAAAATTAAATAATTAACTTGAAAAATTTGCATTTGACAATCTCTGAATTGTGCAACGCGTTTCGTGCGTAAACGCAGCGCGTCCAAGTCGAACGCTAAACGCAGTTATAATTTAACCGACGCGCATAACGCAAATGCTCTTTTGCGAAACTGTTGTATTGGATAATTGCGAACGACAGCGGCAATAATTAGTTTATCTGCGTACAGTTTCATTACGAATTCTGCTGGCCGCTCGCTTTTTGTCGAGCGAGCATAAATGAATAAATAATAAATACCGAACGGGCACATCCGCGTGCAAGTGCAAGTGCAACACGGTTAAACGGTGTCATTCTGAAAATTGCTTCAATGATGTTCGTGTTGTCGTTTGTACATGTGTTGTAGCTTTATGTAAAAATGTTTAATGTAATTGATAATAATGATATTTTTGCGACGTGTCAATAAGTATGCGTTCACCGCTAATGTTATTATTCATCAAGGTCTCCGTTCTATGCAGTTAATAAATATACGAAAAATGTATAATACATGAATCATACCAAACACGATTATATTTCCAAGAATGATCTGCGATGATTGATTCGATTCTAAGAACCGTCTGATGTGCTTTAATCATCTATTTCCGATGACAAAAAACTTTCAATTTTGATACGGTAGCGTCGGCGCTCGCTATAAACATTGAAATATTGACGATATAACGGCTCTGCGGTTAGATAAAAACCCAATTAGTCGAACAATTTACGAGGTGTGTAATTATTGACGGCGAATCCACCACCCTTCGAGTGTACATGTATGTAATACACGAGCCAGCCATTGTAATTAAATTCCGGCCCATGTGAATGGAAAAATTGGGTGTAGTCAATGCAACGACAAAAACTTGCCGTCATTCAAATTATAATTATTTTATTTTTTCATAATTATAAAGTAACTTTGTGTATGTCTGCCTACTGATTTTGTGTATATGTAAAATATAGTAATAATTCAAAATCGTCATCGAGTTTAATAATAGTAGCTCACGACTTAGCGTCGCTAGCACCTACAAATCATTAGCCGCCAATTGGCTTCTGGTGATCTTTGACTCAATCAAATATTTCATCTCGGAAACTAAGCTCATTCAAATTCGTTTTTGTCGGTGTCTTGTTTAAATTTTCAATTATGAACACGAGTCAAAACAGATCGTAATTCAATTCGAATAGCCTTCGCAGTTGCACTTCAACAGTATCACTGGCATCACGAGCTACATTTGAAATTTAAGCTCCAAGGCTGCTCGCTAATAATATAATTATTTCAATTTCCATTTTGTAAATTCAATTTACTCATTAATAGAAACACGACGAAGGTAACGTACTTTTATTTTTCGGCGATAAAGAAAAATGCTTTCGAATATTCGTGATGGTTACCCACCGCTTTTATGGGAAAAGGTAATTTGCTTGTACCTCTCTATTCAAGTTGAGCGCATACAAAATGTGGAAAAAATTAAATAGAGATCGTTATCATACCACCGGGTATAAATTGAATGTTGAAAAGTAGGTGTTTCTCTCCGGACAAATTGGGCTTCCTTCTAAGTATGCGTTAGCGTAGAGGTGTTCACCTCGCGAAATTAACATACAAACACAAACCCATGCTATATGATTCAACGTTAAAATATTACACGAAAATTAAAAAAAATAGGTTTGCGCATTAATTTAACGAATCGAGAAATTTGAATAAACAACATAACGCTTATTCTTAAATTAAATTTTACGAGAAAATTATTCTTACGATGCTTTATTGATTTTCAGCTTCTTACCTTTTTAATTAAATTATTAAAAATTATTGTTTTATACAAAGATAATTTTATTTAAATTTTGGAGCGGACGAGTAAAATTTGATAGAATTAATTATAATTTGTTTCGTACCTAACATGAATTGCATTTTCCGTTGTTTTCGACGTCTACTCTTGATTGATTGTGACTTACAAAAACCTGAGTAGATTATGTTAGAATGCAACCTTGCACTCAGATAAACATTAAGCTTTTGCTTGAGGGGCTTATGCGGTATAAATCAAAATATAACTATATTTAAATGTCTATAAATTACAGTTAGTGCATAATATCAATTTCATGTGTATGTTACATAAGTACGTTATATCTTATTTTATAATTTTTTGTTCACAGGTATGGTTCCAAAACAGGCGAGCCAAGTGGAGGAAGCAAGAAAAAGTCGGTCCTCAAGGACATCCTTACAACCCATATTTGCCTGGGTCTGCTCCAGCACCACCAGCTCCCACAGCCTTGCCGAATCCTTTTACACATCTGGGTTTCAACTTCCGCAAACCATTCGATGGCACAAACTTAGCTTCTTTCCGGTACCCTCCGATGCATGCTGGACCTGTCCTACAATCGTCATATTTGGGAGCCGCTCATCCCTTCCATAGAGCAGCACCACCCTTGTTCCCACCTGGAGTGGGACATTTATATGGACCTGCAGCTGCCAGTTCATTCCAGACTCTTCTAGCCAACATATCTGCTGCCCAAAGACCGAAACTGTTGCCTACTACTGCACCAGATTATGTGACTCCATCTCCACCGTTATCTCCAGGTGGAGGAGGAGGATCTTCACCAGGAGCACCTGACGTAGATAGGAGAAGTTCTAGTATAGCTGCTCTTAGACTTAAAGCTAGGGAGCATGAGCTCAAGTTGGAAATGTTGAGGCAGAACGGACATGGAGATCTTATCAGTTGAACTAATTGGTGGTTCCATTATGCTTCAATGTTTTAGAATTGTTGCGGAACTGTGTAAAAATATTATTTGGTGACGGTGTAGTGATATGCGTGCAATCCGCAATTAACGTAAATTTTTCATATCTGTGTTAACTGGTTACTGATCCGTCCCATTCTACATTGTATGTGTGCTCCAAAGAGGGAATCATAATATATTAACTTATTGTATTTTAGACAGTATGTCAATTATTAATAAAATTGCAATGAATCCGTCCTAAACTCGATGAAAGTATGTATTTAAATACAGTTGATTTATTTTTAATATAAATACATTTTAAGTATAGAAATATTATATAACGAACACATTTTTATTATATTTTGTTTTGTACCATCGCTTTAGGTAATCCAATTGAATTTAATGTTATTTTATTAAAATGTTTTAAATTTAAGTTAGTTTATTTTTTTATTGTTATGATGTAAATTGCTATAAATCTGTAATTTAGTACAAAGGCTATGATTATCTGATGATCAATAAAAAAATATTAAAATACATTTGAATCTTTGTATTCGTTTCATTGAATGGAGGAATAAATTTTTATAGACTATTCAAACATACATTCAATTACAATTTGCATACTTTTATCACTTTCATAACGGCTTTTATTAGAAATCTTCGTCATTAATCTCAATACGACCTTGACTGAAACAAATGAGTTCGAAATGGAAATCGGTTTATCAAAATTCAATTTGGTCGAATTTGTTTCGAACAAAACATAATTAATCTACTCTAAAAGAAACGAAAAGAATGAATTCTATCAAGATGTTGAAGTCGAAATGAACGGTATTAGTTTTCTATTGAAAACAATATACTCGGTATGTTTTTATCTCTATATGAAAAACTAAATAGCTAATTGAACATTTTTCATTACAAATAAAATATTATGAAGAAATAATTAACAAGTGTAATGAAAAGTCAATAAAACTTAATGGCTTTGAAAATTGCAATTTTTTCCTAAAAAAAATTTTTTTTTTTAGATCAATTGATGTTAAAAGATATGCATATTCATTATTTATATACCAAATCAATTTAAAAACGATCTTTATCTTAAAATGGAACAAAAATACGTGTATGAGATCAGTATTTACATAATTTTTAATAAAATATACACCGCGCACAGCGATATTTTTCCAATCAATTTTACCAAATCAAAAACAAGAAGAAAAGCAATTTTCATTACCGTTATCGTTCGTTACTCTATTATTTAATTAATTAAAAAATATAGTAAAAACAGTTTTTTTTTCACGTTTTCGTTATATAAATTTGATACGACCTCACAGCAAAAAAAAACATCTAATTTATTGATAATTACTAGCTACCCATTCCGTTAATTAAATTTGTATCTGGTTGAGACTTTTTTTACGTATAACACATTAAATTAAGTAACATAACAGGTCGTTACTGAGAGATCACATACCCGCGTATAAAGCATACACGCTCACAAAAAACAGCCGTGGTCCAAACGAAAAAATCCAAAATATACCCCTGTTTAACGTGATGTTGAAGTGACCCGCCCCCTGCCATCCCATCAGCCGTCATAGCGATAAATTTAAATTAAATTATATTTTTCGCATTCTTCGCGAATTAACTTTTAACAAGATCGCTACTCTTTGACGAATCGAGGAGCGCGGATAATGAAAGCGCGCGTGCAATTTCCAAAATATTTGAACTGAGATGACCTCAAATTAAACGGTTGTGGAAAAAAAAGTACCTATATATTTTAGACTTATTATTCGGTTAAACGTGTGGCGATAAATTTTCGTACAAGGTGTTATTATTAGGTGTAGGACAGGATTCGTATAAATTACAATATGATTGATTTGTCGTATGAAGTGCCCGATTTTAGCATGTTATCAACCGCCGATTTTTTGTTATAAATTAACGTGAAAAAATTTGTTAAACACGCTTTAATTTGTTGAATATATTATTTTAATTAGACAATAAATTTAATCTAATAATAAGGAGTAAAGATAGGCGCTTTTGTAATTTTATATAAGTCGTAACTTTGGATAAAATTTGCGTAACCATAGCGAAAAGTGAGTTGATTAAGTTTTCACGCTTGGTTAGTCTAGCGTGGTTTGATTCATTCAAATGATGACATTATTTTTGAATTTGAATCGACCTATGTAATATCTAATAAATCTACACAATCAAATTACAAAACATTTGACGTGTCATTGAATAGAAAAAATCTAATATTTTATTTCAAAAAAATTACGTTCTACTCAACTACGGATCATATAATTTCTAAATGAGATTTCCAACCGTTTCAAAAAATAAATATAAATACATTACGATTCTACATCGAAGCATTAGTTGTATAAGCATTATATAGCACGTGTGTTCTAATTTTCCGGTATTTCGAAGGGCGGAGAATGGGCATGGCGCGGACGCCCACCTTTAATTAAAACCCATTCCTCAAAAGTACATGTTGTTTATGTATACATTAATATAAATTCAAATCGTAGAGCTACCCGATACGGACGCGTAAAAAAGCAAAACCTTCAGCGGCTCTTTTTCGAATCGATCGCATTATAATGCGATGGAAGTTGGAAGCTACAAATAAATTATCCTACAATACGAACATGCGTTTCGTTCTCGATACACAAAAGGCGGTTTTATTCTCAACACAGTAGCCATGTTTCAGAATCTAACTAATGGATTACATACGAATGGCGGGTGGGTGGGTACGGGACATAAATCGTTACGTGTATTTTTATGTTTCGGGATCGATGCATTTATTAGCGAGTCGTTTTGTATTATATTATGAGGATACAAAATTGTTCATTGGGTCGTATCTGAGGATGCTGGTCGTTGTTGTCGGTTCGTTTGTTATAATTTTGTGGTAACACCTACGCTTTTGTTGAAGAATGATGGTCATGTGAGGGATGAGTGTTTGAATGTTTCGTGGTTGATTTAAATGAATAATATCAATATATTATATAAAAAATATCCTGTTTATAAATTGTTAAATGTATTTTTGTGTCTTTTTATTGATAAAACAACTTAACGATGCAATTAATTGCATTTTTTTATTTTCTCATTATTTAAACCAATTAATGTCAAATGAAGCGTGTTTCAATACAAAGAACTAAAAAAAACTATTAAATTTATAATTAAGAACTATAGATAGTTAATTGAAATTAAAATATAAATCTTTCTATCTATAAATAATATTTATATATTTTAAAAATATCAAATCAACATATTTTCATATATTATATATATCAATCAATTACCACAACACACATTCGACATTCAATCACCGACGCAACAATCGGACCGGCCGCCCCAAAAAAGCGCCTCTTTTTCGAGATTTCAATTTGGAAAAGCCTCAGTTGGCGCAAGTAAAAAACGAGCGGACAATTAATCACGTGTATATCAATTAGTTTGGATTATTTATTAAGCTGGCGGTTATTCCGAGGCTAATTGTCCGACGACGGGAGGTCTCCAATCAAATGGTGAACGAGGGTCTCCGCGGCCAATATCCTCGCATCAGCTCATCGTCTTCAGCTCTTCGACTCGGAGCAGCGAGATTGAAGGCGAAAGTGCCTCCTGTCGAGGACCTCTGCCAATCATTCATCCGGATAATGGCATCGGCTTGGGTTCGTGTTCGAAGTGCAGTTAACTCTCGATTTGTAATGTATATTCTAATGACCTTTGATGAGGGGAAATTAAGTTCTGAGAATTGCGCGTGTTTGTCATTAAGTTGGAAATGTTATTAATTATATTCAGTAGTGTTGTAAATTGATCAAAATTGTATAAAATTATAAGAAATTTTTAATGCTTTTTATAAGAAAATAATATAATGGTTTTTTATGAGAAAATATATGTGTTTTAAATGGATGGTCAATTATGATTGTTAATAATCGAAATGTTATTTAAATATGAGACTATATACACATACATAGAATTTACCTATATAAAATTATTTATATGAAAAATTTACTACAGAAATAAAAAAAACATTTTCATAATTTTTTTTGCTATCTTTTTAATAATCATTTTTGTTTTTTATGACTACTATTATGAAATCAATATTAAATATAAATTAAAGAAATGATTTATTCATATATCGAATCAATACAAAATAGAGGGTTCACTGTATACGAAAAGGTGATCCGTGGAAGCCCTCCCATTGAAAACGCCACGGTTATGAATTATCGACTACGGACATACGTAGTATCCGAACGATGTTAAACGGATTAATAAAAGACCAGGATATCGGGTAATTTGTTAAGAATTGAACAAGATGTCCGCATGACGAATGTGTGCTGTCAATTTTTCTATGTACGGAATGATCGACGAACATATTTTATTTTCTACGTTTATTGAAATCAGATTGATAGTTGCGCAATCGAAAAACAAATACCGATTCATGAATGAGATTTATACGTGCGTTCGATATCGTATGGGAAGAATGTTAATGAATATTTTAACAACAAATTATTGTTATATTCAAACAATTAATCATGCATTTTTTTAAACGTTTACGCAAAAAAATATTAAATTAGCAGTCAAACGGAATGCGAATTGCGAATTTATAACATAATTATTTATGTTTTTCACTTGTAAAAAAAACGATAAAACAAAAATTCCTTTCGTGTACGCGCTTAAATGTTACGAGCTTAAATTAAAATGAGTAAAACGACAGAAATGTGATAAAAATTAATTGATACGAATAATCGAAAAGTATAAAAAATGTGTTCAAAATAAATATTAACGACTCCATAAAACGTTTAATTTGTACCAAAAAAAAATGTTTTGGTCAATAAATTTTATTGATAAACGTTGATTGAGGCGGCAGCTGTTTGCACCATTTCCCAGATAAAACATCCCCTTCGACACCGACCAACATTCCTCCACTCCACTACCTACATTTTTAACATATTGACTATAACATATACATTTTTTTGTCGTTCCGTTTAAAAGCTTAATTTGACCCAAAAACGGCGTATAAATCATCTTAACAGGTTATTACAACGCCACGTTCTGCCCGATCGGCTTCGTACGGGAAATGCGTACCGAGCATAAATCAACCGGAAAATTTGAATAATGTGCTCTATTCGCGATCGGTCTGAAATTCTTAATTATTTGCGTTCGAAAGCGCAATAAATTTGCGCAACCGTTGCAAAAAAGCGCGCGAAAATTGCGCTACGTGCATCGCGTAATTAGCGGGAGTTTGCACGAGGCTAATTCCGCAATTACGAATTGCAATAATTCATATTGTGTACGCATGCCTATGTGTGTACGTGGGTCGTTTTTGTGAAAATTAAAATCTCACGTTTCGTATTTAATGGAAACTGTTAGCGTCGATAAGTTATTATTTTTTGAACGTGAATTATTGCGGGTGGTGGGTTTTCGTGCGTTTAGAATTTTTTTAATTATATCCATATAAAAGTATAAATGAGCCAAAAATTAGGTATCCCTAATATATATTAATCATAGGAGGTTATAAATTTCTACTGCGTCGAGTTCATCCGAATCCAGTATATAAATTCAGGTTTTTTTTTCGTTAACGTCACTATAATATTATAACATATATACAGGTTCACCACATTTTCATAATCATAATACAGAATGCACGAAATACATATAAAATATATTTAATTAATTATTTTTTTATTTATATTTTATTTATATTGAAATAAAATTTAAATAATATTATAAAAATTAAAAATCAAAAATAATTATGAATGAAAAAATAAAATTTTATTGAAATAATATTTTATACGAAATTATAGTCACACCGATCGCGGGTTCGAAAACAATAAACCCGACCGACTCTCAAGCCGGATTGTATAAAGCGCGAGTTTTTGTGCCACAAAAGGCAGACGGGCAAGACACCTTTTTGTTCAAATTAAAACGATAGATGGCCAGGCCATGGCGTCCGTGCACCCCCGCGGCGATAGACTAATGAAATAAGCCCAAAATCAACAGAGAAATTACTTATGGAGATAGGAAATGGATCCGAAATGATAAATGAAAGGCAGGACCGCGGGCGCGCTCTGCCCTATCGATTAGTATGAGATTGACGAGCTTTCGGTAATTGGTAAAACTATCTTTGTGCTATCGGCAATCATTCATGCGAGCGCGCCGAATATAACGAATGATCCTTTGCTGCGATCGTTTAAACGCAAACAAATGTATCGTAGATCATTCTGGAGTCGTTGCCGATGATGGTTGGACAATGCGCCACGCGGTGTAGGTACGCAGGATCCGGATTTTTTTACGTTGTTGATGATGGTGACTTAATTGAACGTGAGGCAATCTTATGCTTTTTGATGTTTATTTGAGATATTTAAAGTTTATTGAATGTATTAGTGTTTATCGATTGCGGAGGTTAAGTGGTATGTGGAGCGGTTAATAAATAGAATCAATCGCGTATTGATGCAGATTAGAAACCATTTGGCAATTTATTTATCAAAACTAGATTAAAAAAAGGTTTGAATCTATCGAAAAGTTATCGTTCTACATTGGACTTTATATACATAGGTTGGTTATGTTAATGTTGATGATATATTGACGTTTGGCAAACGTATTCAAGTGTGTGTTAATTTTTAATTGAATTTTTTTATAAATGTAATAAACTACAGTTAAATACAGTGGCGCCACCTTACGAAACAAATCGACATCAACTTCATTTGCATTTTAAATTCGCTTCGCTTTTTGCATTGTTATATTCGTTTTTGTTTACGCTTTGACATTCAAAACCATTTTCACATTAAACTAATGGCTAACTAAATACAGATTTTATGACTAATAATAAGGTGAGAAAAGCTAAATAGGTAGAGTGACCATATTTCCCAAGACTCAAAATGGAATGCCCCGCAAAAAAATATAAGTACTCCTCTATATGAAAAATTGTATTGCACATTAAAAAAATTAACGATTTTTTTCCACTACTATTAATATCGTTAAAGATCTTTTAAGACATTCTATTCTTGTGTAAAAGGAAAAATACAAGAAAATAGGAAAATTCATGCACAATAAAATTGAAAAATAATTATATTACAAGCCACAAACGTTGATATGCTTCGATTGATTGCCATGTTATCAATCGGGCATCTGCATTTCAGCTGTAATACTTTCAGCACCGACGAAGCGATCTCTAACCCTCCTGATGCACTGAACACTTTTTATTTTTTATTTATATGCATTGAACACTAATTATGAATTATTTTGATGCACTGGTCTTTTCAAAAAATTGCTCGTGTTGTGAATAAATTTTCGCACCCTTTTACTATTTAATGATGCAATATTGATTATTTACATTTTTTATGCGTGAGGGGAATGTTTATTGTATCGAAATATAATAATCAAGGAAAAATGTCCAGTGCATTAAAATAATTTGGAAAAAGTGTTCAGTGCATAAGGAAGGCCAGAGATCGCTTCGTTGGCATTGAAAGTACTACAGCTGAAATACAGATACTCAATTGATAGCATGGCATTCAATCGAAGCATTATCAAGGTTTGTGGCTTATAATATCATTATTTTTAGATTTTATTTTAAATTAATTTTTCTATTATCTCGTATTTTTCCAATATATCTTTTTCTAAATTAAACGAATACGTTTAAAAATTTAAATAATCATTCTATGCCTTTTTAATTTCCCTATTTATTTTTAAGGGCAAATTTCTTAGACAGGCCAAAACAGCAAAAATAAAATTATTTTACGAAAACGACGGGACGAACGTGAAACACAAAAAAAAACAAGACTGTTCCGGTCAAAATGGAACGTATGGTCACCCTGAGTGAATAAGGCAAACTTTATTTTATTAGCTCGAGCGATATTTCGCAAAGCTGAAACCTCGACGCGTCATCCGCGAACGCAGACAGGCACCATTAACGAACTTCTAAATATTCAAAAAACATTTAAACAAAACCGCGCATTCATATTCAAATTTCGAAAACGTGCACATCGTACATCAAATTACCGATGACTATCGTCCGCGAAACATTGTTATTTTTTTATTAACAAGCATCTGTTATATAAAAAACGACTACCTTCCGCCGTCTGAATTTAAATACGTTAATTCGCACTATTTACCTTATTCGGTCCATTCCACACAAACACCCCTATATAATTTCGCTCGTACGTGGCTAGTGTGCAAATCGCGCAATCAATTAACCTTTAGGGAGGCATTACAAAGTACGGCTCGTTAAAGCGCAATAAATAACAATGGCCGGGGACGTCGTAAAGGCACGCGCTCGTACGAAAAGCACACACACGAAAACTGTTGGGCAAATCCGACATGGCGAGGACCCGTAGGCGTACGTAATTAACGCCTTCGTTAAAACGAGAACCGTCATCTTTCACGTTCGTATGCCTTGAGTGTTGTGAAACGAACGAAGAGCTCGTTACCGGTCCATTACAATATCGTTCGATGCGCTTAACAATCGTTAAATGAGCGCAAATTAACCGGGTAGATTGAATATCGACAGCACTCTTAAACAAGCACTGTTTTTGTATGTGTATTATAGAATCTACGTGTTGATGGTTAATGGCTCAGATGTTGAGGGGATTTATATTGGATCAAATTAATGGTTTTTTTTCAGATCGACCTTCTTGAAAATGTCAATGTTTTTTAGCTAGTGCTTATTATTTCTAATTATCAATTATGATTCAGAATAATTTGAAACTTACATTCACTATTTCGAAATACAAATTATTCAAATATTTTTCACTTAATTTTTTCCGATTCAACATTAAAAAAAAATTATATATACTTCAAAGCACTTTCGTTATGCTTTATCTGTATGCTTCAAAGTTGCATATTTCAATTACATTTGGACCACGTATAACACGGTTATATGGTTCCACAAATTTGTGTTATATAATACAAGGTTTAAAGTTCATACAAAATTTAGGTTTTCGTTTCAAAAAAATATCGAAGTTTGTTAATACCATTTTTTAAATAAACAATGCTTTAATATACATTTACGTATTTAGATAAAATGTATTATAGGTGCTTAAATCAAATTTCTTAATGTGTTTCACGCGTAATTTATGCATTATACGTCCGAAAGTTAGTTTTCTTAACAAATTTCGAGCATAGTTTTTACAAATTATTTTCTTTAGATCATCTAAATTTACATATGCTAACAGTTCAAACGGCAAAAGGTACTACTGGAAACATGTAAACCCGAAACTCATTAATATATGGTTAAAAATTAATAGATATAACTTCCAAACTATAATATATATGAAAATCGTTAACAATAATGCATTTTTTTTCTTGTTAAAATGCAAATTTGTCAATAAATATTTTATATACCAAAGTAAAACATTATCTAATTAGTTTTCAATTGTTTTTTTTTTTTTCTAAAACCGTGTTGTACAAAAATAGGTCACAATTCATTAACCGTGTTATACGAAGTCCGAGTACATATGCGTATATACTTTTTTTAATTTCCATCCAATTTTATTCAACATTAAACAAAAAAACTGACTTTCCATAACACTCTCGAACAGCATTAATTTTTTTTTGATCATTGAGACAGCGTTTAACATCAGTTGAATTAATGGATCGAACTCGCTGCACAACTGTACACTATATCAAATAATAAAATCGTCGAACACGGATGCGCTAAACGTTGAAATTAATAATTTAATACGTGGTGTGTGTACAGGCTTTAAAGTCGGCATGGATGCAATTGATACGCGGTCATGATGGTTATCCGTTCGTGGTTACCACCCGTGATTGACGTCTACATCCATAACTCATGGACTCAAACGGCGGATGGAAGAAAAAAAGCTCCATCATCCATCTAGCCAGGCGCCACCATTTAATACGTTTCCCACATGAATAAATACTGTATAATTAAATTTAAGTGAAAGAAAAACTATTGCGACTAAATAAATATACGTTCGGATGTGTTATTTTGAAAATTTCCTATTCATAGTATGCATAAATTGATTAGTGGATCGAATTGGTAAATAGAATAAATTTATCAATATTCATTGATTTTTTTAAACAATTTCATATAATGGATATTGAAAAAAAAACGTCCGGGAATAGAAATCAGAGCTGGTTTTTTTTTTTAATAAAATTTTCTATATGTATTCATGATACTTAGTTGTTTCAATATTCAATATAATATTTAAAATTAAGTGACACATGATATGCTGAATAAATTGTATATCACTAATATTCAAAATTTTTGAGTTTACCTTCCCTTTATTACCTAAAGAAAGAAAAAAAAACTGCGAATTTTCAATTGTTACCGGAAAACCTTGTCTCGCAATAGACGCCTATATAGGCTGCATATAATGATGATGAATACTTAAACATTACTTTCAAACACAATCATATTTTATTTTTTCGTTCCAACAACTGACGCTGACACCAAAAATAACTCTAATTATAAAACATTTAATACGACAGCATAACGAGTGCGCATTTTCCTCGAGCACGACTCGAACCCGGAGGCTCACCGATTGCGAAATTTCCCTTTCGACACGTTCAAGTCCCGACAACCTAAGCACATCCAGAGCATTAACAAAACATAATTGTTAAAGAAAAATCCCGAAAGAGAGAGCAGGAAGGAGAGAAAGATAGAGAGGGGCACCAATCACGTCCATTCATTTGCTGTTCATTATAATGATTGGCAGTTTCAATTAACGTTGTGATCGGAGGTCGGACCTCCCATTACAGGGCCCGGCACTGAAACAAAGTGGCCACGGACTCAAATTAATTTTACATCGGGGCATTTTTCAAAACGTCGCGTTTGCCCGCCGCTTTTTGGCCGAAACGCGCGCGAAAGCGGCCCGTCGTGACGCGGGAAATCGGATAATGTAGTGCGCTCTGATTGACGTGTAAAAACGGGCTCGTTTGTTTTGCGTGAAAAATTTGTCTCGTATGGAAAAAGTTTGTGTCGTGTGCGTGATGGAAAAGTTTTCGGAATGTATGTGAAATGTTTTAGATGATGGCGTTTCGGTTTGGAGGCAAATTGTTCTTGACAAACGAATATAATAAAAATTACGGTAGAATCGAATGAAAAAATTAATTAAATTTCAATCATATTTCCGACATCAAATAAATAAATTGAGCATCTAAATTCGGATATACTGTAATCGCATAAGAAAAATCATTATTGAAGATTCATAAAAAATAGTCAGAATAATTAGTTTTTCCATCTCAGAAATTGCAACGCGCCATAAAAGAGTACTATTTAATTACATTTCTAATTTTATATCAATTATATTTTCATAATGAAAATCGTAATGCTAATTAAAATAATTGAATTCGAGATAACAATAAACGGCGAGCTTGTCCTCCAACTTTTTTTCGATCTTTCAAGACTTTTCGACTAATAAGCATGATTGATACGAACCCGTAAAAAAAAAAAAACACCACACCGTAATATTATTTATACAAGCCTGGATGTGCCGGCCGCATTGTTACGATACAGTAACAAATGGCCAAAATTTAATTTCGTCTTAGACGATTAGCCCAGAACGTTGTTCTTGGTTACGGCCGACATTCGTCGATTACACCATTGCTAGTATAATATGATACATATGCGAGTGCACATATGCGCAACACAACTGCTACGCGCTTGATTAATTTTCCTTAACTTAATGATGATTATTCTTCCACCGAAACGGAGCACCGTGTGTAACCGAGTAGTTATCGTCGTAGCAATTACTAGTTTTAATTACGGCCATTTGCCCTCATCTAATTTATGAATATCAATCAATCATTCGGTGCGCGAGCGCGTACGCGCACACGGACCGACCAAGTGGGAGTTCGATACGTCGAAAAAATCAGAAATAAATATAAAAAAAGATTCCGATTAACGTGCTCGGATAAAGAAGCGTGATGATTGTAAAAATCGAATGTCGAAAATCGGAAAATTCGAACAAATAACCGTGCAGTCGAAGTGAGCTTTTTTCGGTCAGACGGCGCCACGACCGAGCGTGACTGACATAACTCATTATGTAAATCGAGTTAAAAAATCAAAAAACTTTTCAACAATCACTGAAATAGACTTTCAGAAAGCCAGGATGGATGTGTAATGCGTGCAATGAAAAACAGATTTTTTTTAATCGCGTCAATTATGCGCGAGCTAAAAATGGAAAAAGTCGATCGGATACGAAGAAACGATAACGTTAAACGATCATCATTTGCAAACGAGTAATTGCCTTATGTACTTGTAAGGAAAGCTCATTATTATAATTGTTATTCAATTAAAACCATCTATCTTTAAATGAGCTCGATTCCGTGTCGTTCAATGAAACGTTCACTCTTTCAAAACAAGTAAAACTAATTTCAAGCTTTTCATTAACTTATTTTCACATTCGAAACGAGAAAATCTGGTCTCTATCGTCAATATATATGTATATATTTTTTCAAATAAAAGTTTATTTTTAATTATTTCTACTTTTATAGTGCTTATTACTAATTTTTATTTTTTTTATACGAACATAAACAATACAAAGTAGTAATTACAAGACTAACCAATGAAGAAGTACAACCTGACAACATTTCACAACAACTTTTAATGATTGTATGTCAGTCAATCAAAGTTAATAAGAGGCAATTGAACAAGAATGTCCACAACGATACATTAAAGTTACTGAAGAATTTCAAAAACGAATTAACAAATCATCAAATAACCCATCATCAAAAATGTCATACAATATAGCAAAATCTTGCAGCTGTAGAGGATACACAACCTGGCGACATTTCACAACCACTTTTATAGATTCGATATCAGCTCAATCAAAGCTAAAAGGAGGCAATTGCAAGAGAGCGTTCCGTCCACGGTCGGACGCATGTCTAATGATGCTCCCCGCTGTGATCAAAAGAAATATGGTGATGACTTTATTAGTATACATGCAGGAGACTTCCCGCCGTGGTGATCCCGACATTGTGACTCGTTCCCAGCTAAGGTAAAAAGTTCGAGATAACATAGAAAATGTAAGATGAAAGCACCCCGAGAAAAAGATCGGCGTCCGGACGGATGGACGTTATCGTCGTTCGAATGAATGTGGGATCGGATCGTTTTTGTGGGCAAATTTTTGTTATGGTTTCGTTTCTTGTGCTTGTGTATTAATTATGGACAAAAATGTAGATTGATTGTATTTAAATTAATACAGAAAAGGATGTTTCTGAATAGAGAAAGATTTAATTAGAATACACACTCTAACAAGCTTATTTTGAAATAAGACCTTTTCAACACTATTGAAAGTATGGTTTAATATTAAAACTATTCCTGATTGAAAGATTGCGAAATGATGATGCGTGAACATAAACATCTGCCAATTGTACCATATTTCAATTAATTTCAATGATCAGATGGGATTCGTATATCCGATGAGATTAAACCGTTAAGAAAATGAATGATATAATAATAAAATCAATACACCGTTAAGATTTCCTAGAATACATTAAATAATAAAATTATATACTTCAACGTAAAAACAAGAAGCGATTCAAGAAGTCACATTACAGAAAACATGAACATAACGACGCGTCTAAACATCGATTTTAGGTCGATAATACTTTGTTGCACTCCTCACAACACAGACAAGGCCATAAATAACAAAATATGACACATCAAATTTGATTTGCATCGAACGAAAGCGATCTTCTTCGATTAAGCGCGCCCAGGGAGAAAACCGCGTACACGGTTAGCTCGAGGGGCGCTAACACTTCGAGTGCCGCACGACGGTCCGGATCGAATTTAAATAAATCTCCATAATATAATTAAGGAAGGCCGCTGGCCGAAACGCGACACGCCCGAACCTCGGCCTCTCGTACCAAAGATTTATTATTTATTGCGTCGATTCGAATTTATAAACGAAAAAGCGTGTTGATGTGGCCAGTTAGCGTCCCCCGATGGACATCTTGTTCGCCAAAGCTCACACACTCCACATAATGCATACCCGGCCCGTGAAATGAACCCTTTTGTGCGCGGAGAAACCCCCCGACGGACCGCCTGTCCAAATATTATAATCGAGTTTATTCTCTATTGGGCATCTCATTAAAACGTGGATATTACGTGAAAAAAGAGCGCACAAAAGAAGCGCCGCGGCCACCGAAGGTCTGAGGTCTCAATCTGGTCCTCCGCCGATGATCCGGAGACGGCGACGACTTGGAGGTGAAGGACTCGAAAATTACCCGGCGATGACTGGCCGCTTTTGCCGGATCGCTCGTTTTGTTCGGCCGAAACAAAAGCGGCTCCAATTTTTTATAATTAAACGTGAAATCGATCAGCGAATCGCACGATGGCGGCGCGCCGTTTTAATTCGCCGATTTGCGCTCCGGTTGTTCGATATTACATATAAACCGGGATCGATCGAATTTTAAACAGTTGTATCGTATCGAAGGGGACTCGTATGCGGTCTATCTGACAACAATGGGTCGTTCATCTGTTTACTTTTATTGATATGGTCTTGTAGATAAAGTTCGACCGCCGTCCTTTCTGATTGAACTAGGTGGGCGAGGCGAACGCTTCTAAGAAGTAAAGACCTGCTGCTGACTTCCTTATATACGTTAACACAGTAGTCGAGATCCAAATAAATAAATATTAAAAACAATAATTTAATATTACATTAATAAAATTTAAAAAAATCGATGAATCAATAATTAGAAAAATATAATAATAATATGAAAAATATTGAAAAATATAATAATAATATGAAAGTTTCAACCCTGATTAAGTATATTATAGGGTCATCAACAATAATTTGATTAATATTAAATATCATCCATCTCAAAGAGGATTTGTGTCATAATATAAAGACAAATCCTTGACAAACTCCATCATGTCGATGGCAAAGTACGAATCTGTCGGAAATGGGAGGCTCACGGGCACCGAGCGGATTCCACGAGTCATCATCTCCGATCCAATCCCGGTAGCTTAATTAGATTTCCCTTTTTTGCCGGTCGCCTCCCGTTTCACCATAGTCATCATCGCTCATATCGAAAACTAATTTAGTATTATTTGGTCCGAGGCCGGGCCCGTTCTCATTACGGCGCGATTAAAACGGCCAGATTGTTGTTATTGGACGGGCGGTAACGAGCGCCCCTAATAACAACTTGCGCCGCATTGTTTTTTGTACGAACCGGTAAGGAGTGAGTGCATGTGTGTATGTGCACCCTGACTTTAATTTTGATAAGATAAAAAGGTAGTGTGGTGCATTTTTCGCGTGCGAATCGATGGGCGACTTCATGCGCGTTGTGTCGAGTGTTGTATCTTGATTGACGTTCGAGGGTTCAATTACAATTTTTGGAAGGATCAAATAATTATTTGAAAAAAATGGAATTGGATTTGATATATATAATATTTTTTCTATCGTAATCATCAATTGTAATAAAAATTACGGTAGTTGTTCGTTTAAATTTTATTTTCAAAAAAGTCGAATCGCTTTTTCGACGCTTCCAAATATGGATAGTGGTTTGAAATAGCAAATGTTTCTACATACAAGGATGTGACTACTACCAAATTTGAATTTAATAAGATTATGATTTATTTGTAGTTATGTGTGTAAATTTTTAGATTGAGCCATTTATTATAGTAATTTATCATATCAAAGACGGCTAATTTGGAAGGATAGTTTTAAATTTTAAATCCATTATAAAACATAACATAAGTATTATATGAAAAAATTAACATCAGAAATTAATCTATAGATAGATACCCATTACTAAATCTGAAATGGAAAATAGTCGAAATAATCAATTGCAACTAAAAAAGAGCGGGGCACGTTCACAGTGCGTAAAATAGCACGTGACCGATCTCCTTGCGCATTTACCTTTAACACCGACGGCAATATTTCATCGGCGAATGTAATTAGATACTTTGGAGTAATTAGTTTTTATTGCCAATTTTCTCGAGGCGTTTCGGCGATATTTCATTTGTTTAAACGACGCAACAACACGTCGTACGTTAACCGGCCGCCAGCCACCGGGAACCAGTTCCATACAATCGGCAGCAAAACGATGATTGCCCAGCGAAAAATGGCCACCGATAGAGATCGATCGACTTCATTTTCTTCGATCATCCCTGCTATAAAAAAAAGTTCGAAAAATAATTCGAAAACGGTGCACCGTTCGCGTTTTTTCGAGTTCGCGTCAATCCGCCTTTTATGCTTAACCGTTAAAATTATCGTCGAAAATGAGCGATTTTCTAGACGTATTTTTAGTAAGGTTTTGATGAATGTGTGTTTTTTATATCAACATCCTATTAAAGTCTAAAATACACAAAGTCATTGAACAACAAACTCGGCGGTGAATGAGAATTATTGTTTATAATGGCGGCGTGATATCGCTGATTCATTGAACTATTCCGAGAGCGGCTATCGAAAAACTGCCTATAAGAAAATTATATTTTTATAGTCATTATAATTAAAAATGATATGAACAATTGCTGCCGTTATATTTGTTCAATTTACAAATCACGATTAATCAGAAAAGGATCAGATGCATTATTTTATAAATTAACAATATGAAAAAACGTTCATCACTCTTATCTTTTGTTAGTCGATTTAAACAAAAACTCAAAACTTTCACTATCGATTGCAACATTCAGACAACACACATCTCCGACCACTCAACACATCGATCCCGACCGATCTATAAATTTCAAATTTACGAAAATTGCTTTGGCGAACGAGTCAAAATTATGTCGGCTACCACCAGTCGCCGATGCGAGCCGCCGTAAACTCTTCAATTTCACGTGCATTAAAAATAATGGATTATTCGTCGGACGCTGCTAAAATGTGAAGAGAGCACCACCGATTCAGAAATTGATATTGATTGCGGCCATCGCTAATAACGCCGGCCGCATTATCCTAATGATACAGCAGCAGCAGCCAGATGAGGAGCACCAGCACCAGCACCAGCGACTAATCTGCCCTGGCCAGCAGCGGGATGCGACGATCCGGTGTAATCATTATAATCTGGTGTAATTGTCGATAAACCGAACAAAGTCCGGTAGTTAATAAACACACACCAAATTGTATAATAGGCGATCGGATCGAGCCGCTTTTATACGCGCCGCCGTTGTATGTGACCTCTGGCTTATGTGGAAAGTTAACAAGTCGCTGATGGGTGGATGGATTCCTTTTTTCAGGAGGAATGAGCGGAATCGGTGAATGTTGATGTTGCGGTGTAGTTTATGATTAAAAAAGATTTGATGATTGTAAATAATGAAGGTTTGAATATTGTGTTTAAGCGCGCCACTATTTTGTTTCAGATGCGTGTTGAGTTTATGAAAATTTCAATATTATGTTGCATAATATAGCCATTTAAAAACATTAATGCGCTGTTTGGCTTCTTTAATGCGAGACGAAACACAAAAATGAATCAATCCATACGAGATGGCTTTACGAACGTCCAACCCTGCGGCGAATCGTAAGATTAATATCATATTACCGCAGTACTTTTATTCAAATTCGAGTAATTGCGACGAAAACGCAATTAGATCCCGTAATAAACGACTGCGCGCTTAGAAAGTCAAATGAAGATATTAAAGATTATCGACAGATTGTACGACGTGTCGCGTCGTTTTAACATAAAATACATTACATATAAAAAAATCATCGACATATAATATCCATGTATAATATAATGTCGAATCATAATTTATAAAAGTTTCTATACAAACTTCGAGACATTTGCGTACGACCGGACAGAATTCGGATTCGGAATTCGGACAGTAAATCAAACCGATTTCGTTATACTATTTCAACGGCTTATCTTTTAATTATCGGCTACCGTTTTTCCGTATGAGTCCCAGATGCACGAGGCGGACGAGCAATAACAAATTAACAGTAAATTATATTAATAAATGTGTTTCTTGCAGCGGTGGGCGCTCCGCCCCGCCCTTCGCGGCCCTGCCCCGGTAACCGGCCTTAATTCGTTTAAAATAATACCTGTAAATTGGTTCTACAACCTAATTACGAGGCCTAGTATTATTTTGGCCTTTTTTCGGGGCCTCGGTCTCGAACCTGTTCGGTCCACCGCACAATTCGCAGCCGAAGGGCACCTTTGATTAACGAAACGCGGATGATGAACACATTGTTTATATTCGCAATTATTTTTTGATACCCTTCGCTCGGTAATAAGACGCATGCCATAGGAGAGGATCGTATTTGTTTTTGTCTGTGGGTGAATTAAATAAGTAAAAAAAATGTATCTCGCTGTGAATGCAGCTGCTGCTTTTGTGTGTGATGGTTTTCGAAAAACGTTTGTGAGGTTGCAATTTCACGGGTTTAATGTGTGTTATTTGCTTAATCGAATAATCTGTTCGGGAAAATCTTGATGAGATTTCTAATATTTTTAAAAATGTGAGCTTTTTCATTGCTGTTTTCGATGTAAAAACTAGTAGGTTTGTATAAATCATATTTTCCGGTTAATTTGATGCATTTGCGATATTTCAAAATGTTTTTCTCGTAATTAAAAGCCGTAAATGCTAATTTAAAACGCATTACGTTTTACACTCGTATAAATTGTATGAGCGCTGATAAGTACCGGTAAGAGAGCATGCATTTCCATTAATACTGTTTGTCTAACAAGTGACTATTTGAAATTAAACAGTTGGTTTTACGTGTTGTAAATGATTCAGTGAGACTTTATACGATTTAATATTACACAGATAATTTTATGATTGAAAACGGTCATTTACAATTTCAAAAACCGGAATGACCTGAAACATGAAAACTATTAAACTTTCACATACAAAATGATTGATTATTATTTCGAATTTGTTTTCATTCAATCAAAAAATATTTTTTACACCAAGTATCATTAGCACAAACAACATTTTTCCCAATCGATCATCTAAAAAGGACACCACGTACGCCTTGGGATTAATTACTCCGGCTCGCACATTAACACACATTCTATTCAAATTAACATTCGGTTCACACGTTCCTTTTGATGAATATCTCGATTACATAATCGCGATATCGAAAACGAAATCGTCACAACAATCCCATCTAGATAACCGATCCGAGCCCACAATAAATAACAACACGATAAGTCATAGGAGGAAAACACGCCCAACGTTCACACTTCCACACAACAAACCAACCCCACAAACCGAACATCAAACACCAATATTTTTACCAAACAGTTGACAAATCGTATACGTTTAATCCACGTATGTAAATATCGTAATTTTTTATCCCCCGAATCGCCGGACTCGTCCCGGCGCGCATAAATCATACTAACGCCGGATAATTTCAAATAGGTGCCTTCGCCTCTATTAAAGGCCGTAAATCATCGTCCCAATGAATAAATTAAATTATATAAGAGTGTGTAACTCGTCAAGACGACTTTTGGTGGACGTTTTTGCGTCGCTCCGGGGCCAACAACGCCTCGGAGTTGATGCAAAGCACTTCTCCTTTTGTGAAATCAAAATTTCCGTTTTGTATTCACATTGTGTGCGGTTTAATATGTTTGGTATAAATCAAAAGTTCGGATGCGGCTTTTTTTCGGGATTGACATGTATTGACGTTATGTGTTAATTGTAATCGGGCGAATTAACCGTTCGAAAAGAATTAATTGCGGAGCGGATCGCCGTTTGCATGCAATAAAACTAATTGCGATGCTGATAATTGCGGTCGGGGTACATTGTTGGTTTTTATGGCGTGCAGCTTTTAATTATGTATAAGCTCGTAAAAAGCGTCGGACTTCATTTAATAATGGCGCGCGGATTTCACGGAAATTAATACATTTATATTGGCGTCGGATTTGTTTGCGTCGTAAATTTGCAATAACGTTTTATGAACATAATCGTTTATTGTCATTACACGTAATGACGTTCAATGGCGAGCGGCTCCGAGTAACAAAGTGAAAATTGTGTTTTGCGTTTTGGTCCCTTTCGCTTTTGAAAATATTGTTCTTATTGTGAAAATAATCGATTATGAAAGTGTTTAGGATATTCTTTAAGTTTGGCTAAAAGATTATTCGAATTTTAACTAAATGAAAATCACTTTTATTCATAATGTTAATTAGATGTTGAAGAATATAATAACCACAATTTTTTATGCTCGAATTCTAATTGACTCTCCTTTCATAGTAGATCATTATGAAAATTGATCAATTTAAATTTATCGTCACATAAACCTTCGAATGAAAAATAATTTTCAGCAAAATATTTAAAAACGCCCTTCACGAGTTCATTATTTTTTTTATAAGCTTTCGACAGTATAATTCAATAAAAAATTCCCCAAGTAAGTAGACAAGCTTTCACTAACATAATAAAAATTTAAACCATGTCTAACATACCACATCATGACGATCACCTAAATTGAGCGGTACACAACATGATCAATTAATAAATAAGCACACATCTTAAAACGAAAAAAAATCAATCAAACAAACACTATTCTGCAATGTACATCATACAAACCACACATGAAGATGATTCAATTTTTTCAACATAACATACAACCTTAACACGCGCATCACGTATTCACCACCTCCGCCAAAAACCCCCAAACACCGAAACACCTGAAACGAATCGAGCCCATCTGAAAAAGCAGAACCGAAAAGCCAACTTTCCCGGTATTGACACGCGCTGAAGAATCGGAGGTTTTTGTTTCCGTCCGTTTTTGCCCCCGTCCTCCGAAGAGTAATCGCAGCGTTTAGTCGTGGCCATCGCTTCGGTTACGACACGACGACCGTTTAACATTTAATGGGGCTACCGGCGGCCCAATCGCTCTCTCATGATTGCAAAGTTATGCGAGCCGAGGTAATTTTATTATGCAAATGCGGCATTAAAGTGTTGCCAGACATAATCGATCAAAAACTTTATCGGCGATGAGCGCAGAGTCGGCTTTGTCGAGGAGGAAGCTCGACCGTTTTCAGATCGAGATTTTGATGTTTGGTTGTGTTTTGTTGTTTATTATTAGTACTGATCTTGGAAGATCATTCTGTTGTTTAATAAATTGTTATAAACGAATTGTCGATTGGAAGTCGGATGAAGGTGCATTTTGTATTTAGAACGTTTAAGCAATAGTTTCAATATGATGAAGTATGACAACTGTAAATATTTACCGGTTTTTAAAATAACTTGTCAAATTTTTCGAATCATTGATCATTCAATTTTTAAATTTGAACGTTTTTTTTATAACTTACTGGTTGTTTAATGTAATACAAAAACTGAACAATTTATTTAAAAATCGATTAGATATCTGAATGTTTGATACATCAATCGAAAGAGATTTAAACAGAGATTTTTTAAAAAATATTTGAAAACTTTGAATGTCGGTTATACAGGAAATATAAAAAAACTTTACTTTAAAAACTAATCATGCATTTTGAATAGTTTTCTGTTGATATAGAAGTTTTTATTTATATTAATGGATTAAAATACATAATTATCAAACAAAAAATAAGACTTATCTACCATGTTGCGCAAGTGCGAGATTTTGATTTTTTTCTTAAAAATCAAGATAATAATATTATAATAACTCTGAAACTATGATACTTTAGGTTTACAATTAGATTAAGGTATGTTTGGTTCAAAATGTTCCAAATAACATGACCTATCACCTCTTTAAAGCTTTCAGGCGACCTTTGTTATACTCTGTACAATACAATTCTTACATTGATTGTTGTACATTTTGATAAATTTTATTTTATTGATCAAAAATATGAATCAATCAATAACCGAATATAATATACGCCTTTTTTCTTCAAATTTTAATAACAAATTTTTCACCAAGCCACAGTAACTTTGACTCAAGATCGAATTGTTTATTCTTTTTTAAACCTCAGATTCTTCATCTATATTAAATGAAAACGAATTCAGTTCGCATCTCCTTAAAAAAACGCGCTTTCGAAATCGAAGAAAATTTCACAGAGCGCCGACCAATCTTCGACTGTGGTCGACCGGGGTAGAAAAAAATTCCAACACCCCCCGTCGCTGGAGCACGTCCCCGGTTAAGGATATCACATTAATTATCGGCAGCCTGTATAAATGCATCATCAGGACGAGTATGATCAGCGTTTAACTTAACCGGCCGAGATTGCTATCTTCACGCCGTCGAACAATTTTCATCGTGCGTCGATAAGTAATTTATTTATAAGAAGGAGGCGTCTCGGCTTCGAAATCGACCGGATTTAATAATGATCTCTTTCGCGGACGGAATCCGCGGCGGTAATTAACTGCGACAAATCGACGGGTTGAAGATTTTGTTTGGGGTTTAATTGAATATTTCCTCGGATTTAACACAGTGGGAGTCACGTAACGTTGGAGGTTTTCGTTGTGGATTCAAAAGCGATGTCGGACAACCCAGTTTCCGAGAATCGCCAAGGTTCTTGGATGACTTTTCGATTCTCGCGCAACTAAACGGGTTGACGAGTCTATTAGTGCGAGGACAATGTAAGAACGGAATTTTTTCTCCGTATTTTCGTTTACGACAATAGGTCACGAAACATTGTTTCGATATGTCGATGCGAGGCTTGGTAGATGGATAGTCGGAGTTTTTAAACCTTTGAACTTTGAAAAATATTAAATTTATTAGCACAGAGCAATGAAAATACTACAATTGTAATAAATACAAGTCAATTGGTTGTCGTACAAATTTAGTATAATCGTCGTGAATAAATGGAAATTCAGAGGAAATCTTTTGACATGAAATAATACTGAAGTCCTGACTAGGGTTGTCATTACATTATTATATTCATGTCGGTAAATGACCCAAATAACAGTTCAATATTTATCGGCAATTATTTTTATTATTTCGAATATTTTTGAAAAGTGTTGCTTTTTTTTCGGAAAATATTTTTTGGAAAAGTCGGTTTTTATAAGTGTAGTTTTTTTTTTTTTAATACTTTTGGTTCTACGCTTTTTTCATTTTTTTGTTATTTTATGACGGTTTTCATTTGAAATTTAATTTATTGGCAAACCAGTAATTAGTAAAAAAAATACCAGTTTACTGGTAAATGAAAATTATGATAAATCTGACATCCCTAGTCCTGTCAAAATACCATGCACGTATACTATGACTTTTTATATGGAATTCTTTCAACACGGAAAATTACTTCGGTCCCTTCAGTTTTATGTTAAACGTTTTTCACTGTATAATATAATATGTTATCTATCTAATTGTAAGAATGTATGAGATCAAAGGAATGAAAATTTGACCAGTAAACCATTTCCCATGAACTATTTGGATGAAAGATGGATACGTAAAGTACTAAAATGGTATCTAATTGTAAGACATTATTAAAGGTAATAAAAAGGATGATAGGATGATGTATAAAATTAAAATTTTTCAAGATACATAAGAATTGAAAAATATTTAAAATATTTCCACCCAATAGTGGATGTTGATGAAGATAACACAAATCGAAATTGCTTACAAAATACAAAAAAAACTTTGTTCGAAAATTTATATCCGCGTGAATCTTTTATGCATTCATTTTCCAATGTTTCGAGAGTTGTGCGAAAGTCGTAAAATTTTCATATAAACGCAGGCTCGTATTAATCGAGTCGAAAATTGAACATTATACATTTTCATCACGCACATCGCCGAGAGTGTTAATAAACTTGATCGATAATTTATGAACGTTCCGTCTCTCCGGTGCGTTTGGAAATTTATTTTATAAAAATCGTATTCGCCCGCGACGGAAGACATATGTATTCACGTCGTTAAAAACAGTTGTTGTTTTTGTTTTTTTAGTAATGCAGCGACTCAAACGTTTCATAATTAAACGGGTTACCATTCGAATGGGGCTTTGTTGTCGGAGGAAATATCGACGTTATTTCGAGTTGATTGAATCGATCACATAAATATAAATTTGTCAAAATGAGGCATCATTAAAAAGTCGAGTTTTTAATTAAAATTGTTTAATTTATTTTTGGTTTGGTGGTATTGCGTTGAAGTCAAAATTTAAAATGGAATGATCTGTAAATATCATTTAATTGAGAATATGTAACGAAAAACTTTTTTTTTATATTTAAATTCTGTTAATGAGACGCGGTGATGTTTTCAATGAAACCTCCGTTTAGTATTAAGCCATTTATTTTAATGAAATCAATATGAAAAAAATCATTAAGAAATTTAATTTAAGTACCTATAATGTATTTTATCCGTTAAAATACAAATTTGTTGATAAATAATATACACACCTAAAGTAAAAGATTACTCAAACAAGCAATGGTGGATTCGCTTTACTAGGGATTTGAGGTGCCAAAATTTTTCTGGCGCCCTAATTACATATATAAATATACAGATACGAACTCTAAACTTACCCCCTCTCTCTATCACAAAAAAATCATTAAAATTGAAAAAAACTAGCACTCGGGCAAAAAAATTATCGTTTATTATTAAAAAATAAAATTTGTTTTTGCGCAAACTCCTTTTCTTTTTCAGAAAGTGATTCGAATTTCGTGATGTCTATTGGATTTATATTAAAAAAACTATAATAATTCATCAAAATGATAGGAGCTCTTTTTCCAATTGGAGACCCCGAGTTGAGAGCCTCCATCGCCTATAGATAAATCCCCCACTGCAAACAAACTATTATACTAATCCAACTCAAATCCCCATAAACCACCAACTCCCATTTTCCGCACATCGACTTTTTCCCCCCACATACCGCGACCCATCGCTTACAAATAACTCAATCTCAACCGAGCCGTTGATTGGTGACGGCGATGCACCGCGGTGCATCGCAATGCGCTCTTTATCATTTGCGCTGCGTACGCGCAACGCCAATTAGCCGCGGACCAGCCGGACCGGTCGCGCTGTCGGGAACGCAATCATTGTCCCCGGTCTCATGTTTAAAGTGGTGGAAAAAATGGTATTGTCGTTTGGTATTGTCGCGGAGGACGTGCGCGCGCGGAGGACAAGGTTCGATGGTGTAATGACTGTGATGGGTGTTCTCTGGGGGTTCGGTGTTGCGCGGTTGGTGAGAAATGTAGGATGGTGGTGTATGGAGTGTCGTGAGGAGTGTTTCCGTGAAGGATGGTGTGTTGAGGGTTTTGTCGTTGGTGAGGATGGTTTTTGTGTTGAGAATGTGGTTTTTTTGTTTTGGTTGAAAATTGTAATCGAATGTGTATTTTAGTATGCATGAATTGTAAAAATATACGGCGTAAAGTATATTTTTTGTTATAGGGAATTTGTAGAGATGAAGATTTCCTTGTCGAAATAGTTTATCTAATATGAAACATTTTATTAAGAAGAAATATCTAACCTAACCCGAACTTTTTTATAATCGGCAACATTTTTTTTTTTTTAATTTTATATTTCTAAATTGTGTAGTTTACATACCCAAAATTTACTCTTTTCTCATTATTTGCAGTCCAAAAATTTTAATTTTCCAACATCTACATTTTCCCTCCAATAATTTTTTTGTCGTTTCCTTCAAAAACGTAAAAACGCCGTTTCACTAGTTTTTCATTTCAGAAACAAAAATTACCTTTCAAATAAGAATAAGATAATCTACCTTTTAAAATGTATAGATAGGAATGTCAGATTTATCAAAAAAAATTTTTACCGGTAATCCGGTAAAAATTCTAATTACCGATTTACCGGTAATTTTGAAAAAAAATAACGAAAAGCTGAAAAAACCGTACATCTACAAAAACAGATTTTTCCAAAAAATATTTTCTGAAAAAACACTTCAAAAATATTCAAATATTTTATAATATTTTGTCAGAACCGCAATATTATTATAATACTTTAGTAATCGATTCATCACATTAAGCCTTTTTTATGCTAAACGATTTTTACTGTATATGTTTTTCAATTTTACTTAGCAAGTTAGCAACGCCAAAACCACCCATTCAGCTAAACCTGACACCGACACATACAAATGTCATAAGCTGAAATTTCGCAGTCAATTTTGATTCTTCACGCATTCAATTTCTTATATTTCGATGAAGATCGCCCTCCCATCCGAAAAATTACAATAAATTGACGCAAGGAATCGATAGCAAGAAATGCTGACCCTAAAATCACTCCTGAGTGAAAAAATCTCAGAAAAAAGCAAAAAGGGCGTCTAATAATTTGGAAAAATTGTCAATAAATTTCATGTAATTTTATTCGGCATTTTTCGAGCTTTAAAAGTACCCAAGTCGCTATAGGAATATTTTTTTAAGATATCTGACGAAGTTTTAGCTCTCTAGATCAGGCTTGTCCAAAGTGCCACTATGGGGCCAAACTGGCCCCCAGTGCTCGCACGACTGGCCCCCACTTTTCATACATAACAATTTACGAATTTTGCTCTAATTCGAAGAAAATTAGTATTATTTTTTGAATTATTGAAGAATCGATTTTTTCAAGTACATCTGATCAAAATATATGTATTTTATCGTTAAATTAAAAAAAAAATGCAAATTGTGTTTTGCCGTGTTTGACCGTGTTTTGGCCAAAGTGGCCCTCGCATACCGAAATTTTGGACAAGCCTGCTCTAGATGTTATAGTTTTTTCTGCAAAAAACAAAGTTTAATTTTTCATAAAACATTGCAGACAGACAGACGGAGAAACTTTTGGTTTTATAATAGTAATAATATAGATAGATTCAAAATTAAAGATTGCACAATAAAATAAATAATCATATTTCAAATAGAAAATTTATTACAGAAAGATCATATAAATATTATCGATCCAATATTATTCCACAGGGAATGACAATAAGTATTTAATTCATCAACAATTTTGTGATCAGGGATTCAGTTTAGATTCTTTAGCAGATTGAAGTGCTTGTGTGATATAAAATTTAGCTAAACTTTGAGAGCAAAATTGGGATATATGTTGGCTGTAAGTATTTATTTGTCCGGCAACTATCATCGGATTGAGACGACCAGGTACTGGTGGGGGTCTGAAGATTTTGTTGAAATCTTCATCAGGTAGGGGTGGTTCATCTTTCGCAGCACGTACGGCATTCTCTTGGGTACGCTTAGCCATCGCCCGATGTTTATCTTGCTGTTGTCGTAATACTACTTGTTGATACCTATTGAATTTGATGGCTTCTTGATTAAGTTCGTCAACACGATCCATTAAAGTGCGTAATTGGCCTGAAATAAAAAAATAAAATGGTTATTTAATATAATTAACATATGATAAATAATCAGATGTTACGTTATATGAAAACAATAACCTTCTAATACTGAAGCTGTTCCCAAATCCAAAAATCTGCAACCATCCTCTTCTGGTACCATTTCAGCCAATTCAGACATCATTATGTTTGTGAGAGGAGAATTCTTTATTACTATCGGAACTTCAACGAACAAGGATTCAAAACCTATTTTCAAGTTTCGTAAAGCCTCAGGTGTGAAATCGTTTTCTTTATACATCGATATTGCCTACAAATAAAAAAACGAGAATTCTCAAATAACGTTTCCAAAAAAAAAAATCAAATGAACACAATAAAACATACTTGTGGAGTAAGCCTATAAGCTTTGAGTGTTAAAAATCCACGAGCCGACTTTTTAGTGTCATAAATAACGACGACACTCTCTTCAATAGAAGTTTGATAGTGATATTGTGACTCTAACAACGGCAAACTTAGAAAATTACCGACATCAGCACTTTGATACCTTGAAACAAACAAAACCAATAAACACACAATTCCGACTATACACAAACAGTTCATAGAATCTAAACAAAACGTAAAATACCATCCGACATGGAAATGATCAACATTGACACGCCTCAACCTGCGCATCATATCCAACTGATACTCCTCTTCATCCATACTGTCATCGTGCTTCGGGAAAGGGAAGCAGTTAGTGATTTCCAGCCTCTTGTCGACGACGAGACCCAAAAGGGCGCCTTGAGCAACCTCCATATTGCTGCACGACTCTTCATGACAATGCTTGACGATTTTCATCGCAGCCTGCAATTGAAACCGAAACGCATCAAGTCAGAGTTATGGAGACATATGGAACGCGAAGCCATGAAGCCAGCAAGAATGAGGTTATGTATAATTACCAATCCGTCGGCCTGGACATATGTCACCGCCGGTTCGGGTTCGGCGGCGCGTCTTTCGCTGCGCCCTGCCATTTTGATTGATTTTAATGTGATCGATAATTAATCAGTAATCAGCTCTTAAAATGAGCTTTGGCAGAATATGTGACGGATCGAAAGCCCGACACGCGACAGCAATGGCCGAACTGCAGAGTTGCCAACTTAAGTGGTTGTTGGCATTTTTGATTCGATTCCCAAACGTTTGTTCAAACGACACTTAAACATAGCAATAATAAAACGCATCGACAGTAAAACATTGGAAACTATAAGACAGATTTGATAATCGGATATTAGAACGAATGATAGTAAAACACACGACACTACAAAACCGAACGTTAAACAAATCCGCGAAAAATTTGGAAATGTTATAGGTACTTAAATATTTTAATTATTTAACCATAGTGTAGTCCTCTAACTACCCTAAAACTATTTGCGAGAGTGATTAATTTAAAACTGGGCAGAATTTTATTTCTAACAATATGATAGTATGTAAGTACTTATTGCAAATTTAATTTTCTAATTTTTCCATAGTCAATCCTCATGGCTTATTGTTAGTTTACAAAAATTATGTAATTGAGTGTAAATATTTATGATGAAAATATAATGAATAAATACTTTTCAAAACCTTTTGAAATCGATAATATGAGTTATGATATAACTTTTTTTTAATATTGAATTACTGATTCAATACATATTTTTTATTTAAATTCAAGATTGATAACAGAATAAAATAAAAATAAATGAAAATTAGAAACCAACATACGCATGATTTTCATTTTCCAGATTTTAATTTTGAAAATAGTAGTAATAAAAACTTTGTGGGTATTTCAAAGTTATCCATTACATTTTCGCATAAATATTTTTGTATTATCAATTAATCATCTTCCAGCGTCATGAATAAAAAACAGAGTCGTGAATACAGTATTGACCAGGAGAAATTGATACACAAAAAACTGAACGAATTGGAAAAACAGATGGAGAATGTAAGAAAGATTTGTTATCACTGAAGTAAGTATCGATTTTTCACTGAATTTTTTCAGATGAATAAAGAAAAAAGTATTAAAGTTTTGAAAGACCAAGTGATATATATGAAAAATTTGATCGAAAGATTGAAAGATGAGGAGATCATAAATTCGATCAGATTGGCTGAAGCTGAAAATAATTGGTTAGTTTTAAAAAAAGGCAACGGAGAAAAAGTAATCGAAGATCAAAATTTTACTGAAAAATTAGACGATAAACTGATTTATAAAGAGAAGTTTCAAAAAGTTCAAAAAGAGGTAATACTTTTGACTTATCAGATTTTATCTAAATTATTTCAATTTTTAATTTCATATAGATAATGGAAATATCAAAAAAATATTCAAAATTAGAAACAGAAATGTCCTATTTGAAAAATGTTAATGAAAATCTTTCAAATTTCAACGCGAAATTGCAAGATAAGGTATTTTATTTGAATATAAAATTATAATTATAATTTTTTTAATATTTTGATCAGTAAATAATTGATTTATTTTTAATTTCAGAAAAATGAAATGGAAAAAGCTATTGTTCAATTAGAAAGGAAACATGTAAAATTGATGAATGAAAAGAATGAGTTGATAACTAAAAATTATGAAGTTCTTTCAGAGCATGAAAAATGCATTGACATTAAGGCTGCATCGCAAAATTCAGTGATTATATTCTTGTTCAAATATCACAGGCATAGCCAGAGGGAGGAAGCAGGGGGCCCTGGCTTGAATGCCTTAAATTTACATACATATTATACTTTCATGAAAAATACAGTATATTTTAACTGTATAAAGTTTTTTTGCCCCCCCATTCCTAAAAAAATCCTAGCTACGACCATATTAAATGTAATATAATAAAAAGTGTAGGTAATTATTAATATTTTTAAGTTTATTTTCAGAGACAACCAAGTCAAGTCGATAGGTCTTCTCTTAATGGGTCCAAGGTAAAAAAGTTACCGGTAAGTTGTATAATAAGTTAGAAAAACGGTTGAATAAAAAGATTATTTTGTTAATTAAAAAAAATATATGTTTATAGCAAGAAACTCGACGCGTATCAAATAAGGTTGTGAAAAATATAGTCGGCGCAAAAGAAAAACGGTCGTCCGAATCATCTTTGAAAACAGTAACATTTTTATGTATTGAAATGAATGGTTATTTATTTTTAATTCATTAAAATAATGTTATTTTTTATTATAGGTGAAAAATGTAGTTGGCGCAAGAGAAAAACGGTCGTCCGAATCATCTTTGAAAACAGTAACATTTTTATCTATTGAAATAAATGGTTATTTATTTTGAATTAATTAAAATAGTGTAATTTTTCATTATAGGTGAAAAATGTAGTTGGTGCAAGAGAAAAACGGTCGTCCGAATCATCTTTGAAAACAGTAACATTTTTATCTATTGAAATAGTTATTTATTTTGAATCAATTAAAAAGTTATTTTTGATTATAGGTGAAAAATGTTGTTGGCGCAAAAGAAAAACGGTTGTCCGAATCATCTTTGAAAACAGTAACATTTTTATCTATTGAAATAGTTATTTATTTTGAATCAATTAAAAAGTTATTTTTGATTATAGGTGAAAAATGTTGTTGGCGCAAAAGAAAAACGGTTGTCCGAATCATCTTTGAAAACAGTAACATTTTTATCTATTGAAATAAATGGTTATTTATTTTGAATCAATTAAAATAAAGTTGTTTTTTTATTATAGGTGAAAACTCCAATTATCAAAAAAACGGTAAAACCGATTAAAACAGATTCAAAATTGATCAATGATCTTGCTGATCGCTATATAAGGACAAAAATGAGGCAGGAAATAGTGAAAGTATGTCATGATATTGAAACATGTAAAAATATGCAGAAAGTCTAGAAAGTAGTTGAGATGCTGTTGAAAAAGGACTTAAATTCGTGCTCTGAAAAAAAAACATTAATTAAAATTTTCGTCAAATGTTTGTGTTGTTAAAATATTATACATATTTTAATATTTTATGTAGAATGAAGCAAAATTTTAATACAATCGAAACGTGAATAAACAATTCAATTTTTTATAATTAATGATTAATATGAAAGGTAAAAATGTATTGAAAAACACTTTAAATTATAAATGAATAATTTACTGTACAACAAATACAAAATTATTTATAAAGAATTGGTGGTATGATTATATTTATATATAAATATTTAATAAGTATATATATTAAGTTATTCAACATGCATGTAACTGCAAAGCTCTGCAGTCAATGGACAACCATCGGGATGATTTTTAAAAAACCAACATTGTTTTTGGGCTAGTTCAGCATTTAAGTTTTTCTTATTTTTACTTTTGGTTAATTTATCAATGACCTCAGATTTGGTTCGAGGATATCTTAATTTAACATTTCCTGCAACTACTTCAAATATATTGTGATTGTTCCTCAATAATGTTTGTAATCCACCACATTCTTTTTTAAGTAATTTTAATAACTCCGATGGGATCAGTTTACTAATTTCATTCAAAGATAAACAACATCCAGAATTCCAGTGTCCATTTACTATATTTTTCTGGATTAATAAATGTGTAGATATCAGGTTAACTATCTCTTCTATTACATTCTTTTGTATTTTTGTACAGTTTCTAACTTTTTCTACTGATTCCCTTATTTTCATATTAGATGATATTTGATTAACATCATGTATTGTATTTTCATTATAACTTAAATTCCCTTTACATTTTTCATCGACAAATTTATATAATTTGACTAATCGTGATTTTGTTTCTTCTCTAGAATATGAACGAGTTGTTCCAACAAAACATGTTCGTTTTGTACTCGGTATTTTTAGCCGGTCAATTTTTGTATTTATACAGCATACGTCACAAATTTCTTTAACATATTCTAAATACTCATTATATTGACTTTTTGATGAATTTTGACGCTGATATTTTTGACCATCGAATTCATATGCACAACAAGGTAAAAGAAAGAATTTACAATCGTAAGAGCTGTTAGCAGCAATAACGGGAATCCAAGGGGTGAGTTCGTCAGAATGATTTCCAATAATCCAATCTGCATCCTCGAGAACATAATTTTTTGAAGGTATTATAGTTTCCACCTCTAGTTTGACAAAATTCGGATACATGTCCCAAATTCCTCTTTTTCGTACATCTAAACCTTTTCCAACATGACCTTCGCTGCACAAAATATAAACCAACAATCCGTTACCGCAACCCAAATCCACGAATGATTGTTTGTTATAATTTCCAGAATATTTTTGCTCAGCTTTCCACAACAAAAGCAAATAAGTTGCTATTGCAACATCTTCATAAACAAATTTAGAAGGGTCAGTAGTTTCAGGCCAAATCTGTTATTTAATAATTTATTATTCGTTTATTGAATTAAAATCTTATTATTTATCAAAAAAAAGACGAACCTCAACAATGTTTTTACCATATTTCAATTTAAGTTTATGATATAAATCATTGTAGTCCTCGAGAGAAATTAAATTCAATGATCCATCAGTCATCCCATTTTTATTGGAAATATCAGAAGATGCCCACTTTAATATTTTAGGAAGTAGTTTTTCATTTAACCATTGTATCGAAGCATCTTCAGGAGCGTCTACAAAAAAACTGAGAATTAAGTCAACGTAAAAATTGCTAAATGTCAAAGGAAGAGTACTCTTATACATACCAAATGGAGTTTTTAATATAATTTCATTTTTGTTAAGAATTAAAGAATAAGGATATTCAGGACATAGAAGGAACTTGTCAGTTTTTTCCGATATATTAATAAAAGTAGCTATATTTGAATATGTATCTAGTAATACAAGACGATAGGTGTTCTTATATTTCACATTTCTAGGCAAAAGTTTTTGTATAATCAAATATATATGTAAGGCACAACTTTTAGAAAAGTCTTCTCGAAAATCTGCTTCAAATTCATTTTCATTCATGAAAACACTATTTTCGAAATTTATACCCAATATGTCTTCGAATTTTTCCGATGAAAGTAATTTATAGTCCAATTGAAATAAAGTTTTAACCAAATCACAAGATAGAAAACTCGACGGAAGTAATCTGAATGTAAACAATTGCAGAACTCCACTTAGTCTGCGATTAACAACGTGCGAGTTTTTCAACCAAATGTTGATTGCTTTCCAAAATTGCCGAGGATCAGCAGACATTTCAAATAATATTTTATAGAACCTCAAAATAACACCATCTTTAATTTTCTAACCTCAAATTAGAAACGTCATTAATAATCAGAAACGTCAATTTTTTTAGCAATGGCAACACCTTCAAAAAATTATAAATTAGCCATTTTAAAATTGCACAAACTCAAACTTTTTAACGAAAAAAACATAATGTTAAAGATTAAATATTTTAAAATAAATTTCTAAAAAAAAAATCAAATAAAACATTGGACATATTTATATTTGTTATGTGCATTGTTGTTGAAGTAAAGTTATCTTCGTCGGCGTCCGTTGTGCCTCTCGATCATGTTTGTTTACATGAGTAAAAAAGTAAGAATAACTTATTTATTTTGTATTATTTTAATTCTCGTAAGTATTACGTATATTATACGCATGTCGCTCGTTAATTTTCGTAATCGTGCATATTTTATTTCACGATCAAATACGTGAATATCGAGCAAGTCGTGAGTTTCATATCCCGTTACTATAGCTACTACATTCGTAATTTTCTAATGTCATGTCATATATGTAGTTATTTGTATTGAAAACTTTTTCCTTTATATTTTATGTGTTATTAAATTCATAAAAAAAATATGTTAATTCAGATTGCTATACCGAAACACACATCAGTTAGTTGTTTAGCATGGAATCAACAATCTGGATATATAGCTGTCGGTGGGGACGATGGGATGTTGAAAGTTTTGAAATTAGAATCTGGTAAGAATTTGACTAGAATTTTACGCAGTATAAGTTTTATTTTTCTTGTTAGAAAAACTTGGTTTATAATTTATTATCAATTATCAATTATCAAATAGGTGGAGGCGGAAATTTATCTATGAATCTAAGTCTTGAGGGACATTCTGGTCAATTACAAGTTGCCACTTGGAACGAAATTCATCAAAAACTCACCACTAGTGATCAACACGGTGTTATAATCGTATGGATGTTATACAAGGTAAAATTAGTTTAATAAATTAAGTTTTATTAATTAAGTATCTGAAATATTTATTCTATTTTAATAATTAGGGATCATGGTATGAAGAAATGATAAATAATCGCAATAAATCAACAGTCAGTGGAATGGCTTGGAGTTCAGATGGCCAAAAAATATGCATAGCATACGAAGATGGTTTATCTCGTTTATTTTTGTTAATAATTTCAATTGACGATTTTATATAATTTATGTATTTATTAGGTGCAGTTATTTTGGGTTCTGTTGATGGATCTCGAGTTTGGGGTAAAGATATTAAAGGCCCAGGGCTTAGTGCTGTCCAGTGGTCTCCTGATAATTCTTTACTATTATTTGGATTAAGTACAGGAGAATTACATATGTATGATAATCAAGGAAGTTATGCTGTAATTTTTTTTTCTCTTTTTTGATTTAATACACATCTTTTAAATAGTTATTCAAACAAAAATTTTCTACATTTATAGATGTCGATACCAATTCAATGCACTTCTGTTCCGTCTCAAATTGTTGGATTAGATTGGTACTCTGGACAGACTTCACCGGAAAACCCATCACTGGCTATATGTTATAAAAATGGACGAATTCAACTCATGAAAAATCAGAATGATGATAGTAAGTTTTTACCAATTCAATTACTTAAGAATACTCACATTCGATTGAACCATTTCTTTATGTTTTATTTTTTTATTATAGATGTAATCATAATCGACAGCGGACTGAGAGCTGTGAGTTGTCGATGGAATCATAACGGTACAGTTTTAGCAGTCGCTGGAACGAGCAACGATGATTCTAATGCTGTACAGTTTTTTACACCGTTTGGAGAAGTCTGTATTCAATTATCATTTTAATTTTTTGTTTCAAATCCTTTTTTATTTATCTCACATATAATTTTAGTTACTAAGGACATTGCGTGTTCCTGGCGGAGAACTCAAAGCATGTGTTTGGGAAGGAAAATCACTGCGTGTTGCAATTGCAGTTGATTCTTTTATATATTTTGCAAATGTTAAACCAGATTATAAAAGAGCTTATTATGGAAACACTTTAGCATATGCTTTCAATCAAAATACAGTCACATTTTGGGATACATCTTCGAATCAGGTATATAATAAATTGTTTCTTAATTTTTTCAACATATTCAAAATAAATAAAAATACTAATAATTCTACAATGATGAAATTTTAATTTCATCATGAAATATTTCTTAAATCACTCGAACAAAAGTGTATTTATTTTGAATATATAAAACTCTCAGTATAAATGTATAATCAATTTCTAGTCTTGGTTGAATCATATATCCAATGTGGTCGACATGTGTGGAGTGAATGAATACTGCGTAATCGCTACCACTCATTCTTTGGTGGTGTTTAATCAACAAGGCATTCAGTGCGATGGTCTGTGAAACATTCAAGAGTGTTTCTAATTTATTTATTTGCACCAATTGCAATATATTGGGTTGTGGTTTTTTCTGCTACACATTTCTATCTTGCACATCTTTCACATTCTTTTACTTGCTTTTTTAATTTACTTCATGCTGATATATCTTTTAAACATAACGTTTAAACTTTTACCCAATTTTTTTATTCTTTTAAAAAAATATTTATTTGTTGATTAGAAACTAAAATTTCAATGGTTAAAAAAATTGTAGTCGGTTTTGGTTGCACAATTTTGTATATCGAAAAAAGGGTAGTTAGATTTTTGAAATAATTCAAACATTCTTAATATGTTTTGATTTAACGTATAAATAAATTTTACAGCTAAGATTACTCCAATGGAAATATTTTATGTCTGTATGAATTCTAACGGAATAATTTTTGCTGCATCGAAAGACTGTTTTATGTCATGGTCTTTTTCGACAGTCAAAGGACCAGGTATTTATTTGTATTATAACTATCTTAAATAATTTATTTCTATCGATAAGTCTATTATTTGGTTATTTCTATTCTAAGGTACAAAAGAACAAATATTCTATTCTGATGGTACACCTTGCTTAGGAGAATTTCAAACATCTCAAGATCCTATTTGTTGTATTGCATGCTCGGACACTATGTTGTTGATTGCCCGTGAATCAGGAGATATACTATCATACACGATAGATGATTTGAAAAATAGTCATAACTTTAAAATGGTCAATAAGCCATATAAGCTTGCCATAAATTCTAACTCAAGGTAATATAATATTCAAAAGTTTATCAATGTATGGATATTTTATTTTTGCGAAGATGTTTATTGAAAATATTTAATTTTTAGTAAATTTGGTGTTATCGATTGCTTGGGTGGTTTTTATATAATAGATATAGATAATAATTTTTCCACAATCGTCAATCCCCTTAGAAAAGATGTTTGGGGGATGCAATGGGCTACAGATAATCCTCAACTTGTTGCCGTGATGGAAAAAGCTCGCTTATATGTTTTAAAAGGTACTGAACCGGAAGAGCCATTACCTGCCAATGGATATTTATGCCAATTTCAAGTACATACTTTCATTTTTATTTAATACAAATTTTTATAAACTTAAATTGAAAAGTATGTATTACCATTAAATTTTTTTATTTAAGGAATTAGAAATAATTTGTGCAAAACTATCAGAAATTAGTGAAAGGGGAGGATCTGAATATATAGTTAAACTAGAAGTGAAATCTCTCAGAGATACTAAACAATTAATAGAAAAAGTTGGTCTTAAGGAAGCTGAAGCTTTTATCCAAGATAATCCTCATCCAAAATTATGGTTTGTTTATTTTTTTCTTCTAATTACCTTAATATTGTCAACATTCCAAATTAATGTGTAAAATTATTAGGCGCCTATTAGCCGAAGCTTCTCTTAGAAAGCTTGATCTCACTGGTGCTGAATTAGCTTATGTTCGTTGTGGTGATTACTCTGGCATTCAACTTGTTAAAAGACTTACTGCTTTAAGAGGAACTGCTCTAAGATCTGCTGAGGTTTTAGCATGTTTTAAGCAATTTGACGAAGCAGAAAAAATATATTTACAAGAAGATCGAAGGTTTGTTTACATTTCTCATTTTGAACGAAAATCTTTGTGAAATTAAATATTTGAAAAACCCCGATAAAATGAGAGGTCAATTTTATGCGTTGATTTCATTATTAGGGACTTGGCTATTGCCTTGAGACAAAAGTTAGGCCATTGGTTTAGAGTTGTAGAACTTTTGAAAATGTCCACCACTACTACTGAAGAACAATTAAAAGAAGCATATAATAATATAGGTCACTATTATGTTGATAGACAAAACTGGTAAGTACATGTACGATTTATCAGCCAAAATTCAATGTATTATTTTGTTATTCAAATTTTGATGTTGTAGGACAAATGCCAAAGAATATTACACAATGGCTGGAAATCGAGATGGTCTGATAAAATGTCATATTGCTCTGGATGATTTGGAAGCATTAAAAAATCTAAATATTGGTAGTCCTAAAAATAGAAGCTCTGCCAAAGTATATATTTTTCTCAATATTTATTTTTCAATGAAAATAATATTGGAAAATTAACAATTTTTTTTCCAGGAGTCTAAAGTTAGAATAGAAAAGAATACAATAATCAATAGTAGTATACCTATTACTTTGGATTCAGCACTTCAATTAAAAAATTCTGGAAAATTTTCTCAAGCAGCTTCAATTATTTATAAAGTATAAATAAATTTGGTTATATATGAATCATTAAACCATAAAATTGATTTTTGTTGTAATAAATATATTTTTCACAGTTAGCTGAAACAACCAATGAAGACAGATGTTCTCCGATTAAAATGAAAAAACTTTATATTTTAGCTGGACTTCTTTATCAAAATGCATCTGGTAAAAATAATAGACTGATAGATTATTTATATTTTTTTAAATATTCATTACTTTTAGATATAATATATAATTTTACAGACTCTGCTAATGCCGAAAATTGTTGGCAAAAAGCTGGATCTTGGCATTGGCTTTTATTAGCTCAAGCTGGAGCTGTATCAGGACAAGAAAAAGCTTTACGTGCAGCAACCCGATTGAGAAACAGACGTCCTTCTCCTCCTCCAGGACCTGCCGCTCCTGCTACTCTCGCTTTAGCAGCTGCAACGGCTCGTGCTTTTGCTACTTGTTCTGAGGCTTTTGTTGAATTAGAAGCGCTACCTGTAGGTGTCCAAAAAAATGTTTTTTTTTTCATCAAATCACAACTGCAATTATTAAAATTGCCAATTTGTAATTTTTAGGATGGTGGGGTATATGCAGACCTAGCTGTTGAAATATTTAACAAACATGTTCCGATTGATCCTAAAGTGAACAGAGCTGAATGCACCACATGCAACGCAATGGTTTCAGATTGGTAAATTTTCATTGAAAGTTTTATATGTATGTAATATAAATTTCGAAATGTAACTTTTTTTAATTTTCTTTAGTGCAACAAAATGTCAGAACTGCAATACTGAATTTTCTGGTTGTGCCATTAGTGGAAACTCTATTCACGATCCTCAATTGGTGTGGATTTGTAAACAGTGCAAAAATACAGCTGCACAGCAGGAAATTGTTTTACGCCAAACTTGTCCAATTTGTCACACAATGATCAAATAACTGCCTTTTTAATATTAATTATTATGAATCGCACGTTTTGTGCACTTAATTTGATTTCATCGCATTTTTCGAACTAGTGTTGTTATTGTACATTTAGATATTTATTGATTTAGACGTAATTAAGATATTTTTGACCTTAGTGAAAATGTGATATTTCGACACTCTCTTGGATGAATATGTCGTAGTTAATTCATTAGATAAGAAACAAGGTAATTTTAAACATCCATTGCAATTACAAGTACATATGTTGTTTTTTTCTTTAAGATAAATATTTAATTCTAATGTATCTCATTTTACTAACAATCAGTTCGCTAGTTTATTTTAGTTTATTTATAAACATTGATTGATTTATTTCATTAATTTTTCATCTCTATAAAAGTACAAATATAAATTTTCAGATTAATTATAATTGAAAATCATAGTATGACTCGAATTTGCATGTCATACATGCACATTTTAATCTTAAGTTAGTTGAAATAAGATAAGGCAAATAAATAAAACTCAGAATATTTACTAATGGTTTGATTTACAAAATTAATTTACAGTTGCACCTATATTATACATATAATTTTACATAGTTACATCACTTGAACCTGAATATGTTATAAATAATACGTTTCGTTTCAAAATGATTACATCATTTGATCGTATCGAAAATATAGATAACTTATTGATACTTAATAAATGATTTATTACAACCTTCGTCTGTTATGTCCATATGTGTTACTTTTTAATACAAAATGCATTACAAGTCATTAAACGTCTATCAAAATAAATATATGTGTAGTATAAATGCATGCAGAGCATGGACTTGTTTCGAAAATATTAACATTTAAAATGCAACAATCATGATTATCAGAAACAGCACTTTACACTATGATTTGCGTATTATATTTATGAACAATTAATTTTCAATGGAGTGAAATAAATTGCGATCACCGCCATCGAATTTGGTATAAAATCTCACATTAAAACTAACTTTTCGAATGCAACATTTATATATTTTAGCTTCAAGTGAGGATCATTAAATGTACATTCAGTCGAATCTGGATTCATTTTTAGAAGGATCAGATTTTTTTCGTCGACTTCCAATGATGGAATGCATATTATCAAAATTTAAATAGTCAAACATTTATCGCATGCACAAGTAACATTTGCGACTTATTTCAATAACAGCAGTTAAAAAATGTTTTATTATTATAAATAATAAACGAATTCAGTTCTATTAATTCTACTGATTTTGATAAGTCTTAGTAATAACTACATGAATTATAATTTATTTGAAGTCATTTTTTATGTTGAAAATTCAATCAACAAATTTTTTTTTAGAAACGTAAAACATTTATTTATATTCATTTTTTTTTTAAATTAAAAACATGTTTGAAATAGAAAAATGACAATTTCGTTATATTACGTGACTAAATTTTGACAAATAATATGACAAAGTTTTGAAACGTTTGTAAAAATACAATGTGAAATGTATTTTAAGTTTTATTTTAAATTTAAATAAAATACATGCAAATTCATTTAAGAGGTTCTATCTACTACAGGTAAATAAATTTTAAACATAAATCACATGAATTTTATAAGTTCTTAAAGTATATATAATACAAGATAACACAAAAAAAAATGGAAAGTATTTTGTTCGACCTAGGACAGAATTAAAAGGAGTGTAGAAGTTTAATAAGTGAAAAATTTAGAAGCTGAAATAAAAGTTTGATAATGAAGCTTTTGTTTCCAAAAAAGGAAAGAGTGTATAAAGCTTTTAACGATTATTTCATTTTACGAAACCTGCTTTTACCGCTTCATCGGTGGAAAAATTCAAAGCGTTATCGATAATCAAAAACAGTTCAGGCGGGTGCGGTATACGACCCGATTCCAGTTTCGACCAAACCGGTATATCATTCAAAGATATTTCAAACGCACCCGAAGAAACTAACTGACCCTCAATAGTGTTAGACAAGAAGAACAGCATCATACACGCATACAACTTATTTTCCATGCACCACGTCCACCATGAAGGGGCGCCTCGATTGATCATGCCGAATATTTGCGTATTACTCAATATGCAAACGATTAGTATCATTTTGGCAACTCCCTGAAATAAACGTTCAGTAAATTTATATCATTAAAACAGTTTATATAAACAATAGGGTAAGTGTAAATGCGATACTTACGATGAATCTAGACAAATACATTTTGATACCAGGCGGTTCGTAGTTTGCACCGTAAACGGATATATCTGGATATTTTTGCTGAATTATTCCCGCATAGTCGTCGAATACTTTACGATAACCGCAAGAATAACTAAAATTTATAAAATAATAAGTAAAGTATAGGTATCCACCGAAATCGCGTAAATTGAAATCGCGTAAAAAAAGTGTATGTACCCATACAAAAAATGAGATAGGTTCCAAGGCAAAAAAAAAACGCGCAAATTGAGACAAGAAGTCTATACTAAATGGGAAGATTGGTTCAGGAAATCGCGTAAAAAAAGTCTAACAAAAAATGAAGTTAAATTAAAATAAGATTAAAAATATAATAAAATATAAGTATTTTTACCATTTGTATTAATATTGATTAATTAATAAAAAAAATTGTTTGCTTGACTGCGTTAAAGTGAAATTGTGAAAAAAAAGTACCGCGTAAATCAGGGGATACCTAATCGCGTAATCTTATTATAGATTTTATAATTGTAATTCAACCCTTTGAACTTTATATAAAACTTCAAATTCAATGAATTAATGAAATTTTCGATGAATATTATGATAATGGTCTTAATAATATTTTACAATGGTTCAAAAGGTTTAATTTGAAGTAAAAAAAGATTGAATTTCGGGTAATCTATAGCATCATCCTGCACCAAATTATATTAGCAACATCTAGACGTGTTTCCCTTCCACTTTCCTTTTAGAAAAACTGAACGTAGGGGTTGGTTGGGCGAAGGCCGCATTTCTTAGTCAGTAAAACTATACGCATTTACTTAATGCCGCATGTCTCACAATCAGTCAGTCAAAAATCTGAACGTATTATTCAATCAGGTATTCAGATCAAAAATATTTTATAGATGTCACTATATTGACATGGTGCGGGGTGATAGCATAGTGCCCCTTGAATTTGAAGTTTAAAAATTTAATTTGAAATTCAAAACCTGTATTGATATGGTACATCGACTGATCAACATAAAATCATACAATCCATATATTTTTCAAAAATGATAGATAATGCATTTGAAATGAAATGAATTAAATTTGAAAATCAGATTAAAATCCAAAAGTAAAGATGTTAATATAGAAAAAGTAAGATTGGAATTTGGATATTGAGCCATGAAGTATGCATAAATTATACCAATATAATATGTTGACGGTGAGCCTTCCGCCGAGAGCGTGGGGCGGTATAGTATCGGGTGGGCCTCCGCCCCCCGCCTCGACGCTGCCCCCGTAATGGGCCCCCATCAGGACCCCCATTACGGTAGCTACTAGCAACGCCATCGCCGATAACGACCTCATGTCGACCGTGGACTGACAGACCGAAAATGAAAATGACAATCGGCGAAATCCACCGAAACGTCTCGCATTATCTATCTTCCCAGGATTCGTAATGGCCGTTTCGAACCTGCTCCGTATTCGCGATTGTGCTATTTTAAGTGATTCGTATGCTGTTCCGAATATTTAAAACGTGAGTAAGAACGTTTATGTTGTTTAAAATAGGGTTCCTAGACGTTTGAGAAAATGCCACTAGCGCACACGACGCTAGCATACACAACCCTTCAATACCGAGCGTAGAATGTAATCGAAATAGTACAATTAAAATAAATTCATCATCATTGTCGACCGGTTTAGTGCCCACTGCAGGACAAGGTCTCCCCATCAAATATTGGGGGTCTAGGCTATATACCTTATCCGAGAGCCAACCTCGTAGCGATAAGGGACATGTACCTTCTAAAATAAATTGTAAAGCATTAATTGAATCATTTAACCATTAAGTATCTAGTCCACAAATTGTCTTTGAACGGGTAAATGATGGTCTTAGCATTCTACATTTATTTGAAAGAGAGTTTTTAGGTACTGATGATCTTGCATCTTTGCCGCTAGTTACATTCTTTTCAACGATAAAGTTTCTTAACCTCAAACACGCACCAAATAGCAAAGAGGCTAAGTTTCGAAGACTATCCTTTTATACTTCAGCTGAAACTTTATGTTTAAATGATCGACGAAAGATCACACCACGTGACCGTTTCATTTGAGACGATCCATAACGAAAGAGTTAAATGACATAAGAAACGAAGATGTCGGTGGGCGTTAACGTCGTGTGCGTTCGCGTCGTGTGAGCAAGTATCATTTTTAAAACATCTGGGAATCTTTTTAATAGACGGAGAATGTTTTATTTTGGGATAAAATAAGCATATGTTAGAAATTTAAAAATTTTGATTGAAATTGGGAAGTTAATGAATTTGTTTTGAAATGTTGGTATACCGTTTCTCGAAACGTCAAAATGTCACTTTGAGGTTAAGTAATAGGGGCGCGGGTTCTGGTGTGGAGTTTCAGAATGCAGCGGATAGTAGGGCGCGTTAAGGGGCGCGCGCCCTCGTTATGTCCGCTCGTCCGCGTGCCATATTCGCCCAGTTTGTCCTGTTTGCCTTGTTTGCCCTGTTCGCCTTGTTCTTTCGGTGCTAGTGGAAGTATTTATACAAATAGTCCTGAATGTTTTTGCGTTCGGCTCCATTCCACGAGAACTTTGACAGCTCGACCCACTGTTTCTCGTCGTCGTCGTCCCAATACTACTTATGTTGAACTTCTTGAAGGTATATTTATCGTTTTTTATGCTTTAACCTTGATCACATGTTTTTGCGTACTTAGGTTATGTATTTGTTTTGATTTATTTCTTTCTCATATTGAGACTTTTTCGATAAGTCGATCATCGATTCTATTGTTCAAATTATGTAAATTATTTTTTTCATATTAATAATTTAATTATTTTCATATACTCACTGAATTACATAACCAATATTTTTCTTGTTCTGATTTTTTACAGTAAATAAAGAAAAAATGACCGAAACTAAAGCTTCTGTATCAAAATTAAAAGCCAAACATTTGTCAAAATTTATGTCGAATCCTAAGGCTTCTTTCAATCAGATTAATAAAACGACAGATATAAAAAATGATAAAACGAATTTAAAAATAGACATGGAACTTTTACAGAGTATTGAAAAACAAATTTTAGAAAAATATTCCAAATCTGACGATGCCCTTTTGAGAGAAGACGATCGTGCAATAATATTTACATCCGAAAATATTTCTCACGCTTATGAGCTTTTTCAAAATAAACAAAGACTGAAACTTATTAAAGATAGTTATGACAAGTTCCGTAGGGAAACGTTGCAACATCAAAAAATGAAGGATATAGTTTCAGCCATAGACGAAGGAGTCAAAAGAAAATTTCATTTTGATATTGAAGCTTATCAAAAAGTAAGAAATGCTTCAATAAATAACGATTTGCATAAATCAAATACGCCTTCACAATTACAAGTACACGGAACTAAAATGCTGGAACCTTCGGTACAAAAGTAAAATTTATTTTATTTCATGTATTTTATATAAATTTTTTTCTCACTGTTTTTAATAAAATGGTATTTTTTATAAAAATTTAGATCTAATATAGACACAATACCCTCACTAGCAGATTTATTAGAAGGAGAATTGGATGACATATCACAGAATCTCAACGAAGAATCCGAACTCATATCTATGATTGATGATGTTTTAGATAAAAATAACCAGTAATTATTGTGAATATCAAATTCAAAAATATTCATTCGCTAGATTTTTATGAACTTCAATTTTGTTTCAGAAATACCCAGTTAAATTTCAAAGCGAATAGTAAAACGAAAAAAAATAAAGCACATACTAATGTTAAAGAAAATGACGAAATTATGTCTAAAATAAAAGAAGCTTCTTTAATACAATTACTAACAGCTTATTTAACAATATGTATACATGTAGGATCAATGGATAAGGTAATTTTAACCTTTTGTGAATTCTATTGATGGATATTTGAAATACTATGATTATCTACCTTATCCCTTTTCAGGCTCGTAAGATTATAACATTTTATAAAAATCAGGTGAAAAAAAATAATCATGTACCCATTAAAGATATAAAGCTTTATAATATAATTTTGTTAGCGTCTGCAAGAAAGGTTTGCTAATCATGTTTAAAATAAAAAAAGTCATTTTTACAAACTTTAATAGATCTTTATACATATAACTTTTTTTTCTTTCTGATAGGGTGATTATAAATTACTAACTGATGTGTTACAAGAAATTTCAGAAGATAATATAAAATTAAACCTTCAAAGTTACGGAGCTATATTTCAGTGCATTGAACGGTCAAACATAAAAGATAAAACTTTAATATTAAATAATCACTGGACAGAGTTTGATTCAATGGTAAATTATAAATTTTCAATACATTGAATTTTTGAAAATTTCATAAATTTCACCTGTCTTTTTTTTCTCTTCATTTTAGGGATTCAAACTAAATGATTTAGTCAACAAATTAATTTTTTTATATGATGATCAGGAAGTGCTTTTAAAAGCGATCAAAAAGATTAAACCTGATTTTATCCCCCAGTATTTGAAACCTAATCTTAATTATGATTGTAATTTGTTAAATAGTTTGAACATTAAGGCTCATAAAAATAGTGTTTATGAAACATACAATAATAATACTTTGCCAAGGAAAAGTATTATTTCTATTGAAAAACTCAGAGAAAATATTCTTAAACAAGTTCAGAATGAAAAGTCGGGTACAATAGAAATCCAAAATATTGAAGTCACCGGAGAACCGTCACCGTCTGTTATCTATTATGTAAGTATTTATATTTAATACTTTATCAAAATAATATTAATATTCATAATAATTTCACCCTTGAAAATAACAGCGGAATAAATTAAAAGAAATGGAAAATGAATGGAGAGATGTAATTGAAAAAGCTTTTATAAGAGATTTAAATACTATTAAATCTCAAGCAAATGTGTCACATGGTATTTTAAATATTTATCCTTATTTAGCTATTCTTGATGTTAGTACATTTTTACAGAGTTTTTATTTATATTATATGTGTTATCTTTTTTTCACTAAAATTGAATTTTAGGTAAAAGAATTTGTTGATCTTATGGTTTTTGAAATACGGAAAATTGCAGATGGAAGCGAAACTTACAGCCCTTCCCTCAAAACTTTGCAAAAAGAACTGGGAGCTAAAGTTTTTTCAAGGTATGTATGCATCATGAAATATCCAAAGTCGGTCATATTAGAATTTTTTTATCAATATATAAAATAAAATTTAATTTATTATGCTTAATTTTTTTTAAGGTTCTGTGTTAAAACAGTTGAAAAAAATGGAGTGTTAGATAAATTAATGTATATATATCATAAATATGCCGATTGGTATATCAATGGAGACAAAGATGATAAATTTAACATGAATTCTAGACAAAAATGGCAGCAACTAGTTTCGAAAAACATGGATGGTGTTTCATTGGTAATAACTTATTTTATACATAAAAAAAATGTTTATATTCAGTTGCCACAGATTTAAATGTAACTGAAAAAATTATTGTTTGCAATAAATAAATCTAAAAAGTTTTGAACTTTTTATTCATGAAATAAAATATTTTTCTTTCAGGATTCATGTGAAGTACCTTGGCCAAATACAGTGAACGCTAACGTTGGAAATTTTTTGTATAATATTTTAATTAATGATGTCAAAATAGATGTTAATATTTTTCAAAAAAATTCGAAAAAAAAGTAATATATTTGATATATTTCAACACTTTTTTAATATTAACTGACTAAAAATTTATTGATATTTTAGAAAATATTTCCCAATATTTTATAAAATTTTTCGAGGTAAAGGAAGATTGATACGGGCTGAAATCAAACCTCATCCTATACTGCCTCGTTTAGTAAGAGAAAGTAAAGTTCCAGTCCTTCTAATGGACACTATATTAACACCATCTTTATGTCCACCACTTCCTTGGTCAAATGCAACACTCGGTGGATATTTATTGATAAAGACTAGTTTAATGAGGTATTTTGTTAGTTTCATTTTAATTTTGTTGTCTGAATTTATTTGAAGCCATAATTTTTGTTCTACTTCAGAGTACCAGGAAATTTAACGGAGCAAGTGGAACGACTTACAGAAGCACCTTATCAAAAATTATATCCAGCATTAGATAGTCTAAATCAACTTGGTTGTGTTCCTTGGGCTATCAATAAACCAATACTTGATGTCTTGTTGAACGTATTCAGGTAAACATTTATCTATTCTGAACTGTAACTGCAAATTTGGATTATTCAAATTTATATCAATTTAATAAATAGGGCTGGTGGTTCTCGTTCACTGAATGTTGCTCGACCAGCAAGTTCTGTTCCGATACCTCCGCCTGTCTCAGCATCTTTATCAAAACGTGAACGTGCTGTTGCAATTCGGCAAAGAGCTATTGTTTCACGTATGCGTCAAGAATTACATTCGCTTTGGTGTGATTCTTTATATAAATTTTCACTTGCAAATCACTTTAGGTAATATATAATAGTTAAAAGTTAATTGTATTATAATTAAATTTATTTTCAATTTTAATGCTTATATTAATTTTGATTTTTTCCTCTATAGAGATAAAGTATTTTGGCTACCTCATAATATGGATTTTCGAGGTAGAGTATATCCATATCCTCCACATTTGTCTCATTTAGGTGCTGACACATCTAGAGCTTTGCTAGTTTTCGCTCAAGGAAAACCACTTGGTCCTAATGGATTTAATTGGCTTAAATTACATTGTGTTAATCTTACTGGAACTATGAAAAAATCTACAATCAAAGAAAGGTAAAGTTTCTCCAAAACATTTCAATTATTTATATTCAATTTTATTCTATTCAGTTTTTAAATATTTATAGATTGGAATATGCTGAAAGCATAATGGATGATATATTGGACTCGGCTGATAATCCGTTGAATGGAAAAAAATGGTGGGCAAATTCTGACGATCCTTGGCAAACTCTTGCATGTTGCTTGGAAATCGCAAATGCATCACGAAGCCCTAATCCTGAAGGTTCTTAAAACATTTTATTTTTGTTTAGTAACTTCAGCTCATTAGTGTAAAACGGAAATGTGTTTTTTTTCAGAATACGTTTGTCATTTCCCAGTTCATCAAGATGGTTCATGTAACGGTCTTCAACATTATGCAGCTTTAGGTGGAGATAGTGCAGGTGCTCATAGTGTTAATCTTGATTGTGCTGATCGTCCTCAAGATGTTTATAGCGCTGTTGTTGCTTTGGTATTTATTTTTAATTTAATACTATTATAATTTTTTTTTAACATAAAACTATTCCTAGTTAATCAACAATATACAAAACATACTCATTAAAATATTTATGTTAATTTATTCATTTTTAATAACATTTTTTTTTAAATTATAAGGTTGAAACTGCCCGAGCTCGGGATGCAGCACAAGGAGTAAAAGTAGCGATCATGTTAGACGGTTTTATTAACAGAAAAGTAATTAAACAAACCGTAATGACTACTGTTTATGGGGTTACGAAATTTGGTGCCCGACTTCAAATCGTTAAACAATTAAAAGGTAACTTCATTGATTTTTTTATTTAACTGTGTTTAAAAGGATTTTTTCTTTAGACACTATTATGTTTTACAGATATTGATGATTTTCCTAAAGAACACATCTGGATGGCCTCACATTATCTCACTCAAAAAACATTTGAAAGTATAGGAGAAATGTTCACATCTACAAAGGAAATTCAAGACTGGCTTACAGAATGCGCAAAGTATAACAGATCGTTCAATAAAAAATATATATTTTTACAATATGATTTATTGTAAATTATAATGTTTTGATTTATTTTTTATTTTCATTAGATTAATATCTGGAGTTTGTAATGCTAAAATTGAATGGATAACACCGCTAGGTTTACCTGTACTACAACCTTATTTCAAATATACAGCCGCCAAACCTTTAACTAAAGGTGATAATAATCTCGTATGTGCAGTATCAGACAAATATGAGTGAGTATAAAATAAATAAATATTTTCAAAAATTTGTATCACAATATATAATTTTTTTAATATAATTTAATATAATTTTTTGTTTTTAGGAAACCTTGTATTTTGAAACAAAAAAATGCATTTCCACCCAACTTCATACACTCTTTAGATTCTAGTCACATGATGCTAACATCTCTTTATTGTGAAGCAAGTAATATCACTTTTGTGTCAGTTCATGATTGTTTTTGGACTCACCCGGCATCAGTTGAAATAATGAATAGGGTAATTTATTGATTTTATTTTTGCATTTCAAAGAAATTAATATTTTTACTTAACGTAATCTTTCCATAATACAGGTTTGCAGAGATCAGTTTGTGTCGCTTCATTCTCAACCTATTATGAAAAATCTCTCTGAATATTTAAGCTCTAAATTTGCCTTTCAGAACAAGTAAGTCCATATTGAAAATGATTTTTCTGTATTTATATTTACTAATCAAACACCGTTTATTTGCAGAGATTTTAAAAATGATGGGTCTGTGCAAGAAATGTATAAAAAAAAATTGAACACACTTTTAAAAAAAGTACCCAAAAAAGGTGATTTTGATTTAAATAAAGTTTTAGAATCGGTTTACTTTTTCAGCTAGTCTTTGATGTATGTTTCAAGTGTATATGTAGTGAAGTAAAAGTACCAGTGATTGACCATTGTAAAAATTCTTATATAGTAATTTTCTACATGAGTATTTATATTTTCTTGTTTTACTATTCAAGAAAGATTTTTAATTTGTAAACAATCTCAATATTCTGGATTTATTGATTACATGGGTAACATTCCAATAGAATAATTGTCCTGTACTGACTTATTCAGTATAAAAAACAATAATTATGAAAATCTTTTATTTATAATAAATAAAAATTAAGTTTGTACTAATTTAACAGTAAATTTTCTCTTTTTATTGAATTTTTAACTAAAAAAAATTTCGATGGTCGATTGAGTGTTTTTGCTTTATCTGCTTGTGTTGAAAATTTTATATTAGATTTTATATGTTAAACATTCTGTGATTTTGAAAATATTTATCAAATAAAAAAATAAAATATTGATTTTTAATCAAATAAAATTTCAGTTTTTATTTTTATGAATGAAAAACTTTTATAAAAAAGATTGAGATAATTTCTAATGGCATAATAACAGATTTATTGAAAAAATTTATTCTAAAATGAATTGTAGTAAATTGCAAAGTTATTGTTAAGTTTTTAACTGGTAAACTGATATTGAGTTTTTGTGGATGTGTATATGCATGTTTTCGGTCGATCACTTAAACTGGCTTGCGAATCATTATTCGTATTTGATTTTTTGACACTGCAAAATAAAAACCAAGAGATTAAAACCAAAATGATTAATTAAACCTTTTAAAATTTGAAAAATACCTCAATCCTTTATTTAAGCTTAGGTCAATTACTGTAGAAGTGATTGGTCCCGAATTTCTAGCACATGGAAGAAATCCGTTATATACAAGTAAGTCATCTACTAAAATCTAAAAAAAAAGAAAATTATTTTTAGTTCTTTTCTACTATGTAGTATTTTATAATAGTACATTGTTTCTTACACCAAATTCCCTAACACCACGTTTGGGTGTTTTAGCATAATTCCAAATTTTTAATTTCGATATGCAAATTGGCACATCAAATACAAAATAAATTCTGAAAGTAAAATATTTTAAAATAATTGTATAATCATGAGCTTGGAAATAAAAACTATAGATGTAATATTTCATAACATATAAAAGTGGTACCTGTTGGCAGTGTTTAAAATAATTGGCGCTAGCCATGAATTTTTGCCATCACGAGTATTATTTATACCGTTGCATAAATTTGCTGGCAATCTTACATCACCTGATACTCCTTCTAGGACATTTATGCTTGCAGGATGAGCGCAAACATCTAAAATAAATATTTTTTCATGCAAAATAGAAAGATAAATACGTACATTAGAGTTAAGTTGTTAACTTTTTAGTTATAATATGATGTTAATAACTATGTAATACATACTTAATTCTGAAACGGGAAAGTGCTTTCCATTTTCACCAAAAAATTCAACACCATTGAGACCGACATAATATGGATCACCCCAAGTCGAAAATAAAATTATCTCAAAAACAAATCCTTTTAATGACATCTCGTAGTGAATATTTGTTTTTGTATCTTCTAAATTTGTGTTCGATGTAAGGAGTAGTTCTTGAAAGAAATCATAGTTTAAATTTCCAGGAGCTCTTCGTAAAGTCAATGGTTTTTGATTGATTGTATTATTATTAATACATATGTAAACGTCCTTTACGCCTGCATACGATAATTCTAAATTGCTGTTATAGTTCCAAACTCGAATGCCTTCAAAATTTGATATTGATTACACAATTGTTATTTTTTATGAATACAATTATATTAATATTATTTTTTACACTATACCTTTTATTTCTTGTTTTTCGAAGTCTATTTTTATGGTCAATGGTTTATCAAATGAATAATTTGTTAACCACATGTCACTAGGATCGATAGTTATATTGATTCCATTGAATAATTGTTTACATTCAACACTTTCATTTATGGAAGAAGCTTGATTATTTTGTATTTCAACTAATTTATCATTTTTATCAAATATTTCTAGTCCTGTACAAATTTTTTTGTTATATTCCGATTGCACACTTTTTGTTAATACAGATATAATAAGATCAAAAATATTTATTTTACCTGCTAGACCTATTAAATGTTCATGTCCCCAATTTGATAATAAAATAATTTCAATAGAATCACACATGTACATTATGTGACTTTCCCGAGAAGAAGATCTATATGATGTAAATTCACTTTCGATATCATCATCGGCCGTTTCAGGTCTAGTTTCTATAATTGGTACGAATTCAGAAAAATTATTTATAATTGACGCAAACATTGTATCTTCTTTGTATATCTTATCCAAAACGTCAGTACTTTTTGTAAAAAGGATAGTCTGAAAATAAAATAATTGCAAAAAGTGATTTACAAAATCAAATACATAATTCTTATTACAATACTGACATCTCCAAACGATGTTGGAGGTCCGTTAAGTACTCCATCGGCACGAGCTATTTCTCCATAAAATATCGGTATATCATCAAGCAATATTAATATGAGGCGTACTCCACATGATAAATGAACTCGTGATTTATTGTAGTTCTATATAAACAAGACAAAATTATATAAACAATTAACATATGTGGACTTGCAAGTTAAAAATTTTGGAAATATTATAATTACCCAAATTCTCAACAAGCCTATTTGTTCACATTTATGAAACAGAATATTGATTGTAAACTCACTATCGTTTTCCAAATTTTGTAACCATAAATGTTTTTCATCTCTAGTTCTCACATGACCATCTATTATATTTTTGATATTTCCACTATCATCGTTAGAATTTACCCAGACCTTAGTAAATAATTAAAAAATAATTATATATTCTGTAAAAGTTATTTCTAATGTTACTTTATTATGAAATGGCTTCGTTACTGTCTCAATTTGTGCACGACTTCCGGAACTAGAAAACATTTCTATCCCATTTAGTCCAACAAATTTTTTATCACCCCAATTATCAATAATTTTTATTTTCATAAGTTTACCACTGGGTAATTCAGGAATGGTAAAATAGGTTTCGTCAATCGAGGGTTCGTCTTTCACTTCTTTTATAATTTCTTTTGGAACAGCTTCAAGAATGTTCTCATCGTCGAGTAAAATATTATCGCATGATTTTTTTTGCATAGATAAATCAATTTTTGAATCTGTTATCAAATTTTTCTCACTTATTTTTTTAAATTTATTTTTAGTTTTATTAGTTTGAAAGCTGTTTTTAGAAATAACCACATCTTTTTCATCTTGATAAATACATGAATCGTAATTATTTTCAAATTCTTCATTTTTCATCAATAAAGCGTCTTGTAATAATTCTCGTTCAAAATCGTCACTACAGTTTTTTTTCAAAAGATTCACTCCGCTAGCAGATTTCCGTCTATTTTTGCATATGATAATTTTTTCTAAAGTTCAAAAATCAATTAGTAAAATATATGATATCCTGTAGTACTTATTTTTGAATAACATATACCATTGTGTCTTTTTTGATTTGCAGAAAGTGAGGTAGTTAATTTATTAATTATACAATCATCTTGAATAAATTTATTGGCAGAATTTTTATCACTAAAATAAAATAAAATAGTAAATGTGAATGTAATAATAATAAAATGTACTTAAATGTGTAAAGTAACTTTTGTTATACCTATTTTGGGAAGTCAAGTTAGATTGTTTGTAGTATTGATTATCTTCTAATGACATAGATTTCAGTCGGCTGAAATTTATGGAAAAATTAACTTTTCTCAAATTAAGAATTAGTACACAAAAAACGAAATATGGAAAAATAAAATTCACCATTCAGCTGAACGAGTAAAGCATGTCGGTGAATATAATGACTCTACTGATTTACTTTCAGAATCAGTTTCCATTTAAAGAAAGCCTATTGTTATTTGTTGTTCGAATTCGGCATCACTAGTGAAAGTAGTTAACACAGTATAATTTCAAGGCTTCGGATAAAGTTTGAGTTTTGTTGCTATGGTGAAAGAAGTGGCACATGTTTTTAATTATGTCGTATATCTTAATGAAATAACATTGAATCCATCATATATATATTATACATTTTGAATGTATATCGAAATCAATATTAAAAATAGATTTACTAAAATTATTATTAAAATTAAACCATCATCAAGTAACTACAATACCAAGCGTAGAACACAATTCAATTAAAATAAATTATAAAGCATTAATCGAATTATTTAAGTTAACCATCACTACCTTCAATTGTCCTAAATCATGTGTTACTGTCATTGTGTTTCAGTGTCGTATGCGCTAGTGTCGTTTTTGTAAGGGTACCGAGTCTAAATTGTAAAATAAAATGTATTGGTAACATTGGCCAGGTGACGTTTCGGTAAATAACAATTGTGCAATAACCAATAAGGATTACACCGGTCCACGTGTGCACGACGATGGATGTTGAAGCGCGATTAATTGACCTGGAGCAAAAAACAGCCTCCTTGAAAGCTGAGATGGAACGGCTGCAGCGATCTGACGATCCTTCAGGCTTCAGCCCCGAAGAACAGCAGCTGGTAGAAGAAAACGCGCGACTCCGCCACCGTTTGGCTGTGGTGCAAGAAGCCTGCAGGGCCGAAGAAGCCAATTCACAGGCTCCGATGGACGGCAGTGAACCGCTCCAGGTGCAGCTTCAGCGTGTTTTTTTAACTGCTATTCGAAATGCCTTTCCGGATCTTAGCGATGCACCTGTGGTCGTTGCTCCTTCTTCGGTGCCAAAGTTTGGCGATTATCAATGCAATTCAGCGATGCCTATTGCCCAGTTGCTGAAAGCTAAAGGACTCAAGTCTAATCCTAGGGAAATAGCTACGGCTATTATGGAAAAGGTGCCAGCTTCTCCTTTAGTTGAAAAATTAGAGGTTGCCGGAGCCGGTTTTATAAATGTATTTCTCAAAAAACGTTGTGTTCAAGAAATTCTTACGTCCATATTAAAGCGTGGAGTTTTACCTCCTAAAGTTGAAAAACAAAAAGTTGTCGTTGACTTTTCTTCTCCTAATATTGCCAAAGAAATGCATGTCGGACATTTGAGGTCTACTATTATCGGAGATAGTATTTGTAAATTGTTGGAGTTCTTAGGGCATGATGTATTGCGTTTGAATCATGTAGGCGATTGGGGAACTCAATTCGGAATGCTTATTGCCCATCTTCAAGAAACTTTCCCAAATTATAAAACACATTCTCCTCCCATTTCAGACTTGCAGGGTTTTTATAAAGAATCCAAAGCAAGGTTCGACGACGATGCGGACTTCAAAAAAAGAGCATATGAATGTGTAGTGAAATTACAAGCTAACGATCCTGATTATACAAAAGCATGGAAACTTATATGTGATGTGTCTCGTAAAGAATTTCAAAAGATTTACGATCGATTGGAAATAACTCTAGAAGAAAGAGGGGAATCTTTTTATCAAAGTAGAATGGAAAAATTGGTCAAAGAATTGAAAACTGCTGGCCTATTAGAAGAAGATGACGGAAGGTTGATAATGTGGGGAGAAAATAGAGATAACTCTATTCCATTAACTATTGTCAAATCAGATGGAGGATTTACATATGACACATCAGATATGGCATGTATAAAGCAAAGGATTGAAGAAGAAAAAGGAGATAGACTTATTTATGTAACGGATGCTGGCCAAGCAACACATTTCCAATGTATTCAAGCTTGTGCTAAGCGTGCGGGTTATCTCAAAAATCAATTAATAGATCACGTTGGGTTTGGCGTTGTTTTGGGGGAAGATAATAAAAAGTTTAAAACACGATCTGGAGATACAGTTCGATTAATAGATCTGCTAGACGAAGGACTTAAAAGGGCACTCGAAAAATTAGTGGAAAAAGAAAGAGACAAAGTTTTAACTCCCGAAGAACTTAAAAAAGCCCAAGAAACCGTTGCATATGGATGCATCAAGTATGCAGATTTGTCTCACAATAGAACTAACGAATATGTTTTTTCATTCGATAAAATGTTGGAAGATAAAGGAAATACCGCTGTTTATCTTCTTTACGCGTATACTCGTATCAAATCTATCGCTCGTAATGCTCAGTTGAGTAAGGAAGATTTAAAAACTGCAATGGAAACAATGGAGCCCTCAGTTGAACATAAAGATGAATGGAAATTAGCAAAAATTTTATCACAATTTCCCGAAATTTTATTAAGGATGAGTCGTGATTTATGTTTACATCCGTTGTGCGAATATTTGTACGAAATATGTACAGGCTTTACTGAATTTTATCATTCATGTTATTGTATCGAAAAAGATTCATCTGGGAATATAATTAAAATCAATATGGGTAGAATATTACTTTGCGAAGTGACAGCTATGGTAATAGAAAAATGCTTTAGCATTTTAGGCCTTTCAACTGTTTCGAAGATGTAAAAAAACAATACATTATTTATTACTTTTTCTTTTAAGATGTACTCTTTTTTTTAACATTTCTAAATTATTAAATATGATATAAAATATGATCCTGTCTTTTAATTCAATGAAAGTATAAAAATGATAAGGTATTTAATAATTCATAAACTTTCGGAACATAATATTTAATTATTATAACATTCATTATACATATAAACTTCACCAAAAATATTACTGTTCATAAGCATTCTATACTTCATGAAATACAATCACATTTAAAAATTCGGTCATTGGTGTCACTATGGAAAAGCAATAAAATGCCACATACATTTTTCGAATGTGATTTTCAGATAGATATGAAGCTTCTAAACACACAACACGTTTCTTAGTAGTCTATTATTTTTAACAACACTACTTGTTAGAAATTAATCAAATTAGTAAACTTCGAAAATTCAGCTAACATTCATAACTATGTTTAATAAGTCTGTGTAGTACATAAAATCAGTATTCAGTAAATAATAAAAATGTTTGGTCATTTTATTTCTGTCAAACATAGTACGTGATTCTTTTGATCACATAAAGTATAAATAAAATATGGGAACAGAGTACTTTACACTATATAAATTCAAAATGGAAGAAAATATTACTTAGGTTTGTATTTGGTTTCATTGTCTTTTGTAAATTTTGATAGCGGGATAAATGAATACAAAATGTTTTCAACTAATGATAAGGTTTTAGTTATGAAAACAATAAAGCTAGTTGAGCAAATTATAATAAAACATCAATTTTAGTTAATGAATTCAACCTCATTAAATAAATCATATTTTTAATAGCACATTATTCACAACTAATGTCGTATTCGAAAGATGTACGGTAATTGCACAGCTAAAAAAATTTACACTAATGGAGTTTCTTTAAGTTAATAGAATTGCAAACGAGTGACAAATTAAATTTTACGTGATTACATGAGATTTTCAAAAGCAACACTAACGAACACAGTTTTTCTGTAAAGTGCATTTTTTCTAATATATTATATTGGATAATTACTAAAAAATTTATTTGTACATGAGCTAATCGTAAATGTTTTTAACACTCTTGCTAGTTTATATGATTTCGATACAGTTATTGCAAAAATAATTACGCATTTATTAAATTGGTCGTGATTTACTAAAATGTTATGTTTATAAATGTTTGCTAAATACCGAAACATATAATCGACGTAAACATATGTCTCAAATGTTTTGCATTGATTCAATTTTTTTTAAAGAATAGAAAAGATTTTTAATAAGTTTTTAGTACACAAATTAATGCAATATTAAACTTTTAATTTCATTAAAAAAAATTCTGAAAATCTAGTGATCAGTTGACGAAAATTTGAAAAATATAACATTTTTCAACAGTCAATATAGTAAGCTCAAGAGTAGTTTTTATTCCTAGTTTTGAAGTACAATCTACAACACTCACACTGAAAACAATTGTGGTTTTATACAATATCGAAAGTCTAGTACCAATACTTTTTTTTTGAAAATATATTCTTAAGAAGTGATGGAAAAATAGTAAAAATATGTCTTCTATAAACCTGAAAATAGGAGCAGGTAAGTTTTAATCATAGGATATCTGAGCACAGAATTTCTTTTAGACATTCTCTAACGTTAATTAGAAATTAAAGACTACTTTTTGTTCACCTAGTATTACTCCAGACTCATTTAATACAAAGTACATTGTAAACCATGCATCTCAAATTTTAGCACATTATTACATGTTAAAAACAATTAAAAAATACATATAATTAAACTAAATCATGCAAATTACATATCACAAATTTCACTAACCAAACGAAAAAATGTAGATAAATAAAGCTGACTACAATCCATCGATTTTACATTAATTATATTGATCATAATAAAATATATTATAAAGATAAATTTCATAAGTCAAAATCTGGAGTTATTTATAATCTTAAAACAGTAAGAATATATCAAATTATAAATGTCGATATATATATCTTTATGTATAAAATGTACTACACAATTCAGAGTATTCTGATAAATTCTTTGGCCTCATTGTTTTGTTATGTTTATATTTGGTGTCATGGAAATCAATCACAAAGACAAAATGTGTATTCAAAATATATAACTAACAGTATCTCAATACAAAATAGAATATGTAGACAAATGGCAGTTACATAGTTTTGAAAAATGAGTATATAATGGTACTGTGAATTTAAATAATAAATAAATTTTGGCAAAGGTGTCCTATAGAGTTTTATATATTTTCTATTATGGTTATAAGTCAAATCTCGTTGAATATAAAATATAAATACATTGACTCATTATAGTCATTTCAAATTATTATTCATCTACTATTTGCACAAATTTGAAACTATGGAAAATTAAGTCTGTAAAATGAATAAAATTTAAAAATTGAAATTAAAATAAGTTTGAAAAATTATTAATTATTTCGATAGGGTTTTTGAAATACTGTAAGGTACCTCCTCGAGGAAAATTGAAATATATTATAAGCAATATAAAAAGTTTTATCAACTGTTTTCAAGAAAACGGTTAAAAATTAATTTTAATTATTTAAAGCCATTAAAACAAAGAGGATATAATTCTAATATCAATTATCAAATGTTAAATAACATTTAGAGTAATTTGCATTCAAATACAAAAATATTCTATATTCTACAGGAAATTCGTAACCACTCACTCATCAACATCTATAAATTTAGATGGAACGTGCCAGATAAAATTGCCAAAATGTTAACAAGTCATGTTTAGTCTCATAAATTATACATTCAAATTTTATCTAAAGAAACTATTTGTAATTCTAAAACTTATTGGATTTTAGAATACATATAAAGAGTAAAGGAAAATTATAAAAATAATCATTTTCAAATGTTTTTGTGAAAATACATGAAAATTCAAAACTAATAATTAATTTGAACTATAACACTTAGATAATATCATCGATGATGTAATTGAAATGTGTTAATTCATGAAAGGCAAAAAACGATTTCTTTAACACATAATTTCCACAGAATTCAAAGTTTATTCAATTTATGAGTAGAATTACAAAAGTACCAAAATCAAAATAGTATTATTCATAAGTATGATTAGTATAAATATAAATGAAAAAGATGCGATAGTAAAAATACAAATTCTTCAAAAACACCATAAAAGTTCTACGTAAAAAATATATAGTTTACACTCTTGGTTCTTTATAATTGGGATAAATTTACATTCTATTGCTACAATCACATTTAATAGAACGAAATATTTACAAATAACAAACTACAAATATAATTAACAAGTTCATTTTTTTTCAAATCTGTATAAAGTGTGATGATATACACATTTATAAAAATTAGTCTTATTCATTCTATGGGTAATGTCCTAATAAGTCTTATTCAATCTAATAATTGTATAAATGTTTCGCAACATTAATATAGGAGATCTTACAGGTGTGAAAAATCATAAAAATATAATTATCTAGTGGTAAATATCGTATCATTAAAATTCATCTTTTCCAAATTTGATTATGGGGATGTTATCGATGATGGGGACATCTGAATTTGGATACAGATGATTCAGTATGGCCATATAGTGAACAGATGCAGCAATCGCAACAAATACATGCCATATAGCATGAGCAAAAGGTATGCGTCCATCAGATTTGAAAAAAATTATTCCGATAAAATAAAAGAATCCTCCTAGTTTTAGTTCTCCTATACCAGCAAAACGATTCTGAAATTACAAAAAAATATATACTCAGATGAATGTTGTGTGTACACTGATAATTAACATGAAAGAACTAGTTTTATTTATTAGTTTGTTAGTTAGTTTCGATAAATAAAATTTGATAAAGACAAGATTATTTACATTTTTTTGTTTTACTTTTGAATCTGAATTCATTTAATTATGATTTTAATATTTAAATAACAAAACAATTTATTCAGAAGAAAGAAAAAATTTGAATGTCTCTTCACAAAAAGCATATTACAAAAAATATTGAAATCTAGTAATTATGATGTCTACTGATAATTTCATAATGATAAAAAATCTGTTCACTGAGAAATTCTATTTTCGAAAAAAATCGAAATTTATAAATGATAAATTGTTATTTTTCATGATTTCAAGTTAGATTGAAATTCTTTTATATTGATTATATACATGGTAGAATTGATAAAAAAAAGATTGTTATTATTTTCTTAATCAACATGAAAACACAGCAAGCAAAAATTAAGAATTGAAATTCGCATGTATTATATTTCAATCAAATTCAATCAATGTTTTGTTTTAGAAATTTTTAGAATTCATTGAACTTTGTCTAATATGATCAGGAAAAAATCTTTGTTGTAAATAAAAATCATGATTATTTCCAAAGATAAGAAGTAACAATCTTTTGTTTCGAATATATTCAAGTACTATATATGCAAATTTATTGTAAAAATGATCACAATTTATTATCAAAATAATGAACACAATTTAGAAAGATAAGTAAACATTATCAAACAAATCAAAAAAGAAAAAAAAACCATATATTTAAAATTGATAGATATAATCAAAAAGATTTAAGATATTGTTTTTTGAGATAAAAAAATTACAGGTAAAATAAATCACAACTGTATGGAAACAATAGTAGTCCTTGAAAAATATACTATAATATAATCTGATTTGTAAATAAAGAAAAATGTACATACATCAGTCATGATAATGGCGATCGAAGGTCCTATTCCAATGACCAAATAGAATATAGTTTCCAATTTTTTGTAGCGTTCGTGAAACATTTGTTGGTAAGCGATTCCAAGAGTAGCCAGCAACCAAACGATCCAACGCAATTCTTTCAAAAGTGGATTGTTCGGAGGGCCAATGGTCAACCAAGGAAAATAGGAACCGGCGATGAACACATAAATCATAGCCCTGTCGCATCGATGAAGTATATGCCTCATATTGCTGTAAAAAACACAACGATATTAAATCTGAAAGTTCAATTCTAAAACGTATAACAACATATTATTCTCACCAATCACTTTTATATAAGAAAACCGTATGAAAAATAGTAGAAATCGTAAACAACAAACTGAGAGCTATTCCGTAAACTCCTGCTGCAATATATTGAGACATATTTCCAGATCTGTACAGCAACACGTTGGTAGCGATCACGCTCGGCATCGTACATATTCCATGGGTGAAAACATTAGCTATGTGCTCAACCTGAAACATCAATAGATACAGTTTTTTTTACACTCCAAATTCAACTTTATACAAATCAAATCCCCTCAGACTTCAAATTAAACCTCATTTTTTTTATGATTTCATGAAAGATATAAAAGAAACGTCAGGTACAGATTCATGGTACCTATTTTTAGATTGATTTGTTAAAAAGTGTAATTAATTATGTATGTATGTAAAAATCACTAACTGACAATGAGATTATCAAAGTTAAATTGAAGAATAGATTGTATTTCAATAATGACTTCAAATGAACTTATGTTTTTTTATTTGTTATGAATTTTGATAAATTTTTCATGGTCAGGGACTCGAGGTGTTAAAAATTTCTGGATGCCAAAATTCAATTCTGATTCTAATTTGGAAGCCAATTCTTATCAGAATAGATGTTTTATGTAAAATATAATAAAAATAGAGATTAACAGTACAGATGATTTTTTTTTGTCAATTATTGATGTTTAATAGTCAGTTTCATGAAAACAAACAGACGAAATTGGAAAATAAAATCTGCTTTTGTGCAAACAAATGCCTTTTTTGCTTCAGAGAGTGATTCGACTTTTATGTCTATTGGATTAGTGTAATAGGGTAACGACACAAAGGTCTTTTTGGGACTTTTTCGTAACCTCGAAAACGTTGAATTTGTAATGCAAAAACTATAACTGGACAAAACCACGACAATTCACCACACAAAAAATTCTAGATTCAACCAAATCGTCGATAATACATTCCCTCCTACAAAAAAACAAGCCGCCACATACAAAAGTTTCAATTCAAAGTCGAATTCATATTCTAAAAGCTGTAATCGAAAAAAACTACAACAACTCATCACACAAAAAATCCAAGATTCAACCAAACCGTCAACAACACAATCGCCCCTACAAAAAACCTAGCGATAATTCTCACAGTATACTGGCACCGTATCACAAATCTCGAGATATTAAATAAGATGACTGTTTTGTTCAAATTCAAAACCAGGACATTTAAAAAAATAGGATATACAGATACATATACAATATATCGCAATTATTAAAAATATAAGACAATTGTGGACATACTATAAAAATAACAAATAAATTGTGATGCCTCTAATCTACATTTAAATTTTGTTTTATATTTTTGAAATGAGATCGACTTTAATAATAGTTCGTTTTCTTGATTTTTTTTATAAATTAATAAACGATATAAGGATACAATTTTTAATTGTGTTTTATCGCTGGACCAAATATCGGTCGTTAAAGAAAAAAGACGTTCGATAGGTGCCTCGTTCCAGGTAAACAAAGACAACATTCTACTAATTTGTAAAGACAAAGTATAAATCTAAAACGTACCGGTCACATCTCTCGACTTAATAGGACAGGTGACCAGAAAAACAGTACCTGGTAAATCCAGTACGAACGATCAAAGTACAAATCTAAAACGTGCCAGTCACATCTCTCGACTTAACAGGACAGGTGACCAGAAAAACAGTACCTGGTAAATCCAATACGAACCAGGAAATGAACATTTTACATAACAACAACAAAGTAAAGTACTAAAAGACGACGCCAGACCTTCGTGGGCTGATACTGCTGGTCGAGGGGCGCCTTGTCGTTCATCCACCGGCCGCAGCACTTGTCCGAGGGCGAAGGCGGCGGCGCTCCGTTCCCGGCCTGCGAGGGGCGCTCCGCGTGCAGCGGGTGCTCCGCGTGCGAGGGGTGCGCGGGCTGCGGTGGCGAGGAGGCCCCCATTTTGGCGTCCGCCGCAGCCCCACACGCTTCGGACCGTTCCGTGTGCGACGCGTCCGCTCGCCACCCTCGCTCGCCGCCGACTGAGCTCGAGCTGTCATTGGCGAACTGTCAAATTGGTGGAAAAGATAAGCTATTTGCGTCTCTATCGGTTTTTGAATAAGATTCGTTTTTTCGTGCGCGTGTTGGGAGTCGAAATTGAAAGTTGTTTGTGCAATTTTGTATTCAATGGCAATTGGTCGTAAGATGGTAATTGATTGTTCTTTTATGTTTCGGTTAGCCCCCGAGCGGCGGTTTGACTTTGCCCCCCTCCCCCCTTCTGGCTTTTTTCCATTTATAAACACTTTTATGGAATCGATTCTACTTTCGAGTTATTGTAGACCCGTTTGTAATACGTAATCGTTACGTTACAATTTCTCGGTCTTATTATAGATCGTGTCCGCGTAATTGTTTATGCAATTAGAAAATTATGTTTCGACGAGGAAACTTTGTTACGTTCGAAGTTTATTATTAAAACTTTTACGTATTTTAAAACTATTACCTCGCCCCCCGATTTGCGCGTGAACACGCTCCGCGATAAGTCGCGTGAAAATAGAATATGAACCCATACGAAAACATAAGATAGACTATAAGCTCGTATTAAAAATATGAAAATCGGTTCAAGAAAATATGCGCAAATAGAATCTAAAATAAATTTAATAAATGAAAAAATAGTATTCGTAAAAGTGTAAATAGTAATTTTGATTGGCATGTATATGTGTATGTACAATGAATTATTGCCGAAAACGAAAATTATATTCAATCATCCTAATTTTTTCTCGTTTTATAAATTCTAAAACGTTTTTTTTTTCTTTTTCACTGACTCGAAATCACTTTCATCATCACCATTTCAAGTAATCAATTATTTTACATTTTGAAGAGAACACCACATAGTAGTCATAGTTTTTTATTTAGGAATTCTGTGATCAATGATTGTTTTTTTTCTCAACAAAATTAAAAAACGCCTATTAAAAAAAGGATTTTTCTTAATTGCGTAAATATTAATGAACAAAAAATCTTTATTTCTATTAATTAACCCTACATAAGAATCAGTTACCATTCATTTCATATACAGAAAACTTATTAAAAACCTTCATTATCACTAATAACTAATTGTAATTCATCTAGCCACATAATTATTTATCTATTTCCCCTCCACGTGCCTGTTTCATTTATTTATTCCAAAACAAAGAACCACAACATAGTATATTATACATTGTAATCATATACGCGTTATCATATTTGTTATCGGCGGATTGGGTTCATAAATAAAACGCTCGCAATAATATTCATTTACATATATTTTTGGTTTGAGACTTCATATGACATTAACGCACATATTATATTGTTTATGTTATCACATTGTATATAATGTATAATACGTAATATTATATTGGATCACCATCACGACCGAGTTTCGTATCTCGTTGTCAGTCTTGAAATGTACAAGTCAATCGTGATTTTTGGACAAAACGAATTCACATTGAAATTAAAAAAAGTTGAAGTCATACACAATAAGTATATACATATTTAAAGTCCTAACACGATCAAGATTAACTATTCGTCGAAACGATAATCATATCGAAGAAGAAAAATAAATTTTAAATATTAAAATTAAAATAATATATAAAATTAAACGCAAATTTGTAATTCGATAACTTATTCGAAAACCCAAAATATATCTATTAAATTTACTTACATTTGAATAAAATATATCTTGAGGTAGAAAAATCCTTAGGTAAGCTTACGTTAGCTGAATTTATATAAATTAATACTAAAACTAAACGAAAAATCATTACATCTCTAAAAAAAAAAAAAAAACTTTTCAAGAAAATACATAAATATACTATCTATTACGATAAAGGCAAATTTTCTTTTTCAAATTTTTAACACGAAAAAGAATGTAGACCCTAACTTTACACCTTGTAAGTGTTTTTCAGAGGTGATTTTGAATTTGTTGCATGGTAATATATAATGAAAAAGGAAATAAAACAGTATCCGTTAATTATATAATAAAACAATGAACTGATAAGTATATTAAGTACCATAAATCATGCAGAACATGTTCATTTTCTAGCGAATTTAATGTTTAAATTATTCAGTCAATTTTATATTTAAAAAAACTAAATTATATGTTCCACTATTCATGTAAAAAAATTACTCTATCAATAAAAAGATCATCAGTCGTTTACACATAAACACACATTACGTTATATTGACGATTTCTATAACCAGTCAAGAAATGTATCCATCTGATTAAGTAATACGAATATATTTAAACAATCTGTCTAGATTAGTATACAATTTAATGTATTTATACTGAAACATTTTTCTTCATCATTTTAATACAAAATAATACAACACTGTATATTTATACATGGACTTGTTCATAAAATCTGATCAACAATTTCAATGAGTATTTTACCATAAAAATATTACACATTATTTTAAGCTCATATAAATAGTACAATAGCACAATATGAAGAATGAACAAAACACTTGAAATTTATAAAGTGAAAAGTAAAAATTAAATAGTATACAATTAAAATAATACTTGTACAATACAAATGAAATTACTTAATAGAAAATGATTGAACAAAATTTTCTACAACATTTTGTAAATCAGAAGGAAGATTACATCTATCGTATTTCCAACTATATGAATTAATTACTTCTTCCAACTGATAATACAAATCTAAAAGAGGTTTTAATTCAGTACCTATTAATTTTTTAATTGATTCTTTAAAAACAGTCTCTAATTCTTCTTTATTTATTATCAATTTATTATCACAATCTGTAAAATATAATATCAGTTAATTCATGACTTAATTTAAATGTATATTTAAGAAACCATTTTTGAAAAGTGCAAATTACCTTTACTGGAATGTTCAGCATTGTCAGACCTTTTACGTTGGGGTGTAGAAGTATTTAAAGGCATGGAATGATCATTGCTTGTATTTGGAGAAGTAGAGCTATAATTATTAGTGATGATTTATTATTATAATTTATGTATTAATAATTATTTGTAACAGAAAAAATTAGAAAAATACATACTTGTTTATGAGCTTATTCATTTCAGTCACACCATCAACTGCATTTGCATCAAGCATATCATCTTTGTCAGGATGCAATCGCTTGTTAATCTTATGATTATCATTTTTCGATGTATTGAAATTACTTTCTTGCTGATCATCACATTTGTAATCACTTTCATCATTGGTAGGTATGTCATTAGATTTACTATTTCTGGTAGATAAATTGTCATGTTCACTAGGTCCTGTTTCGTTATCTGTCAACATCGACTCGCCATTGACAGGAGAACTGCAAATTGGTTTATTTTCTTTCGATTCCTCATCAGTTATTATCATCGGATTTTCCTGTAAACGCACATCGAATTATACAATTGATAAACACACATTTTGAATAATACATTTTCTTGATTATAATGCAAACCTTATGGATGACTTTAGTTTTTTTCGTAACCATTCCTTTGGACCACAAAGATTGCTTCTTCTTGCGCTTTCTTTTATTCGATGGTGTATGTAAAGAGTTATTATTAGAATTTGTTTCAGCTTCTGGATATATATCAGGCGTACAACTATTGGAGTCTTGAGGTAGATCTAAATATGTATTTGTATTCATCACAGTATTGACTGAAATTTAATTTTAAAGATTGATATTTTTTTAATGAATTCATAAACATAATAAAAAAAAATTCATACGATTATGACTAGCAGTGAATATAAAATTTGGTAAATCATGATCTAAGGTAGAAGCCCCATTTGCAGCCCTTCGATCAGCAATAACTCGACATTCTTCTTCAAAGTCGCTGTCCATTTCGACTTCCACTAATGCATATGCATGATCGCGAAGTGAACAAGCTTCGTGTCGAATCTGTTTATCTGACGAAGTTCTAAAAAGTTTGAATTATTAATGAAATAGATTATTAATGTTTAAAAAATATATTCATTTTGATAACGAAGAAAGATAAAGATTGATTAATTAGTAACATGCGTGATAAAAATTGTGGTTTAGCATACCTATTGATCCCTTTTGTTCTAATGATAGCATGAAGGATGAATGATGTATCAAAATGAGAATATGAAATAGCAACAAAATGTATGATTTTAAACACAAGAAAAAAAAAAAGGAATTTGATATGAAATGGTGAATCGAATCGAGACATGAATGAGAAAAGTGAATGTGAAAAGATATATCATAAAAGAGCTATATAATAATTACCTGTCTGGATTGTACTCTAATGCATTTGCACATATTAAATCTATATCTCGTAAAAAGTCTCTAGCGCAATTGTAACGATGCATGTCTACTTTAGTCATCATAGTTTCTAAGTCCATTGGCTCTTTGATAATAGTAAGATAGTCTGTCACCTGAAAATATATTAATGTAATTAAAAAAAAATCATTTTATTACTTGTCGGTTTAAAACTAAAAATAATTTTTACCTCTTCTAAATCTACAGGTTTTGTGAATTTATAAAACCTTCTATTGGCTGCAAGTTTTCTGCACACGTCTCTTAGAAATATTCGTAGTTCTCTAAGCATATGAGCTTCTTTCCTTGCAGATAATCTAAGTTCCATTGCAGTCGGTTGAGGAGGAGGAGGAGGTGGTGCTAAATTATAAAAATAATATACTTAAGTGAATGTAAAAAATCCAAATTTATCTTATAACTAAATCAAATTACCTTTAGGCAATTCAGGTAACTGGTCATCAACACGTATATCTGGGTGTTCTAAGGGTTTTGAAAGAAATAATGGCTTCAGGAAATCAGAAATTTCTGTAGATGATGCTTCTTTGACATTAAAAATACAGTTTTTATACACAGGAAAAATTGATTTAAGCTGCAAAAAGTAAAATAAAAAAGAATAGTCAAGAGTCAATTTATAATATAAAATATATTGTAAGTTGTCTTATATAAAAAATAAAAACCTGTTCAGGTAAGTCCTCATAAGTACAATTGCACGTTCCAAGAAATAAACAATTTCCTGAAACAGATAATTCTTGCCATAGATGCATAACAAGGTTTGCACCACTTTCACCCAATAAAGGCCACAATAAATCAATAGAAGGAATATAAATCACACAACCATTTTCATTTTGTGAGCACCGACGAATTTCAGAAAAAGTCTGAAAACAAAAAAACTCAGTATAATTTTTTTATCATACATACAAATAGCAAATAATACAAATTTCAATTTACTGTAAGAATAGCTTGTTCCGGGATTAATGCTACTCCTTGATATAATGCTGACAGACTTAATTCTCGTACAGCACAATGTTCAATATTTGCTAACAGTGCTGGTCCAATATGGGAGGATGAACACGGGCCTTTTATTAGTAAGGATGAAGACCAATGATGATTAATAAATCTGTAAGGTCATTTAATATAAATTTATTTAGGTAAACATGTTTTTCATTAACTGATTGATTTCAGAATTATAAAAATACCTATTTTGAACATTGTTTTTATCAGCTGGTGGAAACATCCTCTTTGCGGTAGTTAAAACACCTTCGACATTAGAAGACAGTAAGGGTAATAAATAATCTGGTAAAGAACGAGCTGGAGGTGGTAAGCATCGAGAACCAGCAGCCACTAATCCTTTCATAGCTGAGACAATATCTTCTTTTATTACTTCGACCTTAGAAAAACAGATTTTTTAATTGTATTATAACATTTTATTCAAAGAATTCATATTATTTTAAAAAAAATACCTTTTGAGGATCTATAAGAAGAGCATGTTCACATTTGTAAACCTGGGGGTATGTTCTTTCTAATGCTTTCAGAACTGATTCAGAGCATAAAGCTCTCAAATCGGATCCTGTAATAAAATTAATGGATATAAACGATTGTGAAATTAAAAAAAAAAAAATATATATATATATATATATATATATGTATATGTATATATACATATACAAGGATAATACCTCCATATCCTGTTGTGATATCGGCAATCTCACTGATGGTCGATTCAGTTGGTTTGGGGTTCCAATCGGAGGTTAAAATACGTAAAATTGCAGAACGTTGAGAAGCCGAAGGAGGAGGGAAATGTAATTCTCTATCAAATCTACCAGCTCTACGTAAAGCTGGATCAACAGCATCCAGTCGATTAGTGGCACCAATCACAATAATTTCACCTCTACATGTCACAAAAAGTTTTTTTATAATAAATTTTTTTTAAATTTCACAAATAGTGCAAGTCAAAACAATATGGGAAAATTTTACCTGTCACAAAGGCCATCCATCTCAGCTAATAATGTGCCAACAACACTGGTATGTACTTGATCTTGTCTAGCACTTCTAACGGGAGCGAGAGCATCGATTTCATCAAAGAAAATAATACTAGGTTTCATTTTAGTAGCCTGAAATAATTTATGTGAAAATATATAATTGTTTTTTTTTTTAAGGTTTCTGTTATTTTATTTTTAGTTACCTGTTGAAATAAAAGTTTAATGTTCCTTTCACTTTCCCCCACCCACTTTTTCAAACAATCTGCACCTTTTCTCATAAAGAAAGAAACTTTTCGACCACCCTGTAATGAACTTTCATTAGCAAGAGCTCTTGCCAATAGAGTTTTGCCTGTACCAGGAGGACCATGAAACAGTACACCTTTTGGTGGACGACTATTGAATTTTTCAAAGAGCTGAGGATACATTAAGGGGAAAAGGACCATTTCTCTCAAGCACCTGATGTGATTTTCAAGACCACCAACCTGAAATCCGTGAAAAAAATTGTTGAAAACAAAAATCAATAAATATAGCAAAACTAAATGGTATATTTTTAAAGTACCGATGAAAATCGAATTTTTCCATCTAAAGTTATAGGTTGAATGTCTCTTAAAGCACGTTCATTGTGCTCACCGCCAAGAGTTTTGGACTTTTGCCTAAAAGAAGAATAACATGATATAAAATTTGAATTTATAATTTGAAATCACTAAAATATGAAAATCACCGAGTCTTGGTTTTGTTTTTAACAGAGACATTCAACTCATCTTCAGATGTTGAAGTAGAGTTTGAACTACTGGGACTTTGAGCTATAAAAAAAATTAGAATTATAGTTATTCATAAAGAGTAAGAATTATAAAACAAATTACTGTTAATAGAAAAATATTAATACTAACATCTTACAATGATTTTAGGTTGCTTACGTTCTCTAAGACTATATGGCTTACTACTCATGGTATATGCATTCTTACGTCTATTATATTTTTTTTCTAAAATGATATCGATTTAAATAACAGAAACAATCAGAGTACATTTTAAATTATTTTAATGCGTGTTTTACTACCTTGACAAGAATTTGATGCAATGAATGAATCTCTCGGTTTTCTTACTCTATTAGAACTTCTTAATTGTCTTCTCATTACTACTTCGCTACCTGAATCACTTGAATCACTATCACTCCCTAATTAAAAAAAGATAGTTTAATAACGGATATACAAAAGTAATAATGATACATACAAGAAATTCAATTACCAGAATCTTGCTGACTATTACTACCGTTACTCTTCTTACTTTCACTTTGATTTCTTTGAGGCGGACGTCTACGTCGTAATTGACGGTTAGTATTTTCTATTTTATCATCCCTGCTAAAAAATAAAATCATGTTGATAAAAAACAAACTATAATAACAAATCAAAATGATAACTAGTTGAAATTCTCACTTTTCTTCGCACGTTTCTTTCTCTTCAATTTCGTTTGGTTCACTCTTTTGTGGTTCAGATTTATCTGAATCACTCGTGGTGGGACTATTTTCTTCTTTTTTCTCTTCATCGTCTGTTTTGAACTCCTTTTTCAATTTATTTGGTTGGGTGCTTGATTTTTTAGCATTAACTTTATCATTGCTAGGATCATCATCAGTGTGTGCATTTCCATTGACTTCTTTATTCTAGATAAATTTACGAATAACAATTTATTATGTATAAAAAAAAAATAAATTATCGGAGATCTAACCGAAGAAATATAAAATGAAAAATTACTATAATTTTGGGTTGCAGTATTTCATCTTCGGACGACGATTCAGAAAAAGATATTTGACTACTGTACAGTCGAGGATATCCTTTGACTTTGATATCGTTTGTTATCCAACTTTCATTAAATGTCTCGTGCAGCAATTTACGCTGTCTACTGCTTCGTCTTACATCTAAAATTTTATGTTCATTATTTTATGTGAAGAAATTCAACGAGATGAATAATCAGATGTGGCCATTATGGGAGTTTATTTCTGACACGTGATAACAAAAAAAAGAAAAGAAAATAAAAATGAAATAAAAATTTAAACAGTTAAAAAAATATAAAGAGCTTATTATTTTTATATATTGAATCGATACATTGTATCAATTCTTAAAAGTTAAGTCCTCGCAACACAGCATAATCTTATTAGTCGGAACCGAGAAAAAACAAAAAAAAAAGTATGATATATTGTAATAATATTCACAATTAATAATTTCATTTTTATTTTCTTCATAAAACATGGAAAGAATATTTTTTGAAGTTCCGTCAACTAAAAAGTTTTTCGAGGTATACGCAATAAACTCCCACTAATAAGGTTGCTTTGTTTAATAAAGAAACGGGATCGAAGGGCGATATATATTGTATAAAAACCAATCTTGACCACTACTTCTAGTTGATGGAAATTAATAAAAACCTTCTTATTTTATTTTCAATTCTGAATAATGAGTATGAAATCAAATACAACATACGACATTCAGTTTTCTGTAGGGGTTTATCACTTTCTTCCATATAATTGTTTGGTCGAAGAGGACGAAGTTGACGAGAGGACACACCAGAATGTTTCGTACTAGCCACTCTTCTGACTCGTTCTTCGTCCTTAAAAAAGACACGTACAGGACGGCGCCGCCTGCAACATAAACGGTCAATTTTATCATATACGTCACCACAACACAAACTCATCGAAAAACCAAAATAGAATACCGAGTGAATTTCTCCGTTTCCGAATCTTCACTTTCAGGATACATTATACGAGGCATTTTTATAGCTCTTAGTCTTCTGCTAACCACTGAAAAAGTATAATGAAAAATATGAAATATTTCAATTTAAACAAATAAAAATTACACAGTGTTTGATTACATTTAGTCGGCCAATGTTGTCTTCTGGTAACTCTATAGTGGCTGCGCAATGCTCTAGGAGACCAGACATCTACAGACACATCCTGAAAACGAAAGGAAAACCCATGAAACATCGACATAATACAAAATGACAGTGGTGGCTTTACATATATATAAATACAGGGACAGGTTCTGAACCTACCCCCCTCATTACGAATGGAAAAAAGTAATGCCGCAGGTGAAGATTTTATCATTTATGGTTTATATCTGGGATTCCGTATGCCCCTCCCGGAAAGTAGGACTTTTGCGATTGCTGAGATAAAAATTTATTGTAGAGGTCCCAGTAAGTGTAAATGGGGCGTTTGTAATTTTGCCAAGTTTTGCTGGTACCCAGTTAAGTCTGCTGAGGAAGCTGGGGATCATTTATGTAATAAGCAGTTTATCTATCGCATCTTTATCAAAAGATTATCATTTTTAAAAACGTTAATTTTTTATGTTTTTTTGAGAGATGATCAACTATGATCAACCCTGCTGTCAGTTTCATAAAACAAAGCACAAAAGGGCCATTTTAGAAAATAAAATGGGTAATCTTTTACATCACCCCACACCAAATTATATTAGCGACATCTATAAGTGTTTCCCTTCCACTTTGCTTTAAGAAAAACTGAACGTGGGTATTGGTTGGGTAAAGGCCACATTTCTCATTCAGTCAGTAAAACTAAACACATTTATTTAACATTGCATGTCTCCGTCAGTCAAAAGTCTGAATGAAGGGATGGGTTAAGCTGAATGTATCTTATTCAACCAGGTATTCAAATTGAAAATATTTTATAGGTGTCGCTAACATTTTATAGGTGCGGGGTAACGGAAAAGAGGCCCCAACAAAATTTACTATTGTGCAAACAAACGCCTTTTTTTCTTTAGAAGGTGTTTCAAATTTTATAACATCCATTGGATTGATATAGAAAAACGGGTAAACTATACCGTCACCCTGCACCAAATTATATTCGACATCCAGACATGTTTCCCTTTCACTTTCCTTTTAGAAAAACTGAACGTGGGGGTCGCGGTCTGGTAAAGGCCGCATTTATTTGACACCGAACGCCTCAGTCAATCAAAAGTCTGAACATATCTATTACTGAACACATTGACGGGTTAAGTTGAACGTATCTTATCTAACCAGGTATTAAGATCGAGAATGTTTTTTTTATGAGTGTATTGACACAGTGCAGGGAGATAGCATAGCGCCTTATAAAAGCCACCAAAATTAAATTTTCCAAAAGCTTCGAGGCAAGATCCATATTCCATATACCCACCGCCCATATTCAAACCTGCACCTGCAAATCGAACACAAAACATTAAGAAAGTGTGTCGAACAGTGGCGGCTCGTCCTAATGGGCTGCAGCCCTCCCCGTATAAAGTTTTTTTTAATTCTTATATTCGTCTTGTATAGGTGAATCAGTGGCGGCTCCTGAAAATTTGTAGTGGAGGGGCTGCAACGATGAAAATGAAAATAGTACATACGTTCTCATGTACAAAACACGAAAACGTCATCAGCACAACACAACACACAAGAATCAAAATATGTATTGCATTTATACATCTGTACAAGACGAATATAGGAATAAAAAAATAATATGCAGGGAGGGCTGCAGCCCTGCAGCTTATTAGGACGAGCCGCCACTGAGGCGTATAAATGCAATACATATTTTGATTCTTGTACATGTTGATGATGACGTTTTCGTATTTTTCACATGAAAACATGTGTACTATTTTCAATTTCATTGTTGCAGCCCCTCCACTACAAATTTTCACGAGCCACCACTGGTATATTGACACAGTGCATGGAGATAGCATAGCGCCCCAGAAAACCAAAATTAAATTTTCCGAGCCTCGATGCGAGACCCCCCACTGCCCACATTCAAACCCGCACCTGCAAATCGAACACTCAGCCGCCAACAACAAAAACATCAAGAAAGTGTGTCGAACGCACCGAAGGGCGACGCGTCTATACGGGAGAAAGGGAAAAAGGGCGGACATCGACACGGCATAAAAACGACAAAAAAACACCTGCAAACAGCAAATCGGCTACTAGGCCCCCGAGCGGACCGAACTTAGCAAAAATGCACCCGCACCTGCTGATCGCGGTAGCCGTGCTGGTGTGATCCCTCCGCGCTGCGGCGCGTCTTCACCATCGCTGGGGGGTGAGACTGCGCCCCGCACGCTTCTCGGGCTGCGGGGGACGAGGAGCGCCGGGGCCCCCAGGGGGCTGCGATGCCGGAAAATGGGGGCGCCGACCGCACCGACGGGGACCGTTCGGGGACCGCACAGCCGTTCCGCAGGACCGTGAGCAGGCGCGTTCGCGGCCATGCACGGTAGGCGGTCGACTTCTGTCATTTTGTTTATGTTTTCGGGTGAGGTTTGTTTTTTGTCGGGGGGATGTTGGTTTGTTGGGATGCGTCGGATTCGTTTTGTTGGTGCGTTTTTTTAATTGTGGTGACGAATTGATGAAGGTCGAATAATTGCGGGGTTTCGAAGCGTAGTTTTTTCGTTCCGGTTTTGGATACTGTCCAGTAAAAAATATATTTTGGTACGGTTTCGGTTTTCGGTTTACGCTTTTCCGATTTTCTAAAAATATTTTCTAAGCAAACGACAACGCTTTTCAAAAATATTCGAATATTTGAACAGAAATGAACTGTTGTTTTTTCCGGTTCCGGTTCGAAGCTCTGAATAAAATTGTTCATTATTTTCGGTCATAAGATGATAGTAGAACACAAGATACTAGAACCGATGACGGTAGAATTACATCGATCGTCGTGTGTTCAAGTGTCGTGTGTTCTAGTGTCATGTGTTTTAGTTTCGGCGTGTTCTACTGTCCTTTGGGTAAATTTCTGAGAACTATTATTTTCAATTTAAAACAACAACTTCATTGGGTTGAATAAAGTTTAATTCTTTCAGAAAAAAACAATAATTAAGTACCTAAAACATTAAAGGATTAATATTATAAAACTACAAATACTTATACTTAAATGAAAAAAAAACTTAAATTTGCATAGCTCGTGAAGCCACCTATGCATACCTATATGTATACACACAAAATTTAATAAAAGCATATTTTTGATACATATTTTTAATTGAACATTTTTAATTTGTGTTTCTTGAGTTTTTTTTAAAGAAATTTATCTCTGTGAGTTTATTTCATTCTAATACATTCGATACGATTTGGTTTTTATTCGTGTTATAAAAGTAGTGTCATGTTTCAGATCTTTGCTACTGTGTTCCAAAAATAACAAATATTCCAAGTTATAAATATCAAAAGTTTTTCAGCTGTCACAGTGAAGCTGAAAATTCGTAATGGAAGGAAATCATGTTAAGAATAAATATGAAATTACATCAAACAATACATTTGGGAGGTACAAAATATTATTTTTTATTATATCGAATAGAAAAGAGATCGGTTTTAATTAATTATTTTTGCCTGCAGATATTTAATAGCTTCGAATGATATAAAAAGTGGTGAGATAATTTTTAAAGACGAAGCAGTCATAATCGGTCCAAAATTGGGATCAGAAATAGTATGTTTAAATTGTTTCAAACAGTTACTAAAAAAATTCAATTGTTGTAGTAAATGTAAATTAGCCCCTTTATGTGAACCTAGCTGTGAAAGTGTTAAAGGTATATTTATAATTTATTTAAAAATAGCTTTTCATTGTTTATATAAGGTCATGTTGATATTGTGCGCTTATAGGCTGGCATACTGAATCGGAATGCGCAACACTTTCAAATCTTAAGAATAAATTGCCCGTCCCCATGCTGATAGATGTGTTTTATATTATCACAATTTTGCGTAGCTTAGAATTGAAAAATCATGACAAAGCTAAATGGGATAAGCTAATTAGTTTGGAAAGTCATTTAGAAAAGAGAAGAGGTACAGATGTATGGAACGTTCATGAGAAAACAACTAAAGTAAATATGATGTTTCAGTTATATAATATTATCAAATATATTATATAAAAAAAACTGATTCAATAAGTTAAATATTTACTGATGTGAATTTTAGATTTTGCAAGATTTAAATGTCGTCGATGAGAAAGATGTTGAAAATGAAATTACACAAAAAATTTGTGGTATTTTAGACGTCAATAGTTTTGAATTACAAGGAAATGATAATCAAGATGTTCTAAAAATTGGTTCAATTCGTGGACTTTACTGTTTAGCTGCTCTTATGGCTCATAATTGTACCTCGAATACTCATCTAGCGATTGATGATAATTATATTATGACAATTAGAGCTAGTGTTCCTATAAAAAAAGGTTCACCAGTATTTTTTAATTATACTGATGTTTTACAGGTAAGCTGCAATTGTATTTTGTATCTTTTCCCATAAATTTCATATATAATTCCATAACACAAATTTTCTAGGGCACATTGAATAGAAAAGAACATTTGAGAGAAGGAAAATATTTTGAATGCCATTGTGGTAGATGTCAAGATTCAACAGAGTTTGGACTTCATTTAAGTTCACTAAAATGCTTAAAATGTGAAAATGCTCATGTGGTGATGAAAAATCCAGCAAGCCCAACTCAATTGACAAAAACTGATCAATGGGAATGTATGGACTGCAAACATTTATATTCTGGAGAAGACATTAAGAAAATTTTGAATGAAATTAAACAACGCTTAATAGTATTGGGTGAAGAAAGGTTTTAAACTATATATATTTTTTAATTATAGTGTGTAATTATTATGCCTTTTTTATTATAGAAAAAAGTGATTATAAAGAACTTGAATCATTTTTGCAATTTGCTACAAAGTATTTGAACCAAAATCATTCTGTTGTATTAGATATAAAACATTTATTGGCAGGATTGTTGCGTAACATACTGAATCGATCCACCCAGCAATTAAAGAAATTGTTATTAAGAAAACTTGAGATTTGTAATGAATTTTTGCCAATTCTAGAAATATTGGAGCCAGGAATATCTCGCTTGAAAGGTTAAATATCATAAATATTCCATACCTACTGCAATCAAATATAATCAAATCAAATATAAATATATAATTATATTTATGTTACAGAAAATATACAAAATTTCACATATAATTTACATGCAATATATGTAGTTTTATAATACAATAATTTATTATTTTTTAGCCATTACATTATATGAAATTCATATTCCAATAGTTCAAATAGCAAACAAGGAGCATGATTCAAAGGAGATTACTAGTGTTGTGTTATTGGTATATGAATCAATATTCTATTATGTTTTTTTTTGTAGTTTTTCGCTTTTCCTAGATATTTTAAAACATGTGTGTATATCAAGTTATATTATTTAGTTTATTAGTTTATGATGGTTCCAAGATCAGATAACGCTCATGTTATTTGAGAGCTGAGCTTTATTTTGAAAATACCTTTGTCAATAATCATTGAATTTTGATAAATTATGTGTATTTGACAAATCCTGTAAGTAATTTATATGTTAATCCTATTTGTTTACATAATATATTTAAAAAATTTAACTGTGTAAATTTTTATATCACACGTGTTATTAACATCGATTTATAAAAAAATATGCATGATTGTTTTTTTTTAATTAATGATAATTAATAAAATACTTATCAATCAACCATATAATATAATATATTATCATATAATCAATTATAAAAAAAATATTTTAAATGCATGTGTCAATTATTAATTTTAATACAGTTTACGTCACCTGTATAACAAAAAAATCTTAAATAAGAATGAAAATAATTTCATAAAACATCTGATATTTTTAAAAAATTAACTATTAATGAAAATTCTAAAGTTTAACATATTTAAAAAAAGTCATACGGATACATTACAGATATGTAATCAGACATATCTCATACGAAAGAGGTCAAAATCCCAAGTAATTTGAAGTAATCAATAACCGTCCACACGAAACATTAATGTATCGACATGTTTTAGGAACGTTTACAACAATCCGAATTGTATTTGAAAGAAGCAGTGCGACTTTTGTTATACGAACCATGTGCAAGTCCGGAAGGAGCCTTGTGCAAAAGGGCAATGGATGAATTGAAAATGTTGAAAGGCGCCATAAACGAAGCTCGTATCTTGGCGGAAAACGAATCTGAGGATAAGAAAAATATACGAATCAAAAGGATGAAAAATAAGGTTTCGGAAAATTCCCAGGAAAAACATATTCAAAAAAAAAAATAATAAGAATATGAATTTCATATTGAACTTTTTTTTTAAATTAGAAAGTATTTTAGATGTAAAGTGATTTGATTGGTTCGATTTTATTGGAAAAAATATATTTATGGAATTTATAGAAGTTTCATATATATTTTTAAAATATGACTTGAAACAATTTTAATTTTCATTAAAAACACTCACTAATTAGAATCGAATTTTTCTTATTTCTATATATGATTTGTATTTACGTTTAGATATGTAGAAATTTTTTTATGTCGTAATAAAATAAATCAATCGAAATATATTTTATTTTATAAAGCGACGATATGCATCCACACGACATGTTTATCAAATTATCGCATCATCCAGTCGAAAGGATACGACTACAAACTACATATTGGATTCATAATGAAGATTTTGAATGCTTCACTTCTTGCGAATTCATCTTCCGAATTTTCGCTTCACACGTCACACATTTCTTATCAAATCAGAAACGCGAAACTAAAACCAGCCACATGTCTTTCGATCTTAATGGAGGAAGTTGAGCGAAAATTCACGCACGTTTGAATTGGTTTCTGTACAAATGAACTCGGATGATAATCGAATTTCGTATATGAGATGCGAGTTCATTTCTAGAATCAAAATGATATAATATAAATTGAAATTTGTTTCGATTTTTGTAAAAATCTCGTAAGGTCAATATGTGGTATGTAGGTTTTAACGAAATTGACGTTATTTTTGGTGAATAACGGAAAATAATATGCTCACGAATTTAATGGGCCTCCCAGGTTTCAGCACTGAATTAATTCGGTCCCATAGCGAAAATCAACCCTTTCGTTTAATGTTGACATCGTTCAAATGTCAAGGGTCCCTTTAGGTTTAATGAAAATTCTCCCATCACTGTTGAAAAGTTTAAAAAAAAACCGTCACCGTAAAAATTCGAACGATCACGCTCGCTAAATTAGAATTATCTTAAGAGAAGAAAAAAAGATTTTTTTATCGAAAATACATACATATAAACAAAAAAACATACAAAGATTTTCTTTCAATTTTTCGGAGTCCAATTCGTTGAATGTAATTGACGCTCGAAAATGTTATTTTGTATGTATTCATCAACGAGAGGGTCAACTCACGCGTTTTAAATTATATTCGTTGAGTTTAGCCAGGTTTTGTCGTAAGGATGACATTAAAAAAATGGCGCACGTTGCAAAAATAAATTAAAAGTTGCGTTTTTTCCTTCGTCAAGTCACCCCCTTCTTAGCCTTCAGAGGCGCACGTCTCGCCCCAAAGGCGTGCGAATTCACAAAATTTTCCCGCCGAAAAATACATCCGGGTTACTTTTACGAATGACCTAATTAAGTCGATCGATTCGAAATATTATTTGATCGATTGTCAAATCATATATCTTTATCTTTTGGGTAGGGTTCAGTTTTTTTTTTTTGGTGTAAGAAAAGTGTATTTTTTCGGTATCGATTTTAATTTGTGCGACGTCACTGGCAGCCTCCCTCTTTTTTAACGAAAACGCGTTGTTTTAAGCCCTGCGAAATCTTGACTCTTAATTACTTTCCCTTGTATGTAAGGAGTGGGTGGCCACCCACCGGGAAATGTTTACCCAGCTCTCACCCACCAGACGGACGTCTTCGAAATTCGACACAAAAATAAGAAAAAGGTACTTGGATTTATTTAAAATATAATCTAAATATAGAGATTGTTTTCTATAAATTTATGATTTATCAACATTGATTTTTTAAATATTTTTCAAAAGCAATATCAATACGATAATCACTAATTATTGGGATGTGTAATGTATTTTTTTTAAATTTTATTAAATAACAATTGTCGATACAAAGTCAGGACCAATATAAAAAATTAATATAGTGAAATGTTTAGCACATTGAAGGATTTATTTGTAAAATTGCTACACCCACTGTACGAATGATAATTAAAAAGGGGAACGAAGACGTAAGAGTACTCGAAATGAAGAAAATGCTGAAGAGGCGACAAGATGGTGCGTGAAATGGATTTTTATTTTTGTTCATGGAGTGCTTTGCCCGTTTGAATTTTCATTTTATTAAATGCAAATTCATTAATAAAACAAAATAAAAAAAACTAAATGGTAAAGAAGTGTATTGGAAATTAAATTCCTCAATGGGTAATATTTAAACTCCAATGAAATTTTCATTGAAAATTATTGAATGCGAAAAATAAATTTAAAAAAATTAAATTCGCGATTCGTACCACATATTTTTCCAATTAAAAATTAAAACATCTCGCGAAAACTTTAATCTATAAATTTCCCAGTCTCGTCCGACACAAAAAAAATCGAGATTCCTTCGAGAAAAATCCAAAAACAAAAAACGAAACGAACGAGTTTTCCGATCGGGGTGTCGCGCGAAACCAACACATCCGCGCGTGCATAATTATCAGAGACGCCCTTCTTACGTACAACAGAAATAAGAAAATGTAAAGCGGGCGCGTATAGACGAATCTTTTCTTTTACGCGTCTTTCTTTCTCCGTCTCGTCCGCTCTCCGCTCCCTTCTAGAGCCTCCGCCCCCCGGGGCGCCCCCCGCGGGCACAACACCCCGCCCCCCGCACGGGGACTCCACCCGCTTCAGGGCTTTGCATGCGCCCCCGCCACTGTCACACTCGTGGCTATTACGTCGCATCTACACTATCGTAATTAAAACTAGTTACGATGAATTGTATAAATTAATAATTATATAAATTAAATTAAAAATATAATATCATACTTTTTATTAATCGCAAGCTGATACAATCACTGATTTATAGCGAGGACAGATCGAGAGGAGGGGGGGGGGCAATTTCCCCACTACGGATCAGGGTAAGATTTCTAAATTCGTGCATTTTCAAAATCATTGATATTTTTTGCAAAATAAAAGCAAAAACGTATTTTCGAATTTATTTTTTGATAGTGTAACTCTGGTTTTCCGAAAACTGTTATATTTGTATTAAAAAATAAGCAATTCTATTGGATAAACAAAAGTGAAGTGGCTAGTTCAACCGTATTTGTTATTGTGGATCTTTTGAGAAAAAATTTCTAGTCGATTTTTGTTTCATCAAACTTATATATTTTGATAAAGAGGGGGGCATAACATAAATAAAGTAGATAATCCTGATATAGATCACATGACACAAAAAAAATTCCCAATATTTCCAATAAAACATAACAATATTTTCAATGATATAAATAAATATATACAGATTTTTTGTAATTAGCAAATAATTTTAATTGTAGAACATTCAAATGATTATTTTGAAACCGATCAGATTTTTTTAATTTTTCATTGAGACCCATGAACTATTTGGAAATAGGAAAATTGTCTGCACTTCAGTCGAAAAGTGTATGGACCGCTATTATAGATTTATAAAGATTTCGTATTTAATGAAAAAAATCTTTAAAATTTTCCAAATAAAAAACAATCGAAAAATCCCCCCCTGTGAAAAATTCCCGATCCCGAATTTTAAAATAACTAACCTAACCCAACCTAAGTGAACGTTCAATAATAAAAACGTTCAGACTTTCAACTGACAATGAGACATGCGGCATTTGCCCAACTCCAACGTTCACTTTTTCTCAAAGGAAAGTGGAAGTAATTGTTATGGAATTTCAAAATAGTGTAGATTGCACTTTACACTGAATACAAATCCGCATGATTTGACAGCTGGTGATTTCTATTTGTGAGTGTGCCGGTCACGTTGGGCCCGTACAAGTCAAAAGTACCATAATATCATTTTAACAATGATTCGATTCATTTTTATATATTGTTTAAAACTTTATTGATGATTTTTTTTTAATGAGGATAAAAATATGGCGCAATTGGTGACATTCCCGTTTCCATCCCTGATGTAGCCTCCGCGCGTCACCCCTCTCCTCCCTTCTCCCTCGGTACAATCCGATTAAGACAAGCGGGAGAGAATCCATCGCGCGTCCTTGCCGTATATAAGTTTCAACCGGGATCCAGGACGAAAAATAATGCCTCAGGCTGAGAAAAACATGAAAAATTTGCGCGGGAAGGAATTAAATTAAATCGCCGCCGATGGAAAGGTTTAAAATAGTGTAACGGCGGTGAAACGGGTTGATGTTTTTTTAAAGGTTCTTGATTAAAGTAGAGATAAGTTTTGTGAAATTTCGAAAAAAAGTTATTGTTAAGTGGTCAGGTTGATTTATAACTTTTTTTTTTAGAATGAGTTGATTATAACTATTGTAATATTAAATTTTATTTGTTTAAAAATTAATGTTCGTAATGATATTTTTTATTCTGGGATTGCCGAAAAAGAGGTATGAATCGAGATAGTTGCTAAGTAAATTCTAAGTATTTTTTAAGCAGTTAATTAATCATGTCTATAAACGAACGCATTTTCGTGAGAAAGAGCTATTTTTTGGAATTAAAGGAGCCGCTACCAAAAAATAATTCTGTTTTCGCAATCGAGTGAAAGTTTGAAAAGCGTCAAAACCAAAATAGGCAATTAATCAAAAAACGACGAAATTTCGGTTCACCTCATATAATATATTTTTGCGTAATTAACTATTTTAACTCTTTGATCGTCGACATCAAACCCCCGAAAATTACACCGATATTTTTTCAAATTTATTTAAATTAAAACATATACAATATTTAAAATATACCACCGTATTCAATTACATAAACAAACACACAAATCCGACGAACCCATACATCAACATTAATCAAAAACCACATCCAAAACACGCAAACCCAAATTTTTTTATTAATTAACAATTTTCGGCGGAAGGGGTTATGGCCGGAACGAGTTCTATTTGAATTTATAAGTCGGCGTGAATAATTCCGATCGCGGGGCGCCGACAGTGTTGAAAGGCCCCCGTCTCGCTTTTTCCCGCTAATTTCCTGCAGCGTTCATAATTTATATTGATTAAGAAGTCGGCCACACAACCCCTTGCTAAGATTTAAAACGCGCGATGTTTTATATCGGCCCTAGGTAAGCCTCGGGTCCCCGCACCCCCGTGATGGGGGCGCCAAGACGTGGAGGCTGTGCCCCCTCAGCGATACAGCGGGTTTCGTCGGCGGTTGTCGTGTAAATAAATTATTTATCAATTTTTTTTAATTAATTGTTGAAAGTTTTTCGAATGAAGGTTTCTTTGGGGTTGTTCTATGTAGATTTGTAGATGCTTTGGTTCTAGGTTTTTGAAATATCTGTTTTTTATGTTGTTATTGTAGTGTATGCAGGGCCGTTGAGAGGGGAAAAGAGGGGGGAAATTCCCAGGGTCCGGGCTATTTTTAGGGCCCGTGACTGATTTTGAAAATTTTCGGGTTTCGAATACTTTTGCAAAATGTTGTTTTTTTATCGAAAAAGTCGTTTTTTATTCGAAAATTTTTGTTTTATTTTTGGAAAAGTAGGTTTTTTTTGTGAAAATATTGGACAATTAAAAAAAAATTTTTTCGATCTTTTTTTCCCAGGGTTTGAAATTTTTCTTTACGGCTCTGAATGTATGTAAGATTTTATTTTATTTATTGATTATCCAGAGAAAGTGCTTTGTAAAGTATGTTTTTTTTTTTATTTATATTTTTTATAATTAATGTTAAAATATTTATGTCAATCTTTTGAATTAGAGTATCTTAATTTTAAAAGTAATTAAAATTCAAAGACATTTTAATAAAATTCGACGACTCATCGTTAAAAGTACTTTATATTGATAAATCAGATTTTTTCAGAATGAATAAATGAGATTTTCGAAAATTATTGCTTGAAAGAAGCAATAATTATAAAATAAACTTTCTCAAAAAATAATTTTACTCTTTACAAAAAAAAGCCTGAATTTCCAATGGTATCGGAAAATTATTTTTCCAAAATTAACGCTACACAGTTTATATGCGACAATGATGATAAATTGACGTTAATTTATTACACCATCAAAATGAAAAACAAACTTTCAAAACAATAAACCAAAAACACATTACAAATATATTTTAAAAAAATCGATGATCGATCGGTCGCACGCGTTCGCTCCCAAAAAAGCGGCCATAATAAGCCGCGCAATTAAGGGGTTATTTGTTCGTCAAGAGTTTCGCGAACGCGCTGTAATAAAAGGGGGCAGTTTTTTAGCGAGCGGCAGTCGGACAGGGGGGGAGCGGGGTGCGCAAAATTCAGAAGGGGGTGCCCACACCCCCGCTAAGACTCATCAGAGCCTAGCAGAGAAAATTCTTATTATTCTTACGTTATATTTTATATCCTTATATTCGGGTGAGCGAGGGTGTGTTCGCGAACGTGGCGTTGCCCCACCCCGCCGCACCCCACCGCAGAAAAGATGGCGCCACTCTTCGATAAATATGTTGCCATACATTACGATAATTAATGGACGCGAATTGATTATTTTCCTTTTGAAGATTTATGCGCGCGCTTTTCGCCGCTGTTTGCGTAGATTGCGTTTTGTTTCCGTTCAACTTTTTTTTTCGGTCATGGTTGATTACGCAAGTGTTATACATTGTTATATAAATTGGTTTTGTATATTTTTATAATATTTAATTTGTGATTTGAATCAAGCAATTAAGTATTTATTAATAGAAGGTTAGTATTATAATAAGTGGTATGGCTTGGCATGAAACCACTTGGTGAAATATATTGTGCAATAGTTTCCAATAATTGCACTTTTTGAAACTTGAATTTTCCTTATCATGGGTGCATGTGATAAGAAAAAATATTAATTTATCGATAGCGTATCAAAAAAAACTTTATCAAAAAATAATACATTATATAGAAAGTAAACGAAATTAATTAGATAGAATATTTTTTTAAAAACAAATCACATTTTAATTAAAACAAATGTAAAATCATATTATTTTAATTTACATCTGTACAGTACTTAAACAAAAACATTTAAAAACAACTTTTCGAAATAATTAAGAAAGCACACAAATAACGACAACTATCAAAATACATTTTTTTCATTTACAACAACCATATAATACGAACAAACAACCAAATACAATCTTCCACCATTAACTATTCAACATTGAGAACAATCTTCAAACGAAATTTCGAACGCAATAATTGACTTTGGATTCGTGTTCAATAAACGCCCGCATTCATATCTGCATACAGGGGCAATGCATTTCGTTTTCGACCCATTATCCACCCCTAAGAGTAGTATAAAACAGTTGATGCCGCCATCCCACCCGCCGCAGATTCCCGCCCACCACCCACCCACTAATATAAACACACACACACGCACGCGGGCAAACACACATTACGATTCATACTTTTCTTCGGCCCGTTTTTCCCTTCTTCTTCTTGCCCGACTGATCCGCGCGGCCGCCCACTCCTTACGAGCTGGATGTTGCTCAATCTGTGGGTTGGTTCGGGTCTAGTGTCGCAATGTGGATTTTATTGGAATTTTGAGGAGGTTTTATTTGAAATTGAAGAATTTTTCTTTTTATTGTCCGAAAGTTTCGACTGTATAGATAAAGTCAATGTTAGAGTACAATTAGAGATTTACTGGTAAACCAGTAAATGGCTCAAATAACAGATCGGTAATTTACCGGTAAACTTTTAATGTTTATCGGTAGAAAAAATTGTTTCGAATATTTTCGGAAAATGTTATCGTTTTCAAGGAAAATATTTTTGAATTTTTTCAAAAAAAAAACCCACTTGAAAAAAATGTCGGGTTGAGTAGGTGTTTGGTTTTTTTCGAAAAATATTGTTATTTTTGGAAAGTATCTTTGACTTAACGTATTTTTTTTTGTTTTTCCTGGTTTTTATTCAAAATTTAATGTACCGGTGATTAGTAAAAAATTACAGGTTAATCTACGGTATATTTGGCTTCTTTAGTCAATGTATAGTTTTGTTCAAAGTGTTGGTTCTCATTCTTCGTTAAAATAAATGGCATACAATATGATAATGTCAGTAGATGGATGAGTTACCTATTGATTGAGATTGCCCAACCTTGAATTGAGATTATTTGGTAATAGATTTTTGTATTTAGTATATGAAAAATTATATTTATTTCAACGACACGTAGTAAGTTCATTTAAAAAAATAACATTTGATTACTTAATAAAAATAATAATAAAAATAATAATAATAATAATAAAAATAATAAAAATAAAAATAATAAAAAATAATAATAATAATAATAATAATAATAATAACAACAACAATAATAATAATAATAATAAATATAATAATAATAATAATAATAATAATAATAATAATAATAATAATAACAATAATAATAAAACAAAATATTGAAGAAAAAAAATACAAGGGAAATTATCCCACATTAAAACAATACTTTAACAAAATACATTATTAAAATTGTATGTGATGACGACGATCATGATAAGGTAAGAAAGTAAAGAAAAATTAAAAAAATATAGTAAAATTGATATGAGAAAATTATGATTTTTTTTCTCTCAAATAGCAAAACAGTATAAGAATTTTATATACCTACATCACAAGTCTCTAAAAATTAATAAGTTGAACGTATAAGTATCGCATGAATACAAAAGTTAATCGACATATACCACGGATAACAGGCGACAAGATTACTATTGATTCCAAACTATTTATAATATTTTTTTAGATATTCAGCGCACTAAGAAGTATTTTTATTCAATAAAAAAATTTCAACATTCCTTAACATTCAAGAAATCTGAATCAGAATTATTCTTTGTATAGTTTACATAAAATAATGATTATAACATCATCAAAAAACGCCACAAAAAATCTCTCAAACTCAAAAAGTTTGAGGAACCCACACACCACCGATGGCTCCCCACACTCCCGGTAATCCCGGGGAATACATTTTCGCGCACTCGTGCGGCCCGTTAATTACATTATGCGCATTGCCATGTCATTCTTCGGACGAGCGCGGCAAGAAAGAGTGGGAAAGAACGGGCTCGAGGACGGGGCCGGGGGCGCGGGGGGGGGGGGGGGGGTGTCGGGGGCTGAGGCCCCGGGGGCTGTTTGTCGCGGCCGGGGCCGGGGGCGCCGCCCTGCTCGCGTGTGTGTGTGGGCGGGTGCATGTGTGTGTGTTATTTATGCGCTTTACATTGTCGGAAAATGTTTTATTGTCTCTGTGAGTTTTTCGCCGCTGGGCGTTAAGGTGTTAGGTGTCTATGAATGGGTTTTGGATGGTTTGTTTGTGTCGAATTTCAGGTGGGTTTTGTTAATGTTGATGATGGGTTTTTGTTGGATGTTGTCTTGTGTTTTTGTTGTGGTGCGTGAAGGAAATTTGCTTGTTTTAGAAATTTTGAAGTATTCAACAATAGAAGGATGTTGTAATTTAATTAATAATAATATTAAGTCATTAATTAATTAATTAATTAATTATTGTACAACTTAAATAGCATAGATGATTAAACGGGAATTAAATTGATCTGTTTAATTATCATCATATAAGATTATCATATTCTCAAATTAGAAACATGTTTATTTTCATATCAGATTTAACTAATTACTTAATCACGGTATAATTTTTCATGGAGCTATATATCAAAATAATAGAAAATGAAGGTTATTATTATCTACGGGTTGCCAACTTTGAACTTTCACTATCATAATACAATTCGACTTATATTATTCACACCGTCAATTAGCTAACTTTATACCGCGAAAATGAATTACGATGAATGATTTAATTTAGTAGACGTTGAATTCAAAATATATATCTATAATTTTCGGTGAAAAAACAGATAGTTCATATTTTATACTATTTGAATATAAGTTTTCTCAAGTTTGCGCATACCTTAAAAAATAATTTTCAAAGTTACAAGTCTGAAGTTCAACTTCTCGGTACGCATTATTTTCTCATTGTTGGCATCGTGTTTTATTGCACTTTTCACATTTTTTCAACGATATTAAAAAAATCTTAAGCACGTAAAAACGCGAACCATATAAAAATCTAAAAGTGCAACATATTAGATTTATTTTCTGATAAGCGAGAAGGTAATTATCAAATCTTAAATAAACCTATTATTGCTATTGACAAATCAATATTCGATACACATTCGAAGCATCATGAAATTTTAAAAATATTAAAAAAAATCAAATTTCTAATTATTCCAATTACATATCGAATAAGCCCATATAGAAACATTAAAACATTTTTTTATAACAAAAAAACCCATACAACAAATCCGTCGGTGACCGAATCGGTTAAAGCGAGCACAGAGGAGGGGTGGTCCTCGCCTCGGACGTGTCGCCAATTTCTTGCGAGGCTTTGCAAACGAGTGTATTGTCGTAGCTGTGAATTCTGGTCGGTTTCTTTCTTTGTGTTGAACGAAGCCTTCCCCACCCACCCGCCCCCCCCCCCCCCCCCCCCCGGAGCCTGCGCCCCGGCCTCCGCCCCCCCCCGTCCGACTGACAACTCATTAGCGGGCGTCGAATAGAAATACACGTTTAATGAATATTGGAATTTAAAACACGTTCACCCCCCCCCCCCTGCGTCCGCCGCGCGGGGCCCCCTGAAGCCTCCGCCCCTGCGCCCCGGCGCTCTCGCCAGGCTCCGCGCACCCCTTTAGCCCCCCCAGGACCGGTGCCCCAATGAGTCGCCCCCCCGCAGCCCCCCCCCAGCGAACCCCCCCGTCATTTCTTAGCGAGTTCTCTGTCCCCTTCTAATGTTGTCCCCCTTTTTCTATCTTTCTTTACGTCCGACGTGTTTATGTGTACGTGTGCGCCGCATATCACATAGGGAGGTTTGGACCGTAGGGTGTTGATTGGTTTAATTAATGAGTGATTGAAAATTGTGATCAGTGATATGATTCAGTTGAATGAGATTGGTTTTTGCTATTGATTTGTATTGAGTATGGTTAATGTATAAGATTGATTTGAGATTGTTTAGTGTTGTAGCTCCGGTTAATAAAGATATTTGATTCCGAAAAACCACAGGGAAGCTAGATTTTGGAGAGAAGCTTGATATTATGGTTCTTACAATTAAACAAAATGTAAAAAATCTTTATCGATTTAAGATTTGCATAAAATTATGTGCGAGGTCAAAGGGCGCCTTAAAAGCGCCTATAAAGGGCGCCTATATTGACTGGACTATAAAGGATAGTTTGAAAATCTATTTTGATAGTTAATTTCGTATTATCACAATGATAAAAGTAAATAATTTTTTGATGGTTAGAAGAGGTGCAATGGATTGAAACAACATTTCAAACTATCATCAATATCGCAATCGCTACCACTAGTGGTGGATTTACTTTGCTAGCTGCTCGAGGCGTTAAAAAATGTTGGGGACCCTATACATACATATATAAATTATACAGAGCCGAGTTCCAAATCTATGCCCCCCAATTATACATAAAATATTAAAATTAGAAAAAATTATTATTGCAAGCGAAATTTTTTATTTTTTATTATAAGTAAGTTTTTTATCGTTTGATATAAGTAGTCGGTTTTATAAAATAAAAAAATAGATGAATGATGTTGGAATAAAAAATCTTTTGTGCAAACCGATACCTTTTTTCTTTCTTTTTCAGCAAATGATTATTGGATTGATATAAAAAACTATAATATTATAAAAATTCATTAAAAAAATTATTTTTCAAAAATTCTAGGGATTCTTTCCTATCCGGTATCCTAAGGCGAAAACCTCCACTGCCTATGAATAAATCCGCCACTGACTACCATCAAACCGATAAAGCGCCCTATCCAACACCCGATCCGACCTCCCAATGTGACAGACCACCCCAGAATTTATGACACGTGAATTTGCGTGCGTGTGGCTGTTTGTGTGTGTGGGCGTGGGGCGCGAGCGTGCACACGCCGGTACTTTTCCTTCTTCTTATTATTCTTCTTCTTAACTAAGAGCCGTACTTTAAGACGTCCGTATTGATCGGCGAGCATTTTACACCGACGCCGACGCCCAACCTCGTTATACGTGCTTAATTCGGACGTGCGTACCCGGACCGTACGTATATTGTTCGCAGGGGGGCGCGGGGGTGAGGGGTGGGAACCACCCCCCAGGAGTCCATCTCTGGTGGCTGACCGCGGGCTATGACCCAGTTCTTGGGGTTGTCGAAATCGCCAACGGCCGTCCACCTGTTACCGGTTCGTTGAAGATGGTGCTTTAAGAGTGGTTAGGGATGTGTGGACGGAGGAGTTGTTTTGGAATTTTTTTGATCTTTGTAAAGTTTTGATGGATGTCGTTTTTGTGTGGGATAATTAAGATGGATTTTGATTGGAATGTAGAAATTTTTTAAATTTTTGTATTCGGAATTATATTTTATTGTAAAAGTATACCTAATCCTCTTTTTACGCGAAGGATACGTTCAAGAGATTACAGTGTAAAAAAATGTATGGTGATCATATAAAAATTGGAGATAAGTTCCATCAGTGTATTTGGATAGAACTGCCATCCAAATGTGTAATGTGAAAAAATTTCGCCATGTAAAATCATCAAAAAACATCGAATTTTTTAATTTAATAACTACATATACATATATAATTATAACAAGTATTCGATGATGTATGATTTGATGTATTAGCCTACATCGAATCTTACCATTGTAACATAATAATACATTTTTATTTTATTTTTATACCCCGTTAAAGCGAAAAAACTGTGTACAAAAATAATCGGTTCTTCTCCCTTAAACCGTGCAAAAAACTCATAAAAAGAGGAATTGGATGTATTTGAAAAAAAAAATTAAACAAAATATTATTATAAAAATATTATAAAAATATTAAAAATAAATAGATTTTATCGTATGTATGTAATTCATATAACTATGTTAAGTTTACTATAAGACGAAATTTTTTGATGTTATCTGAAGCATAGAAATTTTTTCTTTAAAGGGAAAATAGTATTTAAGAAGTTAGATAATGAAAGTATAATATAATATTTCTTGTCAAATAATATAATTTCAAATTAATAATTTATTTTTAAATACATAAATTCATTAATTATTTCATAACCAATTTAATTTCAATAATCCGTAAAAAATCATACTTTCAATAAAATTTGATCATTGATATATTTTACAAACAAAAATATTGTTAGATTTATATTATAAAATAAACATTGAATAATCACAATAAGAATCCAGCAAAATTGAATCATTGATTCATTTTATCACACGAAAAATAAAAAAATAAAAAACCCACAAATTTTCAATCATGCGAAATGATACAATTCAAATAACCGAATCAAATAAATTTTCCATACGAATATCACACGTTCAAACAAATCACCGAAAACGCAACGTCCTAAAAAAATAAATCCCGAAAAGATGCAATTTATACAAAACGTCCCTACACATTCGAAAGCGAACGCCACTAAATCAAACAGCTCGTTCCGGAAAAATTGCCGTCGAATCGTAATAGAAGGTGAAAAGCTAAATAGCCTAGACGTAGGCGTGAAAAGTTTGTCATTTAAAAGCGCTCCGAGAGGGAATAGTACATGCTACAGGAAAGCAAAGAAGGGCGGAAGGTTTCGAGTTGCGTATATATTGAGGGTGTGTAATCAAAGTCAAGTGTGTGAAGGAACGTTTGCTTTTAAAAGCCGTGTGAAGTTTATTGACGAAGATCGAGTACGGTTTGATTTCGGCTCGCACTTTCCCCTCGGTTCGTGTTTTCTTTGTAGACAATGAGTGTTTTGGAGCGTTGAAGTTTCAATGTTTTTTTTTATTATAACGCAGAATAGAATTTTATATTCAGTTCGTATTTGAATCATTAGCTAGTGAGCGTGAATTTTCGTGTGTGTGTGTGTGTGTGTGTGTGTGTGAGCGATAGGGTGGGTGGGTGGTCGGGTGGTAATACGCGTGACGTAAATCTGGCGACATATTGTGTTCGTAACTTGGCGGCTACCACTTGTTTATGTAAGAAGAAACGCCGCTGCCACATACAGAAATTGTTCAACTGCGTACAATAATACATCGAAACCGAATGTACAAAGTGTGATTCTTGTATGGGTTCGTTGAAACTTTTCATTACGCTCGAGAAGTTAAAAAAAATACGTGTGAGGTTACGTGCTGGCTTTGACGAAATTTTTGTACGTTTTTTCTTACACTATACATTGTGAATCGAAATATTATATAATTGAGTCATGAAAAACGATTATTTTATCAACATCTTTATCAAATGTAGATTATAAACCACTATAGAACTATCGAAAGTTCAGACATTTTTATTTAGTAGTAAAAAGGCTTTTGGAATATTAAAACCATTCATTAAGCTAATTAATCATTCAATCATCACTTAGCTCTGATGATATGTGTAAACTGGTACGTTTCAAAAAAAAAAAACTGATAAAAATTTTCATTTTATAAATATGCGTATATTTTAGTTACGATTGAGTGAAATATTGTTATATTCTAATACCAAATAGTAATTTAATAATTTTGATGAAAATAAATAAGATTATAATCATTATAATATAAACATAATATTTATTTATTTTACTACCCAATTAATCCTAATATTTATAAACATCCATCCATCATTGAAACTGTATGTTTTAAATATTGAAATAATTATTGAAACACTCACAATCAGCTGTACTATACAAAGACAGAGCGCTTATCAGCCAGTGAACAGAATACCACTGTCGATATTATTGGTTGTACAATATAAGGAACGGAGGTTTCGCGGGGCCCCCAGGGGGCTCAGCCCCGCACAACCCTTCCTCAGATCCCGCCGATATAGTCCCATGATATTCCCATTAGAGACGGCCGATTTATTGTGGAGCTCACGTGTCTGGTCGGGATCTTTTCGAAACGAACGCACGATAAGCGGCTCGTCAATCGCGAAGTCGGGGATTATTTGGTGGGAAAGGTTTTTTTTATTTGAATTTTCAGCGGGTTTTTTCATCCCTGAAGACGCGGGGGTGAGGGTTGTTTAATTGCTCGTCGGTTCGGATTGAGCGTGGTTCGGTTGTGTGTGGTGTTTTTGTGGGAATTTTCTTTTTGATTCGTATTGATGAATGGATAATTCTTAAATTCTAGTGTGTAGTATATATTTTTTTTATAGAATGTTATGTTATAACAATGAGAATTACATTGTGTTCGTTAATAATGAAAAAATAATTGTTTGAATAAAATATTGGGAAATAACTCATTGTTTAAATTAATCATTTTTTTCAATTGACAATAAATTCTGATAAATAAGTTATATTTATATCATTTTAGATAATCATAATTAGAATCTGATAATGATTTTTATAAGACATCATAATAGATATTATCATATCAGAAACAAATTTAGCAACCAATTCGAACGATTATATCTTTATCTATGACATCATATAATTATCACAATAACAAACAATAAATTTTCAAGTTCACATTGAACTTGAATTCACATCACATACTTTGATTCAATCAAATCAAATTACAAACACATTCAAATTAATGACACAATACAAAAAAAAATTAATAACATTCTCGCGGGTCAAAAGTAAAATTTTTCAATCATGATTTTTTTTAAACGCAGTCGGCAAGTTCAAGTATCAAAGTTATCAAATTAAGCAGTTTTTAGTATAATAATTACAATTAAAATGTTTTCATCGATTAAATAATGAAAAAACGAATATTTTTACTTAGCACCGATTATTGAAATCGTCAGAAACAACAAACGCAAAAAGATATTTTATTTCAAAGACGTTTAAAGGTACTCGTTTCATTTCCGATTCATACGTTCACCCCTATAAACATTTCACTTCAAAACCCCCCCTAAAAAAACTCAATTTCATATACAAAAAAACTCAATTTCACATATAAAAAAACAAACATTGAATATCACATGTGATTATGCAATACGACACAAAGAAGAAGCGAAGGGTCCACTCCTCCTTGCGCGCCCGCTTTCTTTAATTAATCTCGAGGAATCCCCCACTTCTCGCGCTGTCTCCACGCACTCTAGAGCTTTATTGTACCGCACCGGGACGCCCATGGGGTGGCCAAGGGGTGGCCATGGGGTGGGCCGGGGGGTGGCCTCGTCCCGAGCCAGGGATCGCGAAAGGGGCCAGGAATGCGCCGTGCGAAACTCATAAAAATGTCCGGCGAATTGTGGATGTTGTGCCGAGTTAATAAGTCGTCGGAATGAAACAATGTCGCGGGTTTTTTTTAAGGGTGGGATTTTTGTTTGGTTCTTGAGGGTTTGTTTTAGTTTTGTTGTGGTGTGAAAATTGTAGATTGAGTGATTGGAATGTTGAGATTGTGTTTATCGTGTGATGAAAATCGAAAGGTTTATCGATATTGAAATGGCCTTGTAATGGTCAAATTATGTTTTTTCCATAATAGTGCACGTGTAATATAAAACAAAGCGTTTTTTTTTTTACAAATTAATCTTTCAATGATCAATATTTAAAAATGTTTTTAAAATCAGATATCTTTATCATTGAATAGTAAAAAATAAATTTTCATAGAATTCAGTCAAATATAAAACAATAGATCGATGTATTATATGTATGTACTTTATAATTTATGGGAAATTCCATTTTAGAAATAACAATGTTTTTTATCTTTATCAAATTACCAGACAGACTTGGAAATCACCTTAATAACAATTTTTTCCTGAACTCATATAACAACATTATCATATAAACGGTTTATCAAATATTCATAAACCTTTTTAATGCCCCAATTAATTTATATTTTTCTAAAAACAAAAACAACTTTCATCAAACTCGAATATGAAACAATTTTTAATCGAAAAATTTCAACAAAATATTACCCACCTACAATAAAATCAAAACTATCAACAACATATATATTAGCATCAACCAACATCACTAAATATACTTTGAATATTAAAAAAGTTGTTGTCAACCCCTGTCAGGGTGGTTGGTTCGGCAACGTCAGATATCAGCACGCACCGCAACCACACCGCCGCGACGTGTGGGGATTTTTGTACGGGAATCTGACACCCGACCACCATCCACCCATTTTTCCAACCCCCATGCCAGAGAACGACACCCCCTGGGTTCCTTTCGAGCCGCGGCCCGTATCGGTGATTCTTGTGCGTGTATGCGAACTCGTACGTGAGCATGCAGATCGGCTCGTGCCAATGGAAAATTTAGAATCGCTTTGTTAATTTTGTATGAGAAAAGCTGATGGAATTATATGTTTTTTTATGAATATGATGAAGTTGAAAGTCTAGTTTTTTAGTTGCAGGTAAGTCTTGTTGGATGTAATCGAAGAAATTAAGTGATAAGTGACACAATCCGTTCATGGTTGTGATTGAGTAGTGTTGAGTAGTGGTTTTTAGTATTCAAATTCAAACGATAAGGAAATATTTTCAAAATCTATATACTTAATCGATCTGGTCAATTTGAAATGAAAAAGGGTCAATTTGAAATGAAAAACCTGTGTATTGGAAAAGTTATATCCTTCAGTGGACATTGTATAGAAATAATTTGACGATGAGGATGAATGAATGGTTGGATTTTGATTTTATTAGTATTTTTCTTTTGATAATTTTTAAAAAGTATAAATTACTCAACATCAAAAAAAAAATTGCCTATTCAGATAAATATTTTTTAATATAAATTTATAAAGTATCTTTTTAGATTTCATAATTATTTTCTTATTAAATGAACATTTAAGAAAATATTATCGTAAAAAAATTATTATTCGATCATAATACAAAAGACTACTTAAGAATAAATTCATAACGAAATGATTTTCGAATCAATAAAAAATAAAAAATATAAACATCAAACACTCTCCTCCAACACGACCAATCGAAAATGAATTGTGGCCGCGCATAAGAAATTGTAGAAACACAAGAATTTTCCCGCGCCGAGTATTTAGCTCGAGTGTGTTGGTACGAGTGCGAGCAAGTGTTGCCAACGCGGGCGCGTTTCCCGCGTCGCGCAAAGTGCTCCTTTTTTGCCACTTGTTTACCAACTTAATATATTCTCGAGGCCCGCTCTGTGCGAAAGTGGGTGGCGACGGGAGGTGGGCGCATGGGGGTGGGCTTTGTTGCCCTACACATCCATCCGCGGCGGGGTGGGCCTCGAAGATTAAATGTATGTAATGCGGTGAGGGAAACGTAACTGATATGGGGAATTGATGTTGAAAAGTGTCAAAATGATTACGACCCCGCCGGGTGTGTGGGTGCGCGAGTATATTAGCATAAGTAGGTGGGAAAGGGGAGCGGGTTCGTGTGTGTTTAATTCGATTGTTCGGAATGGTGTGTTGGAGATTATGTGAATGGTTTTGTGTTTGGTATGGTTCAATTTGGGAATTTGAATTGAGTTTGGGTGTTTTGTTTTCAGATTTTAGTTGAATTTGTTAGTGTAGAATGCGTTGGTTTTTGTTGATTGATATGTGATGGGATTGGTTGATGAATAATTGATCCATAACGAGATTGATACCATTTAAATAGTTTCAATATTTAATTCCTTAAATATTATCTTTTTAAGGAAAATTTTCGAAATTTTCTAATGAAACCGCAAAGACTTGATGCTTATATAAATTATAAAAATTGAAAGTTTTAATAAATGCGACGAATTCGTATTGAAAAATAAATTTACCTCGTTAAAAATTTATCGCTTTCGAAAGTGTACTCAGACTATTATAACAAAATAATGGAACGAATTTTCAAATTGATTCTGACACGTTCATTTTCCATGCGTTTATGTAAGCCCGTTGCGGTTTCTCTGACATTCACGACCCTCATAAAGACGGGTAACGATTCGATTAATTATTCTCGATTTATCTGCAAAAGTAGCACATGTTGACAACACTGTGCAGCCTTTTACAAATAACGCGGTCAGACAGTTTCAAAACGCCATATCTCGGAATCGTTACGAGTTTCATTGTTTCATCTTTTAGAATCGGCGTTCTTATATTCTTTGTTTATACTTTTTTTTAGCCGCGTAGAGATATTGAAGTCGTGATCCTCCGGTTTGCAATAAATACAAGTGCCGTTGCAACCAGTCGTGTGTGCAACAAAATGTAAACACATGAACAAGTATGCGTTGTTAAACTCCCCATCAAAAGTGTTTCGTATGTCTATAATGATTGATAAGAATCGTTTTCTTAATTAAATGTTGATTATACAACATATATTCGATAATAAATGTATCAATTGAATTAGAATAGTTACGAAAAATAATTTTACATATTGAAAGAAAATTTTTAAAATGATAAGTTGTATTGATAAATTAATTTTAGTTTTTTAACGAAATATGTCTAATATTGAAATTTTATATAAAAATGAATATATTATAATATTGTTATTATTATACAAGAAAAAATTTTGAAACTTAATTTTATATTATGTATGATTTATGCTAATGTTATAATACTATAGAAGTTTTACTTAAAAATTGAACTTTTATTTAGCGATGCGTGTATATTTTAGTGATTGCAGCCTGCACTGTGAGTACATTTGATCTGTTCACAATTGTTCAATCGTGGCCATCGTAAACATGGTCTTGAAACGTGTGTAAATTTGCGAGGTTGCGTGATGCTAATGGTGGCCGGTGGAGAAACTTGTTGCGCTCGGGATACAGTTAACTCGCATAAGTTATCTCGCGCTGAAAAAAGGTTAAACTGAAAGCTTACACATCTAAGTTAAGTATACGTTAGCCGCGTGCAACAAAAATGAATGCGCACGAGATAATTTTCTCGTTGTAATTTAAAGTCATGACTGTGAAAGCCGGCTCGAATGGGATTATTTGCCGATACCGAACCCGAGGATCGACAATGTGATGAGGATTGTTTAGTATGATCGATTGGATGATGTTTTTTTTGATTGATTTAGATTATATTTAAAATTATTTTTTAGTGCATTTTGGTTTCGATGTTGTTCGATGGAAAATGGCGATCGATATTGCGAGAATTTGTGCGGTTAACGTTTTATAGAGTTATTTGAGCTATTACATGTTTTGAACAGAATAAGTGTATCAATAACAGAAAATACTTGAAAAGGTAATACGTATTTCAATTCCCATATAGTATAGATAGAAAATTGTTTTCTTTCCAATAAAACATTACGTACATTTTCCATTAGTTAGCTATTATAAAATATGATTGGAATCATAATTATAGATTGTAAAAAATGTCTGATTTAGAAATCATACTATAGCATCTAAGAAGCGAATGTAGATTGTATCCGGGGATTGCAATTTGTATGCATAAACTTGGAGACAGACAGCGTTGGCGACATCAGCAAATTGAACGAATGTGTTGTCGGCAAAGAAGTGTTACGGCACGAATGTTCGTGCAACCACACGGAGGGCGCACGAGACGCACAAAGGCGTCCGTGTGGCATTTGAAACCGCAGGATGTCATGAGGTACCCTCCCACATGCATTTCTTCGCCAATTTCTCTCAGAAAATACTGTTGCGAAAGGCGACATGGTGGCCAAACACAGGGACGAACATTACCATCCAGTAGATTAACAGTACAACAAAAATATTTCATTTCAGGCACATTTTCTGAATATTAAAAAAATCTCGTAAAATTATTTAATACATGATTAATAAGGCTTTATGAGTTAAGGTCATCGCCCATCTAATCACTCGCCGACCGGACGCCACTTTCCACGTATTCAAATATAGGTTTGAATTCGTATTCCATAAAGCGCAAAATCGTATTTCTGGTTGGAGTGGTTCGTGTGCGGACCCCTCTCGCGTTAAGTAGGCGACGACCCTTATAATAATTTTACAAATCAATCAAATTTTTTTTTTCATGTATAATGGTATATTCACTTACAATTAGAAGAATTTATAAAAAAATAATGGTTGCTTATAATATTTTTTTCTATTATGCAAGAATTTCCTATTGGAAATTCTTGCATAATAGAAAAAAAAACATTATATTATACAACCAATTGTCATTATAGATATTATTTTAAGAATTTATAAATTGCATAATAGAATGAACCTTCAATTGGTAAGTTTACTACAATATTTTCACACGAAAGTTATTTTCCATTTCCTAAACACATCCCAAAATTTTCCCCACTAAACAATCGGGTAAACCAACCGAGAAAACCATCTCAATTCCATCCAACACCACTCACACACCCAATCAAACACCATTCCAAAAACGAACTATAAAACAATCAAACACAACCCTGCCCAGATGTCAACAAAACTAATTTGTAACACGAAATGCTTTTGTGCATCCGCGCTGAAAAATAACGCGGAATAAAAAAAAAATGGCGACATTAAAGACGTGCGATGTGTAATGAGGCCCCGGCAATCGCACGGCCGCCACTGATGGCACCATCATCATCATCTCGCGCTCTTCATCTCCGTCGCAGTCGTTTTAATGCGCGACATAATTGCACATTTGCCACCATATTGTTTTGCGGCGGACGGGCGCCATTGTTACGCAGCCGGCGACGGGGAAGTTGAGATTTTGAGGTTTGTTCGAAGAATTCGATTGTTTGGATTGGTTTGTGTGTTTGTGTTTTGGGTTTTGGGTTTTTATTTGGTTTTTCGGTTTTGGTGTATGCGGAAGTTGGTGTTGGAATGAAAATTTGGATGTTTGATTTTTTTTCGAGGATGTGTTTGCAGGGTTGTAAATTTTAAATTGTTATTTTGTTGATTCGTTCAATGAATTGAATTAATAAAAAAATATTTATTGAACGATATAATTATTTTGTAAAACTGAATTAATTCTATTGAAAATTTTGATTTGATTCAAGTGTATGGGAATTTTTATGCTGATATTGTGAGTTAAATAGGTGTTTTTTCAGAAAAAAATTAAATTAATTAAATCCTGTCAATTATTATAAATATTAAAATGTAATGATCACTTCAAATTATGAATATTAACAATAATAATATTGTATCAATTAATAAAACTTTTTTTATAATATCATAGGTGGCACTAATATTTGTTTTCAATTTTCGTCTAGAACGTTTGTATAAATGACAAAGGCTTTTATAATCAATTTGAATATTTCACAATATAGAAATATAAATATAATTTCAACAATTCATTGATTTTCACCAGTGAAGAAAAATTAATTACATAAAATAACAACAACGAATTAAAAGCAATTTAACATTCATATCAAATAATAATTTATTTTAAATTTTGTAAATTTAATAAAATACAATATTATTTTAATGGTTTTCAAGAATTACCTAAATTAAGCAACGTACGATACGATCAGAAGAAGGACGAATAATCTGACCACCTTTAGTCGACCTCATCAGACCATTCAAAAAAGAATGATTCGGAAACAATCGTTCAAAAATCCCCGAAAATCCCCTCATAAGTTACCTTCACACGGCTTACCTTACTCCTAAAAAGTTACTATACCTTAACCACTATTTTCAATCAACTCCTATAACAACCATTCAAAAACCACGCAATACAAAAACACCAACACTTCAACAACATCAAACCAACAGACCATTGATAAAAACACACATTACACCCCAAAACATCCTCAAACCGATCCTATTCCACAACCAACAACCCATACATATTCAAACACAAAACAAACCAAATATTTATTGAACGGTGCGTGCACAGTACGACCGTGTCATTGTTCTGTGGATCGTAATTAATCGATTGATTGCGCCGAACCGCGATCTTCTCGTTCCCACGTGCACGGACTGTTAAACCCGACAACGGTTAAATCGATCCGGATCGGATCATCCGATCCTCTGATCGAGCAAAGTTTATCGGCTTCGATGTGTGTGTGTTTGCTCAGTGCGATTTTGTTAGATTTGTGTATTTAGAAACGAATTGAATCGTTTAAGAGTCGGTAAAGACGGTATAAGTTTAATGTACATACTAAATCATATTTCTTCGATTTTTTGAGTTTGAAGTACCAAAATTTTAAAAATATAGGGGTCATAATCAAAATTTTCATATTATCGCAGTGTAATGTTTTTAAAAATAATTTTCAATCGAATGAATCGGATGTATACTTTACTCATGCGATCGATAAAAGTCCGATCGGCAAACGATCGAGATCCACGTGTCCGGCCGATTTCCAATTTAGCAGTCGGCATTGTTCGAGTGAAGCCACAATGGAAGACCGCATCGATTCGGTATTTAATTTAAAAGCTGACCGTCAACGACGTTAACAAGATGTATTCAAAAGAAAGGAGCAAGTTAATATCGTTGCGCCCAACAGTCATCGTGATGTGCGCTTTTCAACCGCTCATGACCATCGCCATGCACAGCGCTCATCTTCGGATTGTATTTAAGATATTAACCGCTTACTCGTGTCGTATTTTGCCAGATATTTTATTTTAGGCGTTCAATATATCTTCAAAAATATTTCAGTAAGTATATTTTTCATTTGATTGTTGAAATTTTAATTGTAATTATATTTTTCATGGGAATTCGTTTGGTATTAAGATTTTCATTGAAAAATCGATTGTTTTCATAAAGCGTCGTATTGTGTATTGGAAGAATAACAAATAAGAGTCAATTAAATATAGTTTGGTAATTTACCGGTAAAAAAATTTACTTTTTTGTGTATTTCGTATATTTTTGAAAAACGCTGCATTTTTTCGGAAAATAGTCTTGGAAAATGTCGGGTTGTGTATGTGTATGGTTTTTTCGAAAAATTTTGGGTTTTTTGAAACATATTTTTTGGAGAAATGTCAGATTGTGTAGTTTTAAGGTTTTCTGTTAATTTTTCCGGTTTTCCTCGGTTTTTATACGAAATTTAATTTACCAATAAACCTGTAATTAGTAAAAAATACCGGAATACCGATAAATGAAAACTAAGGTAAATTTGGCCTCCCTAGAACAGACACGTTTGACTCAATTGAATAACTACCAATCAAAATTTTATAATACAAAGAAAACAGAAAAGAGTTAACAATATAACAATGAATCGTAGGTCGCTTTAATGGTTGGTCGAATCCGCATACGTCGAAGGACACATGTGGTGGTCTTTTAGGTATCACAACATCGACGAGCGTGACTTAACATTTGTTATGTGATTTATTTGATTCTCAGTGCGCTCCGCATTCTGACGTTTCTTTTATGCGGCCGCAACACTAGCTTCGATTATTATTTATCGACTCATGATCGGATGTGGCCGACGCACATACACACGTCCCGACGATGACCGCATCGTTTCGGCCTATCCTCGGATTATGCGCCAAAGGATCCGATCATGACCAACATATGATTAGGCGCGGGTTCCCAATGTTCCCATTCGGAGACGTTTCGCAAAATCGATCCGGCCGAACAATATCGATTTTTATTTTACACATTTTTTGCGTGTCAAACATGTGCTGCATCACCATTTCGACACGTATATCTACATCCAGTTCTGTGTTAGCTTCCAATCAGTTGAATGTCCGTTCCCGCAGAGTTTTATCATCGGACGTTATCAGCACACACGCGCCGAACAAAAGGCGAGAACGTCCCCCGTCTCTGTAGAGCCTTTTCTAACACCTTTTCGACCGGTGTGCTTTTTTTATTTCGAATTTTTTTTCGACGTGACCCGTGCCGATGACATCGATGAGATACGCGTGAAATGCTGTTCGATGACGTTTGAAATCGGCGATTCGGTATTTTTGACTAAATACTTCAATAATTTTTTAAAAAGTATAAAATACTTTTTTATTTTTGTTTCATATTAAGATAGCATTAAACTTAATAAAACAGTAATCATTCAAATATTTTCAAAAAAATAAGAATTAATCGAAAGAAAAATCATCGAAATCGATACTAAATTTTTATTCGGATGTCGAATCTATCATTATCTTTTAATTAAATGTTTGAATTTTCAACAGTTTTCATTCAATATTTATTACTTGAACATTTTAAAAATAATAAAATGTTTTATTACCAAATAGCATTGAAATTTGAGGATAAAAAAATTGAAAAAACATCAGCACTCATCAGTTATGCTTTCTTCAATAAAAAAAATGGATGTAGACTTTTTTATTGAAGAAAATACATACAAATAATACATATCATAAAATAATTGATTTTAATAATCAGCGCCAGTAAATTTTTGGATTGAATATACCAAAAATATGAAACTACACTTTATATATCAATTTTTTATACGTAAACATTTATAAAGCTCGTCCGATTACACATGGGCTCTAACCAGATAAACCCGTCACAAAGCCGTATCAAAATAAGATCGTGTATGATTTGAAACGAATGTTAATTAAAAAACAGCACCGTAACGCATTGAATCTATTGACACGTCCAAATATATCCGTCGGTCTCGATTGAGATAACACCTCGGCCACAAATCGATTTCGATCTGTCGATCTGCATTGAATCCGAGAACGCTATGTCGAAGATTAGACCCGGTCAGTTAGCGTGCCGGTCATGTGTGTACTTACCACTTCATTTCTTGTTCATGAGTGTGCCTTTTTCGTGCGTTTTCTTTGTACACGCGCATGTTTACCATGTAAAAATGTAATTATTGTGCATTCGCCTCGGCCGCGTGGAAAACCTGGGAAAAAAGCGTGGACGCTTTGATATGGCCGAAAGCCGTTTGTCCGTAATAAATGCGTTTTATTTATTAGGAAATAACCGATCCCGGCGTGGCTAAAGGGTTTAACCGTGCGATGTCCGGAACTTTTTCGTTGCTAACAACCGATCGGTGCTTTGCCTATTGTTGTTGTTGATTTGGATATGATTTCGATGCGCGGTACATCTCGGAATGTCTGGAATGAAATGTGATTTACAGATGAATAATAAGGACAATTTAAAATTTGATCACATATTCCATAATTAAAACACAATAATTGAATATATGCATATGATAATTAAATATATGCTGTTTGCATATATTACGCAACGTTTGTGTAATCGGGTTTTCCACGAAAAACGCAAAAAATATGCGTTTTTTGTGGAAATTAAATAACATTTGATGATTTCCCGACTTTTATTTTCTACAATGAGCTCTTTTATGACTTAAGTACCCGACCCTTGCATCTGGGATCCTTAACGCCCTTTTATAACACATTGCGACACTCTGGTGTTAGCAATGTAAGTTTTTCCCAGCCTTCCATAGATACATATATCGTAAAACACGTCAGTTTTCATATTTGACAGATGACGTTGAACATTTAATTTTTTAATATCACCAATATCATCATCATCATAAACAACCCGCTCACACCCACTGTTGGACAAAGGCCTCCCCGATACTTTTCCATTCGCTTCTATCCTGAGCCACACTCATCCATGCGACGCCACATATCTTGCGTACTTCAACACCAATGATAATAAATTTCACAAAAAACATGAAATTTTTTTCCGATTTTCACACATGCGAATCTTCAATGTTCAACCATCAAGCGACATTCCCTAACCATTTACATTTCGAACACATCAAATCAATCAAACACAGATTTCATCAACCCACCACAATCAATCCAACAACCGAATCCATCACCACCGACAACAATTCGAGACCGATCCGCGAAAAATCTCTCGCATCGGCACGGATGCAACCGTGTCGTGACGGCCATCGAGCCTGCACACACCCAAGCACCGGGATAGGCAATGGCAGCCTCGCAGACGAGCCTCGAAGGAGTGTTGCAGGGGCTCGTGAGCGTGCACAAAAACCGCATCTCGGTGCAGGCAGAGGTGTGTGCGAGTCGTGCCGAAACGCGCCGCTGACTTATTGCCACACACAAACGTAGTAATATTTAGTTGGGATGTCGGACGTGTATGGGCTGCGTGGATGCGCTTCTTCGGACACTGCGTCGATTTTTGTTGGTTTCGAATTAAAAGTGGTTTGGTGGTTGAATGGCGATTGAGGTGATTAGCACTAAACGGGTTAAAAGCGTTTTTCAGGTCTTGATGCAAGTGCAAAATTTTTTTTATATTTCTATATTATTATAACTGTATAATTGAAGAGTTTCTGATAGACCCTCTGGAATGGATTATTCTTCAATGTATTTTAGAAAATTTTATGTTGTTATCAATAGAAAATATGTAATCAATAAAAAAAATTGGCTACGGCGCTATTCATTGATGCTTATTTTCTTGATATTGCCTGCATATAAAAATATTCTTTGAAACTAGCACTTGAATTTTCAAATAAATATTTTGAGATCAATCAGTTTCTACTTTTTAAAATTTTGAGCATTTTTTTGTCGCTATTTGAGTAGAACTACTCATATAAATATCTTCGAGCTTGATATCCGGTCCACCGGGTCTCAATGTTTTACTATCTGGCCCTTCCCAAAAAAATTTTGCCGATCCCAATAGAATATTAGAAATTTTTAAATTGATCATTATGTAAATAAGAGAAAAATTCAAATTTCTGATGATATTGAAAAGATTTTTATCTCGCAATCGATGTAATATGATGAAGATTATTTCAATTAAATATAATATGATAAAAATAAATTTTTTAAAAGAATAATATATTTAATAATCGATTTCGAATGTATAGAGCTTAGTATCGTTTTCAATGAATTAATCATTCGGAGTGTAGTCGGCGCATGCTTCTCACTCGAAGATATCCGCGTCGAGAGCGTGACTTAAACGGACGTTTTATTACCATAATTTAAAACAAATATCTGATTTTGTGTTTGTACATTAAAGTGTTAAACTGAACCTCTCGGGTTACCGACGGAGTACCCTTACGCCTCTCAGTATGAAAATCTTCGAAAGCGCACATGGGAAACAGCACGTCACTCCATCACAAATGTATCTTGCCTATTCAGTATATCATAACAAATGCGCAATATCGTTTATACGATCCTGATATATTATCATCATCATATGCATTCTATTATACACAATATCTACTGAAAAATCATCATTTTATCGAGAAATATAACTTTATAGTACACAGTTAGAACTGATCATATTTGACTCTATTTAAAAAATAGATGCGCTCGATAAAAACTAAATAATTTTATAATTCATCAATAAACATAAATCAAGCTAATCAAGTACATCAATACAATTAACTATGCTTAGGATAATACCACTAAAAACGCAATCGAACAATTTCATTGTTCTCCATTTAGATTTTCAGCGCAGTGGCATAGCAAAATCGTTCCGTTACTCATTTTTTCGCCGATATATTTACCCAGAGACCTTATTATGTGATTCAATAAGACGCTGCTTCTCCATGGGGGTGGATATCCTCACCCCCCAAGCCCATAATCCAGCCGGCGGCTGCACCCACTTCGACTTTCCCGCTGAATAAACACGAATGCAACGCCGTCGACCTTACGAATGCAAATGCACACAGAGCGGCATGGAAAAAAGTGGAGGAAGAAACGGAACAGCAAAACAACGACGTCGACACAGTGAGGAGGAAATAAAAACGAAATAGGAAAAAAGGAAGGGTCGGTGGAAAAACGTCGAACGGAAGCACCGCTGAGGCCGGGATGGTAGGCCGTATTTGTGGTGAATGTGTTTGTTGTCGTTTAATGCTTGATTGATTCGGTATACGAATCAGATTTAAGGGTTAATTTGAGTTACTTGGTTTTTATATTAGATTGATGTTTTTAATATTTAATTTGTAAATGAGATTTTGATTATAAGTTTTTTTTTTGATCTGTTGAATATAAATCAAAATTATTTTTTTAATTTAAAATGGTTAGTTTATCTACATAAAATATTTATTATTAATTTTAAAATAAGATTATGTCAATTTCAAAGAAATGGTTAATATATCCGCAGAAACGTTCATCGCTCCTGAATTAAATTTTCATACGAAAACGCAAAGCGCACATATTCGCATCCGAACTCCGACGTCTCCTCGTAAAATAAACAAAAACGGAAATAAACCAACTGAATAAAAATTAAAAAAAAGAAATGACGAGTAAAAGTCGCGCAGGCTGACTCTGCGGCGTCTGTGTATATACAAGTGCGGTATTAAATATAATTTGGATGGATAGACGGCGAAGTTGCATCGGCCCCGCGTAGCCCCGAGTCTCGGGTAGACAGAGTAAATGAATGTGGCTAAAAATCACGTTAAGACTTCATTACGCTCCGAGGATATTTGTTTAAAATTTAGTTTTCCCGGCGCAGCCTCGGAGGAAATTTAATGGCCGGGCGAAAGCAGGGAAAAGCGACAAGCGCCGGTAGCTGATGCGGCGACGCCTTATCTTTGCGCTGATTCCGATCGACTTAATTTAAATAATATTGTATTCAAAACATATTAATTAATACCATTAAAATAAACTTGGATCATCACAAATTGATATTTGATAAAATTTCATATTCGAAACCTTTATTTATCATCGAAAAATATATAATAAGTACTTAAACTCTTTCTGTCTTATCGTAAAATTAATTTATATTTGAGTCTAATTAAAAATTTCATGAAAAATATTCGTAATGATTATAACGAGTGCTAATTATGTTTTTACATCTGTTTTAAATTTGTTTGGCAACTTTTCTGATGGTCTCTGGCACACTCATGTGCTGCATATATATATAAAATATATAAAGAGCCACCCGTAGAAGTAGATTTAAATTAGCAGAGTCGAGTGGATGAAACGGAGGTGGGGTGGTGGGGTGGCGACTTCCACTAAATAAAGCCTTCGGGCTGAACTCTCGAGTTAAAAAGTTAAAATCAATTAACTCGCGGAGCGCAAACGTCGATAAACGCGCGGCACCAACGGAAAAAAATAAAGAAAAAATACACATCGAAAATATTTAGAAATTCGCTCGTAGAACACTCTCGTAAACTATTATATAATAATACGTACAAATATGGTTGTTTCACGACCGCGAAATTAATCAATTACTCGGTTCAATCTGTGAACGCTTTGAGCATTCGAACGTGTGTAAATTGTGGCGCTTTGAATAGGCTTATTTCAAAAAGCGATATGACAAAAGAAACAAAAGATATTAATATTAAAATAATATTACTATCTGTTTACAAAATCTTTGATAATCTTTGATAATGAAATTGAAAAGTTTTTTTTAATTGAGTCAACAATCAAAATGATTATTAATATTTCATCGTATTATAAATAATAAAAACGCACCCATATTACACAAGTGATTCATAATCAACATACCGATTATCTTGAAACACACACGTATCGTTTTTCGAAACTGGACTACTTCGTATCTAGCATTAATGGCCAAAAGTTCGGCGCTGTTAACCTTTCGTTGGCCACATACGAATGCCGATTTCGGACAAAAGACGCCGATCGTTCCGATTAATTGTCGGCATGTTCATTTATACTTGGGCGATGGTCATCATCAATCAGCCGCGGCCCAATTAAATCACACACTGGAGACGTCTTAATATTTGTTCGTGTTTGACGGTTGGCACGATTCTCTTCTCCGCCCGAAACACCATTAGTATTTGAGCGTTTTTTTTTATTATTCCATGGACGAATTTATCGATGAGTGTGTTAGGTGTTTAAAAGGGTTTATTATCGATATGAAAATAAATTGTGTAATCGTATTTTTATCGAGAATATTCCTGTCATTTCATTATATTTCAATCAGTTGATTCAAACGGAAAATCGGAACAAACTTACCGTAATAATTACTCGTAACATTTCAATCTCGAACAGAAATATTATTAAAACGGAACGAAATTTTATAAAAGACTCATAAAATATTTAAAAAAAAAATAAACCTCAATTCGAACCAGATCACATCCATCAATTCAAAAAGCGGCCGCTATCGCGTCGCACGGGGCCAAAAGCGTGATGATGCGAATCACATATGCGCTTCATCGGTAATAACCGCTAAACGGCCATCAATCGTAACGCAATATTGTTATTATTTATTTTTATATTTTTACGTATCGATTGGCCGACGTTATTAATGACCGCGGTCCGCGCCCCGAGCCACAGGGATACGAGAGATATTTTTGTACGTGGTCCGGTACCACCGAGGTTCGTACGAGTCCCGATCGCTCTCGTGTACCGAGAATTGATCTTATTGTTACAAGCAATTTGCTGGATATCTTGATCCACGGCTGTTTGTAATATCGAAATATCTATTTGATTCGGACGGGGCGCAGGGGTTACGTCACGCGAGTAGTTTGGATTAGGCGCGGGAAATTTTGTGTTTGTAATAATATGGATTCGAATTGTGGTGAGATTTATTAGATGTATTGGTTTCTATCTCTCTTAGAAGTTAAGAAATATGTGGTATGGGTCAGTGGATGAACACGATTATGTACTGTTAATTTGAGACCAATTGATACGAAGTTATTTCAACGTTTAATTCATTAAACGTTATCTTTATTCCAATAACATGTAATGTATAAACAAATTATAAAAATCCAAATTTCTATTATATTGATTTTTTTTATTAAATTTCAATTGATGTTATATTGATGCATATGATGAGGGTGATATAAATTATTATTTCAATAATAATTGTGTGAAAGTAATATAATAAGTTTCTGTTGTTCGGTGGAAGCTTCGTGTGTAAGCGTCCATTTGATTCGTACGGAATGTCGGGTATTAAGAGGTCGTTTGATAGATATCATATTATTATTCATTGCCTTTCATGTTATCTGTTGCTGATTCCACATTAATTCCATACGCCAAAGAAGAAAGTTTATTGTTGTGCGATTGCTTTTGCATTTTCGTGATTCTCACACGCATTCTCGCGAAATGACTATACATCAAAATCATCGCAGTATATATGTACGCGAAAGGATTATGGAAGTTGCGTAACAAACTCGGACGTTCCGCGATCTGTCAATGTGGCCGACGATAAGTCAACAACTGTCGGCAACTGATACCCGGGACACGGCAGTTTCTCGCAAAACTTGGACAAACGGCTCGTGGTGCTTTCGCAACAAACAACTGGCAGGATACGAGCAACCGCTGTCGATATTCCAAGATGGACACCTCACTGTCAGCGTCAGGAGCGGCTCGAATTACCGGCGAAAACAAAGGAAATGATGTTCGGAGCAGACGCGGTTTCGTAAAGTCTGTGAAACTCGCGTATTGCTAATTAAATTTTAAAACGTTTTATACACTAAATGCGAATTTCGAGAGCCGTTTGGCAGATAATTTGAAGCGACGTACCCCGTGTTGTATATGCACATTAGCCAGGAAGGGAGTAGTAACAAACGTAGGCGACGAAACAGTACAACTTGTGTCTCCAGTCGGGTGCGGCTTTCCAACTTCCAACTTGGAGATATCAGCTCCAGCCGCTGCTAATCTATACACAACCCCTCATCCCCTAAACATAAGCATGCCGTTTTGCCAATAAGTGTGTCCTGCCAAGTTTTACCTATGCCGACTCGACAGAGCCATTTGTATGATCGATTCGAAGCTGTGTAGAGATAAGCCATTCCACGTAGGCATAAATTCTACGAATGTCCTGCGAAGCGATACCGTAATAGTCTGCAGCGTACATTGTTATATTATCGTTGATTTATATATATGTCCGGTATGAGATCCGACTGACCGGATTTCCTGTTGGTAACGCACAGCACCCACTCCACCCAATTTCACCATCACCAACGAAGGATACTTGTAAAGAGCCCCGAGCCCCGAAACCCAGGAAATATCTTAGATATTAACCGGACCCACGCAGAGCAAACTTATGGGGTGACCATGCGTATCTACTTTTGTAATTATTATTCGTGACGTTTTCAATTGTGATTTTGAAATTATTTTATGGAATATAAGTGAAATGAAAATCGTCGATCAACAATTAGTGAATTTTCACATATTACGGTCAAACCAAAGCTACCATTTGGGTTTGGGGGTGAGGAGGAGGTCGATGGACGAGGTCACCCCTGTCTATACCGATATTGAATTTACCTATATAAGCCTCGAGAAAAGGGACCTAGTCCTGGGAACCTTCCTGTCCGATACTTATTCATAACTTGAAACTGCCTACCGAGCGAAATATACTAATAGTCTACGATTGTTGTATTATATTATGTTTACATACACAAAATAAAATAAATTCGATGTACATTCATTCTATTTAATAATTTTTCGAAGAATTTATTTATATAATAATTTTATTCTATTTAAAAGCTATTTTATTGATTCGTTCCACGTGCTTTAACTAAAAATATAATTGGTTCAATGTATCAATTTATTTTTACGCCATTCAAGCAATTCTCCCTATAAATAAAACGCTTGAAATAAACGTACTTTATAAATAAAATGAATCACAATCATCGGGTTATAGATGAATCGAAATTATATAAACGCGTTTTATTTTAGCATCGACTGCGACGAAATTCCGCATTTCCCCAAACTATTTCAATATCGGATCTCGAAATGACTTGATCCTGCAACAATATGACATCCGCACAATCGAAAATGCAAATTTCGCAACAAAACAGCACGATGCGAATTTCTTACGCGAAGGGATCTTGGCAATTGTATACCTTGGATGTGTGTATGTGCGGTCTCGGACCGTGGGAGGAGGTGGGTCCTTGGGTCACTCGTTATCTGTTTCCACGTCCCGACCTGTGTGTATTTGGGATCTGCGAATACCACCGTTGGGTATTTTGAAATATTGACCAAGTTTGGAAGTCAATATCGTAGCGGCGAACGGGGTGGATTAGCGCATCCCTCACGTCTTATTTAATGCCACTTTGAAGAAGGGTATAAATCAACCGCCCCATAGTCGCCGCATGGTATGGGAATGCCAAAACCTTCCGAAATTAAGGGCACATCACACCCTTCTTGCCGAATCGACATGATTTATTGCCGACTGAGATTTTGTCGAGGACGTGCATAATCCGATCGCGAAAAAATATGTGTGTGTTGGGCGCTTTAAAGTCGCTCAAAGGATGGGAGGATGTGAAGTTCGAGTTTGTTTTAAGTGCGCGAGGGTGAGTCGGACGAGGGTGGTGGAGGAAGTGTGCAGGTAGTAAAAAGGTGGAAAATAGGAAGTTGTATAGTGAAGGGTGAGCTAGGGTTTTCGGACAAGGCGCAACTTGCCCATTGTCTTGTGGAATTGTCAGGGATTTTCAGTCCCCTTCTTCATAAGTCGAAGTGAATGTGGTCAATAGGTGTGCATTCAAGGGAAATAATGGATTTTGTTATAGAATATTAATGTTTGTTAATATTTAATGATGTATTTGAGTGTAAGGTTTTTTTTTATTCATTGATATTTGAGTTATTTAGATTTAATATTGAAATAGATTTCAATATCGTTATGACTCAAATAGAGATATTCAATGGAATCTAATTCTAGGAAAACTTGTTCAATTATTTACATAATTTTCATTAAAATCATACTTGTTATCGTGTTAAAATTACAAGTTCCATTTTTCTAGAATACATACATTTTTATAAAACGAAACAAATAAAAATTTATCGAAAACCTTCTATGAAATTTCAATTTACAATAAAACACGAGAAAATCGATATCTCAAATGGATAAGACACTTGTAGGTCACCCTTACACAACTCGGTTACCTACCAAACATTTTTTCCAAAACTCGCAACGAACATATTCTCAAAAACCACAATTAAATATTATTATTAATTCCCGAAATAATTCAACGCAAAATCGAACCGTTCCGCTCGCAAATCCACCACAATAGAATATATAGCCTTCTTTGGGGCAGTAGCACAGTGGTCAGCAGGAGCGTGCGCGAAAACCACACAAACGCACATCGCCCACACCCACACCGTATACATACACATATATCCATAAAGACATGGTGTATGTGAGTGCTTGTGCGTGTGTGTGTGTGTGTGTCCGCCCCTTGGACGGTTGCGTAAGGCGGGGGCGGCCCGCCCTTGCGGCCACTCCCTATAACGATAAGGTATTGGCAGTCGGCTATACAAAACACTGACTTACGAGGGCGCGTCTTAACCCTTTCCCTACTCTAACGCCTTTTTCGAAAATGTTATATTATGTGCAGATTCCTAAAAAGAACATTGAAGAGTTTTTCGAACAGTTGAATGGAATAAACTTTGGTAAAGATATGTATCTCTAATTCATATCTGATTGAGTAAATCGATGTGTTCATTTTTTTCTTAAATATACTTCTTAAAAGAAAATGTTTGTTATTTATGAATTTTATGTATAATAATATATTTTGGATATATGTGCGATCAATTAGTTGTTGATTTTGGTCACTGTGCTATCGCACTCATCTCTCGGAAAGGTAAGAATTTACCCTTACCCTTAAAGCGTAGGCCGAGTAAGATGAGGCATAAATGATTGCCCACAGGTCAGCTCGGACGAAGACAAATGACATCCGATGTTGAATTGTTTGGGGAGGGCGGGGCGGGCTACGGTCATCACGGACCCACCGCCCACCCCGGGGTCCTTCGTGTTTTTGACGGGGTGGAACACAGAAGGGCGGCGGTGGGATAGGGGCGAGGAGCCGGCGGTTAATTCCTCAGTCAGAACTAACTTCAAGAAGTTTGCATATTTCCGGCAAAGGTGGCTGTAATTTAACGGGGGAAGATGGATGGATGGACCGCGGCCGAATGGAAACGTTATATTGTTTAAATGCGCGCGCTCGTCACGCTCCATTTCCCGCGCTAATTTGACCTGCGGGATCACTTGTGTATACATCTTCAACTATTGCCGATTTCGTGTTGAATTGTTTCAATTTTCAACGATTGAGATTTTCAAAATGATATTTAATTTTCGATGATATAATTGGAATTCACAATATTCAACCAATAAAATATACAATGCCATTGTTTAGCGAATCGTTTTGTACACAAACGAAGAGGAACGGGAACGAGAGCCTCACCTATCAGCCTCTATTGATATTAATGTATAGCGAACCGAGCAGTGACGGTGTGGATTTATCAATATGAAATTGAAGCAAAGACTAAGGCGGTCGTCCATGGGAAATGGGCGGCGGGCTTACTCCCGGGTCAAAAGAGCCCGCCCATGGGGTGGCGGGCGGCGTTTGGAGGTTGAGGTGGACGTGAGGGATCCGTGGCGTACGCAGATTTGTTTGAGGGAATTATGTGCTGACTTAATACGTTGTCTTAAAACCCGGGTAACACTTAGTGCCCGAGGGGTGATTCCCGGGACGGTGAGGGCGGGTGGGCGGGGGACGAAAGCCTTAATTATTTTTTTCGCTCGGCTCTTTTTCGCCGTGAAAAATAATATATCGGCAAGCGCGTTAAAGCTCAAAGGACGACACGGAGATGGGAAAGCTCGTTTGAATTTATGAGGCGGTTGATTAGAACGCGTTCTGAAAAATATTATGAGCGGCCGCTCTGAAAGGATTAACTCACGCGAAATGGCGCCGCCATTCGTGTGATGGTTTTTTGAGGTGGTGTTTACACTTTTTTATACAGAAATTTTTATTGTTTCATCTTCAATTTGTGCATCATATAAAATTCTTACATCTATAATTTAATCACAAAAACATTTATTAATTTAACTTACTATGCAAACAATCAATTCAAAACTAATTATCAATCGACATACAAAATTCAACCCACAAACCTCGCGTGACTCCCATCTTTCTAACGGTCCTCTAACCATCGAAGGGGTTAAAGCTCGTTATGCGTCCATCGTGTGACGATAATGAGAACGGCGTACGAACCAGACTCGTATGAATAAGCAATGGTCTAGGCATTGGCCATCAGGGTACTGGTCTTCGAGTGCTTCGGTCTTGACGTCAATCACACCGGGCACAGGCACGAAGTCACGACCGCTTGCGAAACCTACGACCCCCGGTTCGAGCAGGCCAATTGTCTAATTGTCGGTGTTATCTAGCGACCGGGGATATTTGCATTTTCGTTCGTGGTTCTGTCGCGGTGTCAGTGTGATGGTTTCGGTTCGGTGATGTGTTGTAGGTGTTGGAAAAATTTGTGTGTGATTAGAGGATGAAGTTGGTGGATTGTGATAAAATGTAGTATATCTAGAATAATTTTCATCGACTTGTTAACCTTAAAGAAGTATATATTTAAATATTTTGACAGATTGTTTTATTTTCTTTGTACGAAAAATTTCTTATTTAATATATCAGAAATTTTACAATTTCAATAATTTTCTTAAACAAAATTTTGTGTTGTGTAAATTTATCGAATTAAAAAAAACTTAAGCTACTTGATTATCAACTCTTTCTTATTTTTTTTTGCTATCATTTAAATATGAAATAAATGAACTTAAAAACTAAATGTTGATACTTCAAAAGGACATAACCCAATCCTCTTTTTATACGGAGGATACGATCTAAATTAGATTCTAAAGACTATCGTGTAAAGAAATGTATGATGACCATGTAAAAAATGGAGATAGGTTCCATCAGTAAATTTGGATAGAATTTCCATCCAAATGTACTTTATAAAAAATGTGTAATGTAAAAAAATTTCGCCATGTGAAATCATCAGAAACATCAAAATTTGTTATTTAATAATTGTAATTACATACATATAATTGTGAAAAAATTATCGGTTATTTTTCCACGAACCGTGTTATTTAGAAACTACGTAAAAGAGGATTGGGCGCATTTTCAAATACATAGTACAATATTTTTCAAATGAACATTATATCACATCATATTTAAACATAAACCAATCCTAATACAATGTATCAATCTAAAGCAAAGATATATCCCACTTTCCACCAACAATCTAGCTCGACATCTATAAAAATCGAAACGTCCAATCCAAACAGATTTATATGATTCATTGAATTTTATAAGGTTTAAAGGTTTTCTCATTGTGTCGTCATCGTTACGATCGGTCATTAGATCGTTCCGGTCGTCCGCTGTTTTACGACCGTCGTTATCCTCATTACAATTATTACCGTCGGATTACAGACGAGTTAGATTGCCCTAATGTGCAAACAATATAGCGATCGTACTTTATGGCCGAGAAACGACTTTCGCGTGTGTGAACGTTTTAAAACCGAGCGAAATGCCCTTACGAGATTTATACGTGGCTGTTTTGTAAATCCGCTCGGATAAAGTTCTTATCTTGATGGTCTTTTTTCTGTGCGTAGTTCGATACTTGTTAAGTCTCAGATTATTTATGTGCGCATCTTTCCGAGTTGTTTCAATAAATTCACACTTTCTTTTTATATTGCACAAGTTAAACTTTTTAAAGATTTTGTTGCATATTAGATTATATTATAACAAAATTATTATTTTTTTCAATAGTCACATAAATATTATTAATATATAATAAATAAGTATTTTTTTAATTTCACAACTATTTTTCATTTTTCCAATTTTACAATACTCTTTCGATACGTTCATGTTATGACTGCAAATATTGTGTGCATTATTTATAATGGAACTATCATGACATGTAATATTGCTATCAGAAATAATACGAACAATAATAATATGTAATACAGAATCATACAACACCGTTATATTTGATCTGATCCACATCTAGAAATTACAAAACAATCAAAGCACGCACAAGATTTCAACGCACATACGTCACAAATCCATATTACAAAAACCGATCAGGGGTGACCAAATTGCGATCCACAAAAAAATGACATTCTCCACCGATCACGATCGATTCCGATTTCTAACACACAGAAATCAAATAAATCCATATCGGTCCACGTTATATTGAGAAATTACTGCGCGACCCTAATCCCGATCTCATCCGAAATTGCCACATCAACAAAATCAATAAATCCATAGATCCGCCGAGATTGGCAGGAAGTCAACGGCAACGTACGATTTCGAAACGGCCATCATCATTGTTGCCGCTTGCGCGGGTGGTCAACGGCCAACAAGAATGTGACGTGTACACGGAGAGCGAGCCGGCCGCGCCAAAGTTCATCATTTCCATCAAAATGGTTGTTTGTTGTTGCCGGGGCCCCGCAATTCCGAAGCGTGATGCTACATTTTTATTATTGTCAAGCGGACCTGCGGGCCAATTACTTTGCCCCGCCGTGGTGATGCACGGATGGTATCCGCGGTGCTGAAACGGCGGGCTTCACACACTTATGTGGATGGATGGTGGTGCATCATCGAAGTGGTCTTGTTTGGAAAAGGATGGTTCTGTTGTGGTTAGGTGATGCGTGAAGTGTTGTTTGAATCGTTGTCGATTGTGCAATGTTGTTTTTTTGAGAAAGTTTTTCGAATGAAATGAGAATTTTTACAAAATTGCACTCAATCTGTGTAAAGAAAGTTTTACTGGGGCAGTCGAGCACTTTGAACCGACCTTGACTTTATAGAGTCGTTACGACAATATTTAACGCCCCCCGGACAGAGGTTTTTGCCCTCTTGAAAACTTCACACTTTGTTCGACGAGAATTCTTTTGAGAGAATTTTAAGAGCGCCGCATGAAAGCGTTCGCGTTTTACTTTTTCGCTTTTTTTTATTCTCCATAACCGTGTCATTACACGTAAAATTAAATTCCGATTTCGGAACCGTCTCGGAGAGCACGATATATAACGAACAAATTGGCAAATCGATCGCCGTTTGATGGCCGTTGCTCAATAACAGAAGAAGACGAAGAAGCGCAACATAATTACGTAGACTTTGCGCGGCGCATTAAAGTTATGAAATGGGTCGAATCGTTACACGGTTTGCACTTTTGATTTATCAGTTTTCCGCGCCGGAGAGCGTTTTTACAACACGTAAAAATTAAATTTTCGATACCTTTGATGGAAAGTTAGAGGCTCGAGTGGTCTATCGTTTTGTGTTAGTTTTATTAGCGATGGAGAACGTCGGTTTACCGCACGTGGTACTTTTCCAACAGGACGGTACCGTACCGCATACTATGCGAGAAAAATCCTATAATGTGTTTGCTTTACAAAGTATAGGAGTCAAGAGTCAAGGGGCCGCTCGCTAGCCAACCCACTAAAGCGAATACGATCGCTTCTCAAACCGCAGGATTAATTTTATTTTGCGATTCCGTGTTGGTTTTTCATTTTAGGAATCGATTACGATCATTGGATAATGGATATATATTTTTTACGACAAATAAATGTGATCAGATTTTTTCATATTGTTAAATTGATATTATAAATTACCTTACATATGAATTCATCAAAATTAAAATAATCATATGATGTATTATATTTTTCAAATATGTATGTTTTTTTAATCATATTTTTTTAAATGGATGATTATAAATTGAAATTTATAAATATTCATCACAATCATGCGAAATACTTATAAAATAAGGTCTACTACAACAAAGTTTTCCAACAAACCATTTCAGATTTTTATTTCTTATTAGAAGATAAATAAATATTAAGAAATTTAAATACTAAAACAATCTCATCCAAATATTCTCAAGCAAAGATTTCCCGATGACGATCACACACTGACCTCCCCATTTTTTTATCTTTTATGATCAACGAGAAACGATACATTGAACCGTTAAAACCGCACTCAATTTCCGAATACTAACACATTAAATTTCACAAAATTTTCCACGACCACCCGATCAACACACAAACACATCTCAAAATTAATTTATAAGAATCCAACAAACAAACCACATCACACAACCGAATCCAAAACTCGAACGAATTTGCGCATTGCGGTCGCCGCCGATAAATTCAGTTTTGTTAACACGCTCGGAGCACACGTATTTAGACGGCGGCCTGCGAACACCGGCCGGCTGTCAGGTTCGGATATGAAGTTAATTAGTTTCGGTAAATTGGAAATTTTCAGCCGAGATGAGGGTGTGCAGATTAGGCGACGCTGGACCGCATTATCCGCGCGGGGTCGGCGCCTAAGCACGGCGCAAAGCAAACAGATAACACGCCCAGTGTGTACTCTCTCGTGGACTCTGGCTTAGTGTTTCGGTAAAATGTTGGTAGTTTAAAAATATGGTGGTCGATGTTGTTTTAGTATAGTATGGAATTAGTTTATGAATTTGGATTTATGTATTTTTAAATGATGGAAGAATTGTAAATTCTTATTACAAATGATCAATTTAAAATCGGACAGAAGATTATTTATAATTGTAAGAGAGTAATTTTTTTTTCAGTTTTTTGTTAAATAAATCCTCATAGCTTAGTTTGTAAAAAAAAATATTTGTACAGGATATGCTTGTTTCAGTTTTATAATTGATTTTCAATGCGCATTTTTAACTTTTGTGGTTACGAAGACGAATGACGCACATTCATCTATTATAGTTCTGCTTCAAAAGGAAAAACAAAAAAGGCTTCAGATATTTTAGTAATAATTTTACAAACATATAACAATGAACCTATGAATAAGTTATATATACTTGGATCTGGTATAATAAGGTTATATGATTCCAAAAAAATGTACAAAGGCGTACAAATAAAACATGTTAATTAAATTTTCAATTTTTTTTCTAAAACTGTGTTGTATAAAATGTGTTATGTAAAAATAGGTCATAGTTCATCAACTTTATTATATTATACTTATTCTCCTGCTCATTCTGCGACTGATTATCATTTTTTCAAACATTTAGATTCATTCCTCGGCCAGAAAATTTTCCACTCAAGAAATTTTCACTCCAAGTGATATTGAAATTTTTTTTGATGACTTCGGAGCATCTAAAAATAAAGAGTCAATGAAAATAAATATGTCAGATATTTGTTACCAAATAATTGGCGAAAAACCCTTGGTATAATAAATTGATCAGATTTTAACAAATAAATATTAAAACAAAAATAAAAAATAGCGTTTTATTTGTTACAAAAAAAAATCAGCTACTTCATATGTACTTGATATCAAAACAATATTATACGAGGCTCGAATGTATTAAAAAAAAAAACATTTTTCAATATATTACTAAATCAAATATCCGATATTTTACAAATAAACCACACCGTCGCTGAAAACCGAAACTCGAATCGTGACGTCTCGCGAGATCCGACGACGACGCGTTTAACCATTGTCGAAGACTATGTTTATTACCACTATACGAAGAGACGGATCGTATGAGATGCGTTATGTGCAAAAGCGCATTTTGCACTCACTCTCGATAATTCCACGGTGGTTTCGGTGCATCTCGGTCGTGATGGGGCGTGCGCTCAACCACCAGGAAGGATCGGACGCATCTCCATGGTGCATGCTTTCCTCGAGAACAACATCATTCCGCCGGTCGACGTTTTCACGTTTTATATCGTACGTATGTAATCGGTCCCGATGGAAGGTTTAATTAACCGTTGGGCCTAGGCTTTGGAGTATTTTTTTTTTTTTTAATATGTACGATGTGTAAGAAAGCAATATCGCACGTTCGTCAAGTGGAGCGTCGTGAAAACGGGGACGAGCGATCGCTCTCGGATCATCGATGGCGCTATGGCAATTATTCAAATGAGTCGAATCGTATGCCGTCGCGGTCGAATTTTCGCCATTTGCATAATAAGCTCGGTGTCCTTTCTCTATTTCGACGTCGGGCGGTGGGAAACAAAATTTAAAATTCGCCCCAGCTACCTATCCGGTGCCCCGGCTGATGATCCGTACGTACGAAATCGCAAACCGTATAGTACACATTTTTATAAATGATTTATATAAAATTTGTGTTTATTATGAGTTTATAGCAGGCGTGGGCAAAATGCGGCCCGTGGGCTAAATCTGGCCCGCAGCGATATTTACTTAATAAAAATAAAAAATTTAAAATCATACGAAGTCAATATAAAAAAGTTGATAAATAATCTAAATAAAAACAAGTTAGTAAAATATAAGAATTAAAAGAGGATATCATCATATTTTCGGAAATGAAACAGAAAATAAATCATTTTCCTGAACAGACTAAGGCAAAACGATTATTGATTTTCGATCAATATTCTGAATTATTTGAATGAGTTAAATTTTAAATCACAATGAAAAAAATACATAATATTATTTGAAGTATTCAATTTTATTTGAAAATTTATTACCGAATAATAATATCACTTTCTTTGAAGAAAAAAAGTCGATCATTTTCCCACTATACAAAAAAGTTATGAAAATTTCGATACGAACGATTTCTAAAATTATAGTTTTACTTATTTTTGAACTTCAAGCAGATGTCAAAAAAAATTTTAAATGGTCTATTATTTTTCTACTAGACAAATCTTTGGCCCACGAAGACCCAAAAAAATTTCAATGCGGCCCGCCATCTAAAACAATTGCCCACCCCTGGTTTATAAAGTCATGAATCACATATAAAATAAATATTGTCGAAATCGTTGTAAAATTTCATATTAACGTGTGTTTCAGCAATACGGGCCCAAGTACATAGGCCGTAATGGTTATGGTCTGGTTGGTCTTTCTCGGCAATGTCGAAGGAGTCTATGTGGGAAACGGTCGTCGATCGTTTCGCATTCAAATCGAACCAAATTGTTGGACGGGTCGTGGAGCTCGCTCGTAAATCACTCAATAAATCCGATCGATGTGCACGTCGACACGCCCACTTGTGAAGAAACTGTTTAGCTCTCGATGTTTGCCGAAGATGGTCTCGAATGTTGCGCGGTCACGTCGCCCGACTATCGAATCCATAATATAATGTGATGTTTTCATAAACGAAAACGATTTTCACTTCGTGCCGAGTGTGGCGAGTTTCATGAAGACGTCCGGGGTGCTTGTTAGAAAATAATTTCAATCAAAATATTTTTTTTATTTAATTAAACATAAAACCACACGACATTTCAATTCAATTTCGTTAATACACTTCCCATAATACTTTTTCAAATGATTAACACGCCCTTTCCGAGTGTTTTACGTGCGAGGGAAAGCGATTTTCTCGCTAGCGTGGAATCGCAGACAAAATGTATTTTCACATTACAGCCACGGGTGCCGTCCATTGTATGGAAATATAATTTATTTGTCGGCGGCCTTCCGACCCGGAGGGAGGCCGTCTACAAGGGATTTCTTTTATTTTCAGCGGCCGCTTAATATGTGCTTTATTGTGCCGACCCCGCGGCTAAGGGATGTATGATCCAACTGAGGCAGGTAAATAAGCGTCAACCCTCACAAACGGTACACATTACGAGCCGAGAGCGCTGTTATTTATGAATTTATCCTATTCCGCTGAAGGAGAAAACGAAAATTTATCGCGTCCGCTAATGTGGACGACGCGCCTCCCGGGAAAAGTGGAAAATTCGCGGAAAATTCTCAGAAATTCGATGCCGAATTTTCGTTGTGTCTTTGCGTGTGTGTGGATTTGAAGATCCATCTTTGCGGTCTGGTGGTTTTCGAGATTGGCTTGTGAATTTTTTTTTGAGAAGTCGCTCGACACGCAAGACGATGTGTGAAGTTTAATGCATGGACATTATTCATTTTACAGAAACGGATTGGTATTTCTTTTAAATTTTTACTAAAAAAAAAACGTAAATATGTTACGTATTAGATACGTAAGTTCTATTTTTTGTTTGCGTTTCGAAATTCGTAATCGAATCGCACTTTCGGCGTTTTTTCATTTTTATCGGCGTGTGAAACGATGTTAAAATATACGGTTGTTTCTATGAATTTGAATAAATCTCCTTTTTGTTCTTTCACGATGCTCTAGTGCGGATCTGTTTGTGTATAAATAGGTTTTGTCCAAAAACACCACTTATCTACGGTAATTCAATTGTTTTTCGTGGCAAATTAGTGTTACTTCCTGGGTCATCCATAAAAAAGATTAGGCCGACAATTTCGAAAACTGCTTTACATACATGCTATCAAATAAAATATGTCTGCACCCGAATGGATCACACTTGTGAAGATAATACGGTAATTTCTATCCAAATCGAAAAATCGAAAAATCGTTTTAGAAAAGAAACACTAATTTGCCAATATTCATAAGATCTCACATATTTTATAGCGAATATTTTTCCGAATAATTACTCCATTAAGTTGTATGGAAATGTTGCCGACATGGCAAACAACAGTTGATTTTTGTTTCATGGAGCATCTGGTTGATTGATGAGGACTTCACACTCTCCAATCTTTGTCTATTCTTCGAGTAAAGATCTTTCCTGTGTGATAAGCAAATTAGGAACATTATTATAACGTACGTGCTCGTACAAGATTATCACTTCAAATTTTCAACACGTTATTTTATGTAATTTATAAACAGTTAAAATTCACATAGACATTTTATAATAATAAAATCTCCATTTGAGATAAAACTTTTTTCACAAATTCAATTTATGATATGCGATTTCGAAATTCTATACAGATTTTCAATTATTATCTGAAAGATTTGTATATGTGAATTTGTTTTAAAATAGAAGCTTTTTTATCATCATTCACCGTCGACACGCATGCTTTAAAACAATGCGATTGTTTTTATTCCGTATGACTCGTGTGATGCAAGCACACCGTGTACTTAGGATAATCGACAAGAAAATGCGAAACGGACATGCATACATACGGTCAACAATCGACAAAGGGAAAAACGCACAAACTGACCAAAAAATAAAACAATGGGGCAATGGTAATGGGCGAATCGAATGGTGCTTCGCATGAAAAATGATATCAACATATCATCATCGCATTTCTACGCTCCCAATGACAGAGTCCGGCCCTGATTTCCTTATAAACTGCCTACAGCTCAAACTATGGGAAATCGCGCCCATTGTTGTTATGTGTGGTCCGAAAATTCGGCTAGTGAAAGGCGAACGAATGCGTCGTTTTAATGGCCATATTTACTCTCGTCGGAATCGTATGCGAATTTCATATTCTTTTATGTTTATTTTTTGTGCGGCCTCTCCTTAATTCCGTCTTTATGATGATGACCGTTTCGTTGAAACGGCGCAATTATACGCACAGAACATAAAGATATTATTGTTTCAAAACGGTCATACGCATAGGTAATCGCAGTCATGAGAGCTTGGTTTAGCGAAAATTATTTACGACGCATTTTTGTTTCACATAACGAAAACGCCGTTTTAAATGCCTATTAAAAAGTCACAGTTATGAGATACCGACAGCTGATTCGAGTCAAATTTATTTTTAAACGGATAAATATTTTTTCTTGAAAAATAAGTATCCGTTATTGACTTATCGAAGCCATTTAATCGGATTCGCCTTAATATGATTACTCTCAATTTTATCTTTAACGGTATTTAATGCAAATATCCATTCATATAAAACGTAGATGCATCAATGCACTGAAAATCCCATATCCTTTCCCATACAGCATCTCATTTCCTTAAGCACGCATTGATCACACACGCGCACACCCCATCGTCGTGACGATTTCGAATAACGAGAAAATAATTGAAATAAACGATTTTTTTTCGAAATACCTGTGACGCAAAGGCACGGTACATAATATACGTACGTGAGCGAGATTGGATGAATTTTTCCTCATAAATCACGTCGGATATATTCATCAAATCACGTCGCTCTTAATCTGTTAGTACTGCAGCGAGCGCGGCCGAGGGGCGGAATGGCCGCCCACCCGCCGCCCGAGCCACCCCTCGGTCCCCTTTCCCGCCCATCGCGTCTTCCTTCCTCAATTTATATTTCTTAATTTCTTATTTTTACGCTGCTGCGTTCTTAATCTCACCGGCTGGGGGTGGGCGGGCGCGGGGCGAAGTCCCCGGCGGGCACCCTCGGCCCGGTGAGCCCCATCCCTAGGACTTCGCCCTTTCCCCCCTTGTCCCTTCGCCCCCTTTCGGTGAGCCCTCTTTTCGTCGTTCGGCGAAGGGTCCGCAGTCGCGGTAATGAATGAATGTGCCGTTGTCGGTCGCGAGGACACATCTATTCATTCATGAATGACCGTTTCCGGACGGACGTCGTAATTGTTTCATAAGAGTTAAAGTCAATATTTTGATTTTTTTTAAATTGGACTGATATATGCAAATTAATCTCATTACATACATGCTGAAAATGCGGCACATGTAATAAAATTTTCAAAATCGATACTATTGATTTATTTTTTTTACAAACTTCGATTTTTTTATTTAGTTGGTTAAAGTCATGTTAATTAATTTTATTTCAGTCAGCGTGTCTTGTTTTAGAAGTCATCGCCTGCCAATGGTGTGATGGATGTTAGCGATTTTCTTTCGAGGCGAATTTGATGAAGTTGTGGTTCTGTTTTCGTCGCGAAAGTTCTAGAAGCCGTGGTCGATTTTTTCAGTTGTATCTCGGTGTTAATCTTCACGGAAGATTACCCACAGCCACTACGTAGCAGGGCTAGTGGGTTAACGGGCCGTTATCGGCACACACGATCGTTTATAATATTTGAACACGTATTTCGGCCCAACAACGCGTGACCCCTGACCAGTCGACCGCGGCTGCTGTGGACGCAACCACCGAACAAATTGAAAGTTTACTTCAACTTTTATATTACATACCATTTTTTTTATGTTAGATCGCTGATAATCATATCAAAAGTAGGCTCATTAATTTTTCGGAAAGGAGTAAACTGGAGTGATTCATCTATGACTAGGGATACTAAATAAAAAAAATATTAAATGAGGAATAAATTTTAATAAAAAATAACTTTCGTAGACAATATATTTACAAATAACTAATTAATAAAAAGCTTGAAAAAGATTTAAATTATTATATTAGTATTATTAATATAAACATACAGATTTAGCCAAACTTTTAAGTACTTTCAAACTTCAGATACGACATATTATCTTAAATATTTTATCTAATCAAAAACATAACAAAAAACATATCTCTTAATATAATATGGTAACCCTTATCATAGACTATGATTTAAAATTGAATCAGACATATTTAATGAACACAAATAATTTTTTTAATAAATAATTTGAAAAATCCAATAATTTCATAACACAAATTTTCAAATATTGATTTATTGAATCGATATTATTTTAGACGATCACGTATTTTACCAAATACAAAACTTATCTCATTTAACAGCTCGTTTCGTCCTTGCGTATTCACTTTCTACCAATCTTTTTTAACTAACTCGACGAATGAATTCCATAAAATTTGTACAGTTTTGTGTGAGCATTTTCAACACTTTCGATCGTATCTGACCCCCGTGGCTAGTGAGTCGTTCCCTGCTCAAAGGTCGTGACTGGTGCGCTTAATCTAACATGTGCTACTACATCGGCCGCCGTTTGCTCCGTTTAATATCTGGCGTTCATCTAATGAAATAATATTAAAGACGGATAAAAAATGCCGGGAAAATGGCGTAATTCTTTTGGTTCGTTCGTACGTTCTCATGAAAAATTAATTTGTTTTCGGGTGTGTGTGTGTTTTGATAAAATCGCGACGGGGAAATGTGAGCGACCGGACGTTGCCCAAACAAATTGTACAAAATCTGATACGTTATTGCGTGGCGATTCGTAAAGTTACACATTATGCATTCTATTCTGGAAAGACGTGTAATTTGTGTTTTATTATGTTGCTGATTGTCGATTGTTATAGTGGTATTGTTTTTTTAGGGAAAACTGATTCAATTTATTTGATATGGTTAATTTGTGTTTATAGAAAATGATGGCATAATAAAATGTCATTGATAAAAATGAAACAGTCATAGAAAAAAATAAATTTCTATTCCATTCGAATAATTTAAATAATAAACATCAAACACGCCGTCGGCACTTTCGCACATCGCCGAAAAGCGGTATACGAAACAAAGAAAGCGTGCATCAAATTTCGCCGACTAAAAACACACAATACACGCTCGGGAAAATCCATCGTCGCCGCGAATTTTCTTAAAAAATAATCATTTGTTTTTTGGCCACCCGTCTGGTAATGGACGCCCGGCAACTTCTCGGATAACATTAATTCCGGGGTGGGACGGCGCGGTGCGTGGCAGTTTACCGTGAGGGTAGGAGCATGTGGGGACACCCTCGCCCACACCACCCAGGGGGAGGGCCCCCTCAGGAAGCATCCCTTTTCCTTCGCCCCGCGCCCCGCTGGCGCCCCCGGCCCTCAGCCAAGACACGAGGCGGCCGAATAATGTATACGTTAGAAAGCGCGGGGTAAAAAAACTAATTAAAAAAGCAATCAAGGCTTTTCTTGGGTGAGCGTTCCTATCTGCTCCGCGTGCTTCAGCCACCCCTTGCCGTCGTCCCTGCTTTCTTCGTGCTTCCCATGCCCCGGTGGGCGGGGGCGGCGGTCTCGTTCTCGTGAGGGAACCTTTGAATATGGAGATAGCACTCAACTTTCGACTTCTTCCCTTGCGTATTATTATTGCGAGTCGGCGGCCGGGTGGGCGGGCGGGCGTACGGGTTGGAATGGGGCACGGGATGTGCGATTGGTTAATTGAACCGCTTTTGTCGTTTTTGTTTCTGAGCGTCGCTATTCCTCTTTTTAATCGAATTTCTCCCGCTTCCGTGACGCGGGTTTAAATTGATGGCTGTGGCGCTTTGTATGGATACGACCTCTTTCTTTGGCAAGAGTGCCCCCGTCCTCCTGTACCGTCACCCTGCCTCCCTTTATCTGGTGGTGGTACAAGAAAAATAAGAGTATGGAAAACTCAACCCTTTACTCTTTCTGATGCTTGTCAACTACCGGCAATTAGTCATGGTATGGATGTATACGTGTTTTTTGTAAAAGGATGTCATTTTGTGATTGAAAACTAATTAAATTCATCGTTCGATATACGTTATAAATTTTAAATATTAACTGCTTTCAATTAAGCAAAAGCGCTATCGAACGTAAGCAGGCGCCGAATTTACGGCACACCATTATCACTTCCGACGAAGAAAAATAATGACGCGTTGCGACCATCCCCCATTATTCCAAGTCCCGTGGATCTCCAACCAGATGAGATAAATCGACGAGACCAGAGACAGAGGAGGCACATCCCTCATCCCAAAACCCCAGGAAGCCTCAAAGAAAAACACGTACCGTCATCAATAAAACATATATCTGCGCCGCCGTAACTTTCTCCTCTTTTACATTTTCTAATTATATTCGGCGTCCCGAATCTCTCCACCACCGTTGCCACTCCTTCGGAATTCCTCTTGCTTCCCGTCCACCTAGGACCTAGGGGTTGTGGGAGGATTTTTAAACGCACACCCTTTTTCGTTTCGGGGAGCCTTCGGGGACGTATCTGGGGCGAGGGTAGCACGCATCATAACGCTTTAGTGTCGATGTTTACTGCGTTGTGTGCTTTCAAATTTGAAATTTTTTAAATCGGATATGCTGAGCGCGTCGTTTTATACGTATTTTTGCGAGTTTTTTTTAAGTGGTGGAATGTAAAGAATGTTTGGAGGTTAATGAACAAAACGAGCGAGTCATGTAACGGAAATAATTTATATTATGAAAATTACTGCAACGCATTATATTCGTGCTTCATTTAGACATTAACATGAAATGCGTCCTTCTCGGGAATTTGAATCGAGTTTTGTCGAAACACGGCACATAAGTAGGCGCGTATTAAAAATTAATTAAGCCCAGCTGGAAACGAAAAGGAAAACATTCCCATTTAGCGCAATTTTTCTTGGAGCGATCTTATCGTACGTGCGCGAGCTCGAGTCTTCGTCTCGGAATGAAAATATATGAAAAAAAATACACGTCTCGAAAACGAAAAGGAGGGCTTGAAGAAAATATAAAATGAAGGGCGACTTGCCTCTCATCCACCCGTGCGTCTATATATGAGGGGCATTGAATCAAAATTCGCAAGTTTAGTATTTCATTAATCACCATTCGTAATTATATTGTGTTCATTGCAGGAAAAGTTCCTTGTGATTTTGTTAGAAGTTTGGGCACTATTATCTATCGCATGTGCGTATTATCTTATTATAAAAGAAAGATAAGAGTATTGAAACAAAATTTTTATATTTGTTAATATTTCAGTAAAATGAAAAAAATAATGATTTAAAATTTTGAAATCAATCTTTGGTAAAAACGGTGGGTTTTGAATCTACGTTCCTCATACAAAAGCACCGTATATGGATGGAAAGCTTCGTGACGTGCGTGGGACTTAATTAAACGGAAAGACGGCCGAGAAAATGGGGAAAAAAATAAGAGGAGGAAGTACGGGTGCGGGAAAATAAAACAGAAATAAAAAAGGGACCCGGGCAGACATTGGCAACGTTAATTTCACGCGCGAGAATTTTAACTGTTACGGCTCAATCGGGCGGGCGCGCTAATTAGCGGGAAAAACGGCGTCCTTTGATTGCGAAAAAGCCTTCCCTCCCGATTCCGTGACCCACGGACACCCTTTCGGGAAAATTTCGCTGAGTATATTAAAATTCTTGGCGAGTTTTTTCCTCCCCCGGGATTTTTTTCGCGTTGGTCTTCGGCGGGGCAATCCTTGAATCCTTTTGAACGGCCGCGGTGAGCTCTCGTAAGCGATTTTTCGGTTGCTTCTCCTCTCTCTTATCGCGCACTTTTGCGTAAATAGAGCGAAAAGCGAACGATTTATGGAGGTTGGATTATATGTATATTTTTTTAATGAAAACTTTTTTCGTGATAGCTTTTGGTTGTGGAAATTTTCTGAAAGGCGTCGCTTATTTTGCAAAGTTGTTGTTTATGGATGATGGTCGATGTTCGGAATCAGATCTGATCAAAATCAAAGTAAAGAGTATAAATTTTATATTTAATGTTCACTATAGTCCTTTGGATTAACCGGATGTAAAAAAATATATGTATAGAATTGTACGTGTATAGAGTTGAATATACGTACATAATAAATGTGTTTGACAAATGTGCATTATGAAATGCAATCTAGTATCAGTGAAATTAAAATAATTGTATCTACACATTTTTACCACTTCCGAGTTAATGATACAATTGCAATTTTACACGTGCATCGTGCACTTGTCACTATTCGAAGCGCGCCATTAAAATTAAGTGGAAAATGTACGGAGCGCAGAAATCGCTAACATTTTCCGCAGTTCGCAATTAAATTTACATTCAGACTAAAAACTCTGCATACATATTATATTATGCGCTTATTTAAAACACTCATTTATTAATCTACATAATATAAATGTATTGACTCATATCAAAATTTGAAATACGAATTCATTAATTAATACCAAAAAAAGATTATTTAGACTCATATAAATAAGAGAAAACAATGAAACATCATTAAAAATTCGAAAAAAAAAATAGATTAATAAATCTTAACAGAAGTGACGAATGATTGAAACGTTCCATCGCGCACACACGCGATCCCGCGTAAATTGCTTTTTGAATGGAAACCAACGGCGACAACTCGTCTCGTACGTCATTAGATCGCGGCTCGTATTAATTAAGGAGGCTCCACGGGCTGCGGCCTTAATTAATAAATTCACACGTCATTACGGGACACGGGATGAGGGAAGAACGGGATTGAGTGCCGACCGCCTCACGTATCCATTTAGTCCTGAAAACGGACGGGAAACGAATGAATGGGGCTGTCGTCGCAATGTCCGTGGTTTTCTGGTTGGTGATTCAGGCAGTTTTCCATTTATGTGTGTGTTTTATAAGTTTTTCAATGTGTGAGTCCTCCACTCGATGTGTCGTCTCGGCAAACATTTCAAAGAATGGCCCTTTTTAATCTATATGCTGATTGCTACGTGGACTTTTATATATAGGGGATGTTAAATGATACGGTATACGTACTTGTGCAGTATGCACGTCCTCATTAAACCAATCAGTTCATTCACGATTCGGCCACCGACAATCAATCACGACCATCGGCCACCGAGATGGATTCTCACGAGTCGGAAAAGCGGAAAAAACGTTTGCATATCGACGAGAGAGTGCACTTTCGCCCGACGGGTCACTCAACCCGACATTCCGATTCTCTTTTTCGACGTCACTTTCGCGCAAAAACCAAAGGGGCGCCAAATATTCAAAACGGCACCACCTTCCTCCTCGTCGGCCACGGCTTGGCGAAAAAATAATTACTTACAATATATACGGTTTTTTTTGCAGCGTCGCCGCTGGAAATATGGGTAGGCTTACATCAAAAGGCGATATTTTTTTTTTTACTGAATTCGGAATATAAAAATTATGAAATTATTTTAGATGTTGTGTATTTTTTTTTTTAAATCTAAATATATATTCACCATTAAAAGAAAATCGTACTAAAATAAGTAAAGGTAAATATTTTAGCTTCATATGTAAGTTATTGTTTCGTTATATTGTGCGAACCTTATATCCTATAGATGGTCCTTGATTTACGATGGTTCAGAATTTCAACCAAAAAAAATAATTTTTCAAAAATTACGAACGGTCGTCACCTACGGTTAATACATTTCGGAAAAATTTGGACTAGGGACACCATTACTGGTTTAACGGTTTGCCGGTAAATGATCCAAATACTATTTCGTTAATTTACAGATAAATTAAAATAAAATTGTGTTTCTAATATTTTTGAAAAATATTGTTTTTTTTTGGGAAAGTATTTTCCTTTTTGCGGTTTCCTTGGCTTTTCGTTATTTTTTCTAGTTTTTCCTGGTTTATATTTAAAATTTAAATTCACCGGAAATTAATTAAAAAAAATTCCAGATTACAGGTAAAAGAAAATTACGGTGAATCTGTCCTCGCTAATATGGATTCATTTGAATTATATAATAATATTAAAAATGAAAATTTTCATATAAATAAGATTGATTAATATTTTTTGTATGAATTCGACTTATAACCTAGGTTACGTAACTTATCTTCGTCGTAAGTTAAGGAATACCTGCATGAGGCTGTTCAAATATACAGAATTATGATAATAGTAAATGCACAGAAGATTAATTTATACAATTATTAATCGGAATCAATACACGATTCAGAAAACATCGACACTGTCGCCTTTTGCAATGAGCCGATCCATATCAGCGAAGAATGAGCGCTCGCGTCGCCGCATTTGCAATGCAAAACGTGTGGAATTTCAAATTTGGCAATGCGACAATTTAAAAGTGAAATGCGCGCGCTTCTCAAATGTTCGAGGGCCCTCCGCGTTTGAGGCCGCGAATTCGGCCCTGCCCTCGGCCGCGTCTGTTGTCGCGGCGGTCTTCGCGGGCCAGACAATCGTCACTTTATAACGATGTCAAAAATTGTCGGCGCATACGAAACGCGCCGACGCCATTTGCATACGGAAAACGTTGCCGTGGCCGCCGGTGGTTATAACGAGGCCCCTAATGAATCGGACTATCTGCGGGTTAGGTGTTTTCGGTGTGTGTGTGTGCTCGGTGATGGGATGATGGAGTGACGAAATCGCGGGGCGATGGGGTGGAAGTTTTTTGTGCGGGTGGAGGTTTGAGATTTTTGTGTTTTGGGGTTTTAATGAGTTGATCGTTGTAGATGGAAATTTGTTGTTGGGTAGAAATAATAGTTGTGTTTGATTTTAGATGTATTATAAGTGATATGTCAAATGGGATGCTGAAAGTTTGTTTTGTGCTGGGATTCGTCGTGGGTGTGTTGGTGATGATCGATATCGAGGAGGTTGTTAGTTTGATTTGTGATCTGGGACTTTTACTTTTGAACGTACTTTCAATCAATTATTTGTACATTGTTGGTTGAAAATGGAGAAGTGGATTGTTGAAGGTTTTTGATGATGTGATGATTCGATTGATTGGTTGAAGTTAAAATAATTATTAGGAACGAAGTTTTTGTTTGTGCTTTCAGAGAATTGTTCTTAACTGGAGAAAATGTTATAAAAATATATTTTTTAATTTATTTATTGGCAATTTTGTCTTCTTCAGTCGAAAATATACTATTTTAGATATACAGTTTATTTATAAATATAATGATTGAAATTATTTCCGTTGATAACTTATGATGATGATTCCAAATCTCGAGAAAAACATATATTTTACTATTTAAATGACCATAAAAATGAAAAAAAATCAAGTGACTGTAATGATGATAGATATATTTAAATTATACTTTAAATTATATAATACATATATTTTTCAAATGTGAATAAACCTCATTTGATAGACAAAGAATAAATTTCATAATACGGCGTCACTGAATGCTATTCAAATTCGAAATCATAAAAAGAAATCAAATGGATTCCCCATACAATGGGAACGTACTGCGATATCTCACAAATATTAGCGAAACGCTCACTCATTCATACATTTTCGTCTACGAATGTAAAAAGCGCGCGGTTCACGTTGAATTTCGAGAGGAAGGAAACGGTCGGGTAGCACTAAAAAAGGGTTTTAAAAAGCAGATACACGTCTACCTATATGGGAGATATAATATTTCGGATACGATGCGGTCTCCTAAGAACAATGCAAGAAGGGCCGGAGCCGCTATTTGACGGTGGGCCGCTTCTTCCGCTCTCATTAAACCGCGGAAAGGGCCCGTGACGTCTGCCTCTGGTCTGGACCTTCGTTTCCATCTAATTCTCATTTGTCCACACCAGACGAAAGCTTAAAAAATATATGAAAAATATTTTTTAAATAAATTTTTAGTCGATGTTGATGTGCTGAAAAAAAATGTTTGTATTGTTTTTGATTGTATGAATTATATTGTGGAAGTTGTATGTTGTATTTTGAAGTTTTCAAGGATGTATAAGTATATTTGGGAGGGTATATTTTTGGGTCGTTCGTCCGACGTGGACTTGGGCAAGGGTTAAATCTGAGGTCGCAATTAAAACAAATTTTGGCGACTCAGTCAGACTGCGGTCGTTGGATATGTCGTTCTTTCTCTTATTATTATTTTCTTTGAGATCTTTGACATGTTGAATAGTACGTACGATTCTGGTTTTTCTCTTATATATTATTTTTCTTTGTTATTTTTTTTGGACGTCACATGCATCACGCTATCGTCAAAGTCGACTGTTCGCTGACAGTGTAATTTTTCGGTGAAATTTAATTTTGCATATATACACACGCATACCGCTATTCGCTTATTAAAACGTATTGAAGTCCCCAGAGAAAATCCACTTCGAAATTGAGTTGCTTCGATTCATCCGAGTTATTTTCAATTGAAATGCGATAACGAGACATAATGCGGCATACGCGACACACGTTATTGGTTATGGAAGGGAAATGTAGAGGAAATTGTCAAAAGATTTCCACGGGAGACGGAGATATCGCACAGTTCAGATTTAACGACTCGAGGCGACGTCTACTCGCATATTTTCTATTTTCATTCGAAACATCGAATGCATGATTCATTTAACTGATGCCCCCTATTATATTTCATAATGTGACATGAGCGAATTTATAACTAATGACAGAAAACTTATTCAATTTGACGACAACGCGATCTCACGTGCACATAAATTATTTTATTTTGTTACATCGAAACTTCTATTCTTTCATATTCACTATCAATTAAAATAATAATTTGATTAAAAAAAACCGCCTTTTTTGACCTTAACCTTTTATAACCTTTTTTGATAAAACCATTTAATAGTTTGATATTAATCGTACTTCATTGAAATTTTATTAAATAAATAAATACAGATCATAAGGGTAAGATCCCATTGTGAGCGTAAGCATAAGCGCATCTTTCCTGACTCATAAGGTATGCTTATGCTCATGTTTACTATATAACTCACCCTTACTTTTAAATGAAAACATATACATACAATATGAATTGATTAATCATCGAATATATGTATATTTATCAATTGATAAATTTGTTATTGTATTATATAAAGAAACTAAATTGCGATTGATCGATGATCTTCAATGAATTGATTTTCAAACATAGATCATTATATATCCAAATTAAAAAATATATATTATAAATAAAAATCTTCAACAACCTCTAGAATCTAAACTGACTCATCACCAAACATGCACATACAACTATGCACGGTAATTTTTGCGGTAATGCGGAGACGTTGGCGAGAGAACGCGACTATGTCTGACGCTCGCGTCCGCAGAAACGTTTCTTTGTTTTGCTTTTGCTTACGTCATTAAGGGTTGCGATGCGGCCGGGGGTCGGGCGGGAAGTGGGCGGAAAGTGGGAGGGTGGGCGGCCCCCAGCACCTCCCCCTGGCCACCCACTTGGCCGCGGAGGTGGTGAAAGGGGACCGGGCTTACGGCGAATGCAAATACGCGTATTAAGACACAACTAAATTTATATGGTGTGTGTGTGTATGTGTGTGTTTGTCGTTTCAATTATATAATGTGTGTTTAATTTATTTGTTTTGTTCGTATTGTAGTTTATTGTGATTTTGTCGAAGAAAGTTTTATTTTTTTTTAATATGTACCAGTTTGTTTAATGAGTTTTTTTGTTGTGTGTTAACGTGTTTCTCGCTTAACGCAAAGGTTCATTTTAATTAACTTTTGAATTCAATTGAATGTTTGAAAGGTCATTCATATTTTTAGATTATTCCCGCGTATGTATGGTTTTATTTGTTTCTTGGTACGTAGAGACGTAAACTAGAAATTTTGTCTCGTATCAGATAATAAAATATTAATTTTGCATACTCCTACTTTTCAAATTGAAATTTCAGGCAATTATAAAATAGTAATGTGAATCAATTCGGAAAAGTTTTTATTTTGAATGTTTTTTCGCAGTGGCTGAATTTCAAATTGAGACACTTAAACCAAAGTTAACGAACTTTGAAAATATCTCAAGCACTTTTTTCTACGTTAATGTTTCAAAACACACAAATATGTATATAAAATCGCACGGGATGAGTACAAAAACAATTTCTCAACAACCGAATATCGAAATCGCGAATTTCAACACTAGACACAAACAACTCGAACCTGAAACATACATTGTAATAAAAACCAAATCCAACAATATACATCGGGCATTTATTACCATACAATTTTCCATAATCAGGACGATTTATAAGCGACAAACATTGACTGCTTTTATTTTATCGCATCCTACAGACGTTGTCCATCCGAGGGGCGGCGGGTGCACCGACAAGAACTGGATGACGTTTGGTCTCTGAATGTGTTTATGTATGCATCCCGGTGGGTGGCAAACGGGCGGTAAACAGAAACGGGTAAGTGGGGTGGTAAGAGGACGTACTTCTTACTTTCTTACTTACAGTCGGGGCGTGAGCACCCCGGCTAGAATCTGCATACATTGTCTGATTGAATACGACGATGTTTGTGTATTGTGTGCTCGCCCGCCTCGTTTTATTTTTCTTTATTAATGAAATGCTCGTCTTGATGAGGAGACGGTCGCCCACTCTTTCGCCACCCCCTTCTGCAGCCGCAGGGGCGCCGATTTTTTTTACAGCAAAAACCGCATAAGAAATGTTCATATATCAGATGACGCTGTTCTCTCAGACATACATACAATACACGTTTTTAAATTTTAAAATAAACATTTCGTATCTGATAATCGTGTTTATGGGTAAAAAATTGATCGACGAGTCGACGAATTCGGATCGTTTAAAAAAAAATTGAAATCAACTCTTCATGGATTTTTTTTGGAAATATGAAAACCACAAAGTCTTGATACGCTATTTTTTCTAAAAGACGTAAAAAAGCCTCCTTTGTTCGGCTCAACCGACGGATTTTACATCCGAATTAATTAATATGCAAACGCCCGCGTAGCTGCTAAGCTGAGACTTTATTTATTTTACGCACGCGCGTCAGATAATCGGACGCCCACGAAAAAATATCACAATATAATACTGCGCTTATTAAAATAAATTGAAAATATACATATATAAAAATAAACAATATAAAAAAACGTTAATTGATGCGTTAACGAGAATAGATTTTTCAAACCGTTGTATCGCCACCGGAGAAAGCGAGAGGATAGAATTATCGCGGAGTTTCGCTTTGTGCAGATCTATCATACCAATTAGTGTCAAAATGGGACCAATTTGCAGATTGTCCGCCGTCGCCTTTTTTCCCAGCACTCCTTATCCATTCTCCTTAATTTCATAGCCATCGCCGTCGCCGGCGAAAGGGTGTAAAATGAGGGTTCTTAGATTATTTTACAGCGCTTGATCAGAGGCGATTTGATAACGCTTATTATGAGCGTGTTAGCGGAGGCGCGCCTTTAATTGTACGTCCGCGAACGCTCCTTAATGAACTGGAAAGGGGTATGGTTTCGTGGAAAGTTGGGGGTGGGTTTCTTATATCATCCCCGCAAATAAACGGGGCTCGGCAAGGGTTGATTCGGCTGCGAATCGAACGAATTATCGATTGCGTGCCCGCACGACTTAACTATCTGTTGTACGTCGGATTCGCGTGTTTGCCATTATACGTTTAGCATGTATCAATTTCTTAATTAAAATTAATCACGAATGTTAGCGGAGTAATTTTGTTTTAAATTGTTTTGATGTTTTGCGTTGACGTTTTTGCGTCGGGTGAAATTTGTTGGATTCTTTCGATAAACGTTGTGGCCCTTTGAAGAGGAATATTTTGTTGAAATTCTATAGTAGTGCAAAGGAAATGAAAAGGTAATTTGAACGTTTAAGCAAATATTCTTCATCCATTATTATTATTATACATGAAGATATTTTAATTTTTAATTTAATTTAAACTATAGACGATTTTAATTATGTGTTTTATATATTTCATCGATTTCATTAATGCAAAAATAAAAATATCATTATTTTTTAGATATAACATATAATATAAAACCCATTAAATTTGTATCATAAAAAGTAACTGAATTTCCAATTCTGAAATCATTGAAGCAAAAATTTTATATTCACTTAAAAAATTTACAGATTACCAAAAATATTCCATTGAAAAAAATCAAATGAAACAAAGTTATTAAGAACGCTTCATAACACCCAAAGAATGAATAGATCGAAATAACAACCCATCAAACTTCAAATGCACTACATATACATATATCACAAATTCTTGCAACAATCATATTCATCCCGACACCAATCGAACCTTGCAAGTTCAACGTATTTCAAGCACCACACGTCTCTCGACTCTCGCGCATTTCGCAGATATATCGGTTTATTAAACGACAGTCCCGCGGGAACGAGAGACGAGCACGGGATTTATCTGCCTTCGCTCGTTTTATTTTAGTCCTCGGGAGGAACGGGAGAAAGAGACGTCTCGGCCATCTTGAGCATATCTCTCGTCTAGTTGTCTGCTTTGCTCGCAGACATCAATTGTGTTCGAGTCCCGGTCGCCTGCCTCAATAACGTATTGTGTGTGTGTGTGTGTGTATGTCTCTATATGATTCTGCGATTGTGTTCGAATGTATTTTGTGTGAGTGTTGGCCGCCTGGAATTGATTGCTGAAACAATGCTCGGCTTAACGATGAGAAAAACTCGAGACGACGACGCGCGCGATTCTCGTATAACTCGCGGCTCCGTTCCATTGCGGCTTGTCTATTTATGCTTTTTATCGAGGATTGTCATTAAATTCGGATTGGGGGTATTTGTTGGGTTCCATTAATTTTCTGTTAATAATTGATTGGTTTTCGCCTTTGAAATAATGTTAATTTATATATACAGTAATATGGTTTTACGCTTTTCCACGCAGTGAATCTCGAATTAATCAATTTAGCACTTCAATGCATGTTTACGTTCCGAGTTAAACAATTCAAACTGCACGAGCAAAACACAATTAAAAAAAGCTAAATAGAACGAAGCCAACAACCGCAGCGCCGAATCTAAAAGAGTACCAGAAAACGAACGAAGAGCTACGAATTTTCGCGGAAGTTTTCCGACGCGGTTTTTCCGGTCGACAGCGCTTTCCAATAAGGCGGGCCCCACGAATTAATTTCCACGTCCAACACAACCCACAAGAAAAACTCAACACCAATTTCTCAACGGGGGACCTTTTCAATCAGAACACTTCAATATGGGACGCTATCGACGTCGGTGACTTTTCCTTCTGCTTCTTTTACACTCATCAAACGCCATTTTCATTACGGTATCATTGTTAGTTTTTATATTTCAACTATCTTGTTTACCGAATTTTTTTCAAATGGTTCATTTGAAAATGTGTCGAAGCACGTTGACCCAATGTGCAAATTTGCCCTCCAGACACAAAATCCACTCGTTCGCAATTTATACATATATGGAAAGCTTTATATTGGGTGGTGGGTGCTCGCCCTCATAACACGATACACCCTCCGTTGTGTGTATGCTTTTTTTATCTATGGTGCCTCTAATGTAAATTGAAGTGAAAATGTATTTCCGATGTGGTAAAAAAAAATCGCCTCACTCCATGGCATGATAAAAAAATCGAGGAGGTGGAGCTTCCAGATCATATCGGTTTTGATGCGGTGTCAATTTCTATTACCGCTCCACTATTGTTTCCGCAAGGGGATGACTCCGATGAAATATGCTTTTTTTATGCTCTTTCGATCGTATCCCCTATCGCTTGTATGTTTTTTGTTCGTGGGGCTGTTTCCATCTAACTAAATCGAATTTCATACGTTTATATTCGATGACATTGTTCGATTACACTTTCGTATCAATATCATCAAATCGTATTAATAAACAACGAATGTTTCCACCCTACAGAAACAAAGCGTGGACATTTTCAAAAAAATTGACGATAACGACCTTTTCCGTCTCGGCGCGAAGACGAATTAAGGACGTCTCGGTCGTTTTTGCGTTTTTAGCGAAATTAACATTAAATCTAATGTTCACGTTCGTCGTGATAAACGGTGTGTGTGCTCTTCTGCGCAGAAACAACACCTGGATCGTATCTGGCTGATGTATTGCCCCCACGGTCCCTACACACAGAATAAATTAAGTAAATAATAGCGAGATTTTTTTTTTTACACCAGCGGCAAAAGTTATGAGCTTAACACGAATTGTTGTTTACTCTGCGCGTATCGCGTAAAAAGCTTTTAAATTGATCGCCGTGCACGCCTAAATAATAATAAAAAAAGGAAAGAAAACCTACAAACGTCTCGCGTTTATGCTCACGAAAAACATCTACGATTCGTGAAAATGTTATTTTTTTCAATTATGTGAACGCTTTCAATTCGATTCGTGTTGAAAGTTTTATATACACGTTAGTAATATGAAAATTGAATATAGACATCCTGAAAAATCATTTGTTATAACATAATCGATTTAAAAATAATATCAAATACACATATCATTATTTTTCCATGGTTTTGTCAAAATCGAAGATTTTATATTCAAATTGTTTGATTAATATAAGAATTTGTGAAATGTGTAGAAATTAAAAAATATGAATTTATTCACACATATGTTTGAAATTAATCGGAAAACTAAAGAAAAGTCGTGCGCGTTTTCACACGGCACCGCGTCCTCTAAATCCATTCATTTGGATGCACGAAAGGCATTTGTCTGATTGTTTTCCATCGGGGGTGTAGCATCGGCTTTTGTGTTTCGGTTTGTGTTTTTTGGTTCGATTCGGGCATCGTTTTGTGTTGGAAATGGGCGAGGCAGCGCGGTCATCGCCAGAGACCGCCATTTAACAAACAGGGTGAAAAACCGACGGCGTTCAACTCTCGCATTCAAGTGACATCCCTTCGTCAACCGATTCCGACAAAAGCCTCGTGGCCCAGATTCTACCCTATGGTAAAAAAAGTCGATCAATATTATAAATCAGTGAATGGGAAATCGATTTTTTTTATTAGGTCATATTTGGGTTTGATTTTCGTTGGAGTTCTTCAACGATTTTTTTATTTGAAATGTAAATTGTTTGGGTTGTATTCAAATTTCGCCTTTCACCACGTATACGTCAAAAATTATATTTGTTACGGGAATCGGATCGACGAAAGCTCGCCACTCCCAAATGGACGGACTTTCACGCGAACCAATGCGAGAACGAATAATAATAAAAAAGAAGAAAATAATAGAACGCCTCAGACGTCTTTTACGAAACTAATTTGAGTTAGTTAAAAGTTGAGGGAGTGGTCTCGAGCCACAATGGTACATACAACACAACACACGTATATTTAAATCGCCTTTGATGCCGCAGCCAACAATAAAACATACTGTGTATCTCTCGTATATATAAAAGTTTCATTGTGCATAATTTCAATGAATATGGACAAACTTGCTCGAGAAAAGTTCAAGAAATATTTTTAATATGATGGTTGATTTCTGCGAAATTTATTGTGGGGGTTCTTGGGTTCGTTAGTAAATCTATGGTGTTATATTTTACAACTTTTTGAATAGAAAACTGAAAAATATTTTGCTTCATTTATTTAATAATAATTTATTAAATAGTTACTTGTCTTTTATTTTTAATAATTCTTGCACTATATCAAATAAAAAAATCGAACTTTTTGCAAAATTTTGCATTTAATAATCATAAATTACATATTTTTCAAATTGGGAAACATAATTGTTAACAAAATTTAATAAACTTAATCAATTGAAAGCGAACATAATTTTGATAAAACTGACTCACCAAAAATCACATAAAATAAAAAAAAATCTAAAAAACCATTTTAATCCCAATTTCCACAGACAAACGACCCACAAAACCCCTCAACCCTAAAAAACGCCAATTTCAAATAAAATTTCTCATCACACCGATCCGCCCCTGCCAATAACATATGAACGGAATGCACAAAACGCAACGACAAGTGATTGCAACGAGAGCCCGCAGACACGTAGAAGGCGAGCGATCGGGCAGGATTGCGGCTCTAATGAGCCGTGAAATGGCTGATAATCGCACTGCACTTAACGGACAACCGGGACTTGTTGCAGTTCGACATGTAGAGGATCGGTGCATTCGCTCTGTGTGGTCTATGGCCGCTCCGAGGTCTGGGCGGGTCCGAGAGGAGAGTGGAATTTGTCATTTGCACGATTGCCGTTTCTTTCGTGTCTCGATATGTTGGTGTGGTTAATTGATGCAGGTGGTTGAGGTGTTTGGAGTCATGTGTGATGTGTTTTGTGCTGTTGGGAAATCAGGGCTTGAAGATAATGGATGTGTTGTTGAGGAATGACATCGGGAATGATATTAGTCCAGTCAATTAAGATGTTTGTTTCCAAAAAAACCACAGGAAAACTAGATTTCGGAAAGAAGCTTGATATTTTTGTTCTTAAACAAAATGTAAAAAGTCTATATTGATTTGATATTTGCATAAAATTTTATACGAGGTCAAAGAGCGCTGAAAACGGTTTTTCGTGAATATCTCGTTAACTGTCACATTTACAGAAATATAACGTACATCAAATCTGTAGCTCTTAAATAAATTTTTACAGAAAATAAACTATGACTTGTATTTGTAAGATTAACCGTTTCGGAAATAATTCAGTTTAAAGAGTTGTTACAAATAGTATGTACATAATCCTCGATGGACAAACGTACGGATGTGCGTGGGGAGTTCAAAAAAATCTCAGAAAATATTTTTAACTCATAATTTAAATAACTTATTGAAAAATAATTAATGTAATTATATATTTCTTGAGATATATTTTATGTGGTATTAATATCAATCAATATGATGATGATCAATGAAATAACATATTTATTATCAAATAGTTTCATGACGACAATAAAAAGATACATCCATCTTTTAACCACAATATAAGTTGCTTACCTTCAATAAGTTTAATAATTATTGTATTCATAATGATATATTGTGAACGTACTTATTATTCATAATATAAGTGAAATTTATCAAATACAAATGATGAAAAATATATTAATAATTTCGAAACCATTTTGATACATTAGAGCTGGAAGCGAATACTATTACATATATTTATCCGAAAACGCATAACTTGTATTAGTGGCCGGTCCGGGCCGGTGATATTTGCTAAAGGCCAACACGGACCGAAGTTTAAGTCAACTGAAAGCTCTTTGTGTTTGAGCTTTGAGGCCAACATTCCGGGCTGTGGATCTGGGCCGTGGGACGGACGTATGATATGTTAAAGTCGGCCAATGCAGGGATGAGGCTCTCGAGGAGGATGAGGAGGACCGGCCCAGAGGAGCCACGTCCCTCTGACCGTAATTCAATTTTACAGTTGACTGCTGTGCTGATTGGGTTCTGTCTTTCGGGTGTGCAACTGTGCTGGAAGACCGCTGGACCCCAACTTTGGCCCGAACAACAACTCGAAAGAGTTAACAGTTGCCCGCGTTGCGTATTTGCATTTTTGAATATAATTGAAGGAGTCTGTGTGGTCTTTGTTTTTTGCAGAACAATGTCGTCGCTTTACGGGTTAAGGGAAAAAATAAGTAATTAATGCTCACAATGGGCACAATGGAGTCGGCGGGGGTTGATGGGTACCAGGGGAAAAAATCGTGATAAAAAACAAGGTTAATTTACGTAATGTTTCGTCTGGTGTTCGCTCGGTCACTATTAATCATTGCATTGATAAGGGATATTCTAGTGGAATTTCAATATTGTGAAATTTGATTTGTCAACGAATTTCGGTTGATCAAAGTTTGCTTGTTCGCTTAGCGGAATAACGATTCTAGGAATGCGTATTTGAGAATATGTATTTGTAATAGTTTTAATATTATATTTTATATGAAACTTGCATATTATATTTCACAATATGAAATTAATAAACAAAAAACGAATATTTATCATAATAACATGTCTGTTTATGTAGAAATAATATAATCATACATTGTTGTGCCATTGAACAAGTGCAACATTTTCGTAGTGCACGTTATCTATCCTCGGTAATGAGGTACCCAGCGGGAGTACGCACCGTTCACGCCCACTAATTGAAATAGTTATAAACCCATAGTGAAGGTGTTAAACGATACGTGGTCATTATGGTATTTCGATTTTTTCCATTCGCTTGGGAGCTTTCGTACGTCCTCCCTTGATGAGTCAAACGTGACTAAGCGTTAAGGTACGGGCCTTTGGAAAATTCACTTTGCTTTCGAAGATTGCTGTAATGTGATATTCCGCTCATAGCCATATTTGCAAAACGTTTCTATTATACCGTAATCATTATTGAATTGTTTGCTCGCATTTTTAATCTAAATGTGAAAGGGCATTTTCTATATCGATTACATTACAAATACATTTAGAAACAGAAACACTTTTATTTTTACACTTAGAAGACATACATACACACGTTGCAGCACTTACGTTTTAACATCTAAATGCGAGGTTTTTCTAACCTTTCGGATCGGTCGGCCAAACAACAATCGGCATTGTTGGCGATCAGGAAGTAACTGGTTATTGTGCGGATCGCATGTCCATTCGTGCCAACTAAATGCCACACGTGTTTCGAAAGCCGGTCAACGTAATAGCAGCCAATGTGCAATGTGCTCGCCCAGAGAAGGCTTTCACGGTTCACGGATGCAAGCCGACAACAAAAATACCACCGCACAATTGCACTTGATTCCAGTACGATCGAATATTATTATAATATTGTGCTGTAAAATTAGTTACAGTATTCGATTCGTATCAACATGTAAAACGTTTGTGTTATCAGATGCCGTGTGCAGTCATTTCTTTGGCGGTGCACATAATTGATGACGTCTGAGAAAGCATTCGCAGATGTCGCTTAAATAATTACGAGAGTTTTCCCTTGTGCGGTTTTCTTTGTAAGAAAATTCTTATGTATACGTATGTGTGTGCATGTGAAGTTATAAGTAAACGAAGAAAATGCAGAAAAGCGCAGACAAAGTAATGAGCATTTTGATGCGGTAAAATGTATTCATGAATGTATATGCGCATACATATAATATATAAACGCAGAGAAAATACTGTAAACTTCAGACGGAAAAAAAGACATACATTATTCGTATGCGCATAAGTACGAATAGTTTGCGAGAAATTTTCAAATTAAATTTAAAACAAAGTACCCAACACATAAGAAGCGCATCAGTGATATTAAAAAATAATTTAAAATAAATTTCGTTTGAATAAAAAAGTTACTCATTACAAATCGATACACATCAATAACTGTTACTTAAAAAGTAATATAAAAAAAATACATTTGGTATGTTAAAAACAACTTATATCAAACCGCAATCAATTTCCTTTGAATAAGTGAGTCACTAGATACAAATCGATGCACCGATTCCTCATCAGTACTCCCCAACCGCGCGCCTCCTCGACTTCCTACGAAGCCTCGAAACAGCACAGAACTGCATAATGAGACAGGAGATGTGCACGTGTGTGCAACATGCACACAATTTAATCAGAGAGAGACATTTCTTTGTGAGTCGTCTGCGGCTAGACGGTTCATTATCCCCGCACGGCGTTCCCCTAACGAACACTTTGCCGCACCGCATCGGAATCGCGATATTTTCCACGTCGATTTCCCTACATGTGTATTCGTTATTGTTCGATGCCTCTATTCGATGGGGAATATTCGATTTTGTTCGGCGACTTGGTGGAAAATCGCGACTTTTCATTGCCGCCGAGCGAAATTACACACGTTCGACTCAACTCCCCGAGCCGGCGAAGAACTTTTCAAATTCATACGAGTGAAATTTTAACTAAGGAAATCGTAGTTTTTTATATGTAAGTTCTGTCGTTTGCAATGAAGGAATATTTATTGAGTAATCTTGATAGAGATGTACGTAAAATTTTGTGAAATTTGATTGCGGATTTTATATATTATACGATATTATGAATGAAGATTGTATCATATTATATGCATCATCATTTTCAGCAACTTGTAGAAACGTATACTACAGAACTAGGCCTTTCGTGTAATGATCATATTTTTTAAATTGTGTATTGCTAAATTGGAGATAAACTTTTGATGAGTTTAAAATTTAATACCCATTCATTTAAAAAAAGTTTTCAATTCATTTACGCTTCCATACACAAACCGTATCATATGTTTCTTAACTTCAGTAATTTATATGAATTGATTCATTCAACAAGGCAAAATCGTAAACTAAAGATCATATTATAGTTTTAAAATTTTGAATATAGCCTGAAGTTATTAAGATTTATTTAGTAATTACTTTCAATTAATTAAAATTGTAATTTTTTCGAGTTTACCATTAATTAAAATTCAAGCAAATAAAAAAAACCAACAAGCGAAACACCACGCCGGATGTTGTACTGATCCACAAAAAGAAAAAGGCAACGATTCAAAAAGAAAAATCACCGGTTCGAGTTTTTCGCGAAGGATTACATCTAGTGGGAAACTGGAGCTCAGACCGATCCGAGTAAACGCGGAAAAGTACAAACATGCCCCGAAAAGAAAAAAAAATGCAATAATTTTGCGGCCAGAAGGAGGGAAAGCTTCGAATCCAAAAGTTGAGCTCATTACCGGGTGCATTCGAAGACTCGAATTTTTTTTGTTCGTTCTTTTCAGATTCTTATTCGTTCCCCCTCGGCGGTGCAATAAAGTGTATATTGGCTATCGGACGTATTGGGTGTTTGTTCGGAGCGACGCTAATGGAAAAACCGCGAGTTTGCCCAAGAAGACGACGGCTGGGTTTTTGCGGGAAATGACTTTCTGACTCTTAATCTCTCCAGCAATCTCATTAAAAATTCATAACTCAACTGCAAAAAATGAAAATGCCCCGACCGCACCGGCCGGCCCAGAAGCCACGGTCCCCGGCGTCCATTTAAACTTGCGAAACTCTTTTGAACGCCGACTAAAATTATTATTTATTTAATTGAACATGAAGCTATTTGAGATCAACAAAATTATCAAACGATTACACAATACAATATTAAAATTTCCATTCAAAATATTCGATAATACTTAACACTGATTATTTAATACAAAAACTAACTCAATATATTTTTTAATAAAAATAAATTTCCAAATACAAAATATATCATCACTTTTTTTTCTAAAAAAAATCAAATTTACTTTTACGAAATTTGGATCGTTCTGTACGCGACGAGTGGGGGCAAATAGCACTGCTTAAGACTATGCAATGCTTGAAAAAAGAAGACTACTCTAAATACCACGGAGTGCACCACCATCTTCACAACCCTGCCTCCTCGGCTAGCCATCTTCTTCCACCTTCAGCGCCTATATTTCCACCGTTCTCATATTCGCTTCACCGAAAGGGGTAGTCGAGGATCGTTCATTTCGACGAGGACGAATGCTCGCGTATCCACAGCGAAACAATACCTGCTGAAAAAAAGCAATAACGATTCTTCGCCGATTTGTACATGCACAATATTTTTTTTTATATTGCATAAAAAATATGTCGTGCGTATTTTCGGCGGCACCAATTGCGGACGTATTTTCGTGCTGGGAAAAAAATGTGCGAGGGGAAGAAGTATTTTGCGAACTAGGGTCGGGCACGTAAGACAATACACAGACGTTAAGGCACGCCACAACTTTGTGTTTTATTGCATCTCATTCCCAACATAATTATTGTTGAAAACTGAGATATTTTTTCACCGACGCGGAAAACTTTTCAACGAGTTATTAGATTGTTCGCCAAGTTTTCCACCTGACGGTGAAAAGACGGCGCACTGTTTTACGTGTACCACACGTACATATACACTCATGCCGTAACAAAGCGTACTGTACTTGAAAACGAAGTAATTTTCATATTTTTTTCTTTGATTCTTGAAAATTCATAATATAAACCAAGACATTTTATTCGAATCATACGCCTTTTCGATTCACAAAACTTTTCAAGTGCTCTCATTCTTTATGAATCAATTAGCATTATATAATACACATACGAATTAAAATTTCCGATGAATTATAATGAGTAGGCAAAACAAAAACATAATATAAGATAATATCGATAGATATCGTTCATCGAGGGCATAAATGCGTTATATAATCCGCAGTTGTACATTCCGAAGTCGAAGGTCTGTTTCAGTGTCCGGGTATAATTATTGTTCGAGTTAAGTTTCTCCCAAAGGGTAGACGAAATTAGCATGTTGGCAATTGCACCCTTATAAGTCAGAGGGTGGTTCGATGCGTATAATGTTACGGGCGGGCCACATGCGCGTGATAGGTCGTCCGAGTTACGGTCCTCGAACGCGACACAACACCGCAAATTCGACAAACCAGATTATTTTATCCCATCTCGAATATTCTACGAAAATTTTCGATCATTGATTTGACATTCGAATAGAATTAGATCATATCAAAAATTTCGAATCATTCCAAAAACATTTATTATTCAAAAACGATAATAATTTACATACAAATTAACTGATACGACTTGTAAGCGACAAAACTCGAAATCTGCATGCGACAAGACCAACAGTTTGCAGCCGCCTCGACAAAAACCTGCACTGTCGCCTACCCTCGACCATCACATATCACGTCAACGACAGACGTGTGATTATCTCCTCCTTTTAGGGCGAATTTCCCTTAAGAGTCGCTAAACAGCGAGGAGTTAAACTTGGGTTGACCATGTGTTGCGCCTCCAACTCGGGCCGATTGTTATTATCGGAGGACCCACGAAGACGTAATGATAATTGGCGTCTTAGGCCCATCGGTCCTGCCAAAGAGGACGACCCCCTTAAACTTGGTCCCTTAATCGAGGCGGACTGTTATTAATTTAAATGCGCAATTAGGTCGAATAATATGACTGACCATTACTGCGAAATACCGCTATTTGTATATATATAATTCGATTCGATATATAATAAAGAAGCATTTATACGTGTAACAATGTCGGAGAACACAACGTGATATTAACGTGTGATCTGTGAAATTGTGCTGGGATACGTGTGGTCATACTCGAATGGATCGAACAAAGGAACAATACTTTATTGTACGTACGTTTGCTGGCCAGACATCAATCTGTTGGCTGTGGTACACCTTTCCATATAACCCGGTTTGCAATTAGGCGTCGGCGACGGTCACCGTCCATCATATCCACAATGGATAGTTAATGTGGATATATCGGCTACTGGTATCTGGGATGGTGTAGTTCTGGGAAATCGTTAACATTTTCGTTATCTTTGTATTATGCACCGGGTATAATTACGCGATTTCAATGCGTGCGCTCTATTCTATCGCGGTTGTTAGTTTCGTTATGGTTTGGTTCGCGTTTCAAATTGAATTATGTTAAATTTGTGATATTGATATGAAACCGGTATAATTTTGATATTTTATGTATTTTCGAAGTATGGGGTCTACCGGAAAAACGGGAAATTTGAGAAACAATGGTATAAATGAAAATATAATATTATTTTTATAAAATAATATCAGTATTTACAAAATAGATTGTGTAAACATAAATACTATAGGTTGAGATTCATTCTCACACATAATATTGGAATGATATGAAAACAGAGATTTTGTCGATTACCTACATATAAGTATTCAATATGATATGATATAATGGCATTTTCAGCCAGAAAAACTAGGTCTAAAAATATTTAAAAAAAATCATATTAATAATGATGAACGACCTTTTACCGGTAAATACAAGGAACGCATTACATTTGTATTATTGGTTCGTATATGTACAAATTTATTTCCAAAGCACCAAAGCGAAAAAATATTGCGAATCAATATGAAATTGCTCGAGTTTTCACTTAATAGATATAGATATTTTCGAATAAAACTAGGTTACTTAAATCATCCATTTTTCCACCGAACTGCACAAAATCCACAACAAACAACAGCATTTCCACTATGCATCAAATACATTTCAATATTTAAACCAACGTCTACTCTATACACAGACAAAAGACTCAAAACACCTCACCAGCGATATCCTAGCAAAACTCGTGCGAAATGTACGTGATTCCGTCCGACTGTAATTTGTCCGAACTAATGCAGATAATCTGACAGTGTTCCGTTGTCGTCACGTTCATACGCGTCCCCGTCCTCTTATATTTACATACGTGTCGTCGCCAAAGGCACCGAAAAGCACGAACAAGTCCTGTAAACCTCCTGAAACACCCACACAGAGCTTCGAATTGAATCGGGCGAATTAACGGGACATGCCCGGATTGGGCCTGCGTGCAATTTGCGCACACGTGATAGTGCATCATTAGAAAACCCGTGCGTCGGTGCAATGCTGCAATTACTCCCGGTCCGAGATATACGTTTCCAATAATAAATCGATGCACTTATAATCTCGCGAGAGCCATTGGTTCCGCCGTTTTCAAATAAATCGAGAATCTATTGTGCCGATCGGTTACTTTCTATAATAATTCAGAGCGCGCGTGTGCTGAGGGACGCTCAACCTTTTCGACGATTAGGTCGGTTTCTATTTAGTATTCGATCTATTGATTTATTCAGGATATAGATTCAAATGTTAAAACGTGTATATTTTAATTTAAATAATAAAATATTTATTTTTTGTGATTTTTTTATTGTGTAATGTATAATTAGTCTTTGTATATTTTTTTCATGAAATATTCATTTTTTTTTTCTAAATAAAGATCATTGATTAAAAAAGTATATAAATGCGATAAAAACCCAACATCCATCAGTTCAAACACCCTGACATTTCAACAGAGAACTCCACGCACGGCGTCACATAATTGATAATGCGTACGTAGGAGCGCGACACGCGTACAACTGACCTCATCAGGCCTTTCCAACCTTTATATATGCTAAAATGAAAAATCTCACATGTATATCGAACGGTGGCATTAACTAGAATGTTACACTAGTTTCGTTATCGCTGCAACCCGCTGAAGTGCATTCGCAAGTGAGCAGTTAAGTGGGCGTTGCGGTACCTAATTGTGCATATACGTCGTCCACCACACATTCTGCGGGTGCGACCTTCTTTCTTCCTGGACTCGATGACCATAGGCATGCACGGTCTTTTCAATTCGTATGAATGTGAATAGAATTTATGTATATGTATATATGTATAATATAAATATTTTCATATAAAACATCGTTTTTTAAATTACAAAAACTTAATACAGCGGAAAATTTTAATACGTGTCAAAACGAAAAAAAATGCATATAAATCGTACGCCAATGCACACGTACCAGTGCATCGGCCCTTGCAGATACTTATTAGAAGCAGATTACCTTAGCCCTTTGTCCGAGCCGACAATGCATGACGATCGAATCAAATCTCACATACGTGTGCGCGCCTTTTATTATCCCGTTCGTTCGATTGTTGGCTTCTATCATGTGCACAACAAAGAAAACGCATTGCTTTTGCTGAAACGCGAATAATACTATGCTGATTCGATTCTTCGCATAGAATAGACTATGTCGATTGACGGTGGTTTGTTTGCGTTTATTTTTGCGATCTTTCTTCCTTACATCCGTTATTGGGACGCTCTTTGGAATTGCTGCATTGTATGTTCTCAAGTTTACTTCATATTGCAAGTGTTGCAATATTGTACTAAAAATTCAATTGTCAAATACTTTTAGATCAAATTTAAATATAATTCGATTATGTTGATAGTAAATTCATTTAAATGCATAATCCGCATTAGGTTGTGCAAAACTTATCATCGCGCACGGGTGGAGCTGTTCAAACACGGACGTAAACAATTATGCAGGAATCATAATGAAAATGATTTGAAAGCTCTCTCGGGAAGTATATCGTGCATTTTCGACGGCATTATAAACACGCTTTTAATACTCGAGCAAATATAAATTGTATAATGGGCGAGCGGAACGGTGTGCATTCGCACCACACGATCGCATCTCCACGAAATCGAGCATTATGCTCAAATAATAATAAGGACGATAGTAATAATAATGAAAATAATAAAATGGAATGAAATAAAAGTGTAGAAGAACGAGTGTGGAGCAATAAAGCATAGTGGATACTCATCTCCGAGTAATATGGAGTGTTCGAGACTGATTTAGTTTTCCGTGTTCGAAAGCGCGTTCTCTACGCGAAAAATGCGTGCAAAATTATTAAATTATGATTATTAATCGATGATATATTTTTTATAATAATTTTATTTAATTTAAAACATTTTCAATGTTATCGAAAAAACATTATCTCGTTACTTTACGTATGGTAATGCTATAAAATATCGAAAACCTATACATTCTCAAATCGATATTTCAATCATCTCAACCTTGCAAAACGAAGCATCGATCCATCATCGATTCGACCATTCGATACGCATTTATTGATATAATTTGCGGTCGTGATTTGAATCGCAGATACAAAGTTGCCATCGGCATTCGTCCACATACACACATGCGTCCCCAGATGATTACCGCGGGGTGGTGGCGAACGCAATTACTCGTGAGTGCAGTTTGGGTGCACAGTGCGCACTGCACACTACACCACGGCCGAGAGAGGCAATGGTAACGATCTGCAATAATTCACTCTGGCAAAAAGATTCGCGAGAGGATCACGACTCGGGCGCATTGTGGTGCACGTGTGCACCGACAACATTATAATATAATACATCGCATCCTCAACACGACACAAATTGTCCGACGTGTATCCTCACATATTGAAATAAGAAAAAGTCGGAGGAGGAATTTTTTGCAACAATGTTTTGAATATATTTTTGATGTTGGAATTATTCGCGTGTAGTTTCTGGTACGGTCGTTGATTATTCGAATCACATACAGCATGGATAAGTTAACGATTTGTTTAAGTCCCCGCAGCGTCCAGAACCCTAAACCCATATCAAGGATATACTACGTCCCTCGTTCACAAGGATATAAGGGAAGAGGATGGGATCGGGTTGCGGACAACTCACAGGTGCTTCCCAAAACCATAATATTAATACAAACTAATTTACATATGGGTCTGAAATCGACATATTGCCTTACCACCGTAGCAAAACACCCACGATAGCGAGTGGGAGACTTGCACGCTTCCCGACTGTTTCTGAATGCAATATATCTTATATTGATTATTTTAAAATGTTTTGAATAATTATAATATAAATAAAATACACTTCGTTATAATTTATATTTAAAAAAAAAACTATATTTATTATCTAGGTCATTTCGAAGTTAGATCGATTTCAATTCGTAATTTTCATTTGAAGATAAGTGAAGATGTGTATTTAAATTTTAAATATGAAGTAGATGTAAGGGTTCGTTTTGAAGGGTTGCGGTCGACACATTAATTTATATGGAATCCCACTCGCACCTGATATGTTTCTATTACAATTTTACTAATGCGTCAAATTAGTTTAGCCGGATGATTTATCTGTTTTCGCAACTTTATTGTGTATCCAATTAATATCACGAATATAGTTAGCAATGTGTGAGCAAAATCAAACTTTTCCACCCAAAACTACAACACATAGCACATACCATAAACAAGACTAGACCGAATCGAAATCACACCTGAATACGTACGAGTTTCGGATAAGCCTTCCGATTTAGTATTGTATTGCATAGGTGTCGGACGGACGGACATATAGACAGACAGAATATACAAGCAGACAGACATACAGTCAGAAATCGTGTGCAAAACTAGTGTGCGGGGAGTGGACAACAGACGGTTCACGACCATCGAAGTTGATGTTCTGGATTCTGCTGGAAACGCGGTCGGACCGATACGGAATGTGTGTTGTCCAGATTATATTGATTGCTGAGGAAAAGTGGCGGCACGAGCTCACACGCGTATGTCTGTAATAATGTAATATTCGATTATTATGTACGATTAGATCAATTGTGCGTTTTTATATGGACGGTGTTCTGTGTTGTGAGAACGCGATGCTATTTCTATAAATAATTGAATTATTTTATTGCCGCATGTTTTCAATTTTTTTTTATATATGCAGAGTGGTCCGAAAGTTTAAGATATGTTTTAAAGAGGTGATATGTCATATTATAATATTTAGAATTTTTTTAGCCAAATATACGTTTATCCAAAGTTCGTTTTGAGTTATTATTTTTTTGATTTTTAAGAAAAAATCTAAAATCTTACATTTGCACAATAATAATTCCCATATGAAAGATAATATGGCAGGCAAACCTTTTTTGATTTATTATGTATTATATTTAATCCTTAAATGGGAATACAAAAATGTATACAAACTAAAAACTATTAGAATACACGATTAGTTATCAAGAAATTACTGAAGTAAAGAGAAACTAGAGTTTTTATGATATTTTTTTATTTAAAAAAACAAAATCCGAAGTTTTCAAATATTTTTAAAAACGTTTATACTTAAAGCCCTTTCGATTGATGTATCATACATACAGATATCTGATTTTAAAACTAGGGTACAAAAACGAAACCGAAAAATGAAATTTTCGAGCTCCCTGTATTACCTTGTATTACCCTACTCAAAAATAGAGTCAAACTTCCAAAACAAAATATTTTTAATAATGCACCCCGAGCCGAAAGTGAACTTTAAATTTTTAATACGTCCAAATCACTTATTCATACGTCGCGAACCGCCCTTGTACCGATCGGGCACACACACAGAAATACCTATATTTCAAAGACCGCTTCAAATATGAGAGATCTAAATTAATATCCACCGGCCGTATCGCCTCCCGACCACCCCCCAACATTTGAGCGGGCGGCGACCGGGTCATCCCTCCCGGTGGCACATATGTAAGAGTGGGCAGGTGGGCGGCCCACCCCCAGGACAACCCGAAACTTGGGTCGAGAGTCCGGTAAGATGGAATTACCTATTAGCCGGTTCTCGTTACCAAGGCAACTGAACGTTTTCGGACCGGGGCCATGGACGGATGGGCCCGTCCCGGCCAAACAACGGGTGTCTTTCGCGAAAGTGTTGAAAGTGTGGTGATCGTGGTCTGGGAGGTGGAGGCGTGAGGGGGTGCGGTTGTAATGTTGGTTGTCGGAGTTGTCGTTTGTTGGTGGTGATGGTTGTTTTTTATTATTTGATAATTCTTAAGAAAATTGATTCGGTTAAATTTTGATTAATGTATTTTTTGTGTACATGTGGACCAAAGGTATAGGAAAAGTCTTAAAGGAGTGATAGGTTATATTATTTGGAACATTTTAAACCAAATCTAAAGTTTATTTTGAGTTATTTTTTTGATTTTTAAGAAAAACTCCAAAATTTCGCATCTGAACACAAATTTTTTTGTTTTTTTTTTTACTATGTGTTTAATCCTTAGATAGGAATACAAAAATCTATATTAGTTAAAAACTATTAGAAATATATGATTAGCTATCAAAAAAATATTAACGTAAAGAAGACCAGAGTTCATTTTATATTTCTCGTTAAAAAAAAACAATACCTAAACTTTTCAATTATATTTAAAAATATCTCTATTTTAAGCCTTTTCGATTGATGTATCGAACAAGCAGATATCTAACCGATAACATAGTAAAAGAGAGTCTAAATATTCAAATATTTTATCATCTCGTAAAAAGTACACGTTATGAAAAAAATTGAGCTTTAATTCCATATTCATATCAAAAAGCTTTATTTTGTTTCAAATAAATTACGAATAAAAAAATTAAATAAAAAAATATATCATAAATATTTCGTAAGGACTTGAGCTTGACCACGTTTCCCATAACTATTATAATGCTTATCGGGGACAGGCGAAGGTTGCGATAAAACGGTAGGTGAACATGTCGCGTGCCTTATTACCAATGGGATATAGTGATAATCGCATACAACAACAATATCGTCGACCCTTGCCTAATCTGTTTACCTACACAATTTGTGAAATTCGCGCCAATGTGAAATCCTTTCGTTATGTGACCCGCGTATATTAATTTTCGGGTGTGCGCCCCGCGTTCCTCATATAACCCCACACAAATTCGATATTCGCCAATATGTCTCATCCCACATCATACGCATATATTGCCCGTATTAAATATTTGCAAATTAAATTATTTGAATAATATTTGCTGAACAAACAATTCCAAATATTCGCAATATCATCAATAAAACTGATCAAGTATTAAATTATTTTTAGACATTTATTTAATAAATTCAAAATTTAATATAATATAATAATAATAATAAGCATTCAGACATCAATCAGCATTGGTCCTCGGTTGTAACCACATCCCCGATTTATCGAAGCAGATCACGCATCCACCGTCTGCGAGATGCATACGTGGGATTGTCTCGATAATTCCGCAAGACGCCAACCACCCCCAAGCCACCCACCCCCAAATCCGACCCCCAGCATTCAGATTAGAATTTGCCACCGCCGTCGCTCTCCCGCACCTACCTGCCGGATGGGATTGTCGACAGCTCCACCCGTAGACCACCCCTTCCTTGTGCCGGCCACCCGCCACCCCTCGGGCTCGTATTGTAATGTACAAATTAGATATTCCGAATGGACACGCGCGGTCGAAATAGGGGGATATAGTCCTGGAAACTATCCTGGTCCACCCACCGCAGCCCGGGCTAAAGTCAAACTCGTGTCCGGCTAACGCGGGTGGGACACGTGTGAATATTCCGTTTATGGCCGCGCTTTAGGGGCTATTTGAATATCAAGAAGATTTTGATATTTCGACATCACAATATGCATAGATTATTAAAGAATATATTTATTGTATTGATGAGAAATCTATTTTATTTCTATGAATTTAATTTGAACTAGTTTTGTATAGAAAATGTATGTTAATTGCAAATATTTATTTTATTGCATGTTGATATTGTTTATGAATAATGATTGGTTTGATTGTCGTGATGCGGTTAAATGTAAATCTTTATTTAACGAGGTGTTGTGCAAGTGTATTATGATTCGATACGAAAGCTCGTCGCGCATAAATAGCCATTTCGTAGCGTCTTCATACCCTGGGATGCCATCGCGCGTCTTCATCACATGATATATGAAAGGAGATGTACACGGGGAATTTATATGCGAAATTAGTGTGCGAACATTAATCAAAAGTCATGTATGCAACGGCCATCTGTCAGCGCCCCTTTATCCGACGACAGCTTAATTGGCATATGAAGAAGCCGCCGTACACTATTTCTATGCCTCCTTCTCCTTCGGCCTCTCACAGAACGCATACAGCCTCCATCGAAACATTCTAAAGGGAACGTCGAGGACAGACAAACGGACAGATCCGTACTAGCAATAGTCTGACCCATTAATCTTGGGCAGACTTCGCATACGGTCCATCTCACACATGCTCGAAAAGGGTCTGAAAAACGACGCGCTTGAAATTTAATCAAGCTTATATTTAACTAGAATTCTCAGTATTTTCGATCTATAAACAAAAAGATACTTTCACAGAGTAAACACTGTTCTTTACACAAATGACCCATCTAGAAGCGAGGCGTAGCAACTGAGTTCCACGTACAACGAATCGATACAAAGTTTTGATTAATCGCAACAGGAGTATCTATCTGTGGTGACTCCTTGGGGGGTGGCCGGGTGGGTTGACCAACAGCAGTTAATTTGTGCGCGATTTAAGTGTATAAAGTGTTGTTCGCCAACGTCGTAGTCGCCGTTCCCCGGCTAGCTCGTGAATAGGGGCAAATTTTGATTTACAGCGGCAAGTATTCACAGAGATTTGTACGTGAAGTTTCCAGCTGGAACTATTATTGGGTAGGCGGTCACCGGGCGGGGTGAGCCATGAGGCGGTGGGTGGTTGGGTTGCTCTTGAGGTGGTTTCGATGGGTGGTGGAGGGCCACCGGCCAGGACCGTTAGGAACGCACGAACAATGCTATCCTAACTGACCACCGAAAGGAGCAGATATGAAAATCATCTCCTATATAGCTCTGAATGTCTTACTCCCTGGCCGGACTTACGTAAAGTTATCGAGTGGCACGGAGTGACGTTTAATTTGTCGAATTAAATGTATTTATTAATCTTATTGCGGTTCGGTAGTATTTACGATTCATTTTGTTAATAATATTACTTTGTCTGATTCAATTTATATAGGATCTTTCATCAAATTTATTATTAAAAATAGGTTGATAAGAAGAACTTTTTTTGATTCATATAACATCAATATAATATTATAAATTCACAATATCGTATTTACACTTTCAAAACCGATTAGTTGAAATATATATATTAAATATAAAATAATATTAACAGCAACATTATAATACTCAAACATGAAATCGAATCGACTTTGAGAACACGTCGAATTCGAACGTCCAGATTGTGGAGAGAGCACGGGGATGCCTTATACGCTTCAATACAAATGTACCTATTAAATTATGGATAGGGGTACCGGCCAGGCCTCTGCGTGGCGACCCCCGTGTCCTGTCCCATCCTCTTGTCTTACTGTCCATCCCTAACTCCTTACCACTATCTTCGCCCACCCAGCTGCCCGGGGGCCTCCTGGCCACTGCCCACGCGACTGACCCTCCTTTAGCCCTTCATCTGGGCCCTTCTTCGCCCCAGGACCTCGGACAGCCGAGGGTGCTAATGGGGAGTGGAAAACAGGAGGGGGGCTTCGGAGGGGGTGGTTAAGGTTGCGGGGCTGTTCGTGGGGTGGTGGTCGAGTCGGGGTGGAATACATTCAGCGTAAGACGTCCGACCTGTTTCGTGTGCCGTCTTACCCACCCTGGTCCGTGTGTATTTGCTCACGATTTGCATGGGGTGTTGCATTAAATTGCGAGCGCGGAATCGAAGCAAATGCATTGCCTTGCATGGCTACAGCGGAATTATCTCGCATGGTTTGCTGTTATTTTTTTGTGTCGTTTTTCATATGAAAACGTGGTTTAAAGTTTAAAGGACTGTTATTTATTGTTGATTTTGTTTTATTTTATGTACTTGTCAGGTTTTATAATCGAGAAATATTAAAATAAAATTTATGGATTTATTGTGAAAGAAAATGAATAAGACACACAATGACCTACATTCAATTTAAATTGGAGTTTTATTGTATCGAGTTTATTTGAATTTAAAAATAAATTGTGAATTTTAGCAAATAGATATTATGAAATATATCTTATTCTATTTGTTTTCTCATAATCTTAGATAAATGGGATTGTATATGTTAAAATTTAAGCATCCTGTACACGTAGCATTGGCATAATAATCCTTGTGTGTGGAATTAACATGACACGAACGCTACCTAAGCCGCGTCTTGGCTTTGAGGCAATCGTAACCAAATATTATATTATTTGATATACATACGCGTGCAGCAGACGATTCCTATGATACTGGCCTGAGGCAACCGACTACCTGATCGCGTATCCTTCCAATATATCCTTCGGGCTATGAGCAAACGTATTGGATTCGCACGCGAGACCCGTCACACGATACCTTCAAAATGATATCCACCTTCCTCCTATATCAAGTAATAATCTAAAAACAAATTGCCATATAACTAGTGATATGGGAAAAGTGTATGAAATTGCAATTCTGTGTTATGCTGGAAATTTCGAACGGTATTCATACGTCCAGTTTCAAAATAAAAACCTCGCCCGCTCCGAAAGGGTTGAGACACCGCAAATATTATCGTTGGACAGTACGCGTGCGTAATAAATAACCAGTCTGGGGTTATATCCAAGGGATGAAGGGGATGACAAGTATGCGGGGCGCGGTATGTGATTGTGTATTCCTCGCGTCCTCGCCATCTGACCACCCACATTCTCCATCTAGAGGAGAGATTCTCCGGGTGGACTTTCCAAGTGGGTGGTGGGTGCTCGAGAGGGAGGAGGTGTGCGGACGAACGGTCAAGACTTCGGACCAGCCATCTCCAAACGAGAGATGTTTACACATAAATCAAACATTGCACGTACTAATTGTCGACGTGGTCTTCTCTGCTAGGATTCGTACGTTAAATTGTCTCCGAGCGATATTGTTTCAATGTCACATTTCGATGTTTAAATTTTTAACAATTATTATAATTTTCAGTCGTATTTTTAATAGTATAATTAAAATGAATATTTATAAAATATGATAGTGATTGTATTATATTATATTGTATAAATTTATAGTCATAACTCAAGTGGACATTGAGAATCGTTCATTATTCCAAATGTAAGTCCGGGGTTGAAATGCCACCTAAACTTATATTCGCGGACACACACCACCCTCTAAAACACGCCACAAGGGGTTGGATGTGTTTGCTTAGCAGCGACCCTTAGTTAGCATATGGAAATAGTTTCGAACGATAAAGACGTTTGCGTACGCGTACACACATAAGTCTCGATCACACACAGAAATATGGATATTAAATCCGAGAGCCGACAAAACACATAGCAATTCCTCCGAAGAGCGAAATTCGTGCACAATAATAAAATATTGATCGGACGCCGGGCCCACATTTAATGTATTAAAGTGTTTAATGTCAAACAGATATACGCGGGGATGTTCCAGACCTCGATCCGCCGAAGTGGAACGGGCTCAAGGGTGGTTTCATCCCTTATGTAGTAGGCACGTATGCCTCGAGGACGAGGGTACGGGTCAGTCCAGGGATGACCTTTCAGCGTGCCAGTTATAAATTAATATGTTCCAACAACGGTCCGAAGATTCGCTATGTACATTTATCGGAGCGACGGCGTATTTTGCCCGTTAATTGTCCGCATAAAAGACGGGAAATTAACGATACCAATGTCGGTAGTGAGCCGGTTGAAAAAAGCGCCTTCTTTGGTGGTAATTGATTCTATTAGTCGTTTCACTCGCCGGAAGTTTGACCGCGATCGGAGCTAAAAGGCTGCATAAAGGGTTGTAAATTAGGTTGTGGGAAGAAGCCACGATGCGTTCAAGATTGATTTTTTTCCAAAGTCTCAACATTTTAATTAGTATGCATCAACGTTATATTATTTCATACATATTGAAACAACATTTCCAATCAGTGGCAGATTCTTTTTAACGAGCCGCGATCGTAAAAATCCCCTATCGATTTTTATCGAGTGCAATGCAATGTCGCGATCTTAATAACTCATTACGCATTGCACGGGTGCAATTAAACGCATACAAAGTATGTTGTTCTCAACAACACACTCGTTTGAACTCGTTAACCGCGCCAGCAATAAAAATCCGTATTCCAACAATCGTTAAAAAATCCACATCGGTTCGAGGAAATCGTTCAATTAACGCAACGCGCAAAAACCCCCCCGCATATATCGGGTGGGTCGTACATTTCGCATTTATTTTATGCATTTTATATGTTACGTGTTAACATGTTAAGCGCATTATTTATGTGTGCACCGCATTTCAACCCCGGACTAAACTTTCGTTGAACTTTCTCGTTCGAAATTTAAACGGCGCTGTGCGAACACGCTCAACTTTTATGCGATTCGGAAAAGAGACAAGTCTCACGTTTGATTTCAGATAGATATTTTCGTATTTTGTATAAATTTCGTTATATATTTGAATTTTTATGATGTTATATCATACATAGTTAATGTTTATTGCCTTTTATTCTGTTTAAGTTTTTAAGAGTTATTAGTTCCGGAAAATATAAGTGAATTAAATGGTTCTGTTTTGTAGATTTTTTGCACTTAAATGAGGCAGGAAAATTGAATCAATTTAATAAATATTTTCAAAACTTGTTATTTCGATGCAGCTCGTTTGTACAGAAAACGAGAAAAATGCATATTTTTATTTGGTTCTGGGTGCAAAATCAGGAAAATTCTCTAATGAGCAATTAGCCTCGACCGGTCGACTACACTGTGACCTAACATCAACAACCCACAACAAAAATATTAAATAACCACCCAAAAATAAACAAAAAAAAAATCCAACATTTAATCACAAACATAACATAACACATATAACTCAACAAAAAAAAACAAATCAACCAAAATAAACCGAACACGTCACGATTTCCGAAACGCCTCGTACCCGTCGACGGAAGAGTTTTCCCGATCGCGCCGCCTCCACGAAAAAAAGCCAAACAAGACGAAAGCGAAAATGTTATAAAAATGCTTCCTTTTTTCACCCTTGCCGCGGAATTAGCGGCAGTGGGCGGCAGTGGGCGGCAAAGAGCGCCCCGAGGCCGGTCCAGGGGCGCGCTTCAAACGTCCCACAACTTCGAAACCTTCAATTTTCTACGTTTTATTTTCAGTGCCGCCGTCGGTACAGCGTCGTCGTCCTTTTTTCCGGCCTCCATCCAGCTCGGCTTGTTTATTTTGTGCTCGTGCCGGGCATGCTCGTGAGACTCATTTGCCAGGGCAAACATGCGAAACAAGATGTAATACAACGGCGCGGGATAGTGCGGTCGTTTTGTAAGTGTTCCGCCTCGGCGACCTTTAAGTTTAGAGTTGCATCGGATGCTTCTTTGCTGGGATGCGTTCGGAAGTTGGAGTGGACTTCGGGTTTGGAGATGTGTAGTGTTTGGTGGTCGGCGATGTGTTCGGTGAGTGGAGGGTGTGTTCGGGGTTTTGTAGTTTTTTTTTTGGGTGGGAGAAATGTTGAGTTTGCGATTGTAATGTGGTTGAGTTTGAGTTTTTTATGACTGGAAAGAATGAGGGATTTGTAATTGAAATGTTTGTGTGTGATTTTGTTTTGATTTAATTTGTGTCAGACTTTATATTTATTTTTATGGATCACTAAAGTTGAACAATATGTAATTTAGTTTGTTGAAGAATATCATCATTCAATTTTTTTTTCTCGATTGCAATTTCAATTGAAAAATTAATAGAACTTTTAATTTGGTTAGGTACATCTCCTTATTTTTAGATTTTATTTTTTTTAATAATTTATTTACCACCTAATTTTTTATTTTGATTTTAAATGTTGAATTTTTAATTTTTAACCGCTATAAAAATATACTTATCGTTGTCTTAATATATATTTTTTGCTATGCAGTGCTTTCATTAAGTATAATACTTAGTTTTCTGAAAATTATCTTTTCTATATATTTTCCCAATCCTCTTTTTACACGGTTCAAGGAAGAAGAACCAATTTTCTTTTCTCGGTTTTTTCACTTTAACACGGTATAAAAAATACATATATGTATTATTATGCCACAATGGTAAGATTCGGTACAGGTCAGTATACTGTTATAATTATATGTACGTAAATATAATTTTAAATAAAAAAATTCGATGTGTTTTGATGATTTTAAATGGGAAAATTTTTTTACATTACACATAAAGCATATTTGGATGGAAGTTTTATCCAAATATACTGATAGAACTTATCTCTAATTTTTTTTTACACGGTAGTCTCTGGAACGTATCCTCCGTGTATAAAGAGGATTGGATGTACTACACAAAATTTATAAAAACACTAATGCTTCAAACGATATCGGAAAAGTCTTATTTTACAATATTTATTATTATTTTTAAAACAAAAACTTTATTCTACGATCATTAAATTTTTGTCATAAACATTACAATAATTCCGCATTCGCATACAAACAAACATTTCAAAACTCAACAACAATCCATAACAACAGAACCGCATCATTCATATCGTATTTACAGGCGATATAATTAATTTATGCGATTATGCGTATAGATCTCTCGATTATCGATCGCCCATTTGATTAACGACCCGATCCGAAACGTTAACGTTTGTGGGGGCGCGCTCTCAGTCACGCAACTGAACATCTTCATAATTTCCACCACGAGGCGCTGTACAAACAAATATTTATCCATTTACGCAAACAATTATTTATCCATTGCGATGCGTTCGATCTTATCGAATCCGTAATCTCGAATCGCAACCTCATCTGTCGTGGCCGAAAAAGGTTTTCCCGCGTTCCATTCGCGGGTGGTTTTCCGTTTGATACGTAATGAGCCGATATCGATCTTATCTCTTATCGGTCACAATCGAATCGCTTGAGCGGAAGAATGTTAACCGTGGGGGGCGATGCGAATGTGAGACGATCGCGCGTATAGTACGCTCGAAATAATCAATCGGGTTTTAATCGGTTTTCGCGTGTGGTTTTTGTTGTTTTTTTTGTGTCGTGGTTGTTAGTGATCGTGTGTTTGGTATTTGTGTGTTTTATATTGGTTGTGTGTCGATGATTTTCGTAATAATGTTATAAATTATTGCGTGGTCGGCAATGAATTGAGTGTACGTTCGAGGCACGTGACCTGTGATTATTGAATGTGTGGAGCACGATTAAACAAATAAACTATTTATATTAATGAATGGATCTTCGATTCCATGCTCGTTTACGGGCGTAGTCAAATCGATTTCAAATAAAAAATAATTCCAATTAATTTATTAATAATAACTCTTCATTCATTGTGATAATAAAACAACTTTCAATACTTCGAATTCCAAAAGACTTTAACGCGATTTTTCGAAAATTTTCAGATCAATAAAACGAAATTATTCATTTAAGTATTAATTGTATTAAATTTTACGTAATTTCAATGATTCATAAATCAATTCAAGAGTTATATTACTTCAATAACAATAATTAGCAACAAATCAAATAAAATCATCCTATTATTTAAAAAAAAAAAAAAAATCTACTCATTACCTATCGATAATCGACTACACACATGTTAAGTAGGAATTCATGAAGTTCTCATGGGTCGGCGAGAGTGACTCGGATTCGGTTCTTTGTAGTTGCCGACATAAAGCAACACACACAGGCCGCCCTGTCAAAACACAAGAGGTGCAGTCAATATTTGCACCGTGCAATATAATGGTCGTCGATTATATCTTGATGCGAGAAACAAACCGAAAATCGTCATTGTTATCGTCTGCCGCTGAACAGTCGCGTCCTTTGTGCTGAAAAGTCGCGTATGTTGATTTTTTATGGTGTATGTGTGTGTGTTTATTTAAGAGTAATTAGATTTGTATTTAAATAGATTGATCTAATGTATTTGATAAGTGAAATAGTGAGATATTGAACTTTTATATGTATTGAAAAAAAATTGCTTTGTTTATTTTGGTATAAAAATAATGATCTAATTATAATCTTCGGATATTAATATTCAATGATTTAATTTTAGTACATCTGCGAGTTAGATAAAAATATATTTCAACCTTTTTTTTTAGAAATTATTTTATGAATAGACGTCACGTGTTTTCATTCAATCTCTTTTCAATTCTTATTCTTACATATAATAGAAAGATTGTCGTTTTACTTTGTATCACTTTCATTCTGAAATATTCCGACCTATTCATTATTTCGATCACATTTTCCAAACGATACGAATTAATATTTCCCTACGATCGAATTACCAGACCCAACATATTACCATACAACTTTCACACACTTCCAAACACAAACCCATCACACATAAAAAAAACAATCCAACACAACACAACAAATACCACCACCGAACCAAATTAACATCAACGATCACAATTTAAGCACAGATTGCGCGCGGCTAACAATCCTTTAATGCATGCATGCCCATAACGCTACATTTGCGGCTTTCTCATTAGCCTTTTATATGGAAATAAAAAAATCCACTTGGACATTTCTTCATGGGAATCGTGCGGATTCCCGCGGCGAGAACGACCCGAGAACATGACGAGACATATTCGAGCACGCGTCACGCGGACGACCCGGGTCTCAATGGATCGCTTGTGAGCCTGAAAATAGTCTTTTCTAAAAATATGGGTTGTTCTGATTTATTTTGGAATTGTTGGGGGTGGGGGTGGGGTGTTATGGGAGTTGTGTGTACCCCAGTTTGTGTTGGACGTTCGGGGTCGGGTGTTGGGTAATGCGGATGGAAAGATTGGATTGATGTTTTGTTTAAAAAAATATCGATTTGTTGAAAGGATTTTTATGTTTTAGATTGAATAATGTATATGCGTTAAATTTTTGGAGTTTGGTTGTTGTAAAATAGTTTAGATAGTTTCGAAATCTTTAAATATATGTTCATATATTTTTGATCAATTTTACTAAAACTTTTGATCATTTTGAACTTCAAAAAAAGATTTATTTTACAAATTATTAGAAAAAGACATATTTTGAATACATTTCTAAAAAGATTATATGTAATGATTTGAATTTTATATAAAATTTTCAATCATAAAAAATTTTCATATACACATTAATCAATCGATCTCCGAAAAAGTGGAATTACAGGTAATATTTTTCATGAAAATATATTTAACGATTGTAATATTTAGATGAGTAATCAATATGATCATTTTAAAATTTATTATAATTTTTAACGAATTTAAAACATGAAGCGTATTATAGTATGCACTTATTTTTGAAAGTAATCGCTTTCTGATATGATGTAAACATTTCAATCACAATACCAAAATAATTTGTCTAGAAAAAGTTTTTAGTTTATTACAAATTGACTAATTGTAAGAAAATTCTTAATTTATTTTATATTCAAAAAATACATTCACTAGTACCAATATTTATTTCATCAAAATTGCACTAAAATAAAATGATAATATTATTATTTCCTACTACTAATAATAATATAGATACTACCCATAATACCAAATAATACTCGTATACCCATTATCAATAGTATTCGTATAAATCCACATTCAATCATCATTTAAAAAAAGTATACCGACACATAATTGTCTGAAAAACATACGGTTATTTTCGTACAGAGCTAGAGCAAAGATCAGTATGTTATTTTTAAGGACATTAGTTATGTGGAAGGTTGTATTCAGTTCTAAGGATGCATATCCCGATGCGCTCGCGGCGTAATGAGCGTTCGCTTAATGAGGGACGCGTTTTGCGAACGTGCACGCTCATTGAACGTAATTAGACTTGCTATTAAATAATATTGATAGGTCATCGTTAGAGATGTGTAGTGGATGCACTTCGAAATTTTGTCGCACTCGTTATTAAAATGGACGTTGAGAAAACGTTATGTCGCGCTCGAATATTTCCACTATTTTTCAAGAGAAAATCAAAAGTATTTCATATAATGATTTTTAAAATTTCAACCCAAATTTTTTTCAAATTTTTTATTCATTAAATAAACAATCTCAAATAACATTTTCATACAATAACAATTAATAAATTATTAAATAATTATCGAAAAATTTCATGCGAAATCATAGATGGCGCTAATAACTCAAGAAAATTACCAAAATCAATTTTCAACTAAAAAACCGTCAATTAACATACGAAAATGATCTACGAAGAAAATTCAACAATCGCGTGCAATCAACTATTCAAAATCGATCCATCGCCATCATCGTTACGGTCATCGTGAGCCGGATTGCTCGTACATACTAGCTCACCATCATTCTCGTAATAATCACCGCTGTCGCTGTTTATTTTAACAACACGTAACGACTTGGGCAAATGTGCATTTTACGATGCGTCCAGCGAAAATAATAAAACCACCGACCGACCGTGGACGTCCGCTCCACGTATGCAACACGCGTTTGTTGGAATAAGAAATACAGTTGTATTCCAATTCGATGGTCAATATGGAAATTTTCTAATTTTTTTAAACGTAAATTATAGTTAAATCATTTATTATCACTTTGATATTGAATGAGAATCTTTCAAAATGAGTAATTATTGAAAAATGATTGAAAGATATTCATGTAACAACTAATGAATTACTGCATAAAGGATAAAAATCTTAATTTTCATCGAATATTCGACCGAATTTTCCCACACCGTACTGTATTAAAATCGCATAAATCCGACCACAAGTGTATATTATATACACTCAAGCTTCGTGTCTGCATAAATCACAAGGCGATAAGATAGATAGATAATTGAGTTATTAGAGAGAGTGAGTGAGAGCAGGGGTCGCCATCCGAGGTCTGAGGGCCAGCCTTACCACGAAGATGGGTATGTAACATCCCTTATGTGGAATCTGCACGTGATTGCGCATTTTTCCTATTTCAAGCCGATGCAAATTGAGACGTTGCTGTCAGTACGGTCCATTATTGACGTTTCGTGATCTGCGCTGTGTTACGCGCTGTGCGATTGTAATGAAAATTTATTGATACAAATCAATTGATTTTATGTACATAATTTATCAAAAATATTCAGATATTTTGAGATACTGTTTTAAATGATCTATTATAATCATATATTTTTTCAAATATGTATCAAATATTCGTGATAAAATGAACATATCTAAACTTCTAATGAATCTTGACAAGATAGACTTGAAATTGACATTATACTTATTATATAAGCAAGACATAATGACAATGATTCAAAAATATAATAAGATTTTTCTGAATAATTGTTATTCATATCAGAACTTTCATCCCATTTAATACCATTCAAAACATACTTCCGTACATTATAACATTAACACTAAATTATAGCAAACAATAGACTCGGGATCTGTGCGCTTTCCATAACGAGCCCGACATATGCTCTCATGAACCAACAAGCGGACTTTCCACACTGAAAAAGGCAAAGCCGTCCTCGTGCACAGGCAAACACCTCAACGCACATTTTTCAACATCCCGCTGACAAACGAGCCGATGTCAATCCGGGACTCGGGCTTCGCCGATTTTCTGCGTTTCGCAAACGCGAAAGCACAGTGTGAAAACATCCGTGTGGCAATTCCCCGCCGATGCCTTATAATACAAATCGTTCGATTAGTGCGAGTCACGACCGTGTAATGGTCTCCGAGCGGTCGTCCCACACATGGAGAGCGGATCGTGAGATGCACACGCCGGAGTGCATATATGCGCATGCAGCTGCACTGTAAATATGGGCCCGTGTCGTTAGTCCGCGGTGTAATGCTTCGAGCTTTCGTTGCGATGCCGTTCTGTGCCATGTGTGATGGTTGATACTTGATACCGACCAATTGACTGTCGTCTTATTGACAGTCGATTAGTGTCGACCGATTAATCATCATCTGATTGATAACTGATTGGTATTGATGTCTATGTTACCGACTATCAGGCCTGTTAATACGTGCATTCCCTCGCAAATGAATGCTTTATCGAAATCGCTCATTGTCAGAGAAAATATATACGGAAATATGAATGAACATGTTAACTAGAGAATACATGAACCATCCATAGTTCTATACCGACGTAGATAATGTGCTAACGAAATAAATAAATCGCAATTAGGGAATATGGTAGGGCATATTTTGTACATTTGCTATAATTTGAATATTACAATTGAATACCTTTTGCATTGGGGTAATATAATTGAACGAGCTTCTCAATTGGAAACGAGCGCGCTATTCAAAGTTCGAACCCAATTGGCTCAATCAACGAAAACAAGTTAATAAAAAGCTTGAAAAATAACCAAAATGAATCGTATTTACAAAACATTTTTATCTTACATTAGCCGAAATTAATCGATTGTATTACAGTTACTGAAATAAATCCGGTTTGTAGTAAATTATTAGTATTAAGTATACATATATGGTGTTTTTTTTTAATTTAACTCACCTGTCAAATCACTCAAATTTTGTTCATTATATGGTTTAGCTAATAGATGTCGGTGGGTCAATGCATTTTCTCGTTATTTTATGCTTTCTCTGGTGATAGTGTGTATGAAGTCTAGTATTGAGCACTTTCTCTAAAACTTGAAGCGCACCTATACATTCTCCAGACAATGTAATATTCGCGAGGATGAACGCTTTAATCGTATCGTCTATACATAATTCATTTCAAGTCCCAAAAATTTACATGAGCTTATATAAACCTAATAAAAGATGATTATAATAATAATAATAATAATAATAATAATAATAATAATAATAATAATAATAATAATAATAATAATAATAATAATAATAATAATAATAATAATAATAATAATAATAATAATAAATATATTGAAATTTTAAACTAACGGTGCGGGCCTTGGTGATTTGTTGCATTAGGTTGTGCAACGGACGCGTGGTGGCTTCTCGCGACTCTTGTCCATGGTGTTGTTATTGAGGAATGCATGTCGTATGTGCATGCATGGATGTGTCGTCGTCGCCATGAATGAAAGGTGAACCGTGCTGAAGTATCCACCTTAACCTTTGAACGGAATGGGTGTGGGCCAACACGCCGCCACTTTGAAACCTACTATCTTAATGGCATCGTATAGGGACACGCTTCGCGAATATCTTTCGGAAAGTCTATCGGGCGATCTTTGTATGTATGGGAATGGTTTTGTGCAGAAATGTTTGCGCTTATCAGTCGATTGTGATAATTTGTGTCATGGCAAACAAAAAAGTTTTTCAAAGAAAATGTTGTACAGAAACATCGCATATACGTGCAAAATAATGGTGTTTTTGTGTAATGCATGTATCAAATTAACATATGCAATGGAAATTATGACATCAAATATATTATGTTCGCTTAAATAATTGACGCAACATACATAAAATGACATGTTTACGATTTACAAAATTCAATGCACTAAACAACTTAAAGATTTCATAACGACGTTATATTATAAACAAACACACATTAGCGATCAGACCATCAACAACCGGCACAACCGTTACCCGCCTAAACACCGAAAAAGCGCAAGTGTTAACGATCCAATAAAAGCATCCGAATCGAGTCCACGGACACCACATTAAATTTCATACACACAATATAATAACCCACAACATTATGCTTCGGTAAGTTATGTACGCGGGTAGTGGCTCGCCCACCGCCCGTAAATCATGTCCGCCACTAAAGATTCTTAGATACGGCGCTAACTAGCTCGCAACAACCGTTACACCTCGCCGAACAATGTTGTTGCGACAAGTGCTGAAATTTTCTGAAAGCGAGCTTTCGGCGGATATCGTAACTTTGCGAAATCGCACGTGCGCGTGTCTCCGAGGTGGCGGTTTGAGTTCGCTTTTGATGTGTGTGGAAATGTTCGGAAAATATTTTTTGTTGTATTAAAAAAATAAATCATTTGTTTTTATGGATGATGAAAGTTTTAGTTTGATTCGGTTATTTGGAGAAAAATATCTTCAGGACGAACGATATCAGTTTGTATTTAATTCTGAAAATATTTTTAAACTTCATCAATTGATAAAAAAAAATTCTCATACTTATATTTTTGTCGATTATGAAAATTCACATTAAAATGAGGATTTTCATGTTCATCTAATACCATATAATCATAATATCAAAACTATTGTTTATTGACAATCGCATTAGAGAGGTCAAATTTACTGTAATTATCGCTTACCGGTAATCCGCTATTTTTTTACTAATTACCGGTAAATTAAATTTTGTATAAAAACTGGGGGAAAACGAAAAAAAAACCGTAAACAAACACAACCCGACATTTTCTCGTAAAATACTCGAACTAGGGTGGTCAATATGAAAGTTTTTTTGGTTTTTCGTTATTTTTTCCAGTTTTTCTTGATTTTTATGTAAAATTTAATTTACTGGTAATTAATAAAAAAATCCAGATTACCGGTAAATGAAAATTACGGTAAAATAGGCTTCCCTAATTCAAACCATGTTACAATTAAATTGGGTTTGTCGATGGATATGTTGAATGGATATTACTCCAATGATGTCATACTCAAATATAAAACTCTATAATATACACTTAACGATTTTAAAATTATTACTTTGTAAACACACACACACACACTTTCACACAAAACAGAGCTTCCCGTTTTTCCATATCGGGCATCATCATACTAAAAATTGAATTTCATCTAACGCACAAAACGACGACGCGAACGTTGTGCAAACGGCACCGTCAAAGCAGCCGTTTTTCAATTATGCATTTTTAATCGAATCTGCAAAAAGTGAATCGATCGGAATCAATGAGGAAACAATCTCGGGTCGATTGTCCGGGACAGTTATGTGTGCCCCGTGAGCGGGCTCGTATCACCTCTGAACTATCACGACTGTGCGGCCACCGCCGCATTCTGGCTTTCATATCAAACAACGCAACCGACGAAACGGTCTCATCTAATCTTCGGATTCGAGTTTATATCGATGTCGAGTGGGAAATGCGTTTTTGAATTTTGAAAATCGGTGGGAATGCGACGAACCGGTGGGAAGTTCGAGGATGGTGCGCCGGTTCGCGAAGTTCGCGTTAAATAGGTCAAATGATTGAGCGATTGTCGAATTCTTTGAGATTTTGTTAAAAGTTTTGATTCTGAGGAATTGTTACGAAATCGTTTTTAAGTATCATATCTCGACTGAATATAAAATACGAGAGCCGCATTGGAACGGGAGTGTCTCGCAACTGCATCCGATTTATTACCAATTTAACTGCATTATTATTTTATTATTGAACGGTGTGAAGTACGAAGCCACTATCCGTCTAAAGTTATTATCCGTCTTGTATGATATATTGAAAATTTTAGTGTAATATTAGGTGTGCTTGTAAATTACGTTCAACGTTTTATTAATTTTGAAAGGTGAATTTGAATATTTTTATTCGGTGTGCAAGCATATTGATGCGATACTCTACTTTGCATATAAGGGGAGAAAAGTTTGCATCGTAAAACGATTATTGCCGAGATTTTTAATAAACATGAACGTAAAAGTCATAATCTATAACAAACGTTGTTAAAATGGGGGTACTACTACGCAGCGTGTACTACCTACTAAAGATTTGCATCTTTATGATGCAGGTATGCACAATGTGTACTTAAAAAAAATATGTACATCTAAAACACTAAATTGATAAAGATATATTTCATATTTAATCAAGAATACAACCAATATTATTTTGTTTCAGTTCTGTTTCACTTTCTACAACGAATTAATCGAGACTAATTTAAAATCGATTCGCATAGAAAACATGACAAGAACATCTTCTATTAAGCACATTCCAACGAAGTTTACATCAAACACAGAATCGACTTTATATTTTTCCCAACAATCACATCTTTAGACACACCTGAAAAATAAGCGAACATCATTTCCGGTAAGAAACGATGCGAACACAGACTCCCGCAATACATGACTTCGATGCGGTTTTACGAGAAAAATAAAATAAAAAACACAACCAAGGGAAAAAACGTTTTCGCTCTTATATAGTTTGAGCGGTTAAATTACTTGACAATCTTGATAAGCCAAATGGACGTGTGTGTGTGCCTCGAATCGCGGATGCACTTTACGACGCAATATGCGTCCGAGTTGTAAATTTTATCACACGTACGTTTAAAATTGCATCATCAGCGAACCATTAAGAAACAAAGTGTACAAGAATCGGTACAATGTACGCGAGGCATCTCCGATTCTAGAACATGTCTCTGGATGATCTCGGGAAGTGTTTGTCTGCGACGACCAACTTTTGAGAAGGCTGGTGAATGCGAGGGTAATTTATTTTCTGCTAAAAGCAGTTGTGTTGAATGTGAAATAAATTAATGAAAATATGTTTAGTTTCTTGGGTTTTAAAGGTTATTATATAAATTTGGATTTTTCGTTAAAATCTTCTATGCTTAAATTTAGATCGATTGAATTTTTTTTAAATAATCGTTTAATTGGTGTGTTATAAATTAATAAAAAATACTTGTATCTATAAAACAATAAAATCATATTCAACGCAGACATGTTATAAAATTTTATTATTTTTAAAGAAACTCATTAGGAAAAATGTGTCTAATACTTTTTACACGATTATCAAGTATAATAGTCAATATCGAATGAGTAAATTTTTATTGGCAAAAAAATTCCGTTTATCATTGCTGTTACGAAATTTATTTTTATTTTTTCTCATTCCAATATTGACATTTATCAGAATCGAACAAACAATACAACCATTAAAATTTTCAACTGTCAAAAGTCGCAAAAACAAACAAAACACTCAAACGATTCATACACATTTCACCAAAAACCACACTTATCCAACATTCATTACTACAAACACACAAATGACAAACCAAACTCATCCTCAACCCAAGAAAACCCACCAAAAACCCATCACCAAACAAAACAACCCAATCGAAAACCCGCCAATCGCTCACGCTTGATTAACCACTAACGCGTCGATAGGCTATGGGGTTGCCAACCCCTGCACTCTCGGCTCATTAGCATACTGCATGGTGAGCGGAACAAGCGTGGCATGTTGCAGACGGCTTAATTAGTGTTAACAAGGCTGCACGCCAAGGACGCAGCGGGATCTGGAGCCCCGGGCGGGCCACGGACACACGACCTCAACATCGACACAAAAAAAGCACAACAATAATGAAAGAATCATCGTCGTCGGTTGTGAAGTCGCGCCATTGTCGGTGTTAACATTCGAATCGGCGATGATTGGTGTGGGTTCGCGGAATGGTGGAAATTCGTCGGGTTGGGTTTTGTTTTTTGGATTTTTGTTGTGAAATTCGGTTTGTTTGTTGTTGGAAATTTTTTTTGTGGACGTCATAATCAGGGAGGTGAAGTTTACCGTGATTTTTATTTACAGGTAATTCGATATTTTTTTGCTTAATAATGGTTTATCGGTAAATTAAATTTTGTTTAAAAACTGGGTAGAATAAAAAAAAATAACGTAAAAAACCGTAAACGAAAAATATTTTCTAAAAAAAATTATAATTTACCGGTAAAAATTAAAAATTTACCAGTAAATTACCTTACCTTACTTGGGTCATAAATTGATAAACCAGTTTTCTGATAATGGCCTATCTAATCTTAACGGATTCGATTCGCTTTTTAGATAAAAATATTGAAACATAACCTTATTATTTATTTAAATAAATTACAGGCCTTAAATTTTTAGTGTTATTGTTCGAATTTTTTAATGTCTCAATTCGTGAAAAGGTATCATTATTTCGAAAAAACTAGTTGAAATATTTATTGGACGTCCGCACTTATTCAAACCGACAGTATATAACACCGCATTTTTAATCACCACCAACCACACATATTTCCTTCAGACCCCGCTAATGACATCATTAGTTGCGTCGACAGAGCTCACTTGATTTATTTAAAATCACTACGCAACACCCAGAGAGCGACACGTTCGATATAATTGAATTAAAATCAGCACCGGTCGTGCATGGGGTCGCGAACGTACAGCCTCAAACGAGATCAACTCGGCGTTAACAAGTCGATCTTATATGACTTGCGCTTGTCCGTTCATATGTAGCGTTCAATTTGTTTTTATTACACACTCGCCAACACAATGTAAGACAATACAATTGAACACCATTAGGTCCAAACATGACTTGCACACTTGCGCGGGTTCGTTTTCAATTATTCCAACTTCCGCCTTTCGAAATCGGCCGGTAAGCGAACCGATCGAAAAATGCACCGTTTCGTAGATAAAATCCTTTTAATTAAGTCGCATTGCGACCTTTCGGCTGACGTGTATATGGCGCAGATGCAAAATAGGTCGCCCATACACTACATCAAATTGTCTACGATTTATCGATCGTGGTGTTCGTATCGAACATTCCAACGGGTGCACACTCAACGGATTTATTATGGTTGTCATCGGCGAAAGCTAAATCCGCTAATATATTACGCATGCGTACACTCAATCACACGTTGCTCGTATTTATGCGTTTTATATAAAATTATCGTATGCAAACTGTTGCGGTATATAGAGGAAAATCGTCGAGCCGCATGATAGAAATAGGAAAAATATATACATATATGGGTGAGAAGGATGGTCAGAATGATAAATGTTGTAGGTCGAATAAAAATATTGAAATGGCAATAGAATGGTTATGTGACAAAATGATTGAACGGTAGATATGTGATGTACTAAAATGGTATCTGAAGGGTTTATAAGAAGACAGAGAAGGTTAAATAAACTATAGATGGATAGGATAAAAAGGATACATTGAATGATCAAATATTCATGATCGACAAAAATGGCGAAGAATAAAAGACATCTTAATTCAATAGTGGATAATATACAATCGCATATAAAATTTTCGAAATGCGATTTAAATACGCGTTATATAATACGTAATTTATTACAGAGCGAAAATAAGTTCGCTTCGCTCACAATTCTCGCAATATCATGGCGAAATTGCGAACGCCTTCTCACAGCCTTTCGCCCAATTTGTCAATTTTTTCCCGGGTCGTTCTCTCACGGATGCGCACCTCGTTCGAAGGCTTCTTGTCGTCTTCGTTGTCATCCACCGCATATACGATGATTGATGGAGTAGCCGAGGCGGTATCAACAGGACTTACGTGGGTTACGTAGGTGGCCATTAAGTTTGTCCGAAAGCCGCTCACGGATGACTTGTTTTGATAAACATAAGAATTGTCGAGCTTTTTGTATGTGTCGAAAGTTATATGCGTCGAATTGGCAAATTTAAATTTTATAAACGTAACATGTTTAGGATGTAATTTTTTTTAATGATTATTAGTTATTGATAATGTTATATTGAAAGAATAAAATTATTGTATTGTGAAAAATATTATCTTTTGAAACATCTATTTATATTGTATTTATTATTGAAAATATATTTAATTTAATTTAAATATTTAAGAGTTGACAATGATATATCTTATTTAAAAAGTCAGCGACGCATAGTTCTGAATTGAGCAATCTAAATCTAAACATGGTTATGAACTTTGTGATGTATGGAAAATATCGTTTGCCATTACACGCTCTCGTCTGCGTTCCCATATTAATAACAATCAAATCGTTTGCTGTATAACAAAATGTGATATTTTTTTCACACAGCACCGTATACTATGTAATGTTTTATATATTAGGTTGTTTTTATCCGAGGGTACAAATCATTTTAGCTGTTATTGTTGTCGCGCATAAGCAGATTGAGTGTGATGTATGGGCACGCCCGAACGTTGGCGAGGGGTGCACATGGCAGCTTTCCCCCCGATATAAATTTTCCACTTGTTAGCCGCACGTAAAGGAGGAAAATGCGATACGATTTTTCCGGGCTATATTTTCTCACGAAACTATTTCTATGTCAGAAGAGGCATCTCTTGGCGTGCGGGACCGCAACAGGTGGCGCTTCCCTTCATGCAGGACAACCGCATCGAAAACACATCCTAGCAAATCCTTACAAGTATATATAAAAAATATATTCAATATTGTATCAATTAAAAGCTTTGATTTGATGAAAAAAATAGTATTATGTATCAAAATGTAATGTATTTTATCATTAAAAGATTTAAAATGTATTAGAAAAAATTGTAGAAAATCATAAAAACTTTATACATAATTTGAGAATTTCAATATGACCATATACTCATATGTAATCGAGTTATTGAAAAACTTTTCCAAATCTTATTTAAAAGCTTTTGGCGTTGAGTGATATTATTTTTTGAACACAGAAGTAAATAGAAACAAGATTATCAATTTTAAAATATTTCTATTATTTTTTCTTAACCTGTTTAGTGTAACTGAAAAAGGAAGCCGTAACTGATTTTAAATTTCTAAATGCATCTATAATATTATTGTTTGTATCTAAATAATTTTATTATTACAACAATATCAGAATTATCAAAGGACAACGACCTTAAGTTTCCAATAGAATTAAATAATACATCTCGTATCAAAATCAAATCTTCAAATTATCACAAACAAGAAGCTTTCATCATTACAAACACATGCTCACAAAAGTAACTACAATTTATGAAACACTAATTAAATCAGTCAGAAATAATTTCAATTCACATTCAAATAAATTTCAACTACAATATTATCAACAGAACACCTTTTCCACGCGATTGTACTGTGCTACGGCAGAGGGTTAAGTCTCCACACTCTACATCCCCGTAGCAGCATACATGTCTCCCCTAGGCACACATCGGCCTCCCCGTCTATGTCCCAGTCCCGGCACTGAAGTCCCGGTACATCCCACCCACCCCCGTTTCCCACCCAGACTCCAACAAGTGTTGCGGGCCCGCGACAATCGGGTTATTTATTCATATGCCACTCACGGCGGGGGAGGACGTGTGCTTTTGCGAGAAAAACGAGCCTTTTAGGGAGAAAATCAGATAAATCCTCCCTCACTCTCGGTTATATGTACGTTTACCCTGTGTCAAAGGCGGGGGACGCGTTTACCGAATAAACTCATGTCGTTTATTTGGGCGTTTTGCGAAACGTGACGTCTTCATGTTGTACAGCGATTGACGGATCGACGATTTTTATGGGGTGACGTTTTTGTGGTGTGTTGTAGACGTTTTAAAGTGGTTTAAGTGATTTGAATATTGTTCGATATGTTTTATTGAGGTATATCGACATTTTTTAATCATCGAAGTTAAGTGATATTATTTAATATCACTTAACTTAATGCATTTGCATTAAATATATTTGCATAAAATATAGAAGTTAAGGAGATTTTATTATAGCCTGTATGAAGCAGGCAGGCAAAAGATCCCTTGTTAAATTATTTCAAGAAATGATAAGCAATCAAATTTATTTACTGGTCGCTCTACATCTCGCTTATCTTCGATGATCTGTGAAACCAATACATTTAACAAAACTAAACCAAGCTCAAACAGCACATAAATAAGGAAAAATAATCAAACTCCAGAGGTTATCTCGCTTTCAGTAGGCGCTAACGAAACGTCCCTCACTGACCAAACACGCGTGTATCCGTTTTCCACGAATAAAACACATATGTAACACGAAACAAATATTTATATTATAAATATAGAGCGACGGTTCGTTGTGTAATGCCACATAATGACGGGTGTGTACGCGTCGTGCGGGATAAATTGAAAAATGGCGTGTTGTGTGTATGGGGCGCACGCTGGATAGGTGAACCCGCTGACCCCTCGTTATAAAAACCGTGACTCGGTCGATCGATGTGATTCACAAATCAATATGTTACTTAACGGATACTTACCGGACGATAATTTTCATAATTCCATGTTTACTTTTTCGATATGTCGACGATATGCCGACGGGGTACAGCGCGATTGGGATCTCGCTTTGTATTTCCGATTCGAGATATTTATGTTGTTTTCTACTATTAAAATTTATATAAATTGTATTTGGAACGATTTTTAGTTTGAAATTAGAGAAATTTTAAATGAATTTCATCAGATTTAAAAAATATGTATAATTTTTACATCAATATTCATTATAAAAATATAACAGATCACTATCCAATGAAAAAAAATTCTAATTAAGATAAACTTTTAAATAAATATGTTTATTTTTAATATAAATATATTAAATATTTTCGGAACAAGGTGTAGTAAATAATGGTGGGTACGGATCGAGACGATCCGGTATTTTTCTCGTATATGGACCAATATGGCGCAACCGTAGATTACCGACGGTTATGTTTACTCGTGTGGTCCCTAACGTTTGTGAATTTTGCTCCAATTATCAAAACACACACTCATAGAGCTAGATGGGGCCTTCGTTTATCGTTTTGTACAAGTCAAATAATACGTTTGAGCAGTGTACGAGCACGAGAAATTGCCAGTTTTTTGCCAGATCGTGTCGTTCGGTCGTGAAAAAGCTCTCCCTGAACCCATATAGCCGCCTCCGCAATGTACACATTGTGTTTTCATTTTATTTTATGTACTGTGTTTTTTTGCAACGATATTCGCAATGGTTTTGATTTATGATTTAATTCGGAGCGATTAGTTTTTATCATCTATTTTATCTTGGCGATCGTCGTTTTCTTCAAAATAGAGCTTGTGGGACAGTCTCGTTTGTTGGAGGCACTAAAGGCGGTTGCCGTCCGTTTTAACGGGCAAATTGCATAATTCTGTTTGTAGATAGGAATGAGATATCGATTCTATCAAATGTAATCTGTGTTTCGTAGGGTAATGTGGATTATGATCGAGTGCGACTAATAATAAGGTTGACGATTTATAATATATGCATATTGCCGGTCTAAATACTATTTCGCAACAGATCAACGATTGCTTAAACGTTTTTCTGGATATGCAACTTTAATGGAAAATTATAATTAGAGCGTTTATGTTGTATTTCTAAATGCGAAACAATAACGTTATAAATTTTTGTTCAGTATAATAAATGAATAAGGTTTATTTTCCTCATGATTCAGATACTCGCAATGTATGTTGTCATAAATAATAGGATACTTCATGCGGCTTGACACCTGAAAATCGTAAAATCCGCGAACGCTCTATCGAGAACGACCGTTTATGGTTTTCTAATAAACCTGTATTTAGTTATCATATGAATACAGTTAGTATACAAACACCAATAACATTCAAATAGATTGTTTTATGAAAACGATTTCATACGGAAATTCAATCGTTGTGCAATTCATCGAATGACGCGTTTCGCTGAGAATATCAACAAATCAAACAAATATAATATATTCGCAATACAATATTTTTAACATGAAAATATCTTCTTACATTTTGAGATTACATTTTCGTAACGCATTCATACGCAAAAACGATAAACACACACACATATTCATCGAATCACATCTCGATATAGATTCTCATATAATTTATATAAAATATCATTATAATCGTGTCACGCATTCGTCTATATCACGGCGGAATCGCATTTTCTACGGCAATTACTGTATCAAGCGCGCAGTCTTACGAACCCAGTATTATCGGATCGAATCTGCGACCAATCGAAGCCCTCAGTAACGGCCTCACAATTTCGCCCACATACACGAGAAGAACATACAGAATAATGGCGAGAATCTTGGGCAAATAAACACGTAGATCTAGGGATTTTTCACGACCTCCGTGTCGCCGAATTGTGGCTGTTTTCGAACGCGGAAATCTCGAGTATTGCAACGAAAGGCGAAATCACGACCCATGTTCTGTTGTGCTCTGTCGGTTCGGTTGCGTCACATTTTTTTTACGATGTCTGTTTGTCTTTCGTCTGATATGTATATATACATTTGCATTGATTGCCTTTTCTTAGGATTTTAATGGATTTCGCTCGTGTATCGGTTTCACCGAAGGCTGGGTCAGGTTGACCTGGCCGGCCCGTTTGGTATATATTTTGCAAGGCAACAATACAATCTCCGTCGTAATATCTGGATCGCCTTAATTTACTGCGTGACGTATGGCAAATTCGTCTAAATATTTATATTTGTACGTTCACCGTGGATAATCAACTATTTCATAATTTCCACGAGCAACGTGCACGTAGATACAATAATGCTAATAATAATGGGATCATACTTGAAAACGTATATAAGTACTTCTTGATTCGCACATTGAAATGTGAATGTTGCGGTTTATAATCTAAATGTTAAGATTTAATCATTGAGAAGTTTCAACAATGGAACGAAAGCGTGGTACACTTGTCTGCCGTTATAGAATCGGCTAAACACGTGTATTTTTTAACTCGCTGATGTACTCAAAGTTTGTTCTATTATATGTTGGTACTTATGGTTAAGTGATTGTAAAAAAGTTAACTAGCTTTTATCTAAATTCTAAAGTGAAAGATATAATAAGAATAAAATATCTGTTGTTCGCGTTTACGCATCGCAATCGATTAAAGAATTCGAACGGTGATTCTTTAAAAAAAGCTGATAATTGTAAGAAATAATTGACGCTTCCAATGAATAATTTACTTTTTTAGTCGCCCGTAGAAAATTGCATAACGATTTTCTACTTCGGTATTTAATTTTTTGATAACAAATTGGAAATGAACCAAAGCTTGTTTAATTTTTTTTCACGTTTTTATATTTTTATTTGTTCAAAAACGAATCTGGTTTCCACGAAAAATACTTATCAATTAAAATTTAATGTTTTCCTATACGCGAGGTAGTTTCGGTAATTTTTTATTGTTCGTTCCAAAACGCATTTACAAAGAACGTTCAACTTTTCCACGAAGTTAATTAAACTCATCGACACGTCATTAAACGGATATATTACTCGTCGAAGAGTGCTTGGAAAAAAAGAGTTAAAACCCGCGTCATTCAGAAGCCAGAAGACATGTAGCGATTAGTCATCCTCAATGATACCCTCAACGCGAATGGGATAGCCAACCACGAATTCAACAAATAAAACCACGCGATTTCCTATTCAAGAACGTATTCAAGGAAAACGTTGATATTTTAATCATCTAATTATTTTAGTTGAAAGGATATCTTCAGATCTTCCCACGCATTTCGCTAAGAACAATAGGGCACTTTAAAAAAATCTAATTCGATCATAAAAAGTGAGCTTTTAAGGACTTGAAAGTCCCTGAATTGTACGCAGCGAGGTGTAGCGAAGACTCGAAACGCACGTACGCCGGTCTGGTTTTTCGTTATATACAATTTTTTTTTATCGTATTTGCCTCCTTTTCGTCCGATTCTCACCGCGATCATGTAGGAGAGACGAGTTGTGTTCTTGCGCTCTTTGTGTGCTGCGTCCATGGGATTTCATTCATAAAAGTGTCTCGGTGGTGATCGCTTTTTGTTGCGCCAGCAAATAAATTGAGGATGTAGGTTATATATTGGTTGGTTGCGGTTAAGACAGATGCTTCCAAAGCAATTACCACGCTCGAATCGATCGATCGCTAAGGCTAACAACACACCGATTCGCTTTAATGTCTCACCGTACTTCGAAATTACGTAAAAACCATTCTTGCCCGCCGTATTGTGCGGTGTGTATGTGGGACTTTTTCGAATATCCTAGTAGTCTTTATTCACTGGCTTGGATAATGGTGCAGTTGTACGTGTAGTCGTTTATTCTGCGCTGGAGACTTTTAAAATTGGTCAAGTCTCATATAAGATTTTTTATGTGTTTCGTTTGAGTATTTATATGATTTATCCTTTACTAAAACCTGATTTAATTTACTTGGAAAGCTATTATATACATTTTCCTTAACTTTCGGAAAATACGCAAATGATTAGTAGATCATTATTTATAAAAATTTAAATTTATTTTTCGGAAAAATTTTAAAATGTCACTACGAATTAGAAATCTACTCGATTCGAAAAAATAAAATTCATTAAACGTCAACAACGAGCAGCAGTTTTTACAGCTCAAATTAACAAGAGCTACGCTTTTCATTTGATATGCATTCAAAGCACACAATCACCGAATCGTGAAAAAGCGTCATATGAAAAGCGTTTAATTTATCGCTTTCGCTGCGATTGAAGTTGGCCACGAAAAATTTCGCGATTTGATTCATCACGATTCGTATCCAGATACTTTCATCCATCTTTCATGAATCAGAACGGACTGAATGAAGGCGAGAAGCACCTGTGCACAAAACACACTCGTTCGCCTGATTCTTCACGGTATTTTTATTACACGCGGAGGAGCTTCTACGTCCATTGTTGCGCTCTAACACCTTCTTAGTTCTCGTCCTCTCGCTCGAGCTTTTTCTGATGGTGTTTCTCAGTTGTTGAGATGATGTTCTTCCTCTTCTACTTCTTCTTGGTCGTGTTGTTGTTCGATTGCATACGTGTGCGTGTTGGCCGACCGATGTCACGCTTAAACGGCTTCGAATGGCTAACTGTCCATATTTCGTATTGTACGTTTTTTTATTCGGTACACATCGTACAAAATAAAAAAGATCGGAGCGCTTCCGCTTCGCAACTCATCCGTAAAAAATCTATAAACTGATGAAAATTACCGTAAAGATGTAAAACGTATTACGTGTTTCATTTCTTACAGCATCGATGATGTTCTGTTAATTTTTGAAAGTAAACTTTTTTACTACTCCGATTTATAACACTGTTTGAGAAACCAAAATTTGTCGGGGACTTCTTTTTCAGTTCTGCCAATAATTAATTCGTCATACAAATAACAAAACATCATATAAATACAGATTTCGAATATTTATCGTAATCGATTTATTGAATTTTCAAACTGATCGTTTGATTGATATTTAATAAATAATAATAAATAGTATCAAGTATTTAATATTATTTATTTTTTACAACAACCATCATCTTCAGATAAGAACACTCAAAACAAAAAATTAATCATATCGACTACATTGAACGTCGACGATCGGAAAAACTTTGTTAAAGTTTCCGCATCAGCGCTCTCGAAGGCGCTCCATATTTTTTGCTCTTGGATATTGAACTTGATATGAAATCACATATCGTCACGCCGTTTCTTTGATGGATATTTTTTGTTGCATTCTGTATTGCAGGCCATTGCAAACCTCGAACATACGTGATCGCGGCGACTCGGACACGATAATGATTGCGACATCGAATTCTTGAATGTGCAAAACGACCACATTGAAAATTCTCATGGTGCACGATTATTCGCAAGCATCTTTCCTATTTCGAAAATTTCGCTAAATTATCTACGATTCGAATCATTATTATTACATATAATATCAAATGATTGCACCTCGGATCAATGAATTCATCATATAAATACGATTACATATAAATTGAATTTGAATTCATTTATATTATAATTCTTCGCACGTTCTTCTTCCATTTTTGTATTCAATATTATAATAAAAAAAACGTACGAGAGTTCTAATTATTAAAAAAAAAAAACAGACTTGTACTCATAATAATTCATACATCTATTTCAATATTCATATGTACATACTCGTATATCATACGATTCAGCAACATTTCGCTAACCATCACCTATACAACATTCAATAACCCATCATAAACAACGCACACCACAAATCCACTCTACAAAACAGCAACAAACGACCAGAAAATTTATATACATTAACACTGACCAGAACACAGGCTAATATTGAATGGATGTAGGGCGTGTCCGCATTTGCAATCACATCCGCGTGCCGAATGCGTGTGTCTATTCGCGATATTCTATGCAATAAAATGTGCAAAGTGCACCGCGGGGGGTGCGCAGTTGCACTTTTGCACAGCCCACGCTCGTGTCAGATTAAGACATAACGAAGACGCAACTCGGGTGTTATTAGTCATGTTCGATCGATCATTTTATAATTTCGCGTGTTTGATTCTGCAGAACGGTGTTTAGTGTCGGTTGGTGTGAAATATGCGTTTGTGGTGTTTGATTTAGTGTTCGATGTGGTTGATTTTGAAAAATAACTGTAGTTGGATAGTTTTTAGAATTGTTTATTTAATAAATTCGCTGAATTGTTCTTGCGGTTCCTGAAATTGAGATTGTTACGCTTCTTTTGATATCTTCATCGATCGAAGATTCAGCGATCATTAAACATATAATGAGGATTCGAATATTATTACACAATTATCTCCACTACACGATTATACTTTACAACAAGAATGAATGCACATCAACGTCGAAAATCGCCTAATTAACCTACTAAAGCCTCAAACATCCAACCGCGAAACCCAATCTAATTTCCATACGAAAAACCGATTGATTATACACGCAATGCGAATGCGACACATTTCGCAACACATTTTCAATCCGATCGACATAATAAACGTACATAGTAACAAACGGCCGAGCCAAGAGAGCGCGCCCAGCAAAAGCAGGCTGCATAATTTTTACAGTAGGTGCGAATGCGTGTGTGCCCGGTACCGTTGTGTAATAATAGAGGTGCATTAACTGGTTAACAAACACACGTACACCCAGGCTGAAAAAGTGCATCTGGTCTCGTGTGAGTGCGACACGGCCGTAATTTAAGCCGTTCAAGTGGCCAATCAGTGTCCGGGGACCGGTTGCGGCCTACGCACTCTCGGCGATTGTTACGGAATTCGCGAGGCACATGTCACGAGAGCGAGGACGCCTCTGCAAACAGATGGTTCCGATTGAGACGGAGGGGGTGGGGGGGAGGGCTGAGGATGGGGTGTTTGGGATGATCGGAAGTGGGTTCTGAAAGATGGTGATGAACGAGTGAGGGTGTTGGTCAGGTTATGGTAGTCTGGATGTTGATGTTGGTGATGATATGATCTGGGCCGTTGAGAGGAGGAGGGAGAGGGGATAAATTCTCAGGGTTATTTGAGGGCCAGTGACCAATTTTGATTTTTTTGTTTCGAATTCTTTTGAAAAATGTTGTTTTTTTTTTTTTTGGAAAAGTCGATTTTTGCAAGTGCAAGATTTTTTTTAAATGTCGTTTTTTTTTGGGAAAGTCAGTTTATGTAAATGTACGAGTATGTCAATTTAGTTTTGTGAAAAATATTGAACACTTAAAATTTTTTTCCAGGGCCCTGAATTTCTCTCTATGGCCCTGAATGATGTTCTTCTGATTTGTAATATATGTGTGTTTTTTAATGTACTGGAAATTATTTGTAGTTCTTGTATTGTAATTTTTTTTTTATTAATTTAAAAATTATTATTTTAACGAATAATGAGGTTTGTGAATTCTTTATGAATAGTGAAAATTTTAATTATATTTTAAAATTAAATAAATATTTTGGTTTATTTTTTTAGATCAGTTTTGAATTAACTAACACTGTGTTAAATGAGTATCAAATTATAAATAAAAAAAATTGTATAGTCTATTTGTAGTCAAAGTTTAAATATTAGATTTGAAAATTGATCTTATTGTTAGTTTTTAATCAAAAAATATGTAATTATTATGTCGGTTAATAATTAGAAAAATGACGTATAAAAAGTGTTATATAAACAATGCGAGTAATTAAATTAATAAATATATTTTTTTTCTATTATACATTAGTACATGAATAGATTTTTCCAACTTTTTCATTTCAACAAAAGAAGAACTGTTCTAAAAAATATTTTATACGGTTTCTCCGTCACAATAAACGTTATGCACAAAAAGGCTTCAAAGGTAAAATTTTCCAACCGAACCCATTCACACACAACCTCCATCCTTCCCCAAAAACCTCAAACCCACATTACGAAATGAGACAAACACGTGACGAATCACACCCGATCCGATCACAATTTTCCATAATCGAAAAACGCTCGGACGCGAAGGAGACCGGCGACACCTTAATTACAAATACCAGTCCGACGATTTCAATATGTAGTCAATCATTGTGAAGCGTGTTTAACGTTAAATGGACAATTAAACGACGCGGATTGCGTCACGTACGCATGGAAGTGCAATAAACGGCCGATATGCGGGGAATTTCTGCATGCAACACCGCACACGCCAATGTGAGTAAAATTGAAATAATCGCAAGAAGTGGACTCGAGTGCCGCTTTCGTACAATGTGCAAATTGTTGTGTGCGCGAGGGAAAGTTGTGCGTTTGCATATCTCGGTAAAACTGATCGTTAATGCTATCTGCGAGTCGAATTGCGTTTGAGAATGTACGTTTTTATTTCGGTTCGGATGTGATGATGGATAAGTTCAGTTGGGCTTCATATAATACGGTTTTTTATAACTGTTGATATAATATGGTTAATGAATTGTGACCTGTTTTTGCTTGACGTTTTATATAATATGGTCTTAAAAAAGAAAACAATTAAAAGTGAAGAAGGTGCTTTATTAAGGTATATAAAGTATTTATTAACAAATTTACATTTTAACATGAATAAAAATGCATTATTAGTGCTTGAATTGATATTCTTAATGAATTTCATTCGTAGTTCATGCATTATAAGTGAGTTTTTTTTTTAATTGAGTGTGTAGTTTGGAAGTTATGTTTATCAATTTTTAATCATATCTTAATGAGTTTCGGATTTACATGTTATTCAGTAGCACCTTTTGACATCCGAACTGTTAGCATCTGTAAATTTAGAAGATTTAAAGGAAAATTATTTGTAAAAAAACTGTCACAATACACAACTTCCCCACAATACGCAGGTATACAAACTACGCGCTAAATTCGTTAAGAAACCTAATTTACGGTCAATAATACATAAATTACTCGTGAAATTTAATTTAAGCACATATAATGCATTTATCTAAATACGTAAATTTATATTTTTCGTAACGTTCATTAAAAAAAAAAGCTTGAAAAGGGTGTTAACAGATTTTGATATTTTTTGGAACGAAAACCCAAATTTTTTTTGAACTTCAAACATCGTATATAACACGGATTTGTACTACCCAACTTTTTTGTGGAACCATGTAACCGTGTTACAACATGGTTACATGGTAACATCTCAAGTGCAACAATATATTGTTGCGTTGCGATTTTTTTCTGCGGTGATTACTCTTAATAAATACGTTTAATTGCAATAATCTCACTCACCTTCGCGTTTGAATAAAAATTAATCAAATTATTCGGTCAATAAGTTTTCTTTTAGATAAAGATTACAAGGTTGATTGTATGTGAATTGTGCCACACTCTTCACGTATTAATTATATTGAAATGTATGCAGATTGATCTATTGTGTTTACATTATATACTGTAAAAAAAAATCGTGTTTGACACGATCACCGATATGACTACTCTAAAATCGAATAATAAAACATTAATGTACATAAACGCGCAATTTTATATCATATATTCTATATAAATAAATCAATCCGATAATCAATATCAATCGATCTTCCGGTGCTGTCAAGCTTCGTACATATCAGCGATTTCCACCATTGCTAGACGTTTTATTTAACGTGCGTTTTATCTAACGAACGCTTGCCAATTGTCAACGGGGGGTTGTCAACGATTGCCGACAACCGTAAGTTGCTATGTCTATCGACTTTGCGGCTCAATTGAAAAGTATAATTATTAATTACATGTCAAGAAATGGGGAAAATTGAATATTAGAGTTATCATGTCTTATCTGGCGGTCAACGCGCATTAACGTCTGACAACGTGATCGTGTTTTTCCTTTTTGAGTGCACCGATATTGAACAATACAATCATTGTAACTGCGAGATATATAGTTTTTCAGCTTAATTACAGCAAGTTTTTGCTTTATTTACAATCATTATACACTTATGGTTCTATAATGATAATCTACTTTCTAAGGCACGAAAGTAACGAGTTGCAAGAACGTAAGTTTTCGATGTAAATCAATAAATTGATATGAAATTTTTTCAATATTCTATCATCATAAAATCCATTGCAGGATGAAGCTTTTCCAAAAAATTTGAATGAGTTTTTCATTGGATAATAATTCTAGAAAGGTAACATTCAAAAAAATTGAATACTAAAAATAACCACTATCTAACTATTTCATCCACCCACTCACAAATGCAACCCAACTCCAAAAACATCCGACACATCAAACCTAAACAAAACATAAAAACCCAACACCGCACTACAACAACAACACCTCCACTTACCTCCGCACGACAATTAACAACATCGCATCCACCCATCACCGATAATAACCACCACAGCGGAAGCACACACGCCACACGCCCAACCAGCCCAGCACCGAACTCGTTCATACATGTCTCGCAATAAAACATGGCACATAACGGGTCGGGGCACGCGCCAAGTTCAAGAACCACTAGCCCCCGAGCGGTGAATAAATCAGCGCACGGCGGCCGGTTGAGTGACGGCGCCGTAAAGCTGTCAGGAAGGAGGACCTGCCGCAAAGGTAGCCGATGTTGGATAGGAGGCAGTGGCTGGGTAGCAAGGCAGCCGCCGTTATTGATGGCCATACTTCACCGTGTGTGATTGATGAAGTCGTTCGCCATTCGTCAGGCTAATGGGACGGTGAGCCCGAGGCGAGCCCCCCGTTGTCGCGGGTAACACCTGGATGTCTCTTCTGTGTGTGGTTTTTTTTTTGATTTTGGGTGATTTTGATTGATTTGTTTTTTTTTCTAATTGATATTCCTTATTTAAACTTTTTTTATTCTTATCAATCTTTATTATATTTCATTGACTCTACTCAATACATTTTTCTAACTAGTGTTTCATATTTCTAATAAATTATTTACAAAACCCAAACAATTTTATTTACCCAAACCTCTTTTTACACGGGGCATACGTTCCAGAGATAAACATTTAAAAAAATGTACGATGACCATATAAAAATTGGAGACAGGTTCCATAAGTATATTTGGATAGAACATCCATCAAAATATACTTTATAACAAGCTAATAAAAAGCTTGAAAAAAGGTGTAATGTGAAAAAATTCGCCATGTAAAATCATCGAAAATTTTATTCAATAACTATGATTACATACATACAATTATAACAGTATACTGGCCTGCACCGAGTCTTATCATTCAGGCAAAATAATACATATATGTATATATTTATTTTTATACTGTATAATAGTGAAAAAGCCGTGGAAAAAACTCGGTTCTTCTTCCGTGAACTGTCTAAAAAGAGGATTTAGTATATACTTTGAATTTCTATTTTAAATAATCCTTTTTTAACCTGTTTAATTTCTATCAGTCTTTCATCCATTTAACTTAACATGTTTCTTCAGATTGAAATTTCAATGAAATCCCTTTCTAAATTAACATATCGAAATGCATAATCTTAGATGTTATTTATAAACTCACAATAACAGGAAAACTTTTCCTAAACACTCGATTGAATAACATACACCGGTTTATACATTATGATTGAATACATTCTAAAAATATTTTTATTAAATAATTCATAGTTTTAATTGCGATGATCAAATTGTAAATGTGTCATCGCAATATCATACATCACGAAACCAATTATTATAAAATTAAAATCACAATCGAATTTCCATATAAAAATCTTCGTGACGATGTCAATGAAATGCGATTTTTTCAAAACAAACGAGTCAAGGATTCCGATGCACGTGCATCACCGTTGCATATTAAGCGCATGTATAATATAATTGCGACCGCTCGACACGCACACATCTCATTTTCATCGATAGATTTTTCCCATAGTATTCAATACTCGATTGTATTCCAATGCGAGAGATATTAGCTTGATTTTAGGATGATTCAATTGTATACATCGCGTTTTCTGGTCCGGTATAATCAATCCTTATCGGATGTCCTTTTTATGGCCGGGTATCGAGTCCGAGCGAAAGTTGTTTTACTGGTGTATACGCGAGTTGCCAATTGCGTGCGGAAGCAATAATCATATCCAGGATTATTTAAAATATATGCACTATGCAAAACAGACAGCTACCAGATAGAGACATGCAGTAAATGTCGTACATATATCATTTTTCAATGCACATTTTTTATTGCAATTTGTATTTGACACCTGCGGATATTTTATTCATGATACAATTTGTTATTGCGAAATAGTCGTGTGTGATGTACAATATTGCTACGAACGATGTATGAGTTGAGGTCGAAACGTATACGTTGAAGTTGTAAATGAGACATTATTGAGATAAATCGATTTTAAAGATATTGAATCTACTGTAATGACTTTGCAATAAATCACGAGTCATAACATAATGAAATTAGTTAGTTACAAACCGTACGCATAATGCAATTTTATGTTAACTACATATGGAGTCGTCATAAAATTAAAAGCTCGCAACTTTTCTGAATATTCATAACGCCTTAGAGACGATAGTAATTCGCTTTTACCATACATGTTAACGATTGCCTCAATGATATGCAAATTGTACCGCTCTTTAGGTACACTATAGCCATAAATGATTTTTAGTTTTGTTTTGACGTCCAATCGTGCGTATCGATACAGGTTTTGTAATTATTTAATCTGTGTTTGTATGACCTGGCACGAAGAGCATATGAACTACCGATGAACTGAGCACCATTAAATTATATGGTAAACATCATTCATCTTGCACAATCGCAACGAGAGTGAGTCTGATCCGATCGGACTTCGCATGCTATTATATTATGGTCTACAAATCAATCATGAACGATTGTTGTGTATAGGATGATTCAATGTTTCATATTTATAAATGCGAAACAATTATTGAATTATTCAGTAAGAGCTTTCGTTGCATGAACAAGTCACCTTCAAATAAAGAGAATAAATTAATAGATACAGTTACTTCGAATAATTGAAAAATGGTGACACACACATCTAAATTGGATAAACATTTATATGAAAATATATTGCACTAGTATTTTACTAGCAATAAAATCGATTTTATATCGAACCAGTCTGAAGGAAGCATTTTGCATATAACGCACATAGATTACGGTATCGTATACGAGCCAGTCATTATGTGTATGATGAATATGCTCATGCGCTTCATTGGTTTTTATTTCTTGACGATCGACGACAATCTAACATTCCCGTACCGATGTATGCCAAGGACCGAAATAAACGAATATCTCAACTTCCACACGCTAATGAGAGACAATATCCTTGCCTTAACAACGCAGCATGCATGAGTCCATTCCGTCACGTAACCAACGAGTTATTAGAAGCAATCGAGCCATAATAACCCAACGAAGCGCTTTATTGTCATTACCATTTTTTAGATTCAATATGAGTATATTTGATGCGTTGTTTTAAACTTTAAGCTTTTATATATCTTTGCGCATTTTTTTATGATGGTACCTCGAATAATTCGCTTGGTCCTCGAAGGGTTTTGACCGCGCGCACTCTCTGTCTCTAACGGGCATGCACGCATATATATTAACGGACTTTAATGGCGTATAAGGAAATAATAAAATGCACCAAGAAATATACTGCCGTTTTAGTGTTTCCTGCAATATTTTGATATGCGCTAACAAGCGTTCGCATCATCGAAGAGCACGCGAATATAGCATGTATAATGCCAAGCATGGCGCTTAAATAAACGTAAGACTCCTTCTGGTCGGCAGTGCTTCGGTTAATTTTATTTTCGCTTCGTTATCGTTTCCCACGACTCAGAAAACGGCATCATCAAAAGTCCATGCTCATTTCAGCTATCGGATAATTTCATGCAAATGTCCCTAGGAACGATGACCAGAACCTTCACCCCTCCGACGAGCTACCGTTTAGCGAAAACTAGAAGCGGTTTCCAGTTAAATTTACATATGATACGTAATTAACGACATCGATACGATAACTTGCTCACGCACTTCAGATGAAAATGACGGTTCACTATAAAATTTCTTTCATTATTAAAAAGTCATTATTCCGAATAATACTCACACGGCAAGGTTGTTCGGCCGTCGCGGAAAATTGTGTGCGCGTTGTCGTTAATTAAAATTGTTGAATAAATTAACTGTCGCAATTTTCACTTACCACGTAATGGCAATGAATACTATACATTGCATAACTTTTACGTGCCGCAGATACAAACGATCAATTAAGCTTTCATAAATAATATAATGATCTAGAAAAGTTTTTCTTTTTCGTCAAACTTCGAAATGACGTGACTAATATTAGGATATTGATTCAATTTTATCGTGTAATTTTCCAGAAAATTCTTGTATTTTATGTTATTTTAGCAATAAATTCTCTACATTCATTTGATATTGAAAACATAATAAATATCACAACCGAAATCCAGTAGCATTTTCCAATATCATTCGCTTAATGATCTACTAAACTACGACGTGCCGCGGTTCCGGCGCGGCATTTTTCAAGTCGCCGCCCATTTTTTCACTACGACACACAATATATACATCGATCATCACAAATATACATATCGAGAGCAATAATTTGTTTTCGATTTGCGGCGAGGAATAGCCGCTACCGTTTTCGTCGGACCGGTTGTTGCGGTCTGAGACCGGTAGCCAAACCGAAACCGCCTGATTAATTCGTCGAAGAGACGAACGTTGTGTCAATGAGATTTTTCCATTGCCATTGACCGATGATTGTCGTTTATCCACCGTTATGGCGTCTCAGAATCGGAAATCGACCGATCTTGAATGAAAAGTTTCATATTGTCAAACGTTAAATAAATAAATCATATGAATTTGAAATTAACAACTTTTTAGGTATTATGGAAAGTTTGAGAATTTTTCTTTTAAATGTAAATTTTCAATGGACTGATCGTTTAACTTTAGCAGTCTTTGGAGAATCTATGCATTCATAAACGTTAATCGTTATTATTATTTTATACATTATCAAGTATTCAAATGGATCAAAGTACTATGTACGTTAAAATTACATTAGCGTATATAATTTTAATTACCTCGCTTCTGTTTGAACTTTCTAAAGTAACGGATTCTTAAGTATCGGTGAAGTCTACTTTATAATAGTCATACTGTATGAAACGTATGTAAGTATGTATGACAAGAATTAATCTCATGATCTATCGATCACGCCCATTTCCTATTATTATAGGCGTCCGGCGCCTCATATGGAAATTGTGTACGCGTAAATGTTATATGAGAAAGATACGTGAGCGGCGAACGGACACGTATCGAAAGCTCTTTCCCGAGAATAATTTCACACGTGTTAAGAGTTCAATAGAACAAACATTTATTTTTGTACGAAATTAAATTATTCGACCCTTTCTTGTTTACGCTCCATTGTGTGTCTTTTGGCCGCCGGACACTCGGCGGGTTCTTAACGTAAATTTCACGGTACACACTGTGTATTGTGAGAGATGATGTTAATCGAACGAAATCTAATTTTCATTATTCCAAAAAAAATAAATTTGATTTAAATATATAATATTATACATTTATCGTAGAATGTACGTTATCTGAATTCAATGCATTCGAACATGAAACATTTCTAATCTATTTTTTAATGATTCCAGAATCACAAAAGCGTCAACGAAAGCACGTCCTTCATTCCCCTCTTGTTTTTATTTCCGAAACTAAAAAACATACGATTCCATTAATTCCAACTTGGAAATCGGTAACGGATCACCGTCGGCGACCACACGCATCACCACAAAAAACAAATTACCACCGCTTAAAGAGCATGTGTCCTTTCGAGGATCACACTGGCGGACCGTGGCGAGCAGAACCACCATAGTCCATGGCTCAACTTCGACGTCGAACTCGGACAGACACGATTCGATGGCCACGACAAAAACCGATCAGAACGAGACCGAGACGACGAGGATTCGGCGGTTCTTTCTCACCTGCCGGATGCCAGACGGACACGACACATTACACACACCTCCGGGAGTGTCAATAAACCCCGTCGTCGACGGCCATTGTCTTCGTCCGGTGCTCGGTGGTAACGCGTGCGTAACATCGCCTCGGATTACGTATTCGACTGTGTCTGAATGTTCGATTTGTTGGATTTTTTTAGGTCGTTTAGAAGGGGAATGAGATCGGTCGTGGTTGCAGTGTGAAACTTCTGCAGATTGAGCTGTTGTTGTTAGGTTTTTGCGGATGTTTTGTGTCGATTCGAACATTTTATGGTTGTTATTGATGATTGAAATTAAGCTACATCTGCTGTAATCACATTGATAAGTGATCTGATTGATTAGGAATAATCTGAACTTTATCATCAGTGGCAGATTTACTTTATATGGGACTCGAGGCATCAAAAAATTTTGGGGGTCTATTGCATATAAAAATATACAAGACCGGGTTTCAAACATATTCTTTTCTCTCTCACTATAAAAAGTAGCGCCATTTATTATCGTTTATTATTATCGATTCCATAAAAAAAACATAAACGACTAATTAAAAAAAATATTGCTTTTATGCAAACAAACGCTTTTTCTTCAGAAAATGATTCGAATTTCATTATGCCTATTAGATTGACATAGAAAAACTATAATAATTCATCGAAAATTCATTTTTCAATAATGGTAGAGGTTCTTTCCAACAGAGAGCCCGGAGGCCAGAGCCTCCCCCGCTTATAATAAATTAAATCCGCCACTGAGTATCACCGTCTTATCATTGTCAAATAACGAGTATAACATATGTAATAAGGAAAAACTTTGAAATTTCTTTGATATTGAAAAAATCTAAATATTATAAAAATCACATCGATATTAAACAAACTAACAATAAGCTTCAATCACACTTTATTCTTATGCATACACAACATATAATAAACCTCAACACACAAAAAACCATAAAAACGAAACCTACAACAAACAACATAAAACCATACATAATATAAACCTTACGAACGGGGCGTACACGTTGCGTATGGGATGCGTGCAGAAGAAGGCTTCGTGTGTGTCGTCATGCGTCATACGTGTGTCTGTTGTACGCATGTATGGATGGGTTGGGTCTACGAAGGGGGCGCATGTGCGCACCGGTTGCTCTACGACGCGCTCTACGTATGGCTACGTACGTGCACACGTGTGTGTATGTGCATGTGTTCGCTCTACGCCACGTACGGCACATGCGGCCTACGACTCATGTGTGGAAACACCTACGAGAGATCTCGACGGACGGGGATGGTGCAAACCTTGTTATGGGGTTTTGTATGGTGTGATGTTTGGTTTGATCTTTGGGATGTGTGAAGTGAAATTTTGTTTCGTTCAGTTTGAAATGTGTAGACGATGTAGTTTTTATGATTTTATGTGAATGACTTTATATAAAAATGACTGTGCAACAATAATGTTGTGTAATAATTTGTAGGTAGACTCTGGAAAAAATAATATTTGAATGATACAGTTTCCATTTTTCTTTTTTGGAGTTATTTTTTGTTTTTCTAAAAGCTTGAAACGATTTTGCGTTTGCGATTGTTCCATTTAGAATTAGGGTGACCATACTTTCTGTTTTGGTCGGGACTGTCCCGTTTTTTGTGCTTTGCGATTGTCCCGTCGTTTTTGTAAATTTGTTTGATACGTCCTATTTTGGTCCCTTTCTAATTTGTGTATTTCTTCGTCTATCTGCGCTTAAAAAAACCCTTATAAAGATAAATCGAGAAATCAAAAAATATATAGAATAATTATTTAAGCGTATTCATTCAATTTTGAAAAAGATACATTGGAAAAAATATAATAAAATGAAAAAAATTCATGCGAAATAAAATAAAGAAATAATGATATTACATTATTCAGCGCTGATGAAGCAATCTCTGGCCTTTCTGATACACTGAACACTTTTTATAAATTAGGCTCAAAACCCTTTCTAAAGTTCAGCTTAATCTATGATTACTTATCTGCCAATTAACAACTAAATATTTTAGTGTTATTTTTTTCAAATCGGCACCTGGATAGACGATCAAGTGTCGTTGACCTGAAACTGTTTGATTAAAAATCGTTTCAGTATCCAACTCCAATATTAGCTTCCCCTTTTGCTATTGGAAGAACACACAATGAAAATAATAACACATTTGATAATATTAGAAAAGCCTCGTCTTTAAACGAACATTACAAACATAACGATAAAAATGCAGTTAAAAATATTCAACACGCATCAACATTGAATCAAAAAGTAATTACCATATCCCGAAATTTTATCGCATATTTATTTTCAATCAACACAAAACATCTAATTTATACCCAGTAACAATTAATAATCAAAATAATAACAACATGGACTGGTTCAATCCTAAAACGACATTTATGGGCGATATGTGGGAATGAGTCGTGAACGCGCCACATGCACAACCAAGTACCACCGACAACAACTCGGCTCCGGCAACTCCTACACTTTTGTTTTCATCAAACAATGAGAACCTGTTCTCAATTTTTTCCGACCGGTAAATTTCAACGTAGCACTATCCCGGGGCGAGAACAGCGATCGATTTATAGGTGATTGTGTGCTCCTTGCTGGGCCAGCTCCTTTCACGTACACCCATAGAGTCTCGCACGCATTGAGACATCACTATTTTTATGGTGTGCCCGCTTTTGCCAGTTCACGATCTTCCGAGGATTCGTCTGTGATGAATATCTGGGGTCGTGGGCGTCTAAACAACATAAAAATCAATCATAATCATCGCATACAATGGGAGAAAAACGCTCGCGTGCGAGTTCCTCCGTATCCGCGTGTGCGCTTTTGACAATCGAATCGTACTCTTTTATGGGGCTTTTTATATTGTTTGGATTTATTGTTGTTTTGTGTATGAGTTTTTAAGTAGAGTTATGCTTAATAAATTAGTCGGCTTGCGATCATGAGACAATATGCTGAATTAGCGTGGGTATTGAAGATTGGAAATTAAAAAGGGTATGTATCTATTTTGTGGTTTAAAGAACTTTTGATTGTGCCGAACAAAAATATCAATTTCAGAAAAATAAAGAATACTTTATATATAGGTATATAAAACTTCTATAGTTTCAAAGTTATGAATGAACTACTAAGTATTTTATTTATATATTTTTTTATTATTATTTATGAAAGAATGAAAATTCTAGTTTTGTATACTGAGTGAGATGCTCTTTGAGGTCAGTTAGTAGTATGGCAAAGGGAATTCTTTTTTATTTTATTTTGAAAAGTATAAGTCGTAGCTTGATCAAAAGTTTTCTTAAGGCACGAATTCTTTGTTGAAAGAAATCTCAAGTGATAAAAGTTAAAAATCAAGTACCAATTCATGTCTTTGAATAGATATAATAAATGTTTGTACATCTTCATGAATTTTGCATTCACCTTAATAACATTAACAATATGGAAATCTAAAAATCTTAAGATTCATTTATGCAAAGCTCACATTTGCGATTAAATCAAAATAGGTCAGAGCGATCAGAAACGTACTACTTGACTTTCATTTTACGAAGCAGTAATAATTCGCAGTAGTATGAAGCCATCTTCGTAATGTATGGAGATCGAATTTAGCGATTTTAGCAATCCGGATCGAGTAATATATTCGAAGGCCATATTCACCCCGTCGCTCCATATATGCACTTTTGGAGGGATAACTGCAAAACAGTTTATAACCCGTCATTAACAGACAACGATAAAAATATTTGCATAATCAGGCGTAAAAGGCCAAAGGCGTTTTGCTCCGAAGGGGCGCGCTTTGGTAAAGCATTGAAAGTAAAATCGAGAACGATTCACACATCATAATTTCAAAATGGTAACGCAAATTGCAAGTTTATTAAAAAAAAATGCGAAATGATACAATATCACGATTCGCACAAGGTTCGTATGAATTATTGTATCTGCACTACGTATGATTACCGTTCGTTTTGCTTTTATTTATTCGCATCGACTTCGTGCATAGTGGTCAACTTGATAAAGTTCATTGAAGTGATTCTCTCGAGAAAATTACTTACATAATGTTACAATTCCTTTTTCAGAGTGGGAGTATAAAATCAGGTTAAAAGGAAGAAAGGAAACGAGAATGATTGTATACAATTTCACGATAGACATCTTCGTTGAGCCTCACATCAAATCAGATCTACATACGCATTTTTATTAATCCATTACTACGGCTCAATCCGCATCGTAAAACGAAACCATCCTCAATCATTCAGTAAACAACCAGCTCTGACAATCCAATAACACGACCCGGCACGACTAAGCCCAGTTTGCACACAAATTTTTGAGCCCGGCGTCGACACGTAACCGCCATATTTTCCGGCCATTCGCCAATAATAATTACGGCCGCAATTGCCGCGCTAACAAATTGTTGTCTCGAGTGATTTATTTGCGGCACACGAGAGCGATATACGCGTGCTGCGAGATAAAATGAGCCGCCAGGACCGACCAGGAAGAGAAACGCGCTCATTGTGCAACGTAGAAGAGCCCCGAGGAGCGCCACGGTAGGCTAGCGAGGCGCACCCACGTGTGCACGCATTATTACACGCCCATTCGGAGTCCACTTCCTCGGACACCTACCGTATATTTTATGCGCATACGTGTTCCGGCTTATCTGCGATGGCCGTTTCGATCTCGGCTCGATAAGTGGAGACAAGTATGCGGTTGGGGAGTTGAGGCTTTCGTGCTGGAGGATGTTCTTGAATGATGTTGGTGTCAGCTGTTTTTTGTAATTGGATTGTAGTTATGGGTCGATAGATGAAGTAGTTGAAATGTGTAGGGATTTTAGAGTGAACATTTCTTTGAGTAGCTCTGCTACGGTATCAAAGTATTTGCTCCGTCTCTGCTCCATACTTCGCTCCACGCTCCGGTTAAATTATATTGATTATTATTAAAATAGTGATAAAAATAAATACTATCTAATTATATAATGATTAAAAGTTAAAATAAAAAATTAGATTTGTCAAATTTTTGGACAATTTTTTTTTTAATTTTAAATTCAAAATCGGAGCAGCGAAGCACTATACATATATGTATTTCCGTGCTCCGGGTAAAACCCGTTGCTCCATATGTTCCGTGTTCTTGCTCCTCTGCTCCGCTCCAAAGTCCTGAAAACATCGTCAGTTTGATGTAAGATAATTTTTGAAAAAAATAGAATATGAATCTGAAATCAATATGAAACAAAAATTTCATTGAGATTTTTTTTTTAAATAAGAGTATTGTCGATCGATTAGTGTGTTATTAATAATTTTGAAAGAAAGGATAGTCACATAAAAGGAAACAAAAAAAGCGAACGAGTGATGGTTGAAATCAAGAAAATTTATAGAGTAAATGAACAAGATTTAAAATACTTAAGATAGATGAGAGTGAAAGAAGACTTGAAATTCTTTCATCAAGATATTAAATAATCCCACATGATTACGATTAAATTATTGACGTGCCAGTCGTATTTCAAAATAAAAATAAAATGAGATGACTAAATGAAAAGTGTATAAACTGGATTTTCAAATCAGCAACTTTTCAGTCATTACTCCAGCATTAGTCCAGCACCTATTGCACTCAAGTCTATGAATCATTGATAATTACCAGTTATTTTATTAATGCACCTTATCTAAATCGGACGATACAAAACAAACATCTTATTCAAATCGACATACAAGGGCTAGAGACCATCTCGAGTCCTGCAAGGTGTCGGCGCAGGGCCGGTCAACGCAGGCCCGCGGCCACCATCGGGCTACCGGTTGCGTCAGCGCAGACCAGCCCAGATAAAAGGATAATAACACGCCTCGGCCTTATGTATTATATCTGCAAAATCATAGCGGCCGTTTTGTCGGAGTGTTGCGCAAGAAGCAATCGCTCCGCGGCCGGAATTCCCATATCGACGTAGCGAAGGTCGCAGGAAAATCTCGGGCTGTGCACCGTGGACACGTGTAATTTTCGAGATTGTCAAGTGCTGTATAGCTGCGGAAAATAAAATGCGAAACTGGGTCCGGTGTGATAATGGGCGACACACAATCACCGCGCCGCCCGGACAAATCGGCGTGCGTAAAGTTTACCGCCGTTGTCTAATTAGCTGAATAATTGTACGTGGTGGTTGTGATCGAGCGTGTGGTATTGGGTTAAGTGTGGAAATGGATGATGGAGGTTGTGTGCGGATTGTTGAGTTGCACCAGACAAGGTCCATCCTGGGGTGTGGTACGCGAAGAAGTGAAATGTTAAAAATGTTAGCGATTGTGAAATGTTGCAATAGATGTTACGAAAGGATTGCATTTAAAATTTACATTTTTCAATTGTTATTATTATGAAATTCGTTGACGCCTTTATTTTTTCAATATTTCATATCATCTTTGATATTATGCTATTATTTATTATTGCCAATTTTCTATTTAAAGATAATAACGATACTAAATTTTAGAACATTATGTTTATCATATATCCTTTAGACAGAATTTAAAATAAAAAAAGAATACACGAAATCAACTACAATCATCTTGAAACTTACATTCAACTTCCACACCATACTATTAAATGATCATAAAGTCCATCGCTGCCGTATTTAAGCCGTGTGATGAAAGTTTATAGCCATAGAACAATGAATTTCCAACGGACGCAAACAACAAATGCTGCAAATTCATGCTGATATAACACAACATACGTTCTACTGGCATTTATAAGCTGGTAAACAGCAGCACATACGCGATAATGATCTTTACTTCGATTCAAGCGCACAATCGCTAAGGTTTAAGTCATGTTCCTACAAACATACATATATTTATAAGATATTTTATACAATATGTGCGATCTTATCTAAGTGGATCCGAACCGCTCGGGGGTCCCGGAAGCTTGATTTATAGCGACACGCAATCATGCCACGGAGGACATGTTCAGAGGCCGGAGATCATGTGTCATGAACATTACTGCGAAACAGAACAAGAAGTCCTACTTGAAGTGTATATTGAGACCGAGACGGACCGTGAAAGTGCGAAATCCGAACGTTTTTGCGCATTTAACAGTTAGCCGACGCGTAATGTTATGGGAATCCGGGAATCGATAGTCACGGTTTTTTTCAAGACAGTAACAGTTCTTGCGTTGTCGACAATGCAAATCAGAAGCGAGACGATTCGAGAAACGTTTATGTCGTAAATGTAAAAAAAATGATGGTTATCAGATGTGGTTCGAAGCGTGAGATTTTACCGAAAGTTGTTCACGTACGAGCGACGTATGATAAATGGCGAAGCGGGCGAGTTTTGTGTCCATCGAATGAGTAGATACTGTGTTGAGATTTTTTGGTGCTGATTAGATTATTCGAATGCAAGATGACGGATAACCGAGACGCTAATGTGGGCGATTATCCGGCAAGTTGGTTCCGGATAAGCGACGGATACTAATGGCGCAGTGATACTCGACAACCACCGATTAATTGACGTCATTTGTAAATATTAGCGTATGAATTTTATGAATGTTATAAGTATTGTTATCTGAGTTCTTATGTTTCGAAATAATATATGTTTGGCGAGTTCGAGATAAATTTTTGAAAAATTTAAATTATTTTAAAATAGAATAGAACTTGATTTATCGATTCAGTTCGAAATCGGACACCGTCAAGCGGACACCGGTTGAGTAGGCTACGGTCAGGTAGCCGCCGCTAACTAGGCACCGGTCAACTCGGCACCGGTTTAACTCGGCGAGAGTCTAGCGGGCAATCAGTCAACTAGACATCGAATCAACTAGGCGAAAGTTGTACGTAAATGGAAATTCTACGTATAATTCTCATAAGATTATTCTTGTGAGATAATTCTTGTGAGATCGCTAAGTATTTTTGCGACTCCGTAATCTCGCAATCACGTGAAATTTTTAAAATGATTTATTGTAACTTTGTCGGCTTGTCTATAGAATATGTATTGCCTATCGTAAACAAATAGACGAAACATCACAGAAAGTGTAAGTATGCGGTATTTCAATGGAAAAAAAATCAATATTTTGTGTAAAATAAAACGTTACTTTAGAGAAATAATTTCATAAGATATGAGTAAAATTTGAAAACTAAAAAATAAGCATTCAAATGGTAAATATAATAATACAAAACAATATTAAAAAGGTGCGATTTAGCTGTGCATTGAAAAAATATACATTGTTCCTTAAAACGAATCATTTATGTATTTGAATAATATACAATGTGCATTATTTATTATTTGCGTTGTTTATTATTATCATTATTATTATTATTATTATTATTCAGTATTATACAAGTCTATAGCCGTATTTAATCGATTTTTCGACTATAAATATGCATTGAAATATTTTTTCTAGTGCCCAAATATATCAATTCGTACTTATAATAATTTAGTTTAAATAATAAAATACATACAGATCCTCGTCAAACTATCGATGAATTATCGTCTAATTGTAAGATCGGCTGTTTCCGTGATTCTATTATATAACATTCTAAATATCTTCGATGCATAGAAAAAAATCAGAAACAAGCAATTCGGGTCCCCCAACAACGTTCGTTTTTACGGCGAAAACAACAATGGCTTTCTTCTGGATGAGTACCTGCTACAACCCCTCGACTATAACTAACAGTAAAGAAGATTTATCTTTGTGTGTGGTGGCGATTTTTCAAGAATTATTCATTATGAATTACACAAACCTGGCCAGACCAATACAGCGGCAGTGTATGTACTGTGAACAATTGGAACGAACGACTGAAACGAGAGCTAATAACAAAGCGACATTTTCGGGTTAAAAACAAAAAAAACGAATTTTACAGCACGACAATGCGAGATATCATACGGCGAAAATAACCCTAGACAAAATATTATAAATCAGCTTGGATTGGAACTTTTGTCTCATCCACCCTATTTACGGGATCTCGCGCTATCGCACTACCGCCTTTTTAGGTCGTTGGAGCATTCATTAAGAAATAAAAAAAATTAATAATGAGGAAGAAGTAAAAATGCACTTGGAATAGTTTTTCAAGAAAAAACCCAAGGAATTTTTCAAATAAAGGCATTGAACAATTGCCTTTACGCTGGAAAAAGGTTTATAGAAAGCGATGAAAATTATTTTGTAGATTAGTTATTAAGTTTTTTTGTAATAAATGAATATTTTTCATCAAAAACGAAAATTTTAATTACTTTCCGGTCCCCCTATAGAATGGGACTGATGATTATAATTATCAAAATATTTATGCAACTCTTGTCGTCTATCCTATAAATACATACATGAATATTTTTAATTTATACATACAAGGTGATCAATTTAAAACAGGAGTTTTATTTTCAAAACAATAGGTATCGTCTTTTTTGCACATCAAAAAGTAAGTTTATTTTTTTATTCGCTGCTTGATAGCGCACCATTATTAATTATTAATTCAACGTGTAATTTCAAAATTATTGATCAATAATATAATTACAGCAGCAGATTGCTAGAATTATTGTAATTACCGAAAAATTATCCTGCTGATAATACCGGTATATGTATGAAGTGTTGTGTAAGTATTACTCAATTATTGAATCAAGCTCATATAATTTATTTTTGGTATATTTGAATAATATAAATCTCAACAACAAAAAAATACATTGTATGATTTCCTTCAAAAATATGTTCACTTACAATATTTCAAAAATAATAAATCTCCGAAGATTAGTAAACTGGATTTTACCATTTTTATTTTTTTCGTTTAAAATTAATTCTTTCTGATAACGTCGCAAAAATTTAACTAGAAAGAAATAGATTTAAAGAGCGGTAAGTATGCAGAATCATAAATAAACCAAATGAATTTGATCAAATTTTGCGGTAATTTTCAAACACTTACATAAAAAGTTATATAATATAAATTATAGAAAATTGACCAATTTATAATATAGTATAAGTATTTTCATGTTTTTCAAACCAATTTTTTTTAATTTGAATTGTTCTGATATTCTTTTGTGATATAAATACTTTTATTTGATGCATGAAAATAATACTTTGCAATTTCGTTAAATCGTTATATAAGAATTATATATTATATATAACGACTATATATCAAAAGAATTATTTATATTCTTATAGGAACTTTCATAAGAACCATACGAGATTATAAATATTCTAAATAGGCGAAAATATTCTATCTATGTGGAATTTTCGCCGAGTTTTCGCCGAGTTTTCGCCGAATGTCCGTCGGTGTCCGGTAGGCTGGTGTCCGCTAGGACTCTCGCCTAGTTGAACCGGTGCCGAGTTGACCGGTGCCTAGTTAACGGCGGCTACCTGACCGTAGCCGAATCTACCGTCGTCCTAGTGACGCGTACCGGTTCGAAATATATCTAACAATAAGAAATATTCGTGACTCAATGCATTGTGTGTCAAAGAAATTTAATCTAAAATGTAAATAGACATTGCAAGTACATGATTGTCGAATGGGAACGCAATACGTATCATAGAGTGAACCATTTGTGTGCTCGTATAGAAAGTCGTTATCTAGTGCTCTATTAAATAATGCGTAAGTCGCTTATGCATTACAGTCGTAGTGCAATAACATTTTTAAACTTGAGAGAAAACGACAAATAGCTCGATCATTATTACGCTTATAAAGTAAACGTTATCGAGCTTTCGCTCTATTCGAACGCAAAACGTTAAATACTAAACTGAGATTTATCGATCGGTCAGTAGCATTAAAATAAACTTTGTATGCTTGTTAGAAACTATTTTCGCGTATTTTAATGTCTTGTGTAATTTGAGACATTCTTACATTCTGTTAGTTGCTTTAAGCATTCATTTTATCCATAATTTTCATTTCACACGTTAAATATTCATATACAATTTACGATAATAGAATTTAAAATTACAACACACAACAACAATGTTATACAACCATTATACACCAAAACAAAAAAAAATACAATCTGAGATTTTCCAACATGTTCATCGAGCCTCCCTGAAATTGCATAGAGGCTGCATCAATATCGTATAACATCGTCTGTCGACATTATTATTTTGCATAATCGAGCGCGTCTCCGTCGCATAAAATATGGCGGGCAATATGTTTGGTTTGCGTCGTCGCAACCGCGCATTAAACGGCCATATTTACGGCCAGGGCTGTGAGGGCTACTGCATCGTTAGAGGCCCTAACTCAGGCCTTGTCAACCGGGGACCGTGGCCCTCGGGGTCCCCTTGCTCGCCGATCGCAATTGCGGTAATTCGCTCTTGTTTATTGTGACAGAAGCTCGTTGATGACAGTCGTCATTTGTGGCTATTCATTAGTGATTGATGGCTTGTTCGCGATATTTTAAATCCGGAAGTTTTGCGAATTGAAAATATTATTGTTTATAATGTAATAATTCGGATGAAGGACGGTTTCTAAAATGTTTTTATAAAAAATTGTGAATTAAAATTTTCGTATTTAAATGAAAATTTTTAATTTTCCAATTTCAAAAAGAGCAAATCGATATGATTGATTTTCAGAATGATTAAAAATATTATAATTAGCATTATCATCATCATCATCATCATCATTAGCAGCCTATTAGTTATCCACTGCAGGACATTACCAGACAAATGCGTTATAAATGATGAAAATGTAATAAAGTTTTCCTTGCTTGGCCTACGTTTTTCATAGAAAGCGGTTCGATTTTCCGATGATTTCATAATGAATGTACAAGTTTATTGACACTGTAGGCTTTCGAGGCGTTAGAGAAGGACGTTTCTAGGTGTTATTTGTGTTTGTTGACAAGGCAGGTGTGACGGTGGGTTGACAGCGCGTGACGGGCGGCCTCTGGTCGCCATTGGTTGGTCGACAACGACCAAGCTCTCTTCACATCGTTGACGTTTCATGACTGATTCTCAAACTATAACCTACATTTGTGTCTAATACATGAACATTTTTTGATTTCGCCGTCATGATAGTTTGTTATTTTTTGAACTTATGTATGTTCAATATCGAAACTCATTTGATTTAACAAAAATTTGGAGTCATTTTATTATCGAATGATAAGTATTCAAAAACGTGAATAGATTAAAATCGTTTTAATTTTTCGATCGATTTTCAAAAGATTTATATGAAAAAAAAATTAAAAAGTCGTAATTTGTAAATTATAAAAAATATATATATGTATTATATAAAGGAGATAATTGAAAATTTGAAAATCGAAGGGGTTGCTAAATATCTATTTCAATTTATGTTCAGAAAAATGGTTTTGTTTGAAAATTCGAAATTCGATAATGAAACCTTATACATGATTGGGAAACTCATTTGTTGTGAAATAACTTTATGCCTATTATATAATCTTAAAACGAATATTGATTAACATTATCCAGAATACATAAAATGAACATAATGATTTTACAAAATTTCGAAATTAAACAAAATTATACTCAACCATCAAAAGTTTCAAATTTCTTATCACAAATATTGCAATTACTTATAAGAGAATTTTAATCCTCAAAATTAAAAATATATATATACTTTTTGAAACAGTCCCTTATCAAATAATCGAAATTCAACTGATTATCCATCTATTGATCTCAAAATAAAATGTTCAATTTCAATTATCACATCGAACACAATCAGATCAGATTTTTCTCACATTCAACCCATCTCCATCATCAACAAACCCAAACCAAAAATTTTCCTTACACCAAAAGAAAAACACAAAAACGCGCGCGCACCACAGTTTGGAGCCTTTGGCGCGCCGCTTATACGCGATGCACATGAGCCGCTCACATGCAGTACCCCTTTATTCACGCGAGCCGGCCACCGTCTGCGTCCCTCTCCAACACCCGCCACCCACGCCGACCGTCTCTTTCCCCCGCGGCCCCTCCCCCAGGCCAGGCCACGCCCCCAGCCTCGAGGTGGGAGTAGCAACAGGCCGCCGCAACGAAACGCAGCTCGAACGATAGTTGTGCAAAAAAATAGTGGAGCGAAACGAAAGCGGCGAAAGAAACAAACGGCGGGTCCCTCTATCGATCTGTCGACTGCGTGAGGTTGCGAAGCATCGATCGGGAAAATGCGTGGGAAACTGCCTGCCCGAGGATGGCGAGTTGGTGAAAAATGGTCGAAACTTGGGGTGAACTTGACCCGTTTGTAGTCGGTCGTAAAATCGCCGCTGTCGTGTCTGAAAGCTTGCAAATCTGGTCGATATTCTTTTCTTGGCGATTGGAGCGTTGAGGTTGTTTTAAAAAATCGAGTGCTGTTGACCACCTGTTGTTACAGCTTCGGCGTTTCTATTACGAGGCGGATTTTGTGCAGTGGAGTCTTGCATATCAATGATTTTACAGTCTTCGTTTGTTATGTACATTTTATATCGACAGCCTTCTATGTGGATATCAGTTGTTGTGTTTTTTTTTTTGTGAATTCGCAGATGGATTTATGGGGTTCAGCAACGGTCATTCCGCGTGTGCGAAAATCAAAAACAGCCGGCTCACCGGTCGTGAATTAATTCGGCGCCCCGGCGACATCGTAATTTTTCATTTTACAGTCTAATTTTACGCAAATGATTACATTTTATTTGCGTTGTAAAACATTCAAATGAAATTCCGAATCAAATTACCGACGATTCAAAAGTAAATGTCACGGAATTTTTTAATATTCATACTCGCGACGCCGTATTGAATTTTTCAGCGCGGACGCAAATTGTTTTCACCTTACCGCCTTTTCCGTTTATTTGTCATCTGAAAATATAGCAGCAGACGATTTTCTCATCCGTCTATTTCTGCAAGAAAAATAAAATAAAAATAAATATAGAAGTATGCCCGCACAGAATATTTTTTATTCAACCCGAATGTTTATAGGTCGAACAATCCACATATAATATATGAGTTTTCGCATAGTTTCGTACTCGCCCTCGTTATATCGCCGTGTCGCCATTTAAAGGGCTATTAAGTACAACCACAGGTAAAGGACACAAAGCAAGTGGCGGTTTAACATTTAAAGTATGGGACACATCACCCATTCGGCCATAAAAGTTTGCCGAGAGTTCAGCTTAAATATCATCTTTTTAAGCGAGCACACGAACGCGTGGCCGTGAACTAAAAAGGTTACCTTATTCACAATTCATCCGGCCGGTTGCATAAGTAGAAGTTTCAGCGTCGCGTTATGTAAACGTTAAATAATATTCGGAAGGTACGGGTATTTTATTTTTGTTCGCAAGTATAATATTTGAAATGGGACCCGTCGAGTTTTCCGCGCGGGAATTTTTGTCGAAAGGCTAAACATCTCGCAGATTCGATAATTAATTATTCTATTTGATGTCTTTCACCGTGTTTGAGCATTAGCGAAAGTGATGATTTATTTGGAGGCGCTAGAATAACTTTTTCACGTAAGCGCCGACCTTCACCTCGGTTTGAAGGCATTCATTATCCGCAGATAAAATATCGTCACGTGCCTTTGCCTTTGGGAATCGCCATTAGGAAAAGCAAAGACAGAAAAACGCACAAAAAAATTATATTATACATTTGTGCGTATAGTGAAAACACACAAATGAAGCCGAGAGATTTATTTGCTGCGACAAAAACGAGCCTTCGCATTTTCCCCAGTTTTCAACAATGAATGCACCGATATTATATCAAGATTTTTTTTATAATCGTTACCGATTTTATATAGTATGACGATTGCGCAAAAATCGTTTCGACACACCTCGGCCATATTGGAGGGGCAAATTTCGAAAATCACAAGATTGCCCCAGTACCCACCCCACACCATGGATTCGGGCGTCGTTTTCCCGTACTCGAAACACGGCGAAATATATTATAAACGATTTCTCGTTGCAATAAATTATAATGAGCCGGGCGGGCATTATTTATTATGCCGGGCGTGTATCGGCGGCGGTGGCGCGTGCTAGTGTGTGCAAGCCTTCGCTTCATTATTATACGTATACACAATCCCGTAAATATATTTACGTGCACGTATATATATGTATTATTCCGTAAATATATTCAGTACGTATATACACGTGTCGTGCGCGTGTGCGCGAACCGAGGTGTTTTCGAGGAGCGGCCCGTAACGCCCTCTACCTTCGCAGAATTCTAATTACTTTTATTTTATCTTCGGAAAATTTATTCCCGACAAAGAAGAAAAGAGGTGTACGAGAGGAGTGGACGTGCCCTCTCGCTTTTCCCGGATGCCTGGGTGGTGGGTGGTGGGTGCTCGCTCACGATGGTGGATGGAGGCTGCCGCGGGTGGCCGGGTACGCAAAGGGGTGGAGGACGGCCTCCTAGTGGAGAATGACTAATTACTGTTTGGACTTAATTTCTGTTTTGACGACGCCTCTCGAAATAAAAATATTTATACTGGGATTCGGGCGAAGGTGGGCGACTACAAAGGGCCGATGTTTATGCGCGCTACGGTGTCGCCGTTTCAAAGGGTTTCGAACGTTCGCGCGATGGCTCTCCACTTGGTGGGAAATTCGAGGCTTGATGTCCTTGCTGTTGGTATGGTGTTGTCTGTTCGATCGTTTTCTTTTTTCGGGGAAAATGATGCTTGAACTTGCGAGAAATAATCTTGTATGATTTATTCTAAGTTTCTTCTCTTGTTTGGTTTGTTATTCTATTTTTAGCTGGGGTACCCGAGTTTCATTGGAACTTTATCAAAGTATGTAATTACTTTGATTAATTGGTAAATTTGAAAATAGTGGTCTAACCTTTTATGTTGCTAGTTATGAAGTCATACATTCGTATCATGAATAATAGAATAATTGATTAAAAGATTAGGTCGTGTGAAACGCCCTTTGTAAAACTTGACTAGCACATAGTCGCCTATAAATTCAAACAAAAGGCCAAGAGTCGCCAATGACAATATACGTACAATTAAAATAGATATATTTCGTATTAATTTTCTCATTGTTTTATATATAATTTTATGATTCTTGCAAAAATTCAAAACATATACCAAATTTATTTTTATAAAGTTTTCAAGCACAAAATTCGTACAATTGATTAAAAAATATGTTGAATTCGTCGAATAGAATTATTAATTTAATTCAACACCACAATTGAAAAAATTTCGCAGACAACTATTTTAATTATATCCACTACTAATATACAAATTCATTGCAAATACCTGTACTGAAATATTTCAGCAATTGTTTATATTCTTGGGCATTTTATACACATTTTTCGGGCGAAATTGAAATTTTATATAATTCCTCACCGACAGATCCAACCGTAAAGTGTTGAGTCGTTCCCGTGGGACACATTTTTCAAACCCTTTCGCGCGATTCGCCTCACATCAAAGGTGCTTCGAAATGGGCAGAGGCAAAGGGGAGGAGGTCCTCGCGAGAGAGAGAGTGGTGCGAGAGGGCGGCAGAAAAGAAAATTTCGCGAGCTTTCGTCACTTATCGAGTGAAATAATTTCAAAAGCTTTCGCCTCAAATACCCTATGGCCCGGCGAACTAAACTGTGAAATTCTTTTCAGACTCGGTCGCCATTAACATGTAGGGGGTTGGGGTGGGTGGATCTGGAGGGGATGAGTCGCCGCCACCCCCTCGCCCTTCGCCCACTTTCGCACAGTAAATGAAGTTTTCCGAGAGAGAGAAAATGTATAAGAGTTGTGTAGAGAGAGTGGAGAGTGCTGTACGCAGATATGCCTATATTTTTCGGCGGCCCTACCCCTTTGAAGAAAAATATGTAGAAAGGTCTCGGGGATGTGAATACGCACAGGGTGACTGTGGCATTCGTTCAATTCGCAGAAACGATCAAATCCAGTTTAAAAAAAAATGATTCATCAATCGAAAATATATTAAACAAAACGCTGAATGTATGCTGTGAAATTTTTGCAATCGGAAGGGAAAGGTTAAACGCAACCAAGCTCATAAATCTCACGAGTGAGTTTTTGATTTATTCGAGCGGATTTTCACGAGATCGAGCGCGTTAAAAGTGAAAATATAATAATAATGGAACGGTATGTGTCGACCGATATAAAAGGCGTTCTTGACACGATTATAGTGCACGTAATGTATGCGCGTTTTAATTAATTAGAACCGCTAGTTTCGAGCGTATGAATCGGCTCTAATTAAAACGTTGTTGCCGCTGCCCGCCATTATTTATTACAAATAATAAAAAATATAATGAGTTTTGACAGTGTGTGTGGCAAGACGTTTCCCACCGAAAAAAATAATGGTGAAAACGTTACGATTCCCATTTTATCCGTATTCTTTTCAAAAATGTTTTTGTTCCACGCGCACATGTAACACACATAATTTGTATTCAATTAGTACGTGCGAAGTAGTGAAAAAAATGCTAATTGAATTTCGCATCCTTTATTACCATATAATTAATTTTTTTAACGAAGACATCTAACACGTGTTTTTATATTATAAAAAAAATAAATCAAACGACAACTAAAGCTTATACATAAATTTATGCGAGCGACCGAATTCCGTACCTCTTATTCGAATTCGAATTTTTCCACCGAAAGATTATAAAGTGCGTGCGTATCAGTTTTTGCGTTGCCGGGGGGTAGACGCTTGGTAGTCACCCGTTAAATCTTAAAAAGGAAAGGAAAGGGTTGAAACTGAAGGAATCGCCAGGGGTGGGCGGCTCGCGGGGACCGATGGGCGGGCAGAGCGGGCAGGGTGGGCGTCCGCTGGGCAGAAAGGGGTGCGGGTGTTTTCGTAAAAGACGAAATAGGACGAAAATAAGAACATACCTAGATGAATATTTAAGAAAAGAGGATGCCTACGTAGTACCCGGGCCGGGCAGGATTATAGGGGCCGCGTGGGGCGGGTGGGCGTCGGAGCGGTGTGTGGAGCTCCGTTACGATTCTCTCCAGTATTGATTTTGCAGCACGAGGTGTCTTGCCCGCTTGCTTTGCCTGATGATGAAGAACGAGCACTTTGTCATGCCGTTTTTAATTGCTCGCAAATCTCGCGGCCCCGCCCAAGGAGGTGGCTTTTATCGGGGCCGTGTGGGCGCCGCTCTCGGGGCGAGAGGTCGCTGTTGTATGCTTGATGTGTGATTCGGATTTGGTTTGATTTGTTTGGTGTGGGGGTGATGAGGGTTTTTGGTAGAGTTTTTGGTGGTGATGGATTTTTTTTGTTGTCGGAGAAAGTTTCGTAGAAGGGGTGAAAGAATGGTTTGGAATAAAAATGAGTTGTTTTATGTGACACTTTTTTCTTTTGATATGTAAATGATTGTTGCATCTGTACAGTTTGTTAATTTTTAATATTTCATCAGATTTTTTTTTAATTCGTTTTTTTCGAAGTTTGAAACAAAGTTACTTATATTGCAAATGTCAATAACTTAAAAATGTTATCGCATAAACTATTCAAAGCAAAAATATTCCATGTCCTGCCTATGTTATGTTTTTTATTACGATATAAAGTTTGTTGAAAAATTTTATTTGCAATGTATTATATTCGTACAAAAAACTTTTCTATTAATAAAGAACCCATCTATTGTGATTTTATATTTTTTTTGAAAAATGTATTATACAAAGAAAGACTCAATTATCATGTTAATTCAAATTTATGACAATAGACTCAATATTGCAAATTTATAAATTATATTCCGTATGTCCTATGATTTATATGGTATTCTTTTATGGATAGAAAAAACAACGAATTAACCGTAATCGAATATTCAAACAAAACTTTGTCGTTGTGGCAATTTGAAATACGATATCGTTGATTGTAATGAAAATTACGTATTCACAAAAAGATTTGGAATGTCTTGCGTTTCTTGGTCGTATCGCATAAAAAGTTTGGTTATGAAATCGCGTTCGGCCAAGTTATAACTCTTTTATGGGATGATAAAAGCGCTCTAAATAAAAACGGGCAATGAAACTGAACCGAAAATATAGAGAATACAAAATCATAATAGAGAAAAGTTTCGATAATTCAAAGGTCATTATAATATTCATTACCCAACGCGATATTATGCAAGATGCAAATGATCCCCTTTAAACATTCATTTTTTAAACTTTCTCCGAAAATCCATCTCAAGTTTATATTATTTTCAACAAACATTTGTTTACGATTTTTACAATATATTTTTTATTTTTTAATTTCATGACCGAACAGCACAACAATAAATCGACGCGCTAGGAGGCTGCGACGTATCCTTTGGAAAATTCGAGTGAAATATGCGTTGTTGGTCGGCGTATTATTTTCGAGCTGCGATATTATAAATCAGACGGTGGCGGCCATAAGTTAAATATTCGCCGCTAATAAATAACGATAAAAAATTAACTGAGAAAAAGCCCGGGAAAAGTGGAGTAGCGCTGACGTACGCGCGCGCGCACGAGTTACGCAACACGTGCAAAAGTGTTACGCGCACCCATACCCCCCATACTCACCCACAAACCCCGATGGTGGATGGTCACCACACTTTTAGGTGGGACATTCCATAAAAAAGGTATCGATTTGTTGTCAATATATTTTTGTATATTTATTTTTTTCAAATTTTATTACTTTTCAATTTGTTTTGGTTGAAGATTCATTGTAATTTTGGTTGATTTTTTTATTTTTCTTAACGTTTGTATGTTAAATTTGAAGTATAGATTTTTTTTTGCAAAGTTCGAATTTAGATTTTATTTACATTGAGTATCTAGAAAATGGTCATGAATGTATTTCACCATATAATAATTTTTGAAAATAAAATATATTTGGAATTTTTTCTTTGTCACAATATACTCAAATAAAAGATATTTGTATACTATATTTCTTCTATTTTGAAATTTTTATGTGAACTTGACAGTCAAAGATTGAATTCATACAAAATATATAAACTAACATAAATACATTTGTTATCATTAGACAGTAATTGTTGTTAAAATATATTAATAGTTTCCACACATGTATTATATGTTAAAAATAAAACAAAAAAAATTTTCAATCACTTCATATAAAATCCTCAACACCTATAAAAATTACGATTTAATTATAACAATTCCAAAACATCAAGAAACAAACACAAATCATAACAATAACACATATTACAAAACAGTAATCAGTACCCGATAAACGCACCCAAAGCATGGTCACCGCAACCCTCTCACTCGCGCGAACTCAAAGAAAGAGAGCCTATATAAATAGGTAATATAGAAAAGTTGTATAAGAAGGCGGCGTTTCTTATACGCGCAAGAAATAAATGTGTAAAGAACAAGAGTGGAAGAAAAGGGTTGCTGGAATACCCCGTGCTCAAATTAGGGATGTTTTTGTGAGCCGGGTGGCCCAGGGGGGCAGTGGGGGGGCCGAACCGCTGGGCCCCGAGCGGGGGAGGGCCGGGCCAAGGGTTGGGCCAGGGGGTGGCCATGGGAGGAACATCACGTCTTGTGGAGTTCGGACATGGGATGGGGAACAGGGTCGGATAGGAAATGGTGTTCTAAAGGGTAGTTCGGGCCGGTCCGCGACGCTTCTTTATGTATCGAATACGCACGCATGTGCGTGAGGGTGTTTGTGTTTTTTTTTTGCGATTTTGTTTAAATTAATCGATTATGGTGCAATAATTGTATTTTATGGTTATTGTATATAAATTATGTTGTATTGTTAATTTGATTTATAGTTTTATATGATCGTAGTGAATTTATACTATAAGTGTTAATTGATTTATTCATTACCGTTATTTTGCCGATACATCTTGATTTTATAATTTAACAATTCAATATAATTTTAATTGCATTCTCATAAAAAAAAAAATAAACATAGATCTATCAATAAATGATTTTAAACTCTATCATAACATCAGTGGGTCATCGCATAACACTGACCGAATTATTCGCAATGGGGGTGTGCATAAAGTCTCAAAAACGGGTGGGTCAGGGGTCGGCAGACCTTCGACGACTACCGGCGTCCTTGGGGGTGCCTGTGGGCGGCCATGGCCAGGGTTGGCAGTGACAGGCCCTCTCCTCTGAAGAAGACTGATTGTGCCCAGGACACGGCGCACATGCCTCGTCCACCTTCCTAAGGGTCCTCCTCGTCCTCCGGCGGGGGTGGCCACCCTCCGCCTTAGGCTCTTTCCGAAGACCGCCTTCAATCTTGCGCGTTTCTTCTGTACCCTATCGCATCTTCGGTTTCTTCTTGTTCTTCTGTTTTGTGTCGCTTTTGGAAGGTGTGCTGCGAAATGTGCGTTATCATCGTTTTCTTTGGTTTTGATGATTGTGCGTGTTTTGTCATGTGTTCGGTGTGTATAAAATAACGTATGTTATTATATAGATATACTTATATTGAAATCAAAAATATTTTGAAATGAAAATCGTGTTTTTAGAAATAGATGGGACTTATTCATCAATTATCTGAAAATCAGAGTGTTCAACGAATAGAATGTCATTAGACAAATCTTCGTTAATTAATCAAAATCTATGAATAATTAAAAGTAAGATTCATAATAATTGTAACTTTTAATTGAATAATTCACAGTAAATTTTTGATTTAATTTAATTGAAAATCTGAAAATCAATCATGTATATGAATTCGTCACGTAATTAAATATTATATTTCACCTTCATATAAAAAAGTTCATATACAAAATCACAATAATTTATTTTCTATTTTTTTTCATAAATATTATACTCGCCTATGTGGGTTGGTGTACAAAAATTTAAGGAAATCATGTTAAAGAATTTCAAGCACCCACACTACCGACCGTCCTTTGAGAATCCTTTGTTTTGGCGTCAAAGGGTGGGCAGCGCGCAGGGCTATTCGGCGCCTAGCGGGCTTCATAAATAAATTAATTAAATTCTACGTTAAATTAAGCGAAAAATGAATTTGTCACACCTTCGCGTCCGATTCGATACAATTTGAAACACAATTTCTCTCCAATCTCAGAATGACTCGATGAAAGCGTTTCTCATTCCCGCTTCATGCGCAACATCGCGAACGATATGTGTTCGCGTATGGGGTTGAATATAATTATAAAAACACATGACTAATGCTCATTTATCGATCGTTCCAGTTTTAGGGGCTGTTTTTTTTAGACACACTCATCCTTGAATTGGGGGAAGATAATCATCGTTAGCGTTGTGCGGCTCGAAAGCGCACTCGATGACGTTGATGCATTAATGTTTGCTACGTATTCGAATTTTAATGTTTCATTCCACGCACGATATGGGGTAAGATTCGTTTAATTATGGTTTACTACGATTTAATGAATCTTGTGAAATAATGTTATACAATTTTTACATTTATCGGACACGATTAAAATAAAAATACATACATGGTCATGTAAAAGTTCCCCGTACTTTTTAAGTTTCATTAACTCATTTTTTTATCGTGAAGATGAATGGTGATTCTTTAAATTTTTGATTGATTAAAAAGTTCAAATAAAAGTTTTAAAAGTTATCTGTATACAAAATGTTATATTTGACAAAGGCATATGCGTAACAAAAGTTGCAAACTAAATATAACTCACAAGTTTGAACCGCTGAAAATAACATTTGTCTACTTTTATGTTGTATTTTCAACTTTCCTTCTGCTTATTGTTTTCACGAAAAAGTCAATTAAACATTAATTAGATACAGTATTTTTGAAAAATTCACGTAAAATCAAACCGAGTTGTAGGACGCAATTAGTAAAATCGAAACGTACACGTGTCGACGCTTCGCCGCCGCGAGATTTTCAATTAATCATCGAAATGCCAATTTCCCCGCAGCCACGGCTACGGCGAACAACACGTGGCCGCCCCAGAAAAAGCGAAAAGACCCAAAAGAACGGGGAAAAGACAAAAAGACATGTACGGAACACCCCAGCCGCCCCGCCTCGCCACCCCCGACCGCCCACCACCCCCAGCGACCTTTGCGGGGTGGCACGTTCTCCGAGCGCAGAAACCTCGACGGGGTGGGCCCTTACACGCGTCACATAATAAAAAGCTCGCACGCACCGTTAATAAGTAAATTTCTATAGGACGCGCCGCCGAAAGATGAGTATGGATTTTTAATTTCACCCTCGCCGCCCCCCGCCCCGCCGACGCCTTCGCCCCCGGATGGGCCCCCTTCGCGACTTCGCCCCCGGGGGTGGTGCCGTCAGATTTCGGCGGTGTCTGCGGCGAGGTGTGGATGTGGGTGGCGGGTGGCCTCTGCGTTACCCCGTCACCATTACACCCTATTATTACACCCGCTTATTTGGCCGTTTTTTTTTCGGCACGGTTAAGATTTCGCAACGAGACGCCTAAGGCATGTGCGCCCTCACACCTCTGAAAAGCTTTGTGGGAGTCCGCGGGCGAATCTCGCGCCAACTTTTGCGCGAATTATTCAATTTGGTGCGGCACGTATTCAAATGAGTCTTTGTTAAAGGAGATGTAATATATCAAATTTCATGCATGATTGTGTATTTCAAATGTATCAATAATTTTTTGTTAATTTAAATGACTTTTTTTATATTTTGTGCGGTCCCTTTGTGCCGAAATTGTCTCGAATTAAGGTGCACGCGAACTTTCCGATTGTGGGCGGCCATTTTTTCATTTTCGCTTTTTATCACCGTCACCATCGTCGTTATATTGTTCCCGCCCAAATTCCAATATCAAAATTCGGTTACGGGGCACACGAGTGCCTGGCGACATAATGGAGTGTAACGAAATGTGAGACGCGAACTCGGGTCCATCGTTCCACTTTGCAGAGACAATACACGGGGCGCTTTTAAAATTGTCGCCCCCCCGTTTTGACCCACCCTCGCTTTTTCGGCCTTAACTTCCTCGTTCCATCATCGTCCCTCTGCCATGGCAATCGTCTTCGTCTTTGGAAGGTACGACTCTTCTACGCCCCCTCGTTCGGTTGTCTTACGAGGTGTTATACAATGGACAGGGGTAGGACCAGGTTTTTTCGACGATATCCATCTGTGAACTCTTATCGTTTTCTGCATAATTATCTATAATTATGACTATAAAATTGATTATTTTGATATGAACAACGTACATATATTATATGACTGACTTTTCTTATGTACAAAAAAATCATTGATTAAATACAACAACGGCACTAAACATCCCCTAAAATTTTAAAAACACCCACACACCGTCATCAGAATCGTGATCAATAACTTCTTCGTACTAAATGCACTTCTTTCACACACACGCACACACTCGTGCTTAATTTAAATAGCGCGCGTGCGTTTATAAGCGTAAAAATCCACCCTCGCTTCGTTTTCCAACCCCCGAACGAAAAAAGCACATTAATTAAAGGCCCGATTGTGCGAAATGAGATGAACGTACGAAGACTTCGGGCTTTAAGCGCACTTTCTTGCACGCCCTCGCCCGGTTAAAAACTCTCTCCCCCGTTTCGCCGACTTTCTTTCGGTGCGAGGCCGCCCAACCCACCCACCCACCGCCCACTTTGGCCGCCCACTTCGCCTCCCGACGAGAAAGAAGCGGCAAACACACCCGCGGAATCGTTCACGGGCTTTCGCGCATATTCCGTCTGTTGTTTGCCCCCGCGTATATAGGAGGATGTTGAGATGATTTCGTGATGGTTTTTTTAATTGTTTTAAAATTTATTTTATTTCATAAATTATCGATGGACTGATAAAATAAGGATTTGGGAATTTCAAAATAATCAATATTGAATAAATTTTAAAACTATTTGATAAAATTGCAAAAGAATGTTTATGAATGTTAAAAAGTTTGTTAACTTTTTTATTATACGAGTATGATATAATATTTTCAGTATACATAATCTTGAACAAAATTCGTATGATTAGATTACTTTCATATTATTTGATCCTTTTAATTTTTTTTTTAATGTTCTTTAGAACTATCAACACTTGTATGGATAATTTAGAAAACTTACATTTATCACTTTACAATTATCTGACAAAGAATTAATTCAAAATTTTACTCCAGAAAAATGATCATCAATCAATAAAAAATGAAACATCTAAACCTTCCAAGTTTTCAGCAAAACTTTTTCAACACTTTTATATTATTAAGTTTTCATTATTACATTGCCATAACCAAATTAACAGAACTTCCCCTATATATTCTTTCGGCGTCATGTCGCTTTGCAAAACTGCAAAAGAAAGGGGAAAAGAGACCGGAGTATCTCCAGAGGTAACCCGATGTCCCTGCTGAAGCCTTTTAAGGATTCCTGAAGCATCTTAGCGAATACCGATACGCATTACGTGCAATTAGTCGGAGGAATCGTCCGCCGTAATTGCAACCCTTATCCTTTTCCCTCTGCGAACGGAAAAAGTGCGCGTCGTTTTCGAATTGCGTAAACTTTAATTTCGCCGTCGCCGGGAACAAAGTTGCATTAAATTTATGGCGGAAATTTAAATACGCATCATAAAACCGAACGAGAAAATTACGAATGATTTTAATCGGCAATTTGTTTACGCCAGTCGCGAAAGTGTTGTCGTTAATCACTAGCCGTTCTAGGGGGCCTCCTTTATATCATTTCACCGTTTACATTCATAATTTCGCGTGATTGTTCCGAAAGTTACTTTTTATGCGGAATATTACGTTACGTTCATACTCGAAATCAATTCTTTTTTGTTGATAATTTATTACGTTCTTGTGTTGATTTTTCTCAATAAAAGTTGTCGATTGATTCGGGAAATTAATTTTCGATGTTTCGTTTATGAAAAATTAGTATACTCTAGTTACGCTTCAGTTTCATTCAATGAAACTTTTGAGGAATAAATTTGCGGATTCCGCGGAAGTTTTTTAGCGTAAGAATGTATGGAAAAAAGTCTTTAACTTTTTACAACATTGCAAAAACCGATAAATTACAATATTCAACTTACAAAACTCATTAATATTCATTTCGGAAATCAATCGACGGAATTCATGAATGAACTGCATACTTTTGTGGAAACTTACGAATTGAATGAATTAATTTCACGATTGTAGCCCTGAAAATTTGTTAAATAAACCATTCTTTCTTTTATTGACTTTTCTTTTAAAAAGTTCAAGCAAATTCCAATGTCAAACATTTAATTTTTTGATAGAACTAATTTCAATATTTAAACAAAGTCTTAAGTTTATAAGATTTTCAAAATGATTTTTGAAAACAATCGAAGAAACTTTTACAACATCGTTAAAAAAATATTTCATCGTAACTTCCAGTTCTCATCTCATTTTTTATTATGATGAATGAATCAAAACATGAAATCTCACACAAGAAAATATCACAAAATCAAACCAAATTCCTTGGTTTTTCAACGCAATTTCCTTAACGAACATTTTCGAAACGTCTCCAAATTACCCTATTTTATCTCGATAATAAAAAAAATACAATTTTTAACGTCGGCTGTAAAAGCGACATTGCGGCAAAGGGGTATATACACGCGTGTACCCTCCCCCGATCGGCAACCTCTTGGAAAGAATGTCGAAGAATAATTCAAGGAGGAGGACGAAGTGGGCCATATTGCCAGTGGGCTGAGGGCTCGTCCTCCTGGGCCCTCCGGCCCCTAATCGACTTACGTCAATGTCATTTAAAATAAAACATCGGAAGGAGAGGAGGCCACCTAGCGACGAGAGAAAACGAAAGTGTCAGAAAGTTTTACGCGAAATTTTCGGAGGACCGGGAAAGGGTTAACGGTGGGCGGACGTCCCTTTCCAGTCGCTGGTTTAACCCTTCTATTTTTGTTGGGGGTCGAAATTAGGTGTTCTTTTTAGATCTTTTTTTTCGTAAGAGGAAGTTTTCTAAGTGGTATGAAGTTTTCGTTAGAAATCTTTTAAGTGAGTGTTATTGTTATTTAAAAGCGAAATCTATTGTCACAAACTCGTTTTCCAAAGTTTCGTTTTACGAAATTTTATATATCTTATTTTTTTTATTTTATTAAATATTAACCACATTCAAAACTTTTTTTATATGAAACACAAATTTTCTTGAAAGTTTGTCTAGACTTTTATATTTATAATAAATATTTCATGAGCCAATCAGTTCATTCAATCGATTTAATATTATTAAACAATAATTTTGTGATTGTTTCGATTGAAATATTTCAAAATAAAGGGGTAAAAAACTTCCCTATTGACAAATCGACTTGACCGAATTTATTTTGGGAGTTCCAGAGTTAATGAGAGCTCGTCCCTTTCGCGCCCGAATATACACACATTTTCGCGTTATATATGTATTTTCTTAGGAGCGCGTATGTATGTGCGTTTCGGTGGACGGGGGCACTCTGCGAGAGACACTTTATTGACGTCATTTTTGCACAACAAGAAGAACAAAAGGCGGAAGGACTCGGGCGTCAATCACGCAGTGGACGTCGCGCTGAAAATCGCTTTTCGCTTCAAGGTACGCGCACGAAAGTCGCGTCGACGTTCTTCCTCGCAATTAAAATCATCCTCGTTGGTTCAATATACATATAAAAGTTTGTTTGAAATTCGAAATATATGCTATAGAATGAAGGAGATTGTAATGAGATTTTGAGGTTTATATACATAGATGCTGCTTGTTCATTTTGTTCGTTGTAGAAAGCAGTGATAATTTAGATATGTTTTGGGAAAATAAAAGGGTTGAGTGATTTTCATTGAAATAATTATGGTTTTTTTTAAGTAGATTTCATAATATTATAAAGAAAAAATAAGAAAAAATATTTGCATATCATAAGAATTATCGAAATTATCAAAATCGAGATACATTTATTTTTATTTTGACCGAATCTCGGAAATGTTTTATCTTTCAGATAAAATATAGGAAAAATCTCCATTTTTACTTTTATTTAAAATAAATAAAATATCAGTCTCATTTTATTTTAAATCAAACCAACAGATTTTTGACCATCATTAAATTTCCTTACCATGTACTGATCACAAAGTGCATCAAAAATATAAAACGATTCATCAAATCTGCACACAATCATCACCGAACTTTCTTTACACAAATAAAAAATCTCCAAAAAAGTTTATACAATTTTAAAATTCACAAACCTCTAATCTAACAACTCAACCGAACATCCACACAAATTCATCAATCGAAACGAACTTATTAACAAAAAAACGCGCATACAAAGCGGGCGCAATTTGAAATGCTCGGATGGCCCGTTTCAGCCGAAAGGTTTGAATTTCACTCGATACTTTTCACGCGGAATTTCGTCCTCCAAAGGAGGTCACTCGAACCAAAAGCAAGAGCGAGACGGACCCGCAGTTTTTCGACAGCAGGGGAAGGAGGCTGGTATATTTTGCTAATTAATTTGCGAAACCTCGCAGGTTCGCCGTTCGCCGCTCGGGTTTCTTCCCGGCGAGGGACACTCCGTTCAGGGGGTGGGCGGCAGTGTTTTTAGGAGCTTTTCGTGAGGGGCGGCCCGCCCTTAGTACTCAGGGGGTGGTGATAGGGTGGGTTTGGGGGCGCGAGCGGTCGTGCGTTCACATCCGCGCGCGTATGAACAGCCACCCGCGCCTTTCAAATTTTTAGAGGCATTTCTTGGCCTGCATGGTGATTGCGAAATTAATTTTAACCGAAGGAAGGGAACGAGATGGAAGTATCTTCACGCCTACGCTTTTGTGTTTTTATTTTTTGCGTGTTTTGTTGTATGGTCGAGTGGGTGAATGTTGTCGGTGTATCGATTGAGTGCTGTTTTTGGTTGTTTGGGTGTGATGTGCTCTAATTAAAAATTGATGGATGACATTTTCGAAACTTTAGTTTTGAACGTGAAACGTTGACTTTGATTTTTAATTATATTTTTTCGATATTAAATATACTTACTATTACAGGTATTAGTTTAGTTGTTGAGTTAATATTAATAGTCATAGATAATGGTTAAAAAAAATCATATTTTTCAAATATTTACATAGTTTTTGTGTCCGAAATCTGAATAATTTTTTCAATACAGTTAACTGAATTGTAATGTAAGTTTTTCAATTTAAACATAACGATTATGTAAATCTCGCAAGGAAATAAAGTTATTCGAAAAATATAGTTTCAAGAGTTTCACCTTGAAAAGAAAATAATAACTTACATAACTTCAATGTATTTTTTTTTCTTCGCATGCAAAATCAAATAAGAATACATTGCTTATACTTTTTTTCAATATTTCCATTACCATTGAGTGGTGATGAAAAAGCAATTCAGTTATTACCACATATGGCAATAAGAAGAAAATATTTCTCAAAAGACTAACTATTGAAATCAAACAGTCTCCGAATAAACTCATTCAATAACATCACCTATTCATCTACTGATCGCACCACTCATAACATAACATCAACGATGGATTGAGATCGATATACATCATCGAGTACTCATATACATTATAATATGAACCCGATCAATACAAAACGCATCAATAATTCAACGAAAAAAAAAACCTTCAAAAACCCTAATTAAACCCGACGATCACGAACGCTCGCGCCCTTAAAAAAAGCCATCGTTCGGTTTATGATGCACGTTCGGCATTTTTCATTTGCTTACGCATTTGCGAACACGGCCGTTTCCGAAGAGCGCCCATATCCGAGCCGGCCCGCTAACTGCTCATTATCGTAGTGTATTACCACGGGGGGGCGAGCTCGCCATAATGAAAAGTGCCAAAAACGAATATAAAGAAGCGGAAAAAGCCTGCGCGCGAAAAACGAGCGCCCCGAAGTGGGAAAGGGGCGGCGACTCGCCATAACGGAGAGAGGAGTCTTCAAAACACTCCAAGCGTTAAGTCCCAAGAAAGGGTACAGCTCTCTTATATATTATAAGAAAATCGCACGGAAACAGCGCCGAGGGGGGTCGGACGGTGAGGAGCTCGCGGCCACGGGGTGGGTTTAACGTTTCGGCAAAAGGGGTGGGCCTGTGTGTATCCGGGCCGCTTTTTGAGCTCGTTTCGCCATTTAGCACGGGTTTTAACCATTTTTATGTTTTAATAAATGAGACGGTATTAAATTGGGCAGATATGGAGTGAAACAGCCCGCGGCGCCAAATGTAAGCAATCTCTCAATGGATGCCGCTTTCGCGTTGTCTGCGTGGTGGTTCCGTGCGAAGTTTTTTCGGATTATCACGGATGTTAGTAATCTTTGGGTGTCTTGATGTGTTTTAGCGATATGTGATGGTGTTTTGTATTTTGAAGATTTTAGTTTTTGAAACTGTGTCAGTAATATGCTGAATATTGAAACGATGAAAAAATATAATAAAATCTAATAATAATAATAATAATAATAATAATAAAATAAAACATGATTATATTAAATTTATGAAAATATAACAATTAATATAAGACTACTTGTGGAACTTAAAATATTAGCGTATACCCGAAACGCGATACAGACAACAGTTTTTTAAGTCATCGAGCATCTTAGGTAAAGGCGATGTTGTTTTCCATCATTATATCAAAACTCCCAACAACCCAGAAGCTTTCACGACGTAGAAAGAAAGCTACAGAGAATAAAGAGGGAGGCGTGTGGGGCGAAAGGAGTAGGAGGAGTGTTCAAAATTACGAATGATCAATTAGCCATACATTCATTAAGCGGCCGCCGACGCGGCTCCTCCCCATCGACCCCACACCACCTCCGTCCACCACCCACTGTTCACCGTTCGTCTCCGGTTTTAAAATGGCGTTTTCTCCAGGACATTTGTTACCCACGCACCTCCCCGCCCCCCTCATCTCTTCACGACCAACACAACCTCCTCAGTTGCCCACCGAGGGAGGTGTCGGAGTCGGGGGAGTGTTGGCTGGTCGGGATGTCAGCTAACTCCTCGGCTGAGACACACGTCTCCGAGATAAGAACAAGAAAAAAGGGGGCAAAACAAAGATGGGACGCCTCCCCATGACGCTCACCCCAGGAGTTTCCCCCGGTTGCCGTTTAACTGTGTTTTTCGAGACGGCCGATGGGTGGTGGGTGGTGGGCTGGGGGTGGTTTCGATGGGTGTGGGGATGTTCGTCCCTTTCGCACGCCCTGTGTCCGTCCCATTCTATTCTAATTATCGGTTTCAGAGAAATGAGTTAAAATACGTAGCGGAGCATTCGCCTGTACCACGCAGCTTTTTCACATATAGTATAGCGCGCTGAGGCAAAGGAGTGCGGACGTTGAGCGCCATTTTCCTTTTTTTTATCGTCCTGTGAAAATATATTTAAGAAAATAAATTAAAATCTCGATAACGTATTTCGGTCGTTTTAAGTTTTTATATAATTGTCATATTGATGTATAGTAACCTTTCCCGAGAAAAGCGTCCATATCATTACAATTTTTTTTTACAAATTTTCAGAAAATTGTTATTTGTATTTTATTTTCATTAGAATATAAATGATTATAAACAAAAATAATTATTTTAATATTCAAAATGCTCATAACAATTTTTCCAAATTTTGAGTTAATAAGAAATAAACGCAATATAATAATGATGAGAAATAGTCAGATATTTTTAAAACATCATTATATAATAATTACTACAAAAAATTTCAACTCAACCATAATAATTCTTTAATCCATTTTCGAATTATCGCGATAAAAAACCACAGAAAAAAAATCTGTACTTATCGATGAATAGACGAAGTATCGACAGCCACATCAACGCCGCCGAGAAATCCGTTCGAAGAAGAAGAAGTTTCCTTTTTCGAATAATTCCCGCGAATATTCATCCCCCGGCAAAGGGGTAAGAAGAAACAAATAGAGCCGGGGAAGATAAATGAAGGCCGGGGAAGGTGGCGAGCGGTGAAGAGGAAAGCTCGCGAAAAAGTATCGAAAAGGTTTTATATTACGTTTTTCAACGAACAGGTGAAGGGGCGAGGCGGGGGGCGGACAGGGGATAACAGGCAACGTAGGGGAAGCGATGCTGGGATGGTTTGAGAAACAGCGGTGTCTTGTCCCCGCCCGGTATTTATCAGGTATTGGGTGTATTTTTTAGTCTTGTTACATATTCATTATTGCTTCTCCCGCGACGTCGTTTAATTTCAGTCGCAGCTTTGATCTGAACGATTCATTAAGGACCCACCTTCCCACCCACTTTTCATGTATAAGTTTGATACATGTGTGCGTTATCGCTTTTGCGGAGGGTTAATTTTTTTTCTTTTGTATGTTTTCAAACTTTTGTTTTTGGTAAATTTACATTTTCATTTGCTTTAATTTGTATAAATAAATACATTTATAATACAGTACGATTATAAATTTCAGAAATTGTAATTTAATAGTTATAATAAAGTTTTAGGATGAATTGTTTCAAAAAAATATTTATGTTGAAATCATTCAAAGGTACATATTATAAAAATAAACAAATTTATAATATTATTAAAAAAAATATATAAATAATTTTCCTTTTTTTTTATTTCGAAAATGATCTTAAAAATTTTTCGTATTTCATCAATTGGAAATTAAGTACTCTTACCAAAATGAAAAAAATCAAACAGAACCCTTTCAATTTTATCAATCGGCAATAATCAATTGAGCACCATAAAAAATCAAAAAAAAAATTAAACAACACAAAAAAAATAATCAACATAAATAAAAAAAATCATTACAACATCCCGACAACGACCACACACGCACACCAAAAAGAAGCTCCGCTCATTTTCCACGGGGAATAATGGTTGAATGGCATTTTTTCATTAACCTTCTTAGCCGAGTCCCCTCGCTTAACGAAGAACGGGGCCCCGTTCCAATTCCGCGGGCATACACACGCGGTGTCCCTTCACCCCTAAAGTGCTCCGCCGCCCACCCCGCCGCCCACCCGCGGCACATTCGTTCGCATCTTTTCGCGGGCGGCGCGGGGTATTTAAAAAAACCCCGACGCCTCCACCCCGAGCGGAGCGCGCGCAGAGTTTACTTTGTATTACTTCCCCTTCACTAAACCTCGTGGCGTCGATCTTTTGTTTCTTAATTGCGAGGAGGTCTGAGGGGGTGGGGTGGGTGGGGGGGAGGGCGCCGAATTCCCGCCCTCCACCTTCTTCAGACGACTCCCGAAAAACGGGCGGTCGGCTATCGAAAGAAGAAGACGAAGAAGCAGAAGAAGACGAAGAAGGGTAAGGAACCGTCGATGCTCAAAACACGCAAATGAGTCCGTCAAGTTCGGCGGTTTCAGCGGTGACGACGCCGAATGGGAAAGTTTCGCGCGCGCAAGCGTTTTTCAAGTTTTCTTTGGTAATCTTCAATTTGTTGATTGGTATATATTTAAATTTTTAACATTTTGTTATCGTTATTGTATTTATATTCGTTCAAAATAATTCGGATTGAATGTGACGATATCTTTTCATTCATCATATAAAAAAAATTTTGAAACCAAAAAAATTTTCAATCTGCATAAAAATAATATAAGAAATCAATAATCTAATAATTAAATAAATTTCAAACTCAAATGACTCAAAATAACATATCGAATTGTATAAAAAATATAAATGATCGAATTCGTTGATCAAAGCAAAGGGGTGACGCTCGTCGAATAGTTTGATATTATCTGGTCCGCATCACTTTCCACCCCGAAAAAGAGGTCTAAAACGGCCCCTTGGCCGCGCACCACCCACACCCGATCCACCCCTTTTTTCGCTTTCCCACCCCTGCATCGGCCCGAACCTCTCGTTCGATGGGCAGGAGGTGTGGGGCGGCGGGTCGGGTGGCTAAAATAACCCCACTGTCTTTGGCCTGCCCGTGAAAAAGGGGGTAAAAATAACCCTCCTTCTTCATCTAAAGGGTGTGCGCGGATTAATCATCACCCCCGCCGTCTCTCCTCAACAACCTCCGTCTCAAGCCCCCCGCTTCGTCTCACCTCCCCTCGTCCTGCCTCTGAAATTCTGCCCCTCCCCCGTTTCTTTAAGCCCCCCCTTCCCTCTCTACGCTCCACCGACGTATTAACGATATTGGACTTAAAGAATATTTCAGAAGATTTCGAATTGAGATTTTTTCAGCGAAGATTAATAATAACGCGCCGGGGAAATGGGCACCTAAGGCTTTCGACTGGTGTGTAATTATAATAAACGAGCTTATAAAGATATCCTTTCGTTTTATGCTTTTTTTTGTGCGAATTTGCATATGAATTCAGACCGATGAAAAGTTTAATACAACGTATCGAAACTTAAAAATTCAATAAATATGACCGCGTTTTATTTTAATATATTTCTTTTGTAAAAAAATTAGATAAACACTCGGCAATACAACTGAAACGAACCTAATCAAACTTTACCGAAACTCCCCTCGCAAAGTTGATATGAGCAAATTGAATTAAACCATTTTTTCAACAAACAAACAAAAAAGCATAACAGAACACACACGCCTACCAAAACACATGGCACAGCCGAAAATGCCACACAATAACACTTCATCCAGCAATATGACCGCGAAATGTGCTGCCGTAACATAACGCAAGCGGCAAAGGGCTTTGCCGCGCTCCAGCTTTCGCACACACCGCGAAAGCCTCCGAAGGCTTTTCCGGTCGGAATCGAACCGTATCATACGAAGTTTAAAAGTGTATCGACTTCAAAGCAACTGGAAGTTGGGAAGCCGCATTCGGGAGCCGCAAGCTTCTACAAAACTTCGCTGGTTTGCGGTCGACGGTCAAACGGTGGCCGAACTCGCAAAGGAAGATGGTAAAAAATGTATATGGCGTGTGTTATGTATTTCGGATTGGCGTTTGTTGTGCGTAACGTGTGTTGTTTTTGGCTTTGTGACGTCTGGTAATTTCTTATTCCTTTCGAGTTCGCACACCAAATGTTCCCGCGATATTTGCCGCTTTTATACGCAACAAACCACATGTATGAAACTGCCAAATTTCAAGTCAGTGGCGTGTTTACGGATCAACTTTAAATAAAATTTTTATAAAATCTAAAACTCATATTTTTATTAATTTGAAGAGTAATATAGAAACATTTTGTTTTATAAGACAGAAGATCATACGTAATTTTTCAAATGTTGAGTAATAAATTTCTTAACATTTATTCATGTATGTTAATTTATAACTGAAATCACTAATAAGTTTTAAATAGATAGATTTAATAAATCTGAAGTAAAACTTAAAAATGAAATGTAACTGTGTACTACCATCCGTTATATTAGTGTTAATGCGAAACAACGATGATAGCACTTATCACTAACCGCCACTGAAAATCATGGTATTCTTGAACAGCGCGCCATAATACGCGTTTGTTTTATGTTTCGGGGTCACCCTCGCGTAACAACACTTCTTACCGAGCCTGTATATATAAGGGTTGGTGGCGGGCACACGTCTCGCCGTTATTTAATTTTATTACAGTTTAGCTCACGCATGTGTGAGAGAGCGCACACCTTATTGCTTAATATGCAAAACACACCCGCACAACATTTACACCGGGATTATACGAAATTATTTCGAGATATACAACCTGCATAACACAATTCGTCGGATTAATTTGATTTATGGCGAAACATTGTTGCCGTACGCAACGATACGTACATAATACGCGTATTGTGGTTGTAATATGTTTGCGGGAAAATTATATGATTTGAATTGCCAACACGTATCAAAAGTCTAAAATTTTTTGTGTTTTATGTAATAGTTGAATTTGTGGCTAAAGTTCAGCTAATCTGAACTTGAGTGGGATACACGATTGCTTATCAATTAATCAAATTCTTAAAAAAGTTTTTTTTGTATTGCGTGATTAAATGACTTCAGGTTTTATTGGAAAATCCTTACCTTTCAGTCAATGTTATATATGCTTCATGAAATAAATTTGATATACGTGATTTCAAATTATAGCATATTTTGATATTTGATTCATTGAAACAAATCTGTGATGATCCAAAATACATTAAGAGTAAAATGTTAATTTTTTCGTTCAAAAGCATAAAATTAAAAATAGAAACAAGATAATGTGGACAGAAATACGTATAATTCTAGATTAATGACAAAAATTCACATTTGAAACGTACACTTCATCCACCCGGAAAAGTATACGTATAAGAGCATTTAAAATTCAACGCGTAATATTCTTCGCCCTAAGAAACATTAATTTCGCTGCACGCTCACGTATCCGTGTGTATGTATTAAAAAAATCCATAAAGATTAGTCATACATGCACACAGAGGCACTCGCTCATACAAAATCTATGTACAGAGTATATTTATGCATGCTGAAGCATGAGGATAGCTGCGCACACACGCGCTCATTATGTTTACACACACTCGAAGATTTCCCCTAACTTCTTTTTTTCATTAAGCTCCATAGGAAAACTCGTCTTGGAAGTACAGTACGTTGCCCACCGTTTTAAATTCGTTTTTTTTCTTAATATGCGAGACACGTTGATTATTAGAAATATAAAATACTAAAGAAAATTTCATATAAAATATTGTATTTGTTTGGTCGAAGTTTTGATTATATTTTTATTCGAGATGGATGTTTATTGAAGTTTCAAGCAAATAATATTATATAAATTATTAAATTGATTGGTTATAGCTGTATATTACATTAATTTATTTTTTAATAATATATTTCATATAAAGGAGCCTAGAATTATATTGCAATTTTCGCATTCGTGAAGATGTGTCCGCTATCTTGGCAAGCTTTTAAGAAAGGACGTGAATATAATAAAAAAATTTAATAACTGTACTGAAATTCCTTAGCAGCGAGTAAAAGTGCATAGGGGACGTGAGCTTAATTCAATTGCTTACGTGTGCGTTAATAAAAAATAGAATTATAAATATGTATGCATATCTAATTACAATATTAGACAAGAATACACGTGAACATCACATATCTTCGACCGAAAAAAAAATGCGTTGAAAAGGTTTATTGTGGCAGTGCTAAGGAGAATCCACCGTGAGTGGTTCGCAGACGATTTTTTGCTCATTATTTTTAAATGAGAAGAAAATTTTGAACACACGCCATGAGCTGCGACCTCCTCCTCATCCGACCATAGTATCTCCCATCGCCACCCACTCACCCACAGTTGGACCGCCTAATGAAAATTTACTCCCCCTCTTCCTTGCCAGAAATATTTTTATTCATTAATAAAAAAAACTTCTCCACATGCCTCCCCGCCATGTCGTAAATTAAAATTATTGCACTGCGTCATATCTTCCTCGCAGACTTACATGTATGAAGATGGGGGTGTCTTAAAAATCCTCGGTCCCCGCGAGAGCTACCCTGAACCAGTCAGGGGTTATTTCATAAACTGGATTTACGATTTTTTTCAATTTAATCCCCGCTTAATTAGAATTATTAATTATATTTTTGTTTATGCAATAATTATTATGTAATATTTTCAAATGCGCATCTATAGAATAATAAAAAGTTCAAAATGTAAATATATTTTATTATTATTATAATTTCCTTATTGAATGAAAATATTTTTTCGATTTATTACTAACAATAAGATTAGTATAAATTCAAAAAAATCTATTTTGACAAACAAATCATTAAATTTAGCATTTATTCAGTATTTTTACCGTCTATCGCTATTACGGGGTTGGAACAAATGTGCAATATCCGATTTTTCCGAACTGGAATTATTTATTCATATTTCTATTTTTGTCATAACAATGGACATTTTTTATCTTATATATAGTGAAGAAAAGCGATTGTGTGGGTTGACGAGGCCTGTCATCCGCACGTTGTGTTGCGTGTGTGTGGCACGTGTTCGTGTGCCGCGGTCCGTGTGTGTATTACCAAAAAAGCGCCCTTTCTTTCTCAAGTCACTCAGCCGTCTCGCGCCACCCCTGCCTTAATGGCTAAAGCTACATCCACACTCATTACGAGATTATAATATGATTATTATGATTAATTAATCAGTTGTATAGAGGAAAAGTTGATTGAAATTGTAATAAATCGGATATACAATGAAAATAATGAATGATAGGTATGTGAAGATTTAAAATTATATTATAAAGAATAAATTGATGAATTAATGAAAAAAAAGTAGATAGATTATATTTTTTAATTGATAGAGATTGAAATTATTTGATTTAGAATTGAATAGTGAATGATTGTATAGAAAAATTATAGTTATAAAAATTATTAATAAAAAAAAATTGAAAAAATGTGAACACAGCTTTAGCTAAACCCATAAGGAGAGGACATTCAGCACACAAGACAGGCCTCTCGCCGTACGCAGATGAGCGGGATGAGGAGGCGGCTAAGAGAAGACAGAGAGGCCCCGGGAGGAAGAGGAGACCGTCGGGGCGGTGGGCAAGGGGTGGTAATCAACGCACGAAATCTTTTCAACCCTTAAAAGTTTAGAGTCGGGGCCCGCCCACACCCGAAAAACCCGAACCGCCCACCGGCCGCCCGGGACCCCGGTAGTGGCGCGGGCGTGTGCTGCGCTAACGGCTCTTATCTGCAAAACTGCCTCCGGAAAAACAAATTAAAATGAAAATTCTGACGGTTCGCGGATCGAACCGGCGGTAAGCCGGGCGGATCGGCTGCCGGGTGGGCGGCGGGTGGGCGGGTGGCCGATGACAGGTGCGCGCGAGGAAAACGCGCGAAACTTTTGTCGCGCGAACGGTGGCTCTCGTTGGGTGAGTAACTTTTATTTGCGAATCGAAACGCGCCAATAACGCGGCTCGCTTTTCTCCTGGAACGACCTCAGATAAAAGAAAATGCTCGCGAGTTTGGCTCACGTTCTTGCTGTTGAGGGTAGACTCGTTTTTATATAGGTTTTCAGTGTAGGGGTGTAGAGGTGAGTGAGCGTTTGTATCTGTATTCTAAAAATCTACGTGTTCATTGTAAATCAAATTAATATTGTAGTCTGTCTTGAAATAGAGATGTGTTCAAATTTATATGAATCGATTTTATTAAATTGAAATTTATGGTAATGTATACGTTCGCTTTTCACTTTTCACGCTTAACACTTAATAGTGTTCTGAATAAAAATTTTATTTATTTCGATACAAAACATTGCAGTCGTTTGTAAAATTTTTATTTGGCGCTTTAAGTTTTATGATAATTTTCCAAGTGCCAGTAGATTCGCTTTAGTTTTTTTCGTTGTCTTTTCGTCGGCGGATGCATTTATTGCCCTCCGGTGTATCCGAGCGTGCAAGATTAATGAAAATCTTATACGTATAGAATGCACACAAATGTCCCCTTTGAGTATCAAATTATCTTAATATTCATTCCACTCATTAAATCCAGAATACTTTATTACACAAAATAAATCAATCGATAGTGAAGAAAAACAAAACAATTTTCCCCGAAAAATAAAACGCGCAAAGCGGTCGTACAGAAGCGGAAAACTCCGCAGAGCAGCGTCGGACAAGAGCAGGCGATATAAGACCGTCGAAAGCGCACAAAATAAAATAATAAAAAGGAGCGTTTAAAAATAATGCTCGCAACCACCCTACCCTCCCACCCACCCCTGGACCAACCCCGTATTAAATTTATTGCACACATAATAACGCGAGCGTCAACCGGGTCGGGCACACTCCAATCGCATCCACACAAACATTCCACGTGAACGTTTGCGATCGGAATGTGAACGGATTAGACGTTCGGCCCCCCGCGCGTGATTACGTATGCAAAAGAAGACGCGCTCCTTTTTTTAACTTCATACATATTCGGTATAATCACCCTCCCCTCGGTGGGGGCGGGAGGCCGTGGGCTGATCCGCCCCTCCCAGATGTGGTGGTTCTTTCTTTGTGTCTTCCGCGTTTGATATGTGTACGGGAGGATCGCTCCGAGGTCCACGCTTAAAATGTCGCTAATGCGGATTTGATTCGGGTTTATACTGACTTTTTTGTATAAATTGTTACATTTTTTTAACATCTAATAAACGAAAATATAATTTTTATAACATCAAAAACTTAAACATTTTTTATCATATAATACGAAAATATTCAATTATCAAACCAGTAAGATCGGTTATTTATCGATTGACCACATCATTGCATTGATTAAGATACTGTGACTAAATCACATAGATATCTTAACATATTCAAATGAATTCATTGAAACTAGAACACTAAATACAATATTTATCGATGATATAACTTGATGGCACTCGTTTATGGATATATGAATTTCCGCGTCGAATCAATACTCAATTTTCATCGTCGTCCTAAAAAAAAGAATAATGATACCGAATATGTGGAGGTTGTCGTTTCTCGTCGCACACACCACCACCACCATCATCCAGAAACCTCTCGAGAAAATTCATTAACCCCTCCCCCTCGACGGGCCGACGACGACGCAGCTTCCTTGCGTAAGTAAAATAAGAAGTTCTTTTCTCTGCTCGCGATGGATCATAGATTTTTATGCGTGTTTGTTACCGAGACGAGGGGGTGGCGGATTAAATCCTATTTGTATGCCCCACCTGAAGCAAACATCCCCACACTGCTTCGGATCGTGACGCAAACACACGCGATTTTCAATGACTTTTATATCGTTGTGTATAAAAAAAATGGCGCTTAAGTATAGGCTATAAATAACGATCGCTCCTACGCGTTGAAAAATTTGCACTAAGGTCCTGTTGTATAAGAGCAGGTGTCAAAAGGATAACGTTTCTATTTCGATGTCGCTCTCGATAAGCCGCATTTCTGCCCACTTATTATCCGCAACAGTGTTGTGTCAAGTGCATTGCATGGTCTTAGTACAGTTTGAAACATTTATTCGATGGATAATGTACATATGGTATTTATTTTATGTCCAATATATAGTTATTTCCAAGATTTTATTAGTATTTGAAGACTCTATTTCAAATATCGCGTTGTACATTGTAGCGATTTCAATAAAACACATTCCACGATTTGAATTTATTGTTTTAGTTATGAATTCTATTATCTTGTACAAGACAATTTTTATTCCCCATCTAGAAACTTTTCAAACTGAAATAGTTTTTTTACATTACAAAAAATATACCAAACAATAACAAACATATGCCAAAAACTTGACACGCAACCATATAAAATTCTCGTCCATGAAATGCAGAAATTTCGCCGAACACGCAATTTATATACGCCGAAAAAATACGTACACGTCGAGTGTATAATTTCAATTTATTTTCGGGATATTTAATTCATATTCAAAATAACATGGGAGCGAGACGTAAATGGATCTCACAGGCAGCCATCACATCAGGCAAATTTTAATTTGAGGCCGGCCTGACGTCAACATTTCCATACGCCCCCTATGTAGATATTTCCCCTGGACCCATCCTCCAAGAAATCACCCACTGGTCTTTCTCGTTCCTCGAAGACCATCCTCCACATATATTAGCGAATATACAAAATTCGTTGCTTAATAAGTGTAATAGTATGCACGTCACGTTCGAACTCGTGTAATTTGTGCATTGTTGGAGCGATTGCTCTCAGTCGACACCTTGCCGGGGCGTTCGATTTAAAAGTCGCTTATATATGTAAATATCCTATGAATTATCGTCTATGATGTTCGTATATGTGTAGATAGTTGTATTAGCTCGGGCATTGTGAAAACAATAAATTTAATGTAATAGCTTTTGAACTACTTTCGATTCCTTTGTAACGGCGGTACGTTGTTATTTACTGATCGCATATTGCGAACGACAATAGTGTTGTGTATCGAAATATAATATAAAACCTCGGCAATGTGTTGTCCTTTCACGAACGGTTTGCTTTCATGATCGTATGTTCACGTTTATTGCTCTTTTCTACATATGGAATCTATTTTATTACATTTAATTTTCATACCGCATGAAATTAAAATATACATATATACATTTCCTCGGAGAATCAGAGCGGTATTCGGATGAATGTGTTGTGTGAGTGTCCCCTCATATACAATATGTAAAATAGAAAGAATGAAGACGAGAGGAACGACGGAAGAAACCCTGATAGAATGGGACGCCGCTCTAATTAGCGACATTCGTGCGAAAGGGACGACAAAACGCTAATTAAGAATCCAGAAAAGAAAGGGAACAATACGAAAAGGAAACGGGAGCCAGCGCTCGATCAGTGGCGCACTTTGAATTTAACAGTTTCCGTTCTGCAATTCAATTTTCAATATTTTGATATCGAGGTTGATTGTTTCGGACTCAAACGTTGCGGAGAATCGTTGAAGATTGCTAGAGACTCGTTTGGTCGAGTCAAATATACCGGTTTTCATCGATTATCGAAGTCAAACGACATATGACTAGTCATTAGATTAACCGTGTTCTATTGTCCTGAAATTTTTTATCAAAATATTATTTTAATATACTTCAGAAATTGATTTTAATTTATTAACACAAAGTGGATACGTCGAATATCTAGTTATATCGGAAAAGCTTTGTTTTTCATTTCGTAAGCTGTGTATAATATCAATGTAACTTTAATACAAATTATATGCATGTACGCAATCGCAACATATCTGCAGGGTAATTTAGTTAAGCGAAATCCAATTTGAAAAGCAAATACACACAATAACAATTTGTAACAGATCGTGGACCCACTTTTCATCACAAACGCATAAACTTTGCATACTTTCGCTACGCGGTAGCTACGCCCCTGGGCACTCGCGTTGAATGCATGCGCCAAAATCTTTATTTACTCATTTCTTTTTCCCTCGCAAATAAAATACAGAAGCTGCTACAATCGTTAAGAGGTTTCAACACACGCATATAGTGTTTCGAAATTTCGGAACGGATCGTTGACTTTCGAAGCGCCAACATTGTTGCAGATCTCTTGTAAAACGAAAAAGGATTCACGAATTCATCTCGAATGGTAATTATCAACATTTTCAAAACTTAACAATACACCGTTCACATTTCCTGATCTCGATTCAAACACTTGCAACCGATATCGCATTCCGCACGGGAACGCCTTACGTTTCGCACATTATGTCCGAGGTATGGTATGACGGCCCACGCGAACGTCACAAATAAAGAGACAATCCAAAGATAAAATTGCTCGTTTTTATCATAGGTCAACTCAGCGCAGAAATTTTCAAACCGTATTCTGCGCGGAATGCGTGCGTTGTTCGCCAAGCTTGATTTACGGCCGGTGCATGTGAAAAGTGCAATAGTAACCTTCAAATGTGTGAGTGTTAATAAAATTTGTATCAAATCGTTTCGGGATCTAATAAATTTTAAATATTATATTTGAATGCACACCTACATTCAGCACACATCCGAAGCTAGCGAGACTTGTTTACGCCGAATAATTATCATAAATTCCGAAATCGCGTTGCAACAATCGCGGTTGCGCAATCGTTATGTGTGAAAGCTGACAAAAGCGCATTCGAGCGGTTAACACTTAACATTTAGGGTTAATGCAACAGAACGCACGTAACACACGATACTTTTACCTAAACGAGAAGGCTTCGATAATTCGAAAAGCCTCGGATAGTCCGAGTTCAGTGCGCCTATAAAACTGAAACAAGTGAGTGGCGAACGAGCGCGGTTGTAAATTTTCCGCATGCAAATGCAATCTTCCGAGTAGACCAGATGCATGCACTCCTATCAATCACATGCAAATAAAGCAAACAAGTTAATTAATATTCTGATTTATTGTGTCGCATGCGTGTGTGCGTATGTGCGTTTGTGATACGTAATCGCCTTTCGTAACGAAGAATTATGAAAATTGTCGTGCCGTTTTCAATTTGCGGCCGATGTGTTATTGTTATCTGGGTGTTGGATTATGTTTTATGTTGTACGAACCATGATGTATTGCGGCTGGAAAATTCTGATTTGATAATTTGAATAAAATATAAATATATGTTGTTTATTTACTAGTAAATGTCCATGTTAAATTTAAGATCAAATTTAAAATATGCATCAATAAATCTAATATGATATAATCTAATGATAACATAAGTCACACATATTTTCAATTATAGGTAGTTCTCGACTTACGGCCTAAAATTACAATATAAATATTTTCCAAAAATTACTAAATCATGAGCGTGCATCATCTACGCCCAATGTATGCATTTTGGAAAAAAAATTGAACGTATTCGAATCATATTATAAATGGAAATTTTGACATCAATAAAATTGATTTTTTTTGTGTATAGATTCGACTTAAAACCGAAATTCTAGAACGTATCTCTATCGCAAGTCTCGGAACGCCTACATATCTAAATTACATTTATTTTACTTAATTTATCAAACCACTCAATCACAATACATATTCCATCCAAAAAACATCCACAAGACACATCACCGTTCCGCAAAACCCCACACTTTCCGATACACTCGGATCGCACCGCCTATCCACGCCGCCGATATTTCATGGTGTGTCCCCATACGAGAGTACCGGCGATAATGGAATATAAATTATCCCACTCGTGCCGGTGCAGTCGGCGACCTCCATTTGCGCATATCTGCCGGTGGTGCTGCACTGCCAGCAGACCAAAAGCACCGGCTTTGCATACGTGCGTTGGGCCCGTGCACTTCTATGCACTTTTGTTGTCAACGGGTAACGGGCGCTCTTCGTCATACCTGGTTTGCGTGTGTGCTTTTATGTATGCTGGACTGTTTTAAATGGTAACGGGTTGTGTATGTCATTATTGCTTTAGGGTTACCATGTTTTGTGTGTGTGTGTGGATGGGAGGTTTAGTGTGTGTAATAATCGATGATTTTCTTCGGAATGTTATATGAATCGTTTTTCATCAGTTTTGTATTGTGTTAAATTAATTAACAATTTATTTTGCAACGAAATTCTACGTTTATCGTGTTTGAATATGTAATTGAAGTTTATTTTTGGATTTTATATAAGTTATTGTACGAGAATATTTATTTTGTTATGCAGTACTTTTCCAACTCTCTAATTATTTTATTGGATTTCATATTGTCTTTATTTGTTTGTTTCGACTTGTGGTTGAAGTCAATTTAATTTACATAATTGATATTATATCCATTTGAATCAGGTTTAATCACAATTACTATCAACAATTATTGTTTGTTTTATCAATATTGTGGCGATAATTTATTCACTTCTCTCGATAATGACAATGACCCATGTTGTACACATTGTTTTTCAAAAGTTCTTATACATTATTAGCATTCTCATCTGACAAATTGGGGTTAAGGTTTATTACGACTTTTTTTATGTAAACTAATGACTAAAACCAGAATCCATAAAAATGACACAATTATTTCGCACGCTCGAACTGCTCTGCATATTTAAAAAAAATCATTTATATTTATAAAAGTCAGAATGTCCATTTAAAAGTAACTCAAGATTTTCAACCATTTTCCCAGCATAAATCCTCAGACGGCTCATCGTCACCCTAACATGTGGCAAAAGCACACATTGTACACGTATATGTAACGTTATAAAATTAATAGGCAGAGATTTTATTGAGCTCGCTGGTTTCCGGATGCAGCATATCTCTAATGAAGATCGCCCGGCTGTTGGCGGATAAACACCGGTACGCAGATGATGTACGACGACAACGAGGATACTATGTTCTGTATATGAACACGTGCATGTTTCACATTACGTATAATGCAAACATAAATGCATATCATACGTGTTGCGAATCTGAAATTTTCGAATATGATATTTTGATATTATCGTCATATACAGATTATGTAAATTCATCTGAAAGATAAAGCTTTTACAGTTTTTTCTGATTTGGATCTTTAGTTTGTTTTTTTTTTCATATTTTAATGATCTGAGAAATCTTATCAATTTGACAAATTTATGTTATATAATCGTTTTTATTATTGAATAATTCTGCAATGTTAAATCGATGCGTTTAGGCGTATCGAATATGCAAAGCCCTTCGCGTCTTCGCTCTGACACGCCATTGTATATTACGTGTGATTAATTCAATTTGTGATTGTTCATTGTGTACATTTTTATGAATATGGCCACATTAATACTTGTATGAATATTTAACACGTTCATTGTCACGTAAGATTTTCTAATGGGTGTGAAAATTTATGAACATTTAAAAATTACATATTGTTTCGGCTTCCCATATTAAATACGTAAAAAAACTTCGCATGATTTATGTCTAAATTTACATAACGTTTTCATATGGAGTCGTTAATTTTATTGTGTTCATATATATTTGAGCTTAAAAAGCCTTTATTCATAAAAATATTATATTCTCGAAAGTGTGCAAACGGATATGATCATAAAACATTCAACGGTTCCATATAATAGTAAATTATCAAAGATCGATTTTAAGATATCGGGTAAAACTTAATTGAAAGAGGTAAATTAGCCGTTAACAATTTATTCTAATGACGTTATAAATTTCACCGACGCATTTTCCTCGTGTCCTCAAATTTCGATAGTTTCCGTTTATGCAAAACGGTCAATAAACAATCCAATATTGTGAATATTCACAACTTAATTTTTTTTCAACTATTAAACTATACTGCAATCTTAATCCAGGTAGTATTCATTATGCAAACGAACTGAAACGAATAATCGTTTATTTTACCGTTGGGATTATTCAAATTTAATGAACACGCTTTCGATATATAAATAAATAAATGGGTTAACTCGGATTTGACTGCATTTATTGCATGTTAAATGTAATTCAGCGAAATGCAATCACGCCACGTACGGGGTAGCATTGATTCGTCTATAAAATTGTGCAATGTGACAGTAATAATTTCCATAGAAGGCGGCATTATGCATTTTTTTTAATGCATAATGAACGCGAATTCTGTATGTATGTAATAAAGCCGTTATGCTGTACCGCTTTACGAATAAACGCAGAAATCGATATTTAAATTGACGTTAAAATCGTACAGTTATGTCACATTCACATCAGAGATACTCAACTGCGCCTTATCACGATTTACCTGATATATTCTATTAACATATCAATGAGATCAAGCTATATTAGTTTCAACGCTTAATTGATTATACCATTTCATACATTCCGATTCGTATAATATTTTCATCAAAACTCTAATATAGCAACAGAAAATTATTCAATGAACCAACTTCAAATTCATAACTTATCGATTAAAAAAAAATGAAAATTCACTCTACATATCTTTTCGATTTCATATATTAAACCTTCCATCAATTTTCTTTAATTTAATATCTTCAAATCCTCACACATTCATACTTTACCATCAAATGAACCTTACTGAATGAATACCTTCTTACTTCTTTGCTTTACCATCTTCAGCGCACAAGTACTCTTCTTCATCCGAGCACCCCCAATGCACCACAGCCTCAACATCGCTCCCAGCCTCCTCACCAACAACACCAGCATCAACACCGCCGACAATCAACGAAACACCTGTTGAGAAGCCGTCACCGTTGCGCAACGGACACACAATAATGGCGGTGGCCGTCGAGCGGAACAAACCCAATCGCAAAAATCATTCCGGCCGAGATATGTGGGCCAGGGCGGCGCGTGACTCGACCCGAGACATTATTTATTTATATTTTATATATATTTATCTCACTGTACGTTTTGTCCGGCATTTTTGCGTGCGGGAAACACACCGGCCGTACGACAATGTCCCTTTGTCGTTGGGCGTGTTGTTGGCTATTGCGCATTTCGTTTCGGGACGCGTGCCTTGTTCGTTTTCGTTTGTTTTGTTGGGCGAGTTGTGATTTATCAATATTGTTCCGAGTCTGAGGCTTGAATTTTAATGGATATAACTTTATTTTGTTGATCTGTTAAGAGTTGGTTATTGATGTTGATAACGATTCATCAGGAAATCGTGATCTGTTGATTATCTAGTTAAATGTATGTTTTTCGAAAGATTATGCAATTCTAATGTTGTGTCTTATTTTTAAAATGTATAAGGAAAATAAATAAAAAATGGAAATTTAGTACTTCTAAGAAAACTACATGGATTCTTTACCTGTATACGTGATCTCATTAGAGTCTATGCGAGAGTGGTATTTAAAAATCCATTAATCCACATAACAATAACATAATTAAAATAATTATAATAACAACTCATTTAACGCATATGTGACTCACATTTACATATTGAACATTTGTACAGTCACGAAGCGTAAAATGTTCGATAAACAAAATACGAAAACCCATCATCACATTTTACGTAACGACGCTGATATTTTATTAATTATTTCGAATCGTTTCGAGTTTTTTGGCCATAAATTTCAATTAGGCTCGTAATTAATAAACGTTATTTATGACGTATTCGGTAGCGAACGACGATCGGTCTATTTTAAAATTAATTAATTTACGATTTGTGTGTTGCGATTTGCGTGACGACACGACACTGCGAACAATGCGTAACCAAGAACGGGTCAAAATCGCAACTCATTAGTGCCTTACACCGACTCTGTATATACATAAGGTATTTCGCGGATTTAATTCCGACACGCGATTATGAGATACCTATAATGATGATTATTAATAACAAATGATACAAGGATTCGTCGTGTCTATGCAAAATATTTCAATTACTTGTTTATGTGACGTTATGTCCTACTAAAAAATATGTCACGATTTAAATATTATTCAATTACGAAATTGAGGTATATATTCATATACTTAATGAGTTAATAGTATCTCTTGATATAACTGAAATTTTTTTACAAATTCAAAAGAAATGAATTGTATAATAGTTCCAATGAAAATTTTCAAATGAAGAACATAATCTCATCAACGCACAGAATAGAATCAGCAGACAAGCGCACTAAATCATTGCTTTATTCTGAAAACGAAAAATTTATGGAAATTGCTTAATCTCGGCGGTTATTATGTGTGTTGATAAATCACCGATTCGCGATCATTTTCGCGCGAAACTATTAATTAGGGGTTTTAGATTGCAGCGCGTCGGAGTCGCCGCGCCGCTCAGGTCGTTTCCAGACCACATTCTTGCACTTATGGAAATTAATTGCGCACCATTGCATATCTGCGGACGCGAATTAAAAAATGAACGTATATATGTGTATCGTGACTGCAATTGAATTTTGCCGCCGCTGCTGTGTCGATGGTCGTTAAACGCATTCCGAGAAAGCGAGAGCCTGCGATTCAAACCCGAATTCTGCGCGATGATGATTCTGTTGATACTAATTAAGTATCTCGATCGTTACGGAAATTGTTTGTTATATTATTGATGTGTAATGTAATGATTGCTATAAGTTCTTGGACTTTGTTATGTAGAGCTATGGAATATCCGATTCCGGTTCGATGCAAGAGACGATTATGGATCATTAGAAGAAATCAATTCAATTTTATTATGCATGCATTTAATTGTATACGATTATATTATATATCCGATTGATTTTTTTTCTTCATTATCACTCGAATAAAGATGGGTCAACAATTCCCATCGACTCGTCATGCCGATCTTCAAACACATCACCTCCGAAGAATCAATAAGATAAACACTGATCGACAATTGATTCGAAATCGCTTTTACGACCGGAACTGTCCGATAGAGCTTAAAAGCTCCGGTCTGTTCGGGCGTGGCGAAAAGCGTCCCTCTTATGAATGAGCTGATAACAATCCCACATGAGGCCATGATTCCATTATACTTAAGCAGATAACCGATCTCTCGGCTCACTTAAGCGCATTATATTTATTATATTATATTAAATTGCATACACACATTCACATCCTGAGAGCAATTGGTATCACCGCGGCCGCGACCACTTTCGACGAGCTGTGAGATATTTATCTTTGCATCGCGCACACTTCGTTTTACAGTTGGTTATCTCAAGTTTTGTTTAGTTGGAGACTTGAAGTTTATTTTTCGTAAAAATTTGATTATGGTTTCATGGAAAATTCCTGTTATTTTCCTTGAAAAGCAAATGGATTCTTAAACAATTTCATGTTAAATAATTTCAAACCAACGGTAGATTTAGATATCACTTAAATTTATTAAACAATTCAAACTCATTAAATAATAATAATGATAGACTGAAAAATTAAAGTACAGTTGGAAGTAGACGTAACCAAAAAGTACATGCAAATACATATGTATGTTTACAGAACTAACTATACTTTACAGCTTTATAATAATAACACGAGATAATATGAATTTATGCGGTGCACAATACGTAATCGTCGAGACTAGGAAGTGCAAAAGGCTTCCTACCGGTAGCCAGAGGACTCTCATGAGGTTCTACAGTGTAGGATTTGCAAGACGGTTATCTTAAGCAAATTGCTACCATCGAACAATAATGCGTAAGTGTGACTTTGGTTTTTGCCCTTTTGCAATCGATGTTTGTTCGCGAACTGGTAGATCTGCCCGCTACGATAATCTCTCGACGTTGTGCTGTAATTTTATTATGATGGTATTTTATGCATTTTCGAAATTAGCTTATCACACATTAAAGATAACGGTTGTGCCATAATGTAAAAATTATTTATTTAGAACGTTCGATTTTTTTTTATTTTAAAGTCGATTTAATTTATTGGATTGTAAGATATACGATTCTGATTATCAAGATTACATTAGTGACATTCGAAATCATTCTCGTATATATTATTATGAGATAGTGTTGCAATATTGCAAACAGACAGTTCAACTAAATACCATATATAATTTCATTAGATCGAATCGACATTTTTACGCATTCTTCCATATAATATAATCCGAACGAAATTACATAATAATTTCACATTTCCATTCCAACATAATCCAATGACCATTCATCAAACTTCCAACATGCAAATTCCGTCTAACGACCCGCAAAACAAACCACTCCCATCGCGCGGCGCGCACGACGCTTTTACCTCACCATATACGAAAAATCAAAATTGAAAACGTAAACGATTTACGTGGCCGTATATCATATCATACCGCTTTTAACGTCTCAATTTTCAGAAACGTATATAACCCGACGTCGAAGCGAGAACTGTCTCTTTTCCGTGCTCGCATTATATTATATGCGGGGCGTACGCAATATGAATAAAATGCAAATTAAGATTACACACCGCGATACGGCCGGCCCGAGTGCGCCGTACACTTACATTTTCTATACGTATTTATCCGTGTTCGGATAGCACATACACACGGGCGTATATAATACAATAATATAATATCGCATAATGCGAGTTGGCAACTTGTTCCGCGGTCCGATGGTGGCAGATAACTGGACGATATTAGCGCACGCGGTCCGTTCGCTACCACTGGCCTCGCCTATATAAATAATAGTGATAACCCTCAAACTGCGAAACGGTTTCATTGTCTTTTAATATGGTGCTGTTATTGTGTTAGGCCGTGGTGGCCGAGCTTTCGTTTCCGTATTAGGAATCGGCCAGTGAAGGAATCTTATGATTTATGAGTGGTGCATATAAAGATGAGCTAGCGAAAACATTGGCTTTTGCTAGTTCAGGGTTGCTAAAATGGTTTTAGCTTTCTTATTATTTTTCATAAAAGATTATATTCTTTAACCAGTGATAAGTATTATTTCTTTGCAGAGACCCGCAAACGAAAATTCAATATTTTTTTCTAGACTGAAAAGATCACATCTCTAAAAAAAATTGAATTAGTTGAATATTTTTCATATCCCTAAAGCTCATTAAAGCAAAAATTTCAATTTAATTTCAAAAATTATCCGTAGGAATTGATATAGTGGTATACCTTGTGAAAAGTGTATTGTAGGTATAGGTGAAAAGTGTCTCGCAGATAATGTAATAAAATCAATTAATTATGAAGAATTCGAAGTAAGGTAATGCACCAGTAGTTGACCACTTCTCAGAAAAACTTAAAAATTAAAGTTTTTTAAAGACGAAAATCTTTCGGAAAGGGAGCGATAGATTAACTGTTTATTACATCTTATCTATCGCACCCTTTCCGAAAGATTATCATCGTCATCAAAAACCTCAATTCTTATGTATTTCGGAGAAGTGGTCAGCCATAGGTACATGATCAACCACTGGTGCATTACCTTAATTCGAATTCTTCATATTTAATTGATTTTATTGAATTATCTGTGGGACACTTTTCACCTATAATATCAATCACAGAATCATCAAAAATCAAATTATTCACCTTCAGCGAACTTACAAACAAAAACCACACGATCTCTTATCCACATACTGATAATTCAACTCAATACAGCATCAATCGAATACATCATCCAGAGTGAGTCATCGAACATACGCCCGTTGACATAAAAGGGATATACATGTGTAATGCGACCGATCCGCCATCCTTTCCGCCGGGTGCATTCCATCGGCTCGTTTCCAACAACCACCGTTCCGATAATTGACAGCGTGTCCTTGTAGAGAGTACATTGCTGGCGATAGCGATAGCAATGGCCACAATGGCGATATCACCGCGCAGAGTTATGGCGATCGGCCGAAAGTGCGGGCGCGGTCCGAGCCATTGGGCAACGCTGGATCAAGAAAATTTGTAGTAAAGTCGACTATCTATAAATTGGAATTAACATTTAATATATTCTTATTTTTCGACGATATTGATTTTCGTAAAAGACTTTATTGATCATCAATTTTTTTTATACATATTCTTATTCTTCGTCGATATTATTTTCGTAAGAGACTTCATTGATAATCATCAATTTTTTTCGAAATATTAGTACACCCAATCCTCTTTTTACAAGAGGGATATGTTCCAGAGACCAACGTGTGAATAAATCATACGGTGACCATATAAAAATTGGAGATAGGTTCCATCAGAGTATTTGTATGGAACTTCCATTCAAATAAAAATTTTCGCCATGTGAAAGAATAAAAAAAACATCGATTTTTTTAATTTAATAACTATAATTATATACTTGCCTGTTACGGATCTTACCATTGTGACATAATAATATTTTTTTATACCATATTGAATGAAAAACTGTAAAAAAAAAAGTTATCGGTTCTTTCTCTCTAATTGTGAGACATGTTATTTCAGAATAGTGTAAAAAGAGATTCGGGTGTACCATCATTAATTATTTTTAATTATAAATCAGCAATTCTAACTATTCTATTTTAACTAAAATATTGGTAAATTGTGGTTTGGCTATATATCAATCCGTTGTGCGACACGTTTTACGGATCTTGTCTTAATTAATAGCGATGCAATGCGGCGAAGACATTGGCGCGTATCTAGCGCCCGCATTGTCGTAAATTCGAACAATATTTACGATCGCGAACAAATATGTACATACGAATCGAGGGAATAGGAATTTTAACTTGACGGTTATATGTTTTAACTTAGTTAACGGTGCGTTTCGTTGCGAAGAGTGTGTAAAAGTCTAGAGCCTAAGATTTGCAATTTACATACCGAATACACAGCTTTTTCATTTCATTACGCTCACTAAAAAATCAAATAAAAAAACTACTAATTCTGAGAAGCATTACATGTATTTTCATACTGAAATTTTTGATCAAATACAATCTGATGTTTTGCAACGTAATCAGTCGCGGGTCATGTTATATACGAGTTTCAAACAAAATAATTCATGAGAACTTTTCCCCGGCGATCTCACGTACTTTCTTCGCATTCGGATAATTACATGCTAATCGCATCCGAAGAAGAACCAGTTGCAAAATCTATCTCGTTATCGGCCAATTAACGCAAAAAAATGAAATTCACCTCAACAAAAAAACCACACATTTTCAGCCAGATCATACGTACGGATAACATGCACATATTGTTATTAAAAAGCATTATCATTGGCAATCTTAACAAAGGCGTATTGTCGAAAGTCTAATTTACGCGATTATTTACATTGTCGAATTTGTATTTTTTTTCGTCATTATTTTTTTGTAATTAAATCACAATGTCGTAATTTTCTAATTAGCTCATGCGCATGTGGGATCTGCGCCCGTTGAATAATAACGTTCTTCATATTTTTTTTATAGATAGAAACATCTCAAAAATTAAACGAATATACGATCTAGTATCTAATAACAACCTTCATTGGACCACACAATGCTTGTATCGTTCACATAACAGCACCGTATGACACGGTGTGGTCTCCATGCGAAAACGACAGCAATGTTCAAGCAAAGGCGTGTTTGTCCTGCGCATGCAGAACATATTTCCATGTCGGTCGTAAATATCGAACGGCTTTTACAATTGCGCAGATAACATTCGGTAATTATTCAATTTGTGTGCGTGCGCGTAATTGCCGGCGAGTTTATAGTGCACCGCCGGGGAGAGTTGAGGACATTTAATTTCTGGGCGGTTGTTTCGATCGGCATTCTTTGAATGTGACTTGCAAATTGTTTGTTATGATTGTGAGATTTCGTTGAAATTCATTAGATCGCGAGGTATTGCGGGTTCTCTGCGCCGGACAGGTGTTGTGCAAATGGAAAAGTGTATAACAGCGGTGGTGCCTTGTATTTAGTGAATACGTTGAATTTAAATCCGCGTTTTTTGTAGATTGTTATGTAAACTGTTGTGTTACGTCATACATTTTATTTGAATATAAATGCAAAATAAAATTTATCATCGTAAACAATTTTTTACATGACGTAACAATAGTGGTACAAATTATCGATACCGATCAAAACGGGAGAACAAATTTTGCGAAAAATTATTGTTGTTCAAAAGCGTTCTCACAATTAATAAAAAACACATGTTACGCAATTACTTTGTTTCGCAGAACAAACATTAGAATTATGCGCATATTCGATATGTGTTTGGTTCGGGAATATGCATTATTTGTTAAAGTGTATGTGTTTTTCCTTAACAAATAAGATAATTGAACAATAATTCAAGTATGCGGTCAACGCGAATTTATCTGCGAAATCTATCAACACGTTCACTTCCGAGCTCAGTTTATCGACGTATCGTTAAGTAACAGTGCAATGCATCGTAAAATTTAATTGTGTCTTATTACGGCACAAGAAATTTTACAACTATAGCGAAATTCCTCCGAAGCTTTTTACGTGTTTACCATTTCTATTTTCCACCGACACTACACATTCACTTTTGTTATTGCGCCACAACAATATAGCAAAAGCTGCAACTTTTTCGATCCGAAGCCGACCATTTATCAATATGAGATTCCATATTCGTTCAACAATTAATAGCAAGGTGCATACTTCCCTTTTGTATCGACGGAGAAGTTCGCGTGACCGGTCCCAGGTTTTGTTCCCAATTGTCACATAATCACGACAAATTTACGACTGCTTGGTTGCGAATTGCGCTCGATACGACAATAACGTGCATTTATACGTTTATGATATACGACAATGCTTGTATGAGAGCCGTAGTTTCGACAATGTGATGCGAGCACAACCCGTGACACAACACGGCTTTTAACTTACGCCGAGATTTTGTCAGAATCGCGGTTATTGTTGAACGAGACAAAGAGGGGTGCTTACATTATTAGTGTGCTACCTATGATGAACGAGCGTCTGCCATACTCACAAATTCTGACAGCCGAATGCTGCTTTATGGCTTCAAGATCTTTGTGCGAAATTCTTGGTGTATTATGTGGGTTTGTGTTCGAATCGAAATATATTTTGAAAGTTAATGAAGATATTTCTGTCCATTTTTATAACCGTGCATAAACTGGTTCATTGCTGGTAGTAAATATAACTCATTGCACTAACGCTACTGCAAAATTTATATGAAATTGCCTTGTAAAAATTAAATACAGTTTCACATAAATTATTAATTTATATCATCATCATGACTATGGTTAAAGTTTATTCGGAATCTGATTTTTTTTTATATCATATCTATCCATTTTGTACCAATTAAAAAATAAACTTATAAACTACTTCTAAGGGTTTCAAATTTACCGAAAATTGTATTTTCCGGTAATCTGTTATTTTTTCTAATTACCAATTTACCGGAAAATTTACATTTGAAAAAATAACGAAAAATCGTAAAACCAAAAATACTTTCTCATATAAAACCGTACATTTACATAAACCGACTTTTCCAAAAATTCCAAAAAGTATTTTCTAAAAAAACAACACTTTTCAAAAATATTCGAAACGCAAATTTTTTTTACAGGTAAATTACCGAACTGTTATTTGGGTCATTTAGCGATAATGACATCCCGAATACTTACTACTACTACTATTGCATATTTATTCTTAGATTTAAATATTAAAAATTAACTCTAAACCTACGTAACGCACATCCATGAACAATTCGCAACACTACTTATCCAACTTTAAACGATCGGTGGGAACTTTACTTTATACACGTTTAATATTTTTCGAAAATCGAAATCACGATCCAATTGAATAGGCAACGGAACCGATTTACCCACACGCCTTACATCACCCCCATCACTGTCGCTTTCGTCTCGGCGAGAGGGAAACGACAGAAAACGCATGTATAATGTGGCAGATAAAGCGTGTTAAACAATAACGCACACAACCATTATGCACAAGCCGGTCGTGCCGGTTCAATTATGGCACAGTGCACTTTGCATCGGCTCTCTGTGATTCCTCCGACACCGTGGCACGATTGCTGCGACCTCTCAGTTAGAAGTAGGGTCAAATTGGACAGAAAGAAGCAGCAAAGCGACGACCCCTCTGCGCGTTCGAGGGCCCTTGTAAACGATGCGTGGTAATTGAAACTGTTGCGGTTTCCACGATTTGCGTTGAAATGGATCGAGCTTAAATAGTTGAACTTTGTTAGTTGTTTATACTTTTTTTTTGTTTTTATTCAGTGTTATTGATCAAATGACAATATCATTATTGTCATATTCGATTTATATTACACAACTTCCACTGCAGGACGAAGCTTAATCGATATTCATCAAAGTTTAAGAAATTTTCTCTAAGAAGGAAAGAATATGATCTGGGAAACGCAGATTTCGATGAAATTTGGTATAGTGATAGTTTACCTTCCCAATTTTACTGTATTAAAATATAATATAAAAGCGTAATAGCTAGCCGTTTTTGCGAAAAATGCGTTTGAAGTTTGAATCAAGATTGTATTGGTGGAATATTTTCTAAAACGAAATCTTGTAGGATGGTCGAGAGGATAGCGCTCCCTACTAAGGATGTCATTACCGGTAAATAACCCAAATAACAGTTCGGAAATTTACGGTAAATTTTCAATATTTTCCGGTAAATGATTTGCGTTTCGAATATTTTTGAAAAATATTTTTGTTGTTTTTTTTTTTTATTTTTTTTGGTTTTACGATTTTTTTCGGTATTTATTTAGAATTTAATTTACCGTAAACTTGTAATTAGTAAAAAATAGCGGGTTACGGGTAAATGAAAATTACGGTAAATCTGACATTCATACTTCCTACTTACCGATTCCGTGATGTAATAATAGAAATAGTTGATAAATTTAAATATTAAAAACCATCTCATGTACTGCTTTACTTTGCTGATGGATGGATGAGAACCTGTGCTTTCAATAAACTAACAATAAACCATCGATGTGTACTTAAGACAACATAAATCCTGAAATTTTCTCTACTCGATCATATCAATCTAATAACCGCTTCATATGTCGCTTAACAACAATCGGAATCAATACATCTAACACGACTTAACTACTTCCTCTTACAATACATTCACGTCGCGTTATACATTATCCGATATTGAATATATATATAGTGGCATGACACGTGCGTGTTGTCCCGTGCGTGACACGTGCGTCAAGTGACCGTTATAAATCGAACGCGAATCGGAAAAGTCGTCCTCGACATGTTCATTTCGTACGCAAACGAAGCGGCGATCTAGAAAAGCGTTTTAGAATTTATATCATTGTCCGGACCGTTGAGCTAGTCTCGGACTCATTCCATTGTGAAACTCGTTTGAACTAAAAACGTCTTTCAGGTCCTGACTGCGCGAGTGTATAGTCGTTTTGCATGTAATATGTGTCTTTTGTGAATTTCTTAGTTCTGAAACGGATTTATGTATGATCGTTTACGATTCGTTTAATGAATTACGATTGAAAAGAGTTTCGAATGGTGCATGATGAAATTGCAACTTTTGCTCATTATTATAATCGGTATAAGTTCCACAGTAGTTATTGGCGGTCAGTTTTTCCGGCTTCTCGATTTGTGTTCTTATCGTTTATTTACAGTCGCCGACACTGTAATTACACCTTACCAACAATAACGTTTAATCGAATAAAATATGTGCACCACCGGACGATAACAATCGCTCTATATGCAACAAGCTCTGTTCAAACTTGCGACATTCATTATTTTTTGAACTTCACATTAATAAATCAACATCATATTAATTCTCGACAATTCGTACATTCCGGCAAACGACCAATAAAATTCGCCGCAGCCGCGAAAGCCTTTTTTTACGATGTCCGTCGGCGCCACGTACATATGAAACGGCTTTTCTTACCACGTGAACTTTTCAAAGTCCAGATTTTACTGCATCATAGAAATATATGATAGGCACTAGTGTTAAATGTGCAGAGCCGGACTCGGGACCGGTGGCAATTTGTTAGTGTCGCACGATTGCTATCTGGCTACGGAGTCCGCTCGGACATATAATGAGATTTCGCAGATATGTGCGGAAAATACGAAATAGTGTGTAATTGTGTCTTTTGGTTAAGAGGCACGTGTCTTGTTGCAAAATAAAAATTATAAAATAAATTTATAACGAGTGGTTACATTGTAATATTGTTTGCTTATTAGAAAATACTGGATTATATGTTATAGCGTTATCGATAATGAGGTATTCGAATTGAATTACCATTATAAAACGTGAGTATTATAAAATGGAATAATGTTAGAGTTAAATTATTTTTATAATATCCTTTTATGAATCCTTAAACTTTTTATTAACAAAAACCAAAGTTTTTTAAGTTATTCAATAACAAGAAAAATATGTTCTTCAGTAAAACGCACTATTTTTCAAGCTTTTTATTACGATTCAAATGCGAGCATTTCAACTATCCTCCCACATTCACCCAAATTCCGCACATCGAAACAGCGCACACGCTACATATGATTCCTACCTTATCCCTTTCGAATATTTATTTTCTTTTTTTTTTATTAGCGAACGAGCCGCGAAACGGGACTCGTTCGGCATAAAATTATCAATTGATCAATAAAAACGGATCGGTCTGTTTTTATTGCGCAATAACGTTTTATATCGGGAGGGGGACGCCCGGTAATTTATGCACTCGGTCGGGACTCTGAAGACTTGCATATAAATTAAACGGCGACATAACACCGATTATGCTCGCCGATTGCAATTAGTGCGTTCCGCTTCTTTTTTCGTATGCGAAATGGAGGAAGTGCACTTTGTTGATGATTTTTAATCATTGTGTTATTTACAACATCGTCAGATTCATATACAACCAATATAAAGTTTACTGTACGAGGTTCTTCCGTTGCCATCAAAAGTTCGGGCGTTTAATTTTTATACGACGATTAAAATAAGAATTATAAAACCATCTCTTGCTTTTGTTCAGCCAACTATTGATGTGTTATTTAGCTTCAACTATTGCCACTTTTAACACGAATTAACCGTTTTATTTATTTACATTGAAATAATCATATTTTCCCAAAATTTTTTAATAAAAAAATTCAAAGGGTAAGTATAATGTAATTGAGACCTTTTCAAATATTATAAATCCAATTTACCATATAATTAAAAGATATGTCGATAAATTTATGTGACATTTCTTAGTATGTGGGAGCACTAGTAACGTGGGCAGACGATCGTGTCACGAACATCATTGCGCAATGGCGCCAATGCGATCCAGCTTCGAAACATAATTTGTATGAAAGGCAACATAATTTTTGAACAAACATGCAATTTCGATTCATATAATAAGAACAGTGATCAATACCGGTAACGATCCGGGCGATCAAAATAAATCAACTACAAATAAGCACAACGGAAAATCCACAATAGAAACGGTTCATATCCAACTAAAATTTCAATACGATATGAAGATAACGGATTCGAATTAATACAAACATACGAGTCTAAGTAAACAAAGATTGTCGCGTGATCTCGCGAATCATGGCAACCTTTCGGGACGGATTTTTGCTGAAAACTTTCAGCGAAAGCGGCCTCGGGAATTTCGGGAGTCGCTCGTGTTCTCTTATCTCGAATTTGCGGTTGTCGTGTCTAGACGCGGTACGTCAACGCCGACTTCAGACTTACTGTTGTCTACTGAAATGTTGAAAGATACCGTGCGACGTGCATGCATTCGATTTGTTGACACTGTCCTTACATAATCTCTTAAAATCATATACTAAAATCATGAAATTATAATGATACGATTGATCTTTTAATGAAAAGTCTCACACGTCAATTGGCGCGTCAAACAAAATTCGTATCTTTCATCTGTCGAATTCGTATTATGAGTCGTTACGATTTGTCTCCGAAAAATTTATTTTCGAGAGAGACCTATAAATATTCATTCGGATGATATTTCGACACAGCGAAAGTCATTTTCGTATTGAAAAAAAATCTTTAATGATGGCTCGGGCGGTTGTCTCCGCCCCCGCTAGGCAAACGACTCTGCGGGGCGCTCACTTTTCGGGGTGAATCTATAATTGCTGTAACGGGGATGAATTCCTCCAAATTCGTTAAAGAATTATTTTCCCTTTTTTCTCTCTTAAGCGCTTCATTCATGAATTTTCGATACGAACAATTATTCTATCAAAATTAAACGGCATGAATTTATATAAAAGTTTTATTTTTCGATCGGTCAATTTATATTACGTTCAAAATATTTTTTTCTTTGTAAATTCGTTTTTAAAACTCTCATTAATAACATTCAACAAGTTCAAATATTAAAAATAATCTACACGTTGCGTAAAACATTCATTTATAGATCGTAATCACTTCCACTCAACTTCTATGATAAGTTAAAACCAATACCTTTTTAAAGATGAATTTATATTTATATCAAATATTTAATCTTATATTTTTCTAAACCGACATTAAAAGAGGCACAATGCGGCCCAGCAATCTCATGTTTGCGGCGAATAAACAAGTACAGACAACTCGCATAAACGAAAGATAAATTCACATGCACCGAAACTTAACCCCCGAAAAAGCTTAATTACTCAGCCCCCACTGTTCGCATTATACTTTGTTGTCGGCGCTTTCTTCATTTACGTGTGCCATAGCGAAAAAGCCCTATCCCGTTGCCGAGTACAAAGCGAGCACTTTCGGTGCACTTCAAAATGCATACGTGCATCTCCACTTTATTGTGTACTCCGAATATGCGACGCTGATGCACCATTCTCATAATTGAGTTCACATTAAACGCGAACGAGTTTGTTTGTTTTATTTTTTAGGATTTAATTACTTATTTGCAGTATATATTTTTGTTTTTTTACGTGTTTGTTTTTAGAGAATATATGAAGTTATTCAGTTTGTAAAAAACTTTTTAATGAATTTGTGTCTATAAAATTTTGCTTTTGTACTAAAGAATTCATGTTTATATTGAAACGAAAAATATTAATTTATTGTAAGTATACAAACTTTAGTTTTCGATTGAAACTGAACTTTTAAATAAGATATTATTTTGTTTGAATATTCATATTATTATAAAATAACTGAATTGTATTAGATCGAATTACACATACATAAACTTCTCATTCATAAAAATACGTTTCATACATTACTTTTAAAATTACTACTGCCTTGATATTTCCATTTGTCAAAAACGTTTCTATATTCTTTCTTGAAAACCTAACTTTCACTATCAAATTATGCAGTCTCCAGATTTTCGACGACGAAACGAAAACTTTTCTATATTTGGCCATATTTCTCAATCTTAAATGATAAAAAGAAAACTTTCAAAAATCTCAACAGTAACAATAAAACTATTCCATACCAAAATATTCTGCGGTCAACAATACGTGGATACATCTAACTACTCACCGCGCTACAATCACCCAACTTCAACAATAAATATCAACGAACACATTCGACAAAACTAAACACACATTTTACAAAAATCACATTCACATAAACAAAAAGCCAAACTCCTCACAAAACATGTCACATTAAGACAATACGAAAAACCATACCACGCTCCCATAAAACTCCCACGAAGAGCCCATAGACTGACTCACCCCCGAAAGTTGACGCGCCGTCATATACTCGGGCGGTCGGTTCCGAAAAAGTTTTACGTGTACGTGTGTACGTGAAAGCTTACGTGCGCGCACACGTGAAGTATTTAATTAATGTCGGCGGTCCCCCCGCGGGGTGGGGCCCCGTTCGGGGGCTCTTGGAGGGCCCGTACCGGCGGGTGCCTGTCTCTGGCCGGGACCGCGAGCCCCCAGGGCCCCATTCGGTCCCAAAGAGGCCCAATTCGTTTTTTTTTATATGAGAGATTTTGGGTTAAGTTTGATGTACTTTGATCTTATTGCTTGTTGAAGTTAGGTTAGATAAATATTATATTTGTGATAGGAAACAATTTATTTTTAATTAAATTTATAAGGTAATGCACCAATGGTTGATTATGTACCAGTAATTAATCGTTTCTCAGAAAAACGTAATAATTAATGTTTTTATATACGATAATCTTTCGGAAATGGTGCGGTAAATTAGCTGTTTATTACATCTTATCTATCGCACCCTTTCCGAAAGATTATCGTTTTTAAAAATCATAGGTACATGGTCAACCATTGGCGCATTATCTTAATTTGAATTCTTCATATTTAATTGAATTAATAGAATTATCTGCCAAACACTTTTCACCTACAATATCAATCACAGAATCTACAAAAATTAAATTATTCATCTTTCGCGAACTTACAAACAAAAATCACACGATCACTTATCCACATACTGATAATTTAACTCAATACAACATCAATCGAACCTTGAGTCGTTACCTTGAATCCTTAAATTTTGCATCAATCCTTAAATTTTGCATCAAACAAACATTTACAATGATATCCTTCAAAAAAATACATTATACAGACATCTCAAATTATCATTTCTATCATCTTTCAACACATCATTTCAATCCCACCAGTCATTTCATTCATACAAACAACCCACCGACCACAATGATGACTTCTTCGGAAGCAGCAAAATCAATTCGTCCCAATCCGTATCACCAGAGAGGCCTCATTCCGAGAAATGTGCAACAACCACATCATGATCGGAAGAAAACTTCTCCAAACGACCCGAATATGACTCGTCGAAAAATTCGGCTCGTATGTGCGTGCATGCCGCGGCGCGTTTCGAATGCGTCCCTGCATTTTAAGTTACATGATAATTGCATGTTAGATATAAATAAGCCCTATCGCCGGCAGACTCATTTTGGACTAATGGCTCATGTGTATGTGGCCCGCCTCATGCCGTGGATCGTGCACAAAGGGACCGGCACGAAAGTCTAGTACGACTTAAAATTAATGATTAATTGAAACGATTATGAAAATTAGCATATTAAGCGGTTGTTTTTTGGATTGTTCGGATGGCTGAGAATTAATTTTTCGATATTATAAATATTGTTTTGTGTAGAAGTAATTTGTGATTTTGTGTATTGCGAAAATTAATTTAGTCTTGTATTTTCGGTGAAAAATTGGTTCATATTTGTGCGAATAATGTGTATCGTTACTTCGGGACGTGTCGTAGTTGAATCAATGTTGCCGTTGTACCAAATTGCACAGTAGTGGATACAATTATCATATTTTCCATTTGGCATTTAATATTTGAAAAGTGGATACGCTACGAAATTTTCACAACGAAAACTTTCTTCTTTTACAACCTGAAATGTTCCGCAAAAAACGAAAACAGTTTTAGACAAACAGACTCGCGAAGCGTGATCGCAATACAAATATAGCTTATAAAATGTCGTATATCCGCTGTTTTTTATGTACTTTTGCCGAAATCGTTAAACTGTGAAAAGTATAAATGTATGAATGCGAAGACAACTTAATGTGTGTTCGTCCCCCTAATAAAACGTGGAAGCTCGCTATGTTTATTAATATGTAAAGTCGATTCAAAGTCGAGGACATAAAAGCTTGTTTTTTGATACAAACGAAATTTAAATAACGGGCGTCGTCTTATCTGAAACATCAGGATGCCGTGTTCGCTGTATAGAGTTGACATGATTTTATGATTCTAGTGGCACAAAGTTTCAGAGACAGACACTGAAATGATTAACAACCATCAACATCATCGTCCTGAATAAAACACACAATAGTTTTGCGTCGCTCAGGCGTGTAGCAAAACTAAATAGTTTCAATTAAAACTTACTAAATTCAAACAATATTTCTAATTTATATAACCATTATTGAATATAATTATTTTTTTCATTTTCAATTCAATATTCAGTACACAAATACGCGACAGATCAATCATACTCATCCTCGTTTTGCGCAACACAATCACACATTAAAATACGACCGAACAAACAATCAAACTATCATTTGAATACCATTTAGATACCATTCCGAATTCTTGTAAAATTTTATACGCGAAAAGCGTAGACGTGACTACGCCCGATAATAACCCAAGGAGTGGTATGGGGTGTCCCATACACGGCCCAGATATCCTGTCATGGCGCTCTGGTGACAATTCTTCATTCCGTGGGAAATTGATGGCATGTCGCTGGATATTTAAAATTTTACGACCGAATCGCGGATTAATTTTCGGCCCCGCTACAGCGACGGGACAACATGCGAGCCTCGTCCCCGCCATCACCACCCCATTGCCACCCCATTACCACCCCGTCATTAGCATCACAACGAGCCGGAGCAGAACGGGCCAGCACACGACAGCCATGGGCGAGTATGCCAGGAATTGGCGTTGCAATGTCGGAAAATTACAACATGTGTGCGAGAGGTTTGAAACGTGCGTGTCTCAGGCCGTTGTCTATGAAAACTCGAATGCATGTCGAGTTGGCGCTGGACTGTTATATATCGGTATCAATTTGAATGTTAGACTCAATTTAGCAGGTGGTTCATGTCGGTTTTGAATTAGCTGAAAATGTAGCGACGTTAACGTATTGCGTTGAATTTTGCATTGGTTTTGTCGATGAATTATACATGAGTCAGTGTTGTTATTTTTTTTCGATGTGGTAATGTTGCAGATTTTCTATTCGAGTTAAACAATTTGAGATTAATTCGATAATTGGATGGATGATCGCGTGTTTTTGACCTAAAAATAATTTAATTATTCGACTTCATAAAAGTTACATTCCCTTAATAGAAAATCGTCCCAATTTCAGACAATATTGGAATTTATTAATTTCTGTAATTGAATACAATAGGCAATGCGCAACATATTTATTCACGCATATATAAAGATTAATTGTGTGAGCTTTCGCTGCTGTAATGCATGGTCTACACCCCTTGAACAAATAACAAGAGTTTACCGCTCGATCATCCGCGTGGAAAATTCGCAGCATTTGCCGCGCTATGCGGATTTTTCGCTTAGCATTCGTTTTTTGTACACCACGTATGCTACGGTGCGGCTTGTTTAATGTATTATAGATGGGCGTATACGTGTGTGTATTTCAATATTTTACGTAAAGGAATTCTTGTGTGCTTTCGCGCAAAAAAAGGACGGTAATTGAATGAAGGTCGGTCGACTTGAATGATTCAGCCGGAGTGCATGCAAATAAACCGCAGGCGTATCTGTCGTGTGATTCTTTTTTTCAACATTGAAAAAATTTTGACATTCAATCACGGAACACTTCTTTGCATGAGTAGATATGTGAAAGTTAAAATTCTTCATATACATGGCGACGGCTTTTTCATCTTGTTGCATTGTCGTTGGTGTAAAAAAAAACGACAATTTTATACGATTCGAAAAAGCACTTGCGATAAAAAGAATATATTTATATAAACAAAATATCTACGAGCAATCAACTCGATGCAACGATCAATTCAAATTACAGGTGTACACAAAATATCTTAATTGATGTTGACTTTGTATTGAAAACATAATAAATTCGAAACGTCATAGTTCCGATACCACGGTGCAAATTTTCAGTTTGCATTGTTTGTTTTTGAGACTGAAAAAATCGCTTAATAAGGTCTACCTCGGCCCGCCTGTCTGCATTCATACGAACACAATAAAATTTGCACACGTATAAAAACCTTTCGTAGGTGTATATTCGTGTTTGGATTGAAAATATTCGGAGAGTATAAAGCCCCCGACGATCGGTTATCGTTTTTTTTTTCAAACTGTTTTTTAGCTGCAGTTAAATTTTCAGCGGTTTCATTATAGGGTGGAGAGGGCGCGCGGAAACTCGAGAAAAAGTTTTCGCAGTGCATCTGCGTTTTTATTATTATGTCCTGCACTTTTTTATTTCACTATAACTATTTTTTACAGGCCGCCGCAATCGAAAAAAGCTGCTCAAATATTGAATGGAATATCAGGAGAAATTTGCAAGCTATGAGCATTCGTTTCTCTACCAAAATTCGTATACCGGGAACGAGCACAATGCTTGCTAAATAAAAGCACGTCGAGCTAATGAACCACTGAAAGATACTTGTTTCAAGTGAAGACAATACAATTTCATTAAGTACAATTAAAACAAAATATCAAAGTATTCTTATTTTTTCGTATCAGTATTTTCATTTGTACCGACAATATGATATGTGTTTTTCAATAAAGGATTTTTTTCAATTATAATATTATATAATATATTGTTACACATTCTTGTCTACATACGTATTATTTATTTGTCTTTTCATAGAAAACCTTCATAAGCAATAGAACTGATGTTCACCTCCGTGACCGTAAGTGATTGGTTACGATTGCTCAATCGTAAAATGCTTCCGTCACAAAGACTTTTATAGTGATATGTAATCCCGCCATATTTATCATATTGTCAGACAATATTGATATACAAATAAAATTTTAATATCTTCAGAAATATTTCCATTATGCAAAAATAGTAATAATATGAATATTCGTAATAAACTGACTCAAATTGAAATTTCAAAACATGTAAATTTCAAATATTAGATAATAACTCGACGAAGTTATTCACTCATTTCAACTCGCAATACCTTTTATTAACTCTTACTAGAATTTTTTAGCGCTTATTGGTCAATTTGGGATATTTCACACTAAAAACTATCACATTAAAGAATATATATTATTCAACTGGAAAGTGCGCGCAAATTGTGAACAATTCGAATTTCTCGCATATTAGCGAACCGATGGGAACGGACCGTTCGGAAAGAGGAACCGATATTGCACGCTCGTTTAAACCCTCATGTCGAATCGACGTCTGTTTTAAGTACGCATTGAACTTTCGATCTTTTGCCTCGGTACAGATTCAATATCGAGATTTCACTTTTTCGGTGCCTTCTCGGTTTATATACACAGGGAGGCCTTAAGTTTTGCACGCGAATTTAATCTTTGGTTCTAGTTACAATTTGATCTTTATACATGTTTTAACGGTTTTATGATTTGTTTTGAGTTTTAATATATTTGTGAATTATTTATGAAGTGACGAAAATCGCGATATCCTGTAGATGAGAATGTCTTGGTCCTTCCTCTGGTTTCGGAGTCACTTTTTATTATTTTTCGAATTTTGTACGTAATGGAAGGACGCTATCCGCGGTCTCGGTAGGAAACCACAAATTGGCCCGGTCATCATTTGTGGATAACAAAACGAATAAGAGGTTTCAATGGACACACGGATGATAGAACAATACGTATGGTTCGATGCATTTTCGTACGTGGTGCACACTCGTCGACCTTCATATATTTTACAAGTCCGTGAAGTCCAGAAAGATAAGTTATGTGACTTATTGATTTCTAGATAGAATATGTAATTATTCATGAACGAAATCTTCGAAATTTATATAATATCAATACAAAAAGTTTTACGTGATATCTACAACTTATTGATTTCAAAAAATGCTATTATTTACAAATCAAATCTATCGAATTTGTATGATGAAGTGCTTGTAAATTTTGGAGTTTTCTCTTTATCACCTGCGCTCGCAATACAATACTATTCCGTATTAAACGAAACAATGACGAAAAAAGAACGTCGTATTTTTTATTTTCGAAATGATCAGCGAAATCACACGAAGGCGTGATGATCCGTGTCGTCCGGTGAACAGTTCATTTTCACGCAAATCCGTTCGGATTCTTTGTTTACGGTTCGAGTGATCCGCGTTCGGTTCCACATGTTTCGCATGAGATATTCACATTTCTCTTTTCCCACCGGCAAGAACAACGGCATCGACAACAAGAAAAGGGAAGAATGAGTAGGAGGAAAAATCGTAACGACGAAAAATAAAACCGAATGAAAAAAAATTAGATGAAACGACCGGAATCAAAGCGGCCGCGACGAAATGATCGTACAGAAGTGACGCGCCGTGAAAATTATACGAAGATCGTACACTGTGTCCGAGATGTATTATATATAATATATATGTATATAAAAATACGAACCACGTGGTCGGAGGTATCAAACTGTGGGGCGCAACCTCTTTCTAACCGATTCGTCATACGGCTGATCGATAGTAAATTTAGATTTTTGTTTGAAACTTTCCCACTGTAATAAAATAACAACAATCGATTTCTTATGGTCGTTTCTATCAAGCATAGAATAAAATGCAATAATCTTTGTTTATGAAAGTAATATTATTCAATCGAATTTGAACTTATGTATGTCTAATTTAAAAATTTCCAGGAAATAATACCATTATAAATAGAATCTCTTTTTTTTCTACTTGGAAAAATAATAAAACGTTTTAACGATTATTATAAAATAATTCTCAATTGCAAAGACTTTCGCAATAGTCATAATTCACTTGCAAATATAAAAGTGGAAAATAAAAGATCGACATCAATTAGCGGAACCGTTTCCATTACGAAACAAATCTCATTTGCTCGAAGCGCGCACAAGCAACAAACGATCATCGACAAAATTAGATTTCCACCATTTTCATACAGCCACGAATCGAAAGGCGCAGAAGAAAGCTACACCGCGTTTTTTGCAAGTGCACAAAACCAAAGTTTGCCGAACGATTTGTTCTACGTGTTACTTCATTAACCATTCAGCCCGAAGTGCAGTGGAACTGGTCGACCGCAAAAACGGATGTCGCTACTGTTCGCTGATCATTACGGTGCCGTTCTTTTTTGGTTTGATACGTTTTCTATCTTTTTCGATTAGGAAAATCGCTCGAATAGCAAATTGGTCGAACGGATCGATTCGGATTTGTGACGGCGGGAAAAAGTCGAGAAAAATTGTGAAAGTGCGTCGTGTCGTCAGATGTGGTCGGTTCCCGTTTTGTTCCGGTGGTTTTGAACGATCTCTTAAATGTATTATGAGAAAATCGTGTATCTTCGAACCGAATCATGCGTGGTGATTTTTCTTTGAATTGAATAACGAATTTCATAAATCTTATTGGAAATAAAGGGCTTGTACGAAAAAAACAACGCGCGAATGTGATTCGATTACGTCGAGCTTTCGTATTCTTTAAATTTCTCATACATAAAGTTTTCGATTTATTGTTCGCGTAAAAAACTTGCAATAAACCACATAACGAGTCGTCGGTCGGATGTCTTGTTTTTGTTGCAACAAAATCGATTATCGTTCACGTATCAACCAGTCATACACACCTGCACTCTTCGGCGAAAAAACGCTTTTATGCGAAAATTTGCGGAAAATTTGTAACTTGCTTTTTGCTCTTTTTTAAAAGGGAGCGAGTTTTTGAAACATTTCTTGAACGCCGACAAAGTGACTTTGCAAACTCGGCCGGCACACGCTTTGAAAAAACATTTATATGAATTCGCCATCGTTTTGTATAATTTTGTGAAAATATTTTGCCGAGCCGAAACAATATTTTGAACACACTGAAATCGTATTTTTTTTTCCAGAAACACGACACAACAGCGTGCACTATTCTTAAGCGTTCGATCCACTGTCCTTGCAAATGCATTCGCCGCACTATTGTCTTTCTCTGAACGGACAGGTACGTGTTTATATCCCGTTGTAAATCAACGAATGGATGTCCTTTCATCGGAAACAATTTAATCTATGGATGCTGCGAATATAATCGCTCAGGTCGGCTTTTACCTACGCGACGGCTGCTTTCACGTAGAATGGTCAAAAGTTTCATAGTAAAACACACGTTTGGAAATTGTATATAATACGACAAGTAAAGTGCACTTTGCAATGGAACCTTTCAAAGCAATAAGATAATCCTTGCATTTTAACAGTTTTAGTGATGTCTATATCCCTTTTTTTATTGAGGTGCGTTTAGGTATACGTCGTATTATTGTATGTTAGAATGGATCGAAAAGTAACGATCTTGTATTGATGTAGACTTGATAATGTTTGATATGTGGCTTAAGTGTATTTTTTCTCGGAATCATGATCGTAGTATTTTAGTGAGTTGCTGATTTGCCGTCGGCTATACATTGGTGTTTCGATGGATTGATAATGTTAAATATTTGTTACACGCTGATGATTACTTCCATAAACCGATTGTTGGTAATAATAATAAACATAATAAAATCCATTTATAATCGTAACTAAAAACGAAATAGGAAAAGCATATTAGTTAATCTAATAAAACTGATTATTATTCCATTAATTCGATCGTAAATATGTAAATGAATCATTTCTAAAGCTATCTATAATATAATAAAATAAAAAGATACTTTATTTATTTAACGTGTTCGAACACTTAACGCACAAAAGATGAACAACCTATTGAAAATATCGATAAAATGTTTACGTAGAAATTAAGACAATAAATTCATATCTACTACCTCAAACAAAGCCTCCCATCCACCCCCACCAGCATCCCCAACTTCTTCGTAGCTTCACCACGAATTAATCCAGACGAGGGATGAGGCCAGCAAGACATTCAAAGCAACAGGGCTACCGATTTCATTCAATAAAATATTTTTATTGCATTCCAATCATTAATTTAAATTAAACAAAATCAATCGATTCAAACATTCAAAAAGTTGCATATTTGAAATAAACTTTCAATGCATCGAATATTCGACATAATATAGAACTGAAAACGATTTTTTTTCTCTTGAAAAACACTTTATATCAACCAATTCCGTGTCAACTTAATAAATTAACGATGTATCAACCCTTGATATTTTCTGTAGTGTGTCGTGTGTCTGTATATACGTGTGGCCGTCTGTGCGGCAACTTATCGATTCGGACGGTCATCTCGCAATTTACATTCGCATTAATTTATATCTCAAGTGGATAGAGAGACGCTACCCACGTCTTTATCTACCAAGGGTTAACATGGAGGTATGTGGGTGAGGGTGGAGAAGGTGGCGTGTGTGTATGTGTCTGTTCTCAAAGTCTCCTCTTAATACAATGTGGACACTCGTACCCTCCGACCCGGCTCACGTGGATTGAACCATATAACCGACAACTGGATTTCACAGTTGACATATTTAAATTTCGTATTGTTATATCGATCGTTGACCCATATAATAATATTTTATTATAAAAATAATATTTTCAATAGAATAAATTTTTTTCATTGCCATAAGAGAATATACACATCCAATTTGACATGCACAAAACTCGAAGCGAGACAGAATCGAATCACAAAACCATTTCACATTCAACTCAAATGAACACATATAAAAGTAGAAAATAAATTGGAGGAAATACGTTCATAATAAGCAAAAAGCGAATGAAAAAACTAATGCACATGCAGTCGCTGGAATCACAATCAATTTACGACGTTCCCGAGATTCGCCTTCAATAATCTGCATGCATTCCTTTTTACATGAGGTGGACGAGTGGGTGGATCGGGTGGGATGCACCCCTCTTGATGTGGGTGGTTGGGTGCATCTCACCGCTGCATGCATTGGGGTAGTCCAAGTTGGCCACCTTACTCTCTCAACCTTACCGAAACGAGCGATTCTTAAACCACTTGTTTTTAAAATGAACGTAATTGAATATGATTTTAATAACAATTTGCTGAAAATGTAGACTTTCTTTTATATAAAAAAATAATGGTTGCGCTAGTAGCAAATGCTTATTTTTATGTTTATGTTGTACTATTTTTTCTCAACATTTTTTAAACTACTTTTATTTCTTATTCATTCATTCATAAAAATTATATTTCAAAACAATTTATTTATTTTATGAATAGCGTTTTGATGTCTTGATATTTCGTAAAATTAATTAATACAAATTAATAATATTTCGAAATATGAATCGGTCCGCATTTTGAAAACCATTGAAATCGTCTTAAGAAGTACCGATTCACATTTGCGAATGTTTTCCGTAATAAATTGCAGAAATGCCCGGCGCACGTGTGCTAGTGCATATGCACACGCGTATTTACTACTACTATATGAGAACTCGCCCGGGAAATTTACCGCGTTTTTTTTCTCTCCATCTTTTTCATTTTGTTCTTTCATTTTCCTTGCACTGCCGGTCGGAAAATAAGACATTTTCTCCGTGCGTCATTCACATAGAATAATTAGAGAATATACGAACGAACACACTCACACGACGAAAAATTCAAAATTAACATTTACCAATTTAAGAACTTCTCCAATCTATTCCTCCGGAACCCCGCAGCGTTTTTAACAACCACCCCAAAGAAAGGCACTCCATCATCCTCCGCGGCAACTTTCGCTTTCCACCACCCACCCGCAAACTAGCCCAAAACTCGATTCGAGCTTTGAAAGGGCCGAGATTCGAAATTGAAGCGCGATATTTGTATTGTGCACGCATATCGATCGACGTGAGGTTCGATTTTCCCGCCGCGAAATGGCGAGTACGTTGTTTTGCCGACGGGGCAACGACGCCCTCACGCACACACTTTAAAAAATACCCCTTTTTTAATGAGACTTTCAGAAATATATCGGGTCTCGTCGGACGCGTTGCTTTGGCCGAAGAGTGCGAGCGAGCTAGATGTACGGTGCGGGGTTAATTTGCGCGCCGGGCAATTATGATTTCTGGGCGCGAGCTTTTGCGAAAGAGTGGAATGAGCGGGACAGGGGTCGGGAAGCTTTTCTGGGGGTGTTTGTTTTGTTTTTGTTAGTTGGTTTGTTTGGTTGGGTTTTTTTTTAAATTATGCTGAATAAGTGTCTATCCGAGCCGAAAATTTAATTAATTTTTAAATCAAATTTTCTTATTTTGCAATAACGATAATTGTATCTGATGATTGTGATGATTTTTTATAACTATTAAAAAAGTTATGAGGGTTTCTTAAAAACGAATATCTAACATATTTTATGATATGAAGTTTTTATAAAAACTCTTGCCTGTCAAATGATTTCAGGATAAAGATTCATAATCACAATTTACTATTTTTATTATCACATGACTTTTTTTAATCTATTGGAAACGGTACTTACGAGTTACAAAGACTTTATATTTCATAATTCGTATTCGTATTATGTATGAATCTTATGAAGAACTAGTCAACAACTCTATCTCATCGAACACATCAATTTCCAGTTGCGAATTCACCTCGTTAGGGGCCCGAGGCGTCACGAATTTTCCAAACCCCCTCCCCTCCACCATCACAAAAATATGCAATTTTGTATTAACAAATCTGTTACCGAATATATTATTTTTTACAACTTTACGACACTTGTAAAGTTAATGGGATGTCAAAGTATTTCCAAAGTATCAAGTCACTATTTTATTAATAGTTTCACCATACATACCTTTCGTAACGAATTCCTGATTTTAAACTAATTTTTAAACGTTATTGACGAAACAGAAATATTGCAGTCATGCTTAAAAATTCGACAATTCAAAATTTTGCAGACAATATTAAAATTCAATGGGGTGCTAAAGTGTGTATTTCTGAAAATGCAATACATAAACATATATTGCATTATATTTTCGGAAGTGAATACGTACGTGCATAAATACTCCGTTAACATTTATTACTAACTCCAAACTCAATGACAAAACTTGACATGGTCGGTTAATTGTCAAACCATCCAACACCATTACCTTAAATTTATTAAAACTATTTATAAACTCCCAACGAAAAGACCTCGTTTTTTAACAGACCCATATATTCATCCATATTACAAAAACGAAACTGGAATCGATAAAACGGTTATAAATTACTTTCCTTCGATCAAATCAAATCCTCCGTTATCGCGAAAAGAACTCGAACAAATAAAAGCACATCACACATGAGTTCATCGAGGTCACGCGATCCATTCAAACACATAAAGGTACGCGCGGACGGACGTCGTAAAACCCTCGATAAACGCAATAACGAGCCACCGACGAAATTTCACGAATAATAAAACGCGCGCAAAGCAGCGATCGGGCCAAAAGAAATTAATTGGTCTCGGTTCGCGGACCGCTCGTGGCGAATCGCTTCTTCCGTAGAGTTCAAAGAATCGCTGGTGAGGACAAGTGAAGAAGCTGCGCGGGAAAAGAGTTCCGCGGCGATTCGCCACCCACCCTCCCCCCGGCCTCACCTCTGCCCCCCCCCCCATCCCACTCCGGGCCTTCGGGGGGCGAAGCCCTGGGGCCCTCCGATCCCCCCGCGAGCCCCCCGACTTTACTTCTTCGGCGGTTGCATCGAAAAAAGGGTTCGTACGCCCAATCTGCAAAACAAATACGTATTCTAAATTTCTGTGTTTCTTTGATCGACAATTTGCATACGGTCGCGGTTAATCCGTTTTTGAATTTTGGTTTTTTTTTAATGTTTTTACTTTTGGGTGTGATTTTTATTTTTGAGTGTCGGATGAATGGAATATCGTCGTTTTGTTTGCGTTGTGGGTGTTGTCGTTTTTTAGCTGTGAATGAAACGAGTTCTATTATGGAATTATTTTTATTCGTCAAAATAATATCCATTAGGTTTTTTAACCTTCTCGCAATGTTCTACAAGCTCTTTTTGTTACTGTCTTCAGAAATTAGATTTCCCCGGTTTAATGTAATCAAAAAACGTTTTTTCATTGTACGTTCCTTAATACGCTAACTTCGTGATAAATGAAAATTAAATAATATCAAATTTACCGGAATATTTTTTTATTCAAATTTAATCTTATATAAATTTCAACTATCGAATTTCATAAAAACGAAAATACAATTTGCACCAATCACACATAAACGTATGAGAGAAATCTAGAATTGTCCACCTTTTTTCATCTAATACGTACTTTATTTTGATTTATTTCTTTGGTGGCTTTAATTCGTAACGATTTTCTATACGTTAACAAATAACAAGAAGCTCACAAAAAATCCGTCCAATTCGTCTCACATATACGCTCGTCGCCAGTCGAACTGTACCGAATCGCCAATACGGCGAAATTTGTAAAATCGCCGCAAAGTTATGTCGAATTCGACAACTTTCACTAGACGCAGATGAATAACACTGTGTATCTGTAAGCAAAGATACCGAAGCAGCGTTCGACAAACAACAATAAAAAAACCTCAAGACTCGGATCGTGGAAAAAGTCACACTTAACGGCGACCGTTTCTACGCCGTTTGATTTTTGTTCTGTTTTTCTTTTCTATATTATTTTCGTCCGATACTATTTTCGTCGCTTTGCTCTTTTCGACTCGATCGACGACGTTTCTCATGTTAAACTCGAGGAGAAAAGGCGGCGTGCAGAATCGGAGCGAGCGCCTTTTGTGGACGCGATGGCACACGCTTTTTGCGGACACCACGCTTTCACGCGATTCCGCCAAACCGATTGTTGACACTGAAGCTCGACACAACAGTCCACGGAGGCTGCTATCTCGATCGGGGTTCACACATCGCGAAAAATCACGAAGCAGGCGAGGATGACTGTCTCGGGCGTCCGACGATGACCCCGGGCCACAAAGGCGGTCACTCAAACGCTCGGACTACAAAGGCCGCAGTCGTCGATTTTAGATAACATTTTAGATTTGTTGCAGTTAACACCCGAAGATTGTTAGGGTGTTATGAGTTTTTGATTCGCGTTACGTATGTATAGGGATTCAATCGACGGATTTCTTGTTGGTTCTGTGTTTATTGAATGTTGAAATGTTCAGATTTGAATTCAAAGAAATGACGTTGAATCTATCATATTCACATATACAAGGCCCTGGAAATTCAGGGTCCTGAGAAAAAGTTCAATTTTTTTTGTGTTTTAATTTAGGTACCTTTTAATTTTTTTTTTTATGAAATTGTCATTTATGCAATAACAGATTCATTTTTGGGGGCTCTTATACAGAACTGGATTCCAAATTTATTCCACCGATTAAAATAAATTAGAAAAAAGTAATGCCACAAGCGAATTTTTTTTCGTTTATTATCGATGTATGAAATGTATTCGGTTTCATAATATGGAAGATAAATGGACGATTTTGGAAAATATAATTTGCTTTTATGTAAATGAATACCAATTTTCTTCAGAAAGTGATTCAATCTCTATGGTGTCTAATGAATTGGTATAGAAAAACTATAATAATCCATAAAAAATTTAGTTTTCGAAGATGCTAGGCGACCCAAGACAAGTCCCTCAACCACTTATAAGTAAATCCGCTAATGCATTTACAAGGAAATGTGATATAAAACGTATTATAAAGTACAATTTCACAGAAACTGACAATTAGAGACTTATCTAAAAAAAACGCATGCATCGAAATGACCATCTTTACCATTATTATCGTTTTTATTATTTCGGAACGTTGCAGCCCGAAAAAAATATACCCAACTATGTATAAGATCTACATCGTTGATATAATTTTTTTTATTTAAAAAAAAAACAGAATTGGTCATAGACTCCCAAGTGACCCGGGCCCTGGGAATTTACCCCTTTCCCCCGCCCTCTCAAAGGCCCTGATCATATCCTAATATTCGATACGGAATACATGACGATGATTCGTCGGGCGTGATGAAGCTCACTTTCGCACAGAGAGCGACGTTCACGACATTTTTTCGTGGCTACATGAGATACGGCCGGGGCAAGAGAGCGAGAACTTTTCAATGATAATGGCCGACTCAGATTTCCATACACGATCGATTCACGGGAAAAGATTAAAATCGAATCGTGCGCTCCATTTTCCCGCGTCTCGACAATGGCCGACGACGGGCACCGACAATAGGTGTTTGGGATAAAGGACACATCATGTGGCCACGCATTGTGGCCGAATAATATAATCGGACGATGATCGTGACCGCTCTTCAGACGTCCGTCTCGTCATTGTCGGGGGGGAGAAATGTTATGAAAGTCCCGAGTTCCGTTCGAAAAGGGTCACCGGATTAAATTGATTATAAAAGTTGTCTTTAATATCATATTAATTTCGAAACATTATTTCTTGAAACTATTATAAAACCATCCCCTATTCTGATAACACTTGGTCAGTTCAATTATTTCAATCATATAACGATCAAATTTTTTTTGACTTAAAAACTGACTGATTGAACTTTATGTTTTATTCTCTCCATTATAATAGAAATTTTACAAAGGATGTTCAATTTAAATGTTGGAAAGATAATACCGTTTTGTGCTTCACTTAAAAAACGACTCGCGTATAAGCTTAATCCGAATCGCGAAATCATCTCGGTTCATTCAAATGCGATGAAGTTTCGTCATCGACTCGGACGAAACGTCGATTCCATAAAATAGAAATTTTCAGTTAGCAACGCCGCTTTTGCAAAGTAATATTTTTATGATTCGCTGATTTTTCGACGTGAAAAAAATGGACTTTTTCGCTTTTTGTTTTTACCCATCGATTTAGAAAGTGTTCCGCGTTCGTGGAAAAAAAGGAACATCGATTAATTTCATGCAGATTGATCGATTGGCGAAATTGACCCCGCCGACGATTACATTATGATAATTGTCGATAATTTGTCACGCAAAACGAACGAAGCATTCCACGAATCTCCAATCTCACGGTTGTCTCGACGAAAATGAATTTTAATTAGAACTTCAGGTTGAACCGTAAAATGGTAAACGCCATTCAGATGTGCAGCCGTTTAGATTTTCATTTGGGAATAGTCAGAGTTGCGTCTTGCCTGACTTGATCCGGTACAAGAGATTATAATGTATCCTGACCAATAATCAGAAATAGTTGATCTAGCAATTCGAATGCTATAAATGTCTGCGACAAGGTCTAATGGCCAGGGTGTTCTGTGACTGGAAAATGATTGGTACAAGTGCAATTTTTCCAGTGGCGATTAGACAATAAAAACGTAACGGGTTCGAATCCCGGACTCGCTCCATTTCATCACGAATTCGAATTATACACGCTGGCAGTGTTTGAAACAAAGAAATATATTTCGTGATGTTTGCCACCGATTTCGTCGTAAACGAAACAATTTATGATTCGGCGTTTTTTTTTATCTCATTGTCAAATGGCGTCGGTTTTCTTCAAAAAGGCCGAAAATCAGTACATATTTATGTTCGGCACAAAGCAAATCCATAACAAAACTTTCAGAAACGGGAATTAAGCAGACATGTCCTTTTCGTTTAGAAACAAGTTTTATGACTTAATTGCTGCGTGCAAATTGTTTTTGTACGATATCCTTCAAGGAAACCGGCGGTATCCTATTTTTGTGAATAGTGCGGTCATAAAATAGAAAGCATCATAGAATTTTCGATCTTTTGAAAACCCCGCCATATTTTCAAAATAGATACATAAATACACATCTTTTTCCTTACAATAAAGTGCGCATGTATCCATACACGTACTGACAAGACATGGACGTCCTTGAAAGGAAACTCGATCGAAGCAATTAATCAAGGTACTCGAGTTTCAGACCAAAGTGTTGAACGTTACGTTCGAAGCATCACGCCAACGGTTAGTTAGATCTAAAGGCCGATTTGTAATCAACGTTACGTGTTCGCACATTGATACGATTTATAAGCATTTTTCAGCAGTTAGATGACCTATAAAATGTAAAAAAACTATAAAAGAAAATAAATAAAAGCTTTTTGTGTATACATGCGCATTTTTCTGGAAGTTATTATTTATCAGAAGCATTCACATAAATTTCGTAGAAAATTATCTGATTCATCCTAAGTGCGCGGCAAAGCGACTCTACCTGCAATTAATAAATACGAAGAAGTGACAAACATACATAGAAGCCGCCCTGTTTTACAGTTTAATTTCAGCTGACTATTTTACATAGATTAGGAGAGAGCGGGTGAGTGAGAGAGTGTGGCAACCTTTTCAAGTAAATTGTAACATATTTTACAGCATGTAGGTGATCAAGATAAGGCGGCCGTGTGGCACGCGAGACTCGGAATTAGCGTGGACTTCTAAAACCAAATATCATTGCCCACTCTCGAGGCCCACTTCTTTATCTCAGGGGGATCTGCCGGCGATGGTGGCCCGAGGGGTGGCTCTCGGGTGGCCCCATGGGGCGGTTAGGGGTGAGTTTGCACCACCGCGAAAGATACCCGACCGCCTCACATATTTCACTAAAATTTTACAGCTGAAGCGATGTAAAAAAATATATCGTGGAATAAACGCACCCGTTTCCCGCCGTGTTTTATATGTTGCGTTTATACGTATTTCGTTGAGAAGCTAATTTTTTTCTTGCTTACGCGATAAAACGTGTGAAATATAACTGCGAAATGAAACGAACTGCTTACAAATTAGCCTTTTAAGATATTTTATACTTTAATTTTGATTTTATAAAAATACACGAATTCGTAAAAGGTCAAAAATATAATACAACATCGCACAAAAAAAAGCAATATATTTAATCCTGATACGCTCCTTCCATTAACGCACTATCACAGAACTACCTGCTTTTCCTTTCCTGGAAAATACAAACAGCATACCTTTCCAATGCTTCGAACCGAACGATTCTGCATATCGAACAATTTACAATATCCAAAATACAAGACGATACGAATCGCATATTCGCGTCGGTCGGGATGGGAACGTCGGCCGTCCGTACCGGAACAAAACCGCAAATTGCGTCTAAAACCACCGGAAACGGTGGCCGGTGCGAGGCTCGTTCGAGTGTGAAGTCCATGATTGCGTCCATCATCGAAGGCTGTGTAGGATTTTCGTCCGAGGATGGACAGCTGTTGGCTTGGTCATCGGCCGGTTCGGTGGACACCGATTCGAGTCGTGTCGGATGCGTTTGATTAGTTGACGATAACGGGATGCTTCGGTTAATTATGAATTTGGATGATGAAGTCGTTTGGGAAGTTCTCGAGTTTAATATTGTTTGGATGATGAAATTGTAGGATGTTTTGGAATCATGGAACTGCTTGTCGTTGCTTTTTTTTGTGCATCTTGTTTGGATTTCGGAAAATGTATACCTGTCCGATAAGGCGAAGTAGAAATGTTGCAAAAAACTGGTTATTTTTATGATATTGCTAGGATTAGTAACTTATAGATCCCGTGCAATAAAATATATGATAAGTAAATTATTTCAATTTCTGTGTTAACAATAAGAATATTTTCACGAATGCATCAAAATAAATAGAAAATTGGATTCCTCGCGAAATCACCACATCACAAATAACCTAAATATTTGAACGCACGTTCAAATTTCAACAATCATTTACTTACAAAAACGATCCTCAAACGAACAACGCATAAAAAAAACTACGCATTTTAAAAAGAATCCTTACATTTTTACGCTTAAATCACGCGAGCGAACAAAAAGCACCTACATCCATATAATCGTATGTTTATTGGCCCCGGCGATTGTGACAGTTTTATTTTGTTGCCTCCTATCAATAAAACATCCCCTCCTTAAAGGTTGTATGCAAATAAGGACGCCCTACACCCCACGACCTCGTCCTTTCAGGCTTTAATTTCCTCAGGTGGGTGGCAGATTGGGCGGCACACACGCACTGCACGTGAGCGCGTCGATTTCCACGTGTCCCGCGAGCCGTTTTCACCCCGCGGTGTGCTGATTCGAAGAAAGGGGGTGGTTTGGGGTGTTTTTTTGGGTGGTTGGGTGGTACATGTGAGACGCCCCGTTGGCATTATCACGCTATCGCGTTTTCATGCGGATAAATACTACGGTCGTAATGAATCAACATGTGGAAAGGAACGTTATAATAATAATATGCACACACGTGGACACGTTTCTCTGCGTGCTCCGATTCGATTATGGAACTTATGAAAAGTTAGTTTTTTTTTCAATTCCGCTTTTTCTTTGTTTGAGATTTTATTACGATGCGTCTTTTTTGTTTCGGGATAGTTTGTTGTAATGTATTACGTTTGTGGATATGAAATATTCATCATGCTTATTAAATTTTTGGCGATGGTTTGGATGTTTCGACTGCAGTGTTAAACTTAAAGAACGTATGACATAGACTTAATTGATATTGAGTATAATATTTTTAATATTATGGCTCGTTTATTAAGTACTAGACAAATATATGAATTCATTGATTTGGCTATGCAAATCTTTCACTGTCTCGATATACCTTTTCTTTATCAATACTAAAAAACTCCAGAACTTTCAATCATATCGGAAAAATCTTATTCTTCAATTTTCATTACATAGCTGTTGATTTAATAAAAGATACATTATTCAGAAACTCAAATTTACAATTCATCTCACTCCCAAAACAATCGAGTATCACCACAATAAAAAACGATCGATTTCACGAATTCGCCCTCACAATTATTCAAACTCACATACAGGAACATCTACTATTTTACACGCTCATACACGCGATACTAAAAAAGCCCTAGCTGACTATTTGATTGCGTGGCCGCTAATCTACTGTGCATACGTGGAAATCTTCATAACGTCGGCGTTGTATACGATTACGGACAGCAATATCGCGTTCTCCACCACCCACCCACCCGATCCGATCACCCGACCACCCCAAAACCACCCCGAAGTCTGGGGCTAAGGATCCAGCCCACCCTCAGATACTTGAAGCGGTTAAGCTGGGGTGGAACACGTCTGATTGTCCGCAATATGCATACGGGTAGTTTCCAAAACTAGAACAGATTGCAGTATGTTGAAAATACATTTTTTTATATTTATGTCGGAAATAACGGTTGAAAATTGTTGAATTTGATATATTTGATAGTTCGGTATCTAAAAAAGGATTAAATTTATGTAGTTCCGAAAACAAATCGTAATAATCGTAAAAAAATAACATAAAAACTAGCAAGTCCCATACGAAACCCCTTCTCCGTAAAAACACCCTCAAAAAGCTCATTATTTATTCGCTATCGTTTACAACATAATTCTCGCACAGAATGCGTACATAAATTTGAAGTCGTTATAAATAGGCTTTAATAAACACGTGTGTGTATGTATGTGCATATCATCACGCCATGTTTCGAACCTATTTTTTCGTGTATGTACTTTTTTTTGAAAAATGGAACACGCGATGTACTTAATACTTACTCTTGAGTCCTTTATGCCTTGATTAATGCACGCGATGAGACACACGAATCCTGTTTACAGAGATGCGAGATTTTCTTCTCGATACGGCACGGTCTTGCCTCTCGGTAATACGTAATAGACGAGATTTGTGTGCTGCAGGGGTTGCGAACTGAAAACATCTCAAGAATTCATGAAAAAAAATGATCTTTGAACCGTGTATAAGACGATATGATAATATGCGATAACACACAAAACGCGCACCTTTCATTTGATATAATAAGCACTTTTTATCTGTGCACATATTAAAAAATAACTTTTTCTTATTAAAAGATCATCTCTCGGTGACCTTAAATTTAAAAGTGCGCGCCCATTTCATTACACGATCATAAAAATTTTCGCCGCGACCATATAATTATCCAATCATGTTTTCGCTCGCGTTCGAACAATCTGAAGCACGCGGCTAATTTATGCGCACAAACGCTTTAAAAACTTACACCGGGCTCGGATTTTTTCCTACACGACATGTACCTGGATATCGATTAGGTTTAACTGTAATAATGCGAGTCCATTCTTACACACGAGGGGAGCAACGTGCATAAATAAATAACCGCACGAGAACACGTACGAGCGTATGTTATTAGCCCGACACCGCACGATGACTCGACCGTTCGTCACGTATATAAACGCATAAAACGATTTGTTAGAAGAGTCGAATTGACATGAAATTGATTTCATTGAATGATTTAATGACGTGTGGAACATAAATAAATGCGTTTTATTCCGTGTCGTTTCTACTTTCCCACACTTTCTGGTTTTGAAAGTCGATCTTTCGAGAATTGCTTCATTTTTTTAGATCATGTAAAATTAATGTATAAGCATTTAGTTTAATAATACAAATTATTTTTTTGTTTAAAAAAATAATTTTAATATTGTTTTCTTTATAATGAATGATATCAGATTGGAGAAATTTCAGTGGAATTTCCATTGGACCCTATTGAGTCAAAGCTTCCTGGATTTTTAACCCTTTCTGAATAGAACTTTTTAGGAACTAAATTTTCTTTTACAATAGATAAATAAATCAATCAATTTACCAATTTTCTTTATAAATAATTGAAATTTTTATGATATCTGAAATATTTTATTCTAAAATGATCATAATAAAGACTTCATGCAATATACAAAGAAAGAATTGAAACAAATCGCACATCTTACAACTTCTAAAAGTCATTGCACTTCACAACGCACCCTCTTGCAGAAACACCGTATACCATCAAAGGAAAAACTTTTTACGATCACAATTTAAATTTTATATAATACTACACCACTAATTCAACATATCCCCACACACGAGCGACCCAACAACTCCACAGCACACAGAGCCGAGCTCATACGTTGAAGAACCCACCTCGCATACAACACACGTTGTTTTGTCTGATGCCGTCATTAAAAAGGCGCACATGCAAGGCACCCTTGGCCCTTCTCTCATTCGGCGAGCATTTAAGTTTCATTTATCGATCGGCCCACCCGCCCTTTTTATATGCCACCCTCCGGTGGGCCGCAGCTCTCTAAACTTTTCAACATGTGTGTTTGGGGTGGTTGGGTGGGGTGGTTTCCTAACCTTAGCCACCTGGGTGGAGGATGAGGCTCGGGTGGGACGCGTAGGAAATTAAGAGGGTTCGTGAGTAATCAAAAAGAAGCGATATTTTCGCCTCCCCTCGGCTCATTACCACCGCGTGTGTGTGTGCTCGAGTTGATATGCGCTAGTGTTGGATGAGATTTGGTGGGTGTCTGCTTTTTCAAGCTTTTTATTTTGAATGTAAGAAGTAGGGATGTGAACACGAAGGAGTCGAGAATTAAAAAATTGATTTATTAATAAAATATCTGAAATAGATATTAGTTTTGTTTCGAAGTAGACAATGATAATGGAAAAATTAAAAGGAATTTGCTGAATATTAATGAAGAATGGGTTGGTTCAATAGCCCTGTGGAAGAATATTTCAATGAAAATCGCAAATTCGAAGTTCAGCACTTCTGAAAAGTCTCTGTGTATGACATGTGCTGACATGTCTATCTGTTTATTGATGTCAGCGCGCATTTGCGAATATAGAAGATATATACTTAAGACCCGACGAAGAACACGATAAAAATAGAGTATCGATTTGTGGCGGGCTTTGTATGGAGCTTCTTATCTTTTTTTTCCTGAAAAAAAAAACCGTTACAAAGTCAGATATATTCACATAATACGAAGCAAGGTATCCTGCTTTAATTAGATCCAATTTTTTTTTAATCAAATTTTAAGCCACCCGAAACTATGAATTATCCAATAATCTACTTTTATACTTGATATCAAATCACACACAATACTCGATCCAATTACATTTGTTGTGCGAATTATTCAATGATTAATACATTCGTACTACATATTCATTTTATCGATAAACCGATCTAATTTTTTAAAAACGAAATTAATTAGAATAAAACAAAAATTAATTAAAACCTTTCAGCACAGTTCAATTCCAGTAAAGTCATTACGCGAAGCTTTGTACTCGTTCATTTATTAATCACCCATACAATTCAATTTTTAAAGTACACAGACGTGTATGTGTATTCGCATATTATGGATTAATAGTTTTGAAAACTTCGCAATTTCATCGTAATCAGATCGAGTGAATCAAACGAACTTTCGCTAACGTAAAGTTGGATGATGGATTACCCGGCCACGTACGTGTATTACATATTTGCGTTTGAAGTTAAATTTAAACGAGAGCCCGTTTTTTTCATGATATGTCACGGTAATACGATTTAAATATAAATCGAGCTTTTTTTTCTGTCCGGGTCGGGGTATTTGTTTGAAGTCGACAAAGCATTAATTTTTTTTTGTTTAAAAACCAATTATTTACATTTGCATATTCATGTTTGTTAAAGGTTCGCGTATTGCGATATGGTGCGATTTGTTTCGTGTCGGTTGTCCGTAATCGCGTAATAAGATTGAAACTTTTGAAGTTATTTTCAATGACGATCAGTTAGATATTCATGAAGTGATTTTCAATTGGTGTGTTCCCAATACATAATATTATATCGTACATGTAATCGTTAATCACTTAAATTTATTTACCGAAAAAAACCATAAATTTCAACCCTTCAATCTTATCTGAAACATTTCAATTTCTAAAAGATATTAAAAACTTCAACTCCAATTTCATCAAAATTCGGGAAGCATCATATTCTATTTATACAAGTTATTAAAATCATTCAGAACATTTTAATAACGTACTTAATTCATTTATTTGAGTATAAAATACATATTCCAATATCTGTAAATTTCGACAAAATTTCGAAATCTATACTCATCAAAACCAATTTACGAAACTGAAATTATCACCAAATATGTACATCGAAAATCGATAATATTTTGACATGCCCATTCATCAATCGAGATTTCAATAACATTTTTTTTCCAATAAATCTATTTGAATCGAATCCCCAGAACGTAAGTTAATACAAATTTATTGTATTTACGGTAATATGTATTGTTATAAAACATCATTCAAAATAGTTATGTATCATCTTGATAAAATTTCTTATGAATTCAACCTAGTTCTAAAAACATATACATTTGATAAACACTGCCTATATTTATAAACAATAGTCGTAATCCAATTTCAAATACAACAAAAACGAACATCACCAAAATCTAATCAATCATCAAATCTATTTAAAACAATCATCAAATACGACTATACGCGTCCACGCGTATCAAACATTTCTTAAAACAATCTTCACAATTCACAGATAAATCACATTAAAACGTCTACGAAATGCATCATCTTATCGAAAATGTTCGTTGATCTATCAACCCCGATTCATTAAAATCATAACATTCACAATCAGTAACATATGTTATATGAAATCTCAAGACATCCTAATAATAATGACCATCGAAAATTCGAGACCTAAAACATCATCAAAATACGCCCATGGCATAATCTTTATAAGAAACATTCGCTAATCAATCAATCCCAATTCAATAAAACCTCAACATTTACAATCATCAACACATTCAACATCAAATCTCAAAAAACCCATCCTAACAATAACAGCCATCGCAAATCCTAGACCTAAAACATTATCAACACAAGTCCATAAGACGCATCTTTCCAAAAAAATATTCGCTAATCCATCAACCCCGATTCGATAAAACCATAATATATACAATTAACAAAATATGTTAGGTATATGAAATCTCAATTGACATATCCTAATAATAAAGTCCTTCGCAAATTCGAGACCTAAAATATCAAAACACGTCCATAACACGCAGCACCTAATCGAAAATACTCATTAACCCATCAACCCCAATTTGATAAAACCTCAACATTTACAATCAACATATCTCAAAAGACATATCCTAATGATAATGTCCTTCGCAAATTCGAGACCTAAAACATCACCAAAATACGTCCATAAGACGATCATCTTTCCAAAAATATTCATCAATTATCACCCCGATTCAATAAAAACTTCAGCAATATGTACCTCTAATACGAAATCTCTAACAATAACGACTATTGCAAATCCGAGACCTAAAACATCATCAAAACACGTCCATAAAACGCATGATCTTTTCGATAATACTCATTAATCCTTCAACCCCAATTCGATAAAACCTCAAAATTTACAATCAACAGATCTCAAAAGACATATCCTAATAATAATGTCTTTCGCAAATTCGAGTCCTAAAACATCATCAAAACACGTCCATTGAATAGTCTTTCCAAAAATATTCATCAATTTACGACCCCGATTCAATAAAAACTTCAGCAATATGTACCTCTAATATGAAATCTCTAACAATAACGACTATTGCAAATCCGAGACCTAAAACATCATCAAAACACGTCCATAACACGCAGCACCTAATCGAAAATACTCATCAACCCCAATTCGACAAAACCTCAACATCTACAATCAACAGATCTCAAAAGACATATCCTAATAATAATGTCTTTCGCAAATCCGAGACCTAAAACATCATCAAAACACGTTCATTGAATCATCTTTCCAAAAAACATTCGTTAATCCATCAACCCCGTTCAATAAAACCTCAACATCTACAATCAACAGATCTCAAAAGAAATATCCTAATAATAATGTTCTTCGCAAATTCGAGTCCTAAAACATCATCAAAATAGTCCATAACAGCAGCACCTAATCGAAAATACTCATTAACCCATCACCCCAATTCGACAAAACCTCAACATTTACAATCAACAGATCTCAAAAGACATATCCTAATGATAATGTCCTTCGCAAATTCGAGACCTAAAACATCACCGAAATACGTCCATAAGACGATCATCTTTCCAAAAATATTCATCAATAATCGACCCCGATTCAATAAAAACTTCAGCAATATGTACCTCTAATATGAAATCTCTAACAATAACGACTATTGCAAATCCGAGACCTAAAACATCATCCAAACACGTCCATAAAACGCATGATCTTTTCAATAATACTCATTAATCCTTCAACCCCAATTCGACAAAACCTCAACATTTACAATCAACAGATCTCAAAAGACATATCCTAATGATAATGTCCTTCGCAAATTCGAGACCTAAAACATCACTGAAATACGTCCATAAGACGATCATCTTTCCAAAAATATTCATCAATAATCGACCCCGATTCAATAAAAACTTCAGCAATATGTACCTCTAATATGAAATCTCTAACAATAACGACTATTGCAAATCCGAGACCTAAAACATCATCAAAACACGTCCATAACACGCAGCACCTAATCGAAAATACTCATTAACCCATCAACCCCAATTTGATAAAACCTCAACATCTACAATCAACAGATCTCAAAAGACATATCCTAATAATAATGTCTTTCGCAAACTCGAGACCTAAAACATCATCAAAACACGTCCATTGAATCATCTTTCCAAAAAACATTCGTTAATCCATCAACCCCGTTCAATAAAACCTCAACATCTACAATCAACAGATCTCAAAAGACATATCCTAATAATAACGTCTTTCGCAAACTCGAGACCTAAAACATCATCAAAACACGTCCATAAAACGCACCATCTTTTCAATAATACTCATTAACCCTCCAACCCCAATCCGACAAAACCTCAACATCTACAATCGACAAATCTCAAAAGCCATCCCAACAACACCACCCAACGTCCATCGCAAACCCAAAACCTAACAAAAACCATCAAAAACACGTCCATGACACGCAGCATCCGCACGTGCACTACCAGTACGGGGCGGTCTTGCGCCGCTATTGGCCGCGGGTGGCCCTCGCGGGGAGGGGCGAGCGCGGCGCGGCGGGGCGCGGGGGCGGCCCCCCCTCCCCGCCACTGCCGCGCCGCGAGCCGCCGCAGCCGGACGGGCAGTGCGAGTCGGGCGGCCGTGCGCGAGACACGCACGCACACGCGCCCCGCGGGACTGCGCCCCTCAGCCACGGAGCGTGCGCCCCTTCACTCGTGCAGTGTGCCGGTGTTCAGTGTTCAGTGCGTTGCGGTCGTGTAGGGTCGTGCAGATTTTGTCGCGTCGAAGGTGCGATTGGAGTTTTATTTGTTGTAGGGGTTTTTTTTAGGTTGGTCGGGTGTATTGATAGTGGTGTGTTTTCGCGCGTTTTGATTTCGATGGTTTTTTTTTTTATTTTTTTTATTTATTAGGGGATTTGTTGGATTGGATGTGTTGATTGTTTTGGATTGATTGTGGTGTGATTTTGTTATTTTTTTTTTTTTTTTTTTATATTTTAAAATATCGGATTTATTTTATTTTGATTGATTTTTTTGTGTTTTTAAAATTTTTTAAAACTTATAAAAGCACGTGTTTTCATATTTTCTCATACATATCAAATTTCATTCATAGAAAACATATTATTTCATCAATTTCAAATTTAATCATATTAATAAAAATTGCATCATCGTTCAAATTTTAAATCAATTCAATACGAAAAATATTGTCACATATTCACATACTAATCAAAACATTACGACCTCATTGAACGAATTCGACAATTCTCGAACGACCCGACATTAAAAAGTCGAAAATTCGGCATACGCCGAAATAAATTAAATTTTCAGTCCTTGACATTTGTATCGGATCCTATTTGAGCGTCGACCTTCTCCGTTATCGGTCCACCACCATCGCCATCGGAGGCTCTCACGCTCCCTTCGTCCTAATCGCGAATCCCGACAATTGACTAAAGTGGATTTACCGATTTTTTACAGGCCCCTCAAATAACGTTAAATGTGCCCGCCGTCGATAAAATAAAGAGTGCTTCCCGCAACATTTATAAGTGATCCAATAAGATTGTAGTGTCTGAAAAAATAAAGGATATTCTCGTCAGTGGTGTTTGAAAGAAGAACCGGAAGACGATCGGCCTCTTCCCATCCAAAGAACACGTGAAAAAGGTAAATTTAAAGTGTGTGTGTGTGGTTTCGTTAATAATTTATAATTACAGCGCCCTGTCACTATATAGTCGAAATTCCATGTGAATGCGACTAGAAAACAATGAGTTTTTTCTGGTGTTTCGTATTCGGTAAGATCGGTAATTATACGGTTGTTCTCTTATGTGTGGTGTACACACGCATGTATTTCGGTAACTATTTTTTTAAATGTGTCCCAGGTTAACTTTCTGTATAATTGGCGAAACTGTTATATTGTCGCTTTGGTGGTTCTGGGTTTTTTTTAACGATTAGGGTTTTGTTGATGTGAGTGATAAAATGTTATCGTTGTATTTCTATATACGTCGATTGTTGAGAATAAATCCATTTGTTTTTTTTATAGATTTAGACATTTTTTAATCAATGTTTATATTGACCATGACAATCGTATTTCATAGATTTTCTTGTTAAAATTAGACTTTATTCTAGTAAATGCAATTTTATTATTGTTATGAAATTGACTTTTAAGAATAAATATAATTGTTTTTAGAAATTTCGCCATATTCAAATCGAAATTTATATTGTCCATTACAATCTTATTTCATTGATTTTCTTGTTAGAATCACACTTTATTCTAATAATTGCAAAATTGACTTTTTTGAAAACAAATATAATTGTTTTGTATTTAAATCAACATTTTCAAATCACAGTTTATACTGGAAATCAACATCTTATTTCAAAAAATTCTTATTAGAATCCGACTTTATTCTGATAATTACAAAATTGACTTTTTTCAAAATAATGCAATTTAATTATTGTTAATTTAAGGATATTGTATAAATAGAAAGTTCATTTTATATTTTTCATTTCGGTCAACACAGAGTTTGCTTTATTTTCATTTCGTAACGCTTCGAAAATAAAAACAAATTTTACACGCATGTAATATGTATGTTTTCCGATATGATTTAAAAAAATATTCACGTAATCACTCATTGCGCACAACTTTAGCTTCTTCAGTTTATTTATTTATTAATTTTTAATGAGAAAACACGGCTCAAGCACGTGTTTATAAAACAAACTCACATGCGAATAACGAAATTCCGCGCACGAACGGGGAAACAGAATTCGTCGATTTCGCCAAAACGGACGAATCGACGGTCAAAGCCAACGTTTATTTCGTGTATTTTTTTTTCCGGGAACGAAAATTAAATTAAAAGTCTATAATAATATTTTATTCGATAGAAGAAGCAACAGGTGACCCGAATTTTTTACTCATTCTTTCCTCCCCCTATAGAACGGTCTGAAGGTCTCCCAAAACGACCGCGAGACTTTCAGAAGTCTTTTTTAACGGTTTAAAAAAATCTTCAGCGGAAAAAAAAATCGGCGAGAGCGGAAACGCCTCCGCGTCTGAAAAGAGCGAAAAAAATAGCAAACGATAACTTCGCCCAATACAATAATGCAATTAGCCGATAATTTTCGGACCGGCCGGGGGACATTTTCGTAATGGCGGCTGGAAGTGCATTCGCTTTCTTTTGTATTTGGGTGCGTACGTGATTTTCTGCACATGCATCGGTAGTAATTAGTTTCGATTTGGGTGTCATCACATGTGCATATGACCAAAAGTCGATCGTAGAGGTCATCCCGTGGTGATTTCGCCAACCTGTGTGCTTACTTTCATTCGTATCCTATGTCACGTACGCCAATTTTAGTAATTGTAATGGCCTTTTTTGGAAATGATTTGTGTCGTTTGTGGCATTGATGAAATGTCAATTTCGTGTTTGATTGTGATGTGTGTTAATTGATGTATGAGTTCTTGCGGTAGATGAATTAAGGTAGGGTTGCTGCTGGAGTGGATTGATGTTTTTTCGAGTTGGAATGTTTGTTCGTTTGATTTGATGATAATTGAGTTGCTTGATAAAAAATCTTAATGATGTACTAATGTGTTATTTAGTCATGTAAGAAAATGATAAAATAGCTTTAAATTAACTATTTCATTATATAAAAACTAAAATGCATACCAATCTCATGACATGTGTTTTGATATTCGAACGTCTTCATACAAATGAGAAATATCAAGGTTTTCAATCTGATACAATATAAATATCATATCGGATTTTAAGATTTCCATTGAAAACGAAATCGTAATTTAATACATCGCGCGATAATATCTTTGAACACACCCTCAACATTGAACCCGAAAGAAACGTGATTAAAACGACCTTTCAAATAGCGGACACTCTCCGAACATTTTTCTAGAAAAATCTGGAGAACTCCATATATTTCATGCAGAATTTACATTATATTCGACAACGTCGAGCGAAAAAAAAACACATTGTTACGCCAAGATCAAAACATTTTCCATACAACCTCGCAAAAAACGCGAAGCCACGTTCTCCCGATGTATCGTTTGCTTTTTTTTCGCTATTATTATTTTCGTACATCTTTTCGGTGCATTGAAATAAATTTCAGACGTATGCCGGCATGAAATTCGCAAAATACGACCCTCTCTGAATATCTGCAAGACAATGCACTCCTCTTTCGGCGAAAGCCATTCGCAGAAACTCATTAGCTTTTCCGACACAAAAGAGATTTTGTCCGATAGAACGTTGCAGGTATGCATGTAAACATGGTAGGAACGCGTCTTCTTTCATGGCTGAAAATTTATGTGTACACCGTTTTTATATGTGTAATGAGTTCGATGAAGTGAGGACCCCCTGTAGGGCAACAATCGAGAACTGTTTCTTGTGCTTTGAGAGAATTGTACGCGAGTTTGTTTCATGTACTCACTGGTTTAACCGGTTATAATGAGATCGCACCATTTAGTATGCAAATCGCTATGTAGGCTAATTAAATAATTAACAATAATGTGTTCGACGATAATGGGGTTCGGTAACGTTTCTTCTGATTTTTATGAATGAAATTTTTCGATAAGGTGTACTCCTCGAATGAATGACATTATACTTTCGATGTATGAATTTACATATTTAAATTGGGTCCGTTTTTTTGGGTTGTTTCATAGAAAAAAAATCTAGCGCCGTAGTGTGAAGCAAACTAGTTCTAGTAGCTTGCATTCATGACTACCATTTTTAATGAATGGACGTTTATTTCATTAAAATGTGTTAAGGAACATTCACGTACGTCAAATATTTATGTTTGTTAAGAGCGATTTAATTAAATTGGATATTGTCCAGTATGGGGAGTTCACATACTGGTTAATTTTAATGAAATATTCTTATGTGAGGTTTTCATTCATTAACTTTTATTCATTCATAAGAATCGGACCTCTTTCGGAATCTTAAGAACAATGCACCGTGGATAAGATATTATTCGGATTTTTTCATAATATTTCATTGAATCGTTTATTGTAACATCTAAGAATCACGTGTACGATATTATGCGAGGTTAATCAAACATGTGGGTATTATATAATTTAAAAGCAATTTTATAAATATACATTTACCGACACGAACCAGATGAAAAACCGATTTTAATGAATAATTAAGCAAAGTCGCACCGCCTTGTACGTCTCGAAAGCGCTTTTCTCGCATAATTCTTTCAGCGCATGCAGATTCTGTACGATTTTTGCACAACGAAACGAGCAGACGGAATTCGACCCAACTGTAACCGAACAAGATTCATTTTACCTTAACACCAGAATGTTCGAAGAAGCGCTAACGTGTAGTTTTGTCTCTTGTTTATCAATTTGTTGTCTACAAGCGCGACAGAGACGAACACATCCTTTTACTCGTTCGCTGAAATGAAAGACGCCCCTTCTACTAATTCAGCTACTATACAATAATAGTTTTCAGATTATATAATTCATAATTCGACGAGATGTCCCGTTGCGAAAAAACGGGGACTCCTGCATAGAGAATCTCGCGATGAAAGCCTTCAGGAAATTCCCTATCCACACCCTCCACTCATAAAACCCTTCTGACGTCATCCCCCGACCGCTTAACCCGGTGCAACTGTCAAAGTGACAGCTAACGGGCTGGAGGGCTGTGCAAGGGTGCAGGGAAACGAGAACAGCTTCGTTACATTATCATATCGCGCATCGTATTATCATACAGTTAGGGGTGAGAATTTAATTCGAAATTTATCGCAATACCGTGTAAAGCAAATAAATTTCGTGTCGAAATTTCCAAGTTTTGCAAAATTCGGATGATGTCGGATAATGATATGTTAATATTTCATATTCGGCCGATCGTGATTGTAAATTTCGATTCTGTATTCTGGCGAAATTTGAATGTTTCTGTTTGGAGTGTTTTGTGTAAAAATGCCTTTGCGTATCGTGGGCGAAGTGAAAGTATGAAATTTCGTACGAAAAAGTGATTTATCCTACGGACTGTTTAGAGGTTTTTTTTGTACGCTGGAGGTTCGCGTTGCTATTTTATACATGTAATAAATAACCAATAAAAACAAAGCGCTGTTAAAACGTATTGTTGAAATATTGTATCGATTTTTTGCATTAACGATTTATCGATAAGTTTCGGGCGTAAAAATATTGGTTTAGCTCTGCAAAGAATCGTGAATAAGATGTTCGAATATAGCACAATCGTATTGTGTGTATAATAAAATATCTTCTACAATAACCTTTATAAATACATATATTAATATTGCATAATAATGGAATGGTATGGAAAAAATCATATCATTTATATGCAATTGCATGTTGTATTTGAATTCGATTAAATTTTGAAATTTGTAAGAATACCCACAAACGTTTATGTTAAAATTTTAATCGATTGATATTAATGTCATATTTCTACTTTTCATCTGGCGTACGTGCTCACTGTTAATATTTTCTTAATTATCATTACATCAATTTGAGTGTTGTATGTTAGAATTTATTTATATATTACCAAATACATGATTTATATTGATCACTACGATAAACAGTTTTTGTATGACAGTGTTTACTTATATTACTATTTATTTTATTGACTGCAAACAAAACAATGTGCATTCATTGCATAAACATTATTTTGTATTATTAAATCGGGATACGTGTCATAAAGATTGTTTCTGATCTTATCATCACGTTATATTTTGGAAATATGAGCTTTTACATTAATTACGAAATGGAATGCATTTGTATATTTTAAATTTTGATTTTAATAAAAATATAGATGAGGGTATTCATGGATAGAATAATTTTTTATTTTAAAAAGGCATTCTTTCATATTTCGCACTTCAGAATTTATTACAAAACCAACCACATTCGTATACTCCATCAATATTTTTTCAAACAACGATTTTTATGATTAATTGCTTGATAGCGAAAACGCGTCATATATTATTATTGGCTGACAACGTATTGCACATGTTTTCATGTACATGTCAACTTTGTTTATGTCAGCTTTTATCAAATACATCAAATTACCAAACGACACGTTTTCACATATGCAGTATAACAATGCCAATAACAAAAACAATTTTATTCTATTTAAATAAATCAGATTAATCATGCGAATTTCAACATTATATTTTTTATAAATACACACCTTAATTAAATATTAATCTCTTTATTAATATGAATGAACTGTCTTGTTTCAGAGCCATCATCAAAGTGGCGTGGGAACGTCCTCCATCGGGGGTGCTATGGTCGTCGGGGGAAGCTACGCCAGCTAGGGGCGCCGATATGGCCCGGCCCGAGGAGCACTATAGCCTTCGCTGGAACAACCACCAGCACCATTTGCTAAGGGCGTTCGCGGCGCTCCTGAGGGCCGAGGCCCTAGTTGACGTCACCCTCGTGTGCGCTGAGGGTCGGGTTCGCGCTCACAAAGTCGTGCTCAGCGCCTGCTCGCCCTTCTTCAGACGCATCTTCTCAGGAAAACCCTTGCAAACATCCCGTTATAGTGCTGAAAGACTTTCACGGCTGGGAGGTCCAGGCCGTCATAGATTTCATGTACAGGGGCGAGATCAGCGTGGCGCAAGAACAACTCAAGATGATCATCAAAGCTGGAGAGGCTCTACAAGTCAGGGGCTTGGTCGAACAAGACGGCATGGGTGGCGACAGGGACGGCGGCAGCTTAGGCGATGAAACTCCATCTCCCGAACCCACATTGTCGTCTGACGGCGGCGAAGAGGCCCAAGTGGCGGGACCATGTGTAGGTGGATCTCCCGGTCTTCCAGGCGGGGGTGTAGCGCCGGTTTGTTGTTCTCCTATACCGAGACGCAAACAGGCGAGGCCTCGGCGGAGGTCCGGCGAAGGACCGCAGGATCTTTCGTTGGGAGGATCTCGACGGGAGCCACCGCCCCCGGCGCTAAAGGATGTCCGCAGGCCTCCTTTGAGGCCTGATGAGGAGCCACGTGGAATTAGTCCCGATTTGCCGCCGCCGCGGCTACCGCCCCCAGAACCTATGCAGTTTCCGCCGGCGCCGTCGGTGTCCGCGCTCGCACTCACACCTCCCCACAGTAAGTTGATTATTGTTTAATGTACATATTTTTAATCATCAATATAATATAACGATTACTTCGATAGATAATTCAATATTTCAAAAAAAAAAAACAATAATTTCATCTTCTAATTAAAATTAATAATATAAAATTTATTTGAATAGTATTGAAAGTATATAAAATATAGAATTATCTCAACGGGTACTTGTTGTATTATTAACATCAAAAGTATATTATATTAATGCATAAACTTATAATTTGAGTCGGTTTTTCTTTTCGTATTTAATAATATATTTATAGCATGTAACTAAAAATTTTCTTTGTTAACCTTAAACAATTCAAAATTCGCGTTATCTGAAAACATTGTATGTAAATATAAAATTCAGTGTATTATTGCATATAGAAAAAAAGAAGAAATCCGATAAATAACAGCTCGAAGAATGATCAATCATAACATTATAACGATGTGTGGTAAAAACTCAGCCTAGCGACAATCTAATTTTTATACATATATCATTCATTATCAAGATAAAGCGACATCCATCATCCAGTAGCTTATCCACATGTGATGTAACCAAAGACGGATATTACTTTTTCTCTTCTCAACTCCATATATCAAAAATTCTCAAAAGTTCGTCCACGATACCCGCCCGTCGCATCATTCATTTTTTTCCCTGAAAATTTTTTCGATTTTATTCGGACTTTTCGAAGTGGAAGACCGCACAGTTGGCACACCGCACACATCCAATAACAAAATTCAAAAATGTCTATATAAATATGGAAAAAATTAGCAATTCGCTCCGCGCAAATGATCAAACACATACGTGTTTACACTGTTCCGCTGCAAGAATGCACATATGTTATATGCATTGTGATATTGATACACACATTACGTACATGTTTGCTCAATTTGGTCTCGTCCGATATTCGCTGAAAACACACACGAATTAATTAATTACACGTCGACAACGGCCAGCTCCGTAAAGGAATGCCGCTTTTCAATAATTCTTCTTCGGCGTTACACTCTTTCGAAAATCGCTCGAGCGGTCGTGCCCCGGAACGTATCATTACCTATAGACACCGAAAGATGTAACGAAAGTGAAGGCCAATAATGTCGTTATAAAAGGACCGTGTACGTAATCATAATACGGATATGCCGTTATTGTATTATACGATACGTATATAAAAGTTTTTTTTGCGCGTACATTCTCATGCATCGCGAACTATTCCATTATTATTGATCACCGATCGAGATCCCTTTCACTTCGAATCTCTAACCTTTGCTCGGCATCGACCTTGCGAAATTTATTAAATATTACGGTTTCGCAGTTTCGATGGTGTGTATAGATCCGCGGATTTATAGTGCTTTTAATAATTCAATTTTTGCGGACGGACAACGGGCCGTGACATTCGGGGGCCGCGATCGATCCGATACACTTTCAATTGCATGAATTAATATCGTGTTCTTCGACATTGCTCGAATTGCAGAATCTCTAAAAGTCGTCGTTATAAAGTGCAATATCGGCGTTTCACCGAGCGGTTCGAATTTTGCATGTATGGTGGTTTTGTCGAGTATATATTAGATTTCTGGTTGTATAATTTATATTGGTTTGATTTATTATAGTTTTTTGAGATAAGTGTAGTTATAAAAAATGTCAGAGCGCACGCGGAAAATGCATTTAAATATTCATAGATCATTTCTCGTATATGTAATCTATAATTGATATCGTTATAAAAAAAACACATAAAACAAGTTAATAATATAATTGAGTATTAAAAAAGTCTATACAACAAAACAAATAAATCATTCCAATTTAATTTATAATAAATTCACCGAAACGATTCGAAGAATTCGTATTATGTTTCAACGATGACATTTACACAGAGTCCAACATGATATTCATATTTTCATATATTGCGCAACGTTACTCTGATAGATCGGAAACGAATCCGAAGCCCTACGCTTTCTCAATCCTGTGCACCATCACCTTTGAGCCATCATCGAAAATAACGACAACGCAACCAGATTAGAACAATCGTCGCTCGATAGCGACAGAGAAAGAACCTTAGACGTATCACGCGCGCGATTTGAACGCATGATTTATGGGACGCAACTCGGCCATTTCGTACCGTATCTCTTTGCCAACAATAATATGATCGGTCTTCGTGGGACACCACGTAACTATGACCAGAAGCACTAAATGTGTCGTCAGATAAGGCCCCATCTCCTCGCCGGTGAGACCATCAATCGTCGTTACATATCGTCGTATTAAAAACGTGCCACCGCTTTCGGCAATAATTATTCTTAGATTAGGGTACAATACAAAGCAGGGGAATTTGTTTATGTACAATGGTAATGGTCGATGGGGCCGTGTAATTTCTCATGCGCCATTTAGGCGTTTAATAGAGTCGCAGATAAGGTAGTCTCCAGATGAGATGTGGTGTAAAAAAACGAACGATTCGATCGGATCCGTTACGGTGGTCCGGCGGATCAAGGAATGGTGGTGTGTTCAATGGGTTCGTATTCGGATCGTGGCTGATTATTTTTGGAAAAAAATGCGAATCGGCACTCGGAGAATGCTCCGGTTTTCGTGCCGGATGAATTTTTGGTTGGAAATTTAACGATGAGATGTTCGCAATATTATCATTTGTTTTTAAATGTATTTTCGCGTTGTTTCTGATACTTAAATTAACTAGGATTGGTGAAATAAAATTTAACAATTGATTTAAGTCCGGAAGCATATGGAATGAAAATTTAGATATTGTTGTCGAAAAAGATACGTTAATTATTTTTTCTTATGTTGCGTTCCCACGAGAAGTAAAAATTTTAAAAGGCCAGATTTATGATTTTACAGAAGAGTTTTCTAATCCCGGAGATAATATAATACGCGATAGATGTACAATGGGCGTATTTGATTTTAGATTTAATAACATTATGAAATTGATCTTGGAATTTTTTGTCCTTATTGAAACTCGCCTACGTATAAAAAGGACCCAAATCTCGAATTGATTTAACGACTTTTTAAATTTGGATTTAGAACGGAGTCGTTCGGGGTAGCGTTTGCGGAACGTCCGTTTTTTTATTGCCGATACTTAAAATGGTTTATCACAATTTTCACTTTCACCTTTGCATTTATGTCCCCGAATACAGAGTAAACTTAACGAGCTTTTCCATTTTAATTGCGTTTATCGTTTTTTTCGTGTTTTCCGTTATCTAAATTCGAATATTTAAAATGATAAACAATATCTCGAGATATATAAAAAGCTTTGTGCTTTATTGTGGATTTTTATTTCTCAAAGTACTTTTATTTGATTTGTATGCAGAGTATGAATTTTCGCAACGTTTATCACACATTCAAGTGAAAAAGAATAATAAACGAAGCAATTAAAAATAATTGAATTACAATAATTTCGTTAATTAATTAAAATTTAAGTTCGCGGCTTACGAAAAATGTGAGAAACTATAAATTTCAGCATACGGTCCGATATTATGAACAGAATGTGTGATTCGCACAAGCGAAAATGCACATTCTACGCAAATCGCCAAAGAAACTTCTCACGTATATTTTTTGATGAATCGCACTCTTAATTAAATTATAATTGTTGTTCACGTACGAGGATCTGTCACAAGTCCATAAACAATCCGCGCGAATAATTCAATTATTTCACTAAGGAAAAAGACGCGACCTATAATTTAAGCTCGGATTAATCCATCTCCATTTAACTATACGAAATCGACCCAATCGAACACAATTACACAATAAAAATTTATGTATATAAATCGAATTACATCTCGGAAGGTCTATTGTTGCGAACGAATCGCCCTATCGTCATTGGATATGGAAAATTGGTAGTTGCGAGATAGAATTCAATCACTTTCTATACATGCATCGAATTATTTTACGCGCATTTTCAATATACACGTATCCGCAGACAATGAACGGTTCTGCACAACCACCGCGATGATGATGACGATAATAATGTACGTGCATGTGTATCGAGTTTGCAAAAAATGACCCAAATGGTAGCAAACGACCTTCCTTTGTCGCGCTCGGGGTGCGTAAACAAGCCTTGGAAATATTAAATCCATTCAATACGATGTTGTGTCGTTCTCACTTTTTTTCCAACTTACAATTTGTCTCGCGATATTTTTCCGAACGAGTGAACGACGGTTCTGAAACTGTGGGGCGTGTTTTTGGATTGTTTTATTCGTATGAGTTGTGAGTTAATTTTTTTTCGTACGTTTTAATTGCGTGATCGAATTATTGTTTATTTTGTCCCATAAATGATTGAATTAATTACCGTTTTTTATTTGGGTTTGCTTCATTCGTTTTTCGTTTTTATTTTTAAAAAAATGTTGGTAACGCAAGCGTGGCTGATTTCATAATGTAAGTCATTATTTTACAATCTGCAACGGTCCTTGAATATTCTGATAATCATTTCAATTATTTTTTACTTTTAAACGATTCTCATTGGCAGGCAAAACTCTATCTTTATTTCGCAATTAATACCTTTTAATTTGTACTGAATAAAATAAAACTTTTTCACAATTCATACATTCAATTTTTCCACCATCTTCGAACCAAAGAGTTCCTCGTTAGAAGCAAATTGCAATTAGATGAAATTAAATACTCTCTTGTGATATACGGGCGGTTATGGGAATGAGCCGCGTCTGGCACAAATTTCAGCATTTCTTTTATATTTTTCTCCATTTAATTGTATGGTCGTGTGTATTCACGACATAAATATAATTAACGCGATAATAACCCGCGGTTTCGCGTTACGGTTCTTTGGGATAACGCGCACTAGCCGCCAAAGTAGTTCTCATTCGACTCAACATCTCGGTTTTTATACGCTCTTTCAAATTGGCGATTTAAATGCACGTTTCTGTTCAAATTATATATTTAAATCTTTCGAGAGTAAATTTCAATTTGCTTTGTATACGGACGTAAACTATGTATATATAACATGAAATTTTGATAGGAATCAATTTGGGATTTTTTGTAAATCTTTGTATTATGATTAACGATCGGTTTTAAATTGTTACGATTTTAATGCCATGCGGCGTCGAAAAGTAAAAGGGATCGTTTTGTCTATCTCACGTTTTTACGTTTCGCGATAGTTAACAGATCTTTGCATCACTTTCAAGCATAATTAATTATTTATGTACGAACGCTTTACGTTTATATCTTATGGGAATGCCGCAACGTGACTTTCATATTTTATTGTAATGTCGTAAAATCTCAAATTGAACGAATTCATTTTGTGTCGTGTGCTTGGTTCGAAAGAGCGCAATCGCCCGATTCAACAAACATTACAATTCCGGTCGCGCAACTCTCGAAACAATTACAATTTATACGACGAAAACTGAACAAAATCTGAAATCGGGTCTAACGCGAAATATTTTTTTATCTCAACGCAAAGCTATAAATCAAGCGGAGTCCGATGCGAAAGTGGCGTAGGCAACAACGGAACAATTTTCTGAGAGGAAATTGTGGATCACGCGTCTACATCACAATTGGGATACTAATTAGTTAAGAATCAATTGTATGTGATTTTTACGGCTTGTTTACGTGTCTGGTCCGTACTTTCCAATTCCCAAATCCGACGAAATACATAACATAATATATTATATTATTCATGTGTGATCCGATCGTTATCTGGATCGCGTGTCTCGCCTTTGTTGTGTAGGGAAATTGCCGACTTTTTATGATGCAACGCCATTCGAGAAAATCTCATACGATTACACGTGTCCACTTATAACATGTGTGTAATTTCGTCGATGTAATTCGGTTTGTGTGTTGATTTAAAAATCCTATTTCACAAAACCGCAACGTTTATATAGAAATTTCGGTTTGTGTCTTAACCGTGCGTTGATCTCACTTGCATTTTTCTCATTCGAAAATGTATTTTGTTATAATATTTATATGGATAATAATAAAATTATTGATAATCGAAAATTTCTCAAAAAACAATCTATGGAATATATCTATTTTGATTATATTTTTGATGAAAGCAAGCACGTGTCTTCTGATTGATTATCGTGATGATATTTTAAAAGGTTTCTGTTATAAAAATTGATAAAAATCCGTGTGGTTATCGCTAACAAAAAGAAGCTTGTTTTACAAAAATGCCACTCGGCCATAGGTCACATTCTTCTAATCGTCTTTCATAATGTATTCCATTGTTCTTCGACACAAAAATGTCAAATTTGCTTCCCTTGCGATATATCGAAAAAAAAATCGGTAATGTCAATAGCTCGAAATAAAACGTTTCAAGCATTCTCAATTATCAATGAATAAAATTGTGGAGTTTTTTCCTCCGAAAAAGTTTATAATTGCGGTTCGCATTGTGTACGCACACATGTAACGATTTACGTGATGCAGTTAGTTGTAAAAAGCAATTACAAAAAAGAAGAGTGATTAAGTCGGGAGCAAGAGTCACATCTCTCACCGTTACGAGAACAATTGTTTATATGTAAATTATGCACTCGGTTAAACAATTATTCATTGCGTCAAAACGATATGTTAGCTTCTTCGGCGCATACTCTGTTATCCCATACCGGCGTGCACCACTTCACATGTTTTATGCGAAAAAAACTTTTATTAACGATTTAATCTCACACACTGGATGACGCGTGTCTTTATGGTCTTTTACGCAAGTGCAGCAATATTGTGAGTAAGCAGCAATCATGACTAATTAAAATATGCGAGCGTTTTGCGCAAAAGTCCATTCTCATGAGATGCTATCTGAAAAATTCGTTCGGATCTCACGTGGGTATTATTGCGGCCGATACACGTATCACATTTTTTTTCGTTCCTTTTTATTAATATGGTAATTATATACGACAAATTTAGTCTGAATTATTGCACGACCTTCTCAAATATTTTGTACGTTGCAAAAGTGAAGTTTATGTGCGAAAACTATGCCAAAGTTCGAGGGGATACGTACTCATGAGTGCAAGTACATTCCCTCTCGTAAGTTTGTTCGACAACTTGCTCCAAGGGTGGGTTTTAAGGACCCCCTTAACATATATGCACCTCACGTCTAGACCGTCTCCTTTGAACTATCAAAACGAACCCTTTCGCTTTCAATGAACCCAATGAACAACTCATTAGCGAATTATCGGATCCGCCGATCGGTCATTGTACAAAAATTAGTAGAAATCGTGTGTATTTGTGACTAAAAAAATATTTAAAAGCACCCTTTTCCTTCTTTTTTTTTAGTAAGGGATATTCTGAGATTGCCCGCTGCCGCTTTTCCTGCACCGAACTTAAAGATGCATGACGGAATGGGTATGGGGATTTTGATAATAGCATAAGTCGCCATAAAGCAACACTACAAAACCAATTCATTATTCAAAGTGAAGCGTGTTTAAAACGCCTCTATAAAATAATCGTTGACGTGCCACTCTGACCGCACGAGCCTTCGGACCTCGTACGCACACAGTTGACACGAAAGTCGACCGAAAGCGATTAAGTTAAAACCAACAAAGGGCACTTTAATCCTTTAAGTTGAGGACCGCAAACGGCCGCATTATCACATGTAACATCTCGCATTAAAGATCTTTACGACTAAAACGTACTTGAGATTTATTGTACGGAACGCGTACACTAACGACATCTCTGGAATGCCGACGGAACTATTCGGGAAATTCTAAAGAAAAATGTGATGAGAATTATCGGTTAGGATGTGTTTTAGGTGCACAAATCGCAAATTGTTCTGAATCGAATGTATTAAAGGCTAATCGTGTCGACTAACTGGATAGTTAGTTGAACCGGTTCCGCTGTATATACTATCGAACGTTTCAGTTAAACAGTTTTGTTTTCATCGATCTAGTATAGGTGGATTGTCGATTTTATCGCTTCACGTGTGCATTAGAACTGTATAATTTATACTGTCCGAGGGAGCGAATAAATTAAAACAAATTTACGAGTCTATTTGTGCTTGAAAGCACGTAGTCATGAGAGCTGTAACATAATGAAAATATTGTTGTAATTAATTACTTCCTCCTTGATAAACACGTAATAAAACAAAGAATCAATTTTCCACCGTGAAATTTTAACGTCTCTAATTTGTCTATGGAGCGGAGATTCTTTGTACCACGCGCGGGAAAACTAATTCAATAAATTATCTTTTACAGCCGAGTTGTCAAAATTTATTTCAATCGGACTGTACAATGCATTTCGTTGTCCAATTACCCGAATTTTTTTTTTACGACGTTTCGAATCATGCAGTTTTGAAATCCGAATCGACAGACCGAATAAAAAAATATAAAATCGCGCAATTTTCCCTTATAACGTTTTATTTCATCAATAATTTGGATACGTGTGTTCGCAAAATCCGAGAAAATGTGGTGCGATTTTATGATAGTACATGCGTCGTCAAATGAATTTTGTATTCAATTTTCAGTGTTCGGGCTGGACTCGGGATTGGGGCTTTTTCCCCCAGGAATGGACCCTGGGAAATTGTATAGTCCGCTGATGGAAATGCCTGACCCACGAGCTCCTCCCCACGATCCTCACATGTTCTCTAGCGTCAAGAAAAAATGTAAGGAAACCATAATTGCAAATAATTAATTCTTTAGTCAAATATAAAAATGCTTAGGATTACATTTAAAATGGTCGAATTTATTCGAACATTCTAAATCTTATTAGGTTGTGTATGAGAATTACTAGCTTTTTTTCCATTAAACCTCCCTACGCATTCGTCGAAAAAAGTTATTTGATCGAATGTTAAAACTTTTGACGTAATGATTGCGATGAGACATTTAAAATTAATGAAAAAAAAATAGTACCAATTATTATTGATACTAATGTTATCTTATATTATAACAACATATTATATATTTCATATATATATTTTATGTCTAACAAATATTAAGGGTATTACTAACAAATCATGCACAACCATACTAACCATTTGTTTTGTAGTTCGGACTAATTCTTTGTAGTATTGTGAATGTAATTGTTTTTTTTTCGTGAAAAAATTTCTAGCAAAAAATAATATGAACAACGAAACGTTTTCAGGGCGGCCAAAAGGACAACACAGTGCACCTCGGGGTGGACCTCCGAGGTCCTGGACAAACGCCGAACTGACGGAGGCCTTACAGCACGTGTGGAACAAAAAGATGACCACCAGTCAAGCATCGCGGATATTTGGCATACCGTACAACAGTCTATTGATGTACGTCAGAGGCAAGTACGGCAAGAGCCTGAAGCTAGAACAACTGCGCAAGGACTGCATAGGTGGACCCCTGGACATCCTGACGATGGGCCCGGGCAGCAATAACAACAACAATTCGACGCCAAAACACCACGTCAAAGACGAACAGAATATGAACCCGTTGAACCAGAGACCAGCCAGTTCGGAACCAGACCTGATGTCGAATCCCTTGTTCAATCCGTTCTCACAAGGCTTCTATCCAGAATTTCCACCTGGGTTTCCTATGCCTCTAAATATGCTACACTTGCTGCCACACGGGGACAAATCGAGGGATATATACGGACAGACGATGCCTCTGGCTCTAGACATGCTTACGAACAAAGAGGACGATTGCAAAAGCGATCGTTCCAAAGAAAATTCAGCAGACGAGGACAACGATCACATGTTCAGGCCGCCGCCGTTAGCCAGGGACGACAGAAGGGAGATCCTGCAGCAGAATGGCCAGGACTAAAAGACGGAGCATCTGTGATAAGACGACAACCGAACCAAAGTGTTTTAGACATTTAAAGAAAAAAAAAAATAAAAATTAACATAGATGTTGCTAAAAGCGTAGGACGCAAGTACGGCGATAAAAAAATTGCATTTTTGATCTCATCTTTGATGGTGTTTGTGAATGGGAAAATGTTGGAAAATTATTATATAGTTGAATTAGCTTCTTTTGTAAGTATGATGAAAAAAATGTGTAGTAAAATCATTATTCAAATTTAGTTTTATTGGAGTAAAACAAAATGCGTGTATGCACGGAGACGCGTGTAAACGAAGCGCCAATATTAGAAGACTTTATATACTTACATGAATGTACATTGTGATTTTTAAGTGCAAATTTTTTAGAATTCGGATTCTGTTCCTTCGTTTGTTTTAACTGATTTATATTGATAATGATAATAATGATGATGATTTGTTGAATCGTATTGTTATATACCGGATGTGTAATTTTAGGAAACTGTGAATAATTAGGCTTTTCAAATACAACCAGCAAAAAATTCAATTCATAGTTCATCTGGTTATGAAAACTGAACTGTTTATTCATGTTCCATTATATTATTAATTTGATATGCAATTTTAAATATCAATTACTTAACATTTTCGAATGTTACATTTTTCACAGTTTTCACAATTTGTTTGTATTTCAATTATGTTCAATTTGAAAAATTTAGCAGGGGATATTAAAAAATAATAAAAATTGATAATTTGTAAATATTCATTCCTTTAGTAAGCATAATTAAATGATATTAGAAAATTGTGATATTTTGTGATTAATTTTATCATTAATTTATCTTTTCTCTCTGAAAACATATCGAATAATTTTAACTTTTTTGAAATGACTACCCCTGACTTTTTTCTTTTTTTTTTTTTTCTTTTTCAATTATTATATAATACATATTGTTAATGTTTTTTTTTCACAATGATTTCATTGATTTTTTTTAAAATAAGAAATGTGTTATGAATGACTTATGTTTTCCACTCGTTAAGCAGTGTTTTTTCACTTTGTTGTTTATTAGATTCACTATTGTAACATGTTTATGTTTTTATGACGTGACTAAATTAATCTGACATAATGTGTGCAACATTCATATTTAAAGTAATGTTTTAAATTTGGAATAATCGATGGGTTTAGAAAATGTATTTCATGTAAATTTGTCACCAACATATCAGTTATTCTAAGCGTTGGTCATCCAATCATTTAAAAAATTTCTTTGAATATTTCGACAACTCTAGTAGTTAGTAAGGCTCTTGAGCCCGAACAATTAAAATTTTGTGACTAACTGATAGGTTTTCCAAATTTATACATATGTTAAATTATTAGATTTGTGCACAAAATATGTTTAGATAAAATATTTTTGGCATACTTTTGTTGAAATCAAAGTCATAAAACGATTGATTATTTGTTACATAGATATTATGAATAGTGAAATATAAAATGTTTTAAATTGACCACTGTTTATTTACTGACTATTAAGTTTCTATGTTTTCCATCTACTAAGATAATATAGATATATTAAAAAAAAAATAGATTAGAGAAAAAAGATTCCATTCAATAAATAAAATGAAGTTATAATAATTGATAAAATAAAACATCTTGCACAGAATGTTCAAATTTCAATGAGCTTTTTTTCTAATTATAAACTAAATAAATATATCTATTTAATGAAATAAATATGTATATGTACATTGTAACAAAATGGTGACTATAAAAAGATGCAATTGTAGCGGTTTTTTAATTGTTTTTTTACAAAATGTTAACCGTGGTAACCTCACGAAATACTTTAACTTTCTTAAACAGTTGGATTAATATACATGTATTTCATAGGGTAACATGGCTTCGGCCATCATGACACTTTCATAGATTTCAAAAACAAAGAAGACTGATTCGTTATTTATCTATATATATTTTTATATCACATAACAGCAACTTTTAATAAAACAGTACCATATTTAATTATTATTATGAATTATTACACTATAATTTTTTAGCGCACTTCTATTCTACTAAATAACAAGCTACCGTAAACTATACTGTATTCAATAGTAATACCAAATCTTTAATTGTTAATTAATTACCTTTTGTTTGAATGAATATTGAAGTATTTTCTTTGGGTGTCACAATGTATTGACTACATTAAATCTTTTTTTTCTATTTTTATCTATTGTTTATAAAATAGATTATAACAAAATAATAATTTTTTTTCCAACTAGTTTCATGCAAAACTCAAACTTTCTACAGTTCCTTCTAAGCAGAGATTAGTTCATTATTAATGACTAGTTTTGTGAAAATGAAATTATTACTATCATATTTTCGCAAACTTAATTCATCTGTATTTAAGTGTAATATTCATTTTTTATAAAAATATTAATACAGAAAATATATTTACAATAACCATATCCTAATAATCTGATTGTTTTATACTTTGTACAGCTTCTTAATAATGGTTGTGAGATATGACTTGTGTAATTTTTTTTCCTAATTTGCATGATATATTTTATGTTTTTCACAGTTATCGGTTGTGAAAATATTGAATTAATTTCTTTTTCCATTTGAATTAAATCCGGTATTTTTTGAAATCATTGACATGTAATAAAAATTAACTTCTTTTTTATTTTCATCTATATGGCAAAAATTCATGTGAAAACTCTCACCGATATATTAATACGATAAAAAAACAAAAGTGTATTCTTCGTAAAATGTTGTTGTAAATCATAGGAATGATGTCTGATGTGAATGTAGATTATTTTAAATAAATAAAAGCATGATGTCAAAAAATAGTTGTATACGGATTTCAAATAATTAAGATGTACAAAATAAAAGAAATAAATAATAAATCATCAAATGTCTTCGACTGTTGTTTTGGATCTTACATATGTTTGGATATTTTTAAGGCTTTCAGAAACGGATAATTTTATCACTTCTATGACGAGATAATGATTGATTTTGTTTGCTCATCATGAAATCAGAGTACATGAACATCAATATTGCTATGTGTAAGACATTTGAATGTGTACTAATAATTGTGTGATTTATTTTCATTACTTATAAATATTTTTATGTCAATTTTCAGGTTTTATTTCCAATTTTTTTGGCTGTGTTTTGTTGTATTATTTTTGTGACAAGGTATCCATTTGATATATTGAAATAATTGAAGATTTTCAATAATATGGTATTAAAATTTACACATACAATTCATCAGGGTATTACTAACTAGATTTTTTTTAAATATTAAAAAATACATTAGAAAGAAATGATCAACCACTGATATTATATTCAGCAAATAATTTAGCAACAACCGATTGAAAACACTACTTACATATATTTATTATCCTTCTGATATTTTAATTTATTCATCAAAATTTTCATATCATTATAAAAGTATATTGAAATGAACAGCATGTTAACACTCACATGATGTTGAAAATTTTGTGACAATAATATTAATTATTATATATGTATATGTTTGTATGTATGTATTTATAAAATCAGAATACGTTACCATATTTAACTAATCCACAAGGAGACGGAAAAGCTGGTTTGATATGTGAAATACATTTCATACCACAATTGTTATCAAATAATTGAATTTGCAAATATCATATGATCATTCTAAAATGTTATATTTCAAGTTCAATTTCATTGAAATAATTGATATTCTATACACATTCCACAAAACTGAATGGAAGTGCAGTTGCTATTTCCAATTCATCGATTTAATATGTAAAAATTAAAAGAACTTACATGATTTTGATCATGGAATAATTTTTTATTGTTTGTATTTTAATTATTCATATAATTTTGAATAAAAAAATTATTTAATATATTGAAAAATATATTAAACGATCTTGTTAAATATTATAAACTCTTGTCACTGTTTTTTTGCAAATTTTGTGAAAATTATTTATTAATTTATTTTTATTAAAACACACCTTGAGGGTTTTATGAAATATGTTCCTTTAGTTATTTTAATTTATATTATTATTTATGATTAGAGTGATATGAACATAGCAATTTTTATTTGAAAATTTAGCAACATCAAATTATTTTTCCCTTGAGTATTAGGGATATATTAGTAGTTAAGGCTTTGTAAATTAAACATAAATATATTATTATTAAAATATAGAATTAACAAATGAAAAAGTTTATGTTTAATATATTATATGAATTTGGAAAAATTACGTAGACACATCATTTTTGGAATTGCCGATATTATTCAGTTGTCAATTTGATGAATAAATGAATTGGTGTAAAAAATATATGATTGTTTTATTCATACTTATTTTTTTTACATGTAAACAAGATAGTTTTTCACTGCTATTTTAGACGTTTCCTTTTGAGATAATAAGTACAATATCCTGAGAAACAATAAAAATACATAATCCTGTTTCCAAATCATATTTTGAATCCCATTAATTTCAAAAGAAAATATAGGAAAATTTATTAAAAATAAAAATAATAAATTCAACACTACATATATCATATAATGATGATACACTTTTTGCAATTAAAAAAATTATAATCAAAATTGAATTCGAAATGTTACGAACTATTATTGCAAGAACCTACAATACGGATAAGTACTTTTCATTTTCATTCATAGATGGCAGATACTAACATTTCAGATTACAATAAATTGTCGAGAATCGTATAATAATAGACCAAATATTTAAATCACGGCAATAATTTGCTAAATAAAAAACCTGTAAAATAAATTTAAAAAAAACCTCAAACTTTTCAACAAACAAACAATCAAAAAACCACAACACGCCATCAACAACCATTGCACGTATTCAAAACAACATCTCTCGAGAACATTTACCTCAAAAACGAAAATACCATACATGCACAACATTGCAACTAAACCATGTAATATTTTATAAAGGAGCAGTGCACCAGCAGTGAGGCGAAAGTGCACCAGCTCGAGCAGGTAATTGGCGCCGCATCATCACCCCATTGAATCGATTATGAGCCGCGGCGACTGCACCATGTCGGACATTAAATTTTATGGCTCCTAATTTCCAATTTGTCGCCCGGCTTCGATTATTATAATCGGGCCTAACTGCACCGGCTGCATTCGATTTCGGCGCCGATTTTCCTCAGGGTTGCCCACTGAACACTTAATTATAGATCCATCGTTATAAAATTTCGATATGAATAATATTGGAATAAATATGTTGAATCATTAGTGACATCTATATATCAAAAATCTCATGTCCTAGATTTGTGATGAAACAAAAGTATTTATGCTTTTATGACGTTAATGTGGTAACTTGTTATACAAAGAGCTCTTCGAAAAGTCATATATGTAAGTTGTTTTTGTTGCCATAACAAAGGTTGAACGGAATCGAGTTTCGTTCCGATTAATCATCGTGATTATGATGACCCTATTCTGTGTATCGAGCTTACTACGATAATTTATTAAACGGGGAGAGATTGTGGCTCAATTTCGAGAAAATTATTTGTGATATGCGTTGACCAATTAATTTAGAACGAGAATGGATGCTTTAGCCGCTAACTTTACACACACTTTATATTACCTGCTAGTTACAAATATATTATTTTACAAAATAAAAAAATACATAAAGATGCGTATGTTAAATACAAAAATAAACTACATGAACATGATGTCTTTGAATGAAGGAATCCTTTTTGATATTCTAACGAGAAGTCTCATTACAATTTTCAATTTTCGCTGTAAAATCGTTATCAGATTGAATATAGAAATAATTTTAAATTCGATATTGATATTATGAGTTTTATACACAATACTAAAAAAATATGCATTCAAAAACTAATTCAACAATTATCCATTGACATATTAAAAAAAAAAATTAAGTATTTTTTTATATATTCTAATCCATAACAGCAACAGCATGCTGACACATACCTAAAAAAACTAATCAGATCGTTTTACAATTCCGAATGGACGATTGCCTATGCGAGATATCGCATTGATCTTTTTTTCCCCCCAGGCGCGTTACAGTTTTCAAATTAATGCCCCTGAATAGCAAATGTTGCATAAATGCATAATACCACATCTCTTGCGAGTCCTCCGCGACTTTTATAACAAGATTTCGTGTGCATTTTTCACGGTTCCGCAACAATCGCATCGCCGTATGGTAATACGCGAACGACAGGTATTAAACGGCGCAGCTAACAGAGCCAAAGCGAAATGCATTCAAATGCAATTCCCGCGAATTTTTCCGTGTCAGAATTGAAAATTTTCGATTTTGTCCACGGTTTTATGAGGGCTACGTGTTTACGTGGGGTAACATGGAATTTTTTTGATCGATTATCAGCGAAGGTCAAAGATTTCATTTGGTTCTTATAAATAATTGATGTTTTGGGGATTTCGAAATCTTGCGTTTTTTTGAAACATGGGTTGATGCTGTTGTGTTGTCTAATATGAAAATTAATTGATATATTTTTTTATTCGGATATATATTTCAGATTTGTGAAATTCTTGCGATTTTTTTGTGTGTGTGCTTGTATGTATAATACGAATAAATGTGTTGCAAAAATATATGGAAAAAATCAACATCCTTTCCGAAATTCAAATGTTTTCGTATTATTACCATTCGATCGGATGTATTGTATAATGAGTAACCTGTTTCACCATTATGCACTTTTCTAAACTATTAAAATATTATACGAGGAATACATAAGTTGAATTTTAATGATATTCAAATACATACATTGTAACATAAACATTCTGTCGAATTTGTTGAAGTTTACAAAATAACAGTATATTTGGAAAACTCATTTTCTCAAACAGAACGACCAACATTGATCTATTTAATAATAGTATATTATAAATTCGAAATTTAAAGATAAAAAGTAAAACAATACCAGATTTTCATTACAAATCAAAACTAATCGCAAACTTATCCCACGAAAAGCGCTCACTGCCCGCGAAACAAAAGCGCGCACGACAAAAACGAACACAATCCTACCGGCAAAAAGCAATAACAAAACGATGCGACGAAAAACAATTTTCATAAGGAAGATTTATATTTGCGGAACGTTTTTTGTCGATTGACATGCGCCGATAAATCAGGCTTATTTATTCCGGCCATGGTCCGGGCAACAGGTTGACGTCCGGAGGCCCGACCCTCCATCATCATCGCGATTCCACGAAACCGGCGAGACTTCCACGACCGAGGATCCATGGGATCCGAAGGTATCCCGAAGATTCAGACTCCGGGATTTACTGCGAGCTGGTGCGTCGTTAGCGCATGATCTTCGCGAAGGCTTTTATTTGTGTTCGTCGTCGTAATTCTTTGGAAAAAAAGCAATCGAATCTATGTTGTACTTTGGGTACACTTTAATGCGGTTTTCGGATTGCTTTTAGTATAATTGAAGGTTCTAAATATATATAATCGATTTTGTGATAATAAACACAACAATAAAATGTGACGTAAAACTATTAATAGAAAACTCGCTTATTTCGCGAACAGGGTTAATCCGTAGAAAGCGATATTAAAAGCTGATCTGCGTCATTACACCTACGCACCGAAAACCGTTTCATATAAGGTTGAATCGATTCACATTAGACGAAAAGCATTCTCCGCTCAAAGGAAACGATAATTCAAGTCACCAAACAAAACACACTTCCAACATTGAACCGATCAATCCAATCGTATACTCACGGTTTCGGGCGCAGATCTAATAACGAATAAAATCCGTATTATAAACTCACCTCATTATCATACGATACGTACAACAAACGAAAAAAACCCACCGATCGATCGACGGGTTGTATTTTTCGGTAAAAAAAATAAAGAGTCGACGAAAAAACGTTGTTTCTGGATGCACCGTACAAAATGCCGAAACGCACGGGTGGCCCGTCAATCACGACTTCGGCGACATCGGAAGCTGCCATGTCAACATCTTGTAATTGATAATATTTCTCAACAAGCAGCAGATAACAAAAAGAACCTTATAAACATATAAATAAATAAGCGAGACCGTCGGCCGAGCGACGGCGCGGCCCTCTCGGTCTTTGACCATCTAAATTATTCCGATTTTCGGGAAAACGACGATTCTTGTAAATTGATACGTTCACCTGAGGTGTGCAAAAAATTTTCAAATATAAATGATGTATACGATCTGTTTGTTCGGTTTCCGTGTACGTGAGATATTACAGGTTGTGGTTTTTGAATATATATTTTTTTTGTATATAATATAAACGGGAGCTTTTTGAATTTTATGGAAAGTTGATTCGAATCGTTTTATAATGAAAAAAATTGTATTCGGATTGATTTATCTATTGATTTCAGCAGTTAACCTTCCATTCATTCACAGATAAAACGAGAAGAAGCACTTATTTCGTACGATCGCAAAAAGAATCCAATTAGAGAACTCGCCGCAAATCGTAAATAACATTTTTTGTGCAACGCATTCGAAACCACATGTTACGCACCGCTGAACCATATTTGTAAGCCGTCGCATCAATGCGAATCATAATTCATCGATCATCGATAATGCAGGTGTTTTCAACACACGATGCACTTCCCGAACATCGTTTTTCGAAATATAAAAAATAATAATAAAGCATGATTCGTGCATTGTAAAATAACACATTCCGAATTATTTTAACGTAAACAAAGCACATATATCGATATTGATTTTTCATAATGTGTGCATAGCTGAATAGGCTTTCAGGATATGTGAAAGCGGATTTCGCAAGCCGCGTGTGGTCACCCTTCACGGTCTAATGACCGCCAAAGACCATTAGTGACACGTCCCTGGTTAGCATCTATTATTATCTTCTTGATGCTAAACAGATCGATAAATCGTCAATCGATTTCGAAATAGCCGTTCGCGCTTTTTTCGCAATAATTCTATTTGAATTGGCTATAATAGGCGTTTTGTTTATGTCGGGTTTTTCGGCGATTTTTGTGATGTTTCGCCGGACGTGAATAACATCTGTTCATAAAAAAAGGATCAGGTTCTAAATTTCCGAGAATAGTTCCTGGGTTGTTGCAATTTGGGATTCAACCCATTCATTGCAAAAAAAAAATTTTTTTTATTGTTCGTTGAATATTTTTTTTAAGTTTTTAAATCCGATCGATTAGATTTATAAAAATTCATTAAATAAAATCATTGATGTATATAAAAAAAAAAATAAATTGATTAAATTATCCAATTTTTTAAAATATTATAAAACCACGTTCTTCAATTAGTATAACTTTGTTATAATTCTTATAATCATATGAGCTGTAAAAGAAATTGGAGGTAAGTTGAGGGTTTGGTCCTAAACCACCTACTTACATAGATTGATCGCCGTCAAAAAGGGGTAAAAAAGCAAAATAACGAGCACGTTCGTGACTCGTGTGCTTTTTCAACCTTTTTATTATTATCCAATTTTCTCGTCGTAACGGTGTCAGTGCGGATTTTCTGCTTATGGTAGAGATTCGAACCAGAAACCAAAGTCTGGAGGCGATACACAACGAAAGGGGTTAATGCCACCAATTTGGGCTGTGAACTTGACCGGATGAAAACTTTACTCCCCGCAAAAGAACAAAAACGATAAAAAATACAAAAACGTAATAGATTGCACGTGTAAATTGCTTATAAAAAGACCGTACAGACGCAAGCTTCGAAACATACCGAAATAAGCTCGTTTTCATGTAGAAAAGCACAGTTATGAGTAATAACGACACCCATAAGTCCCATAATTACGCACTATAAACGCGGAATTGATAGTACCACGAAAGGGAAAAGAAAGCGGAACTTAATTAGGGGCGGTTAGTCGGCGGCGTGGCTTTTCTAATTGGAAAATTGCCGCCGATAAATTTTGGGAAAATTTACGACCAGTCGGATAAATCATCCGCATTTGCTAGCGTTTGATGAATGTGCCGACTAATTTTTCTCAATTTATCCGGCGGTCCAATTTTCAAAAACGACGCGCCACAACCACCTGCGTTTCGTGACCAAAGTGAAATTTCCCACCGATAAATCCGTCCGTTTGTGCCTACGTTGATATTCAATCATGTCTTCTTATATTAACGAAAAAAAAAGCATATTTATCATAAAGGAAAATCGATCAAGCGGGTACATAAATAGATTACTGATGTTGAAAAAAACATTTTTTCAATAAAGTTTTTAAAATATATTATTTTTTTATTATGATCGCTGTACTTATAATAAATCTTCATGATAAACTTTTCCATATAACTTAGGAAAACTTTTATTACTTGATACATAAAATCTTCCGCTTACACACACTGAACATTACTAGATAATCTTAGATATCCTGAAGACTGAAGAAAATAACAAATCCTGCTCAAACACACTAAACTTAAGATCAACACATCGAAAACATTAAAAACTATAATTGTATGAGACTTTTTCGTGTTGGAAGTTAAACTTTATATCATCAATTTTGTAAAATATCAACTGTCAAATCTAAATCCTTAAGGAATCGGAGAGTTTGATATTATAGTTATCAATAAAATGTAGTGAAAAAATTGAGAATATAATTTAATTACCGATATCGATGAATTGAGCAAATGTAAAAAAAAACAGTAATAAAATTATAAAAAAATCACACATAAAAAAATTGTTTTGATTCATTTCCAATTTGTACTAAATAGGAATTCTAATATAATTTTTTTTTAACTTATCAATATCATAAGTTGTCGAACTTTATTATCTTTGTCTTTTCCCGGATAATCATTGATTTATCCCATAATACCGAAAGTCGATAATAAGTAATACCGGTAATGGAATCCCTAATACAAACATCCCCAGTTTCATTCCAAACACGAACCTCATCCATCTCCCACCATACAAACCCCCCAAGCCCCATCGAACCCCCGAAAAGCTCAACTCCCAAAATTCAAAACTGAACCTTCACAACCAACCTTCCTTCAGCAAATTGCGCACACCGCAGGTCGTTCACAGCAATATTCCATATCCCTTCAGCACCGAAAAAGTAGTTAAGCCGAAAGTGTCGGCTTTTCGCGGATAAAGACGTCTCGAACGTGCGAGTCGTGTAATGCGAGGGGGAGGTGCGTGCGAGGCAACGATCGTTAACATCCGAGGGTTGATGATATGTATTTGGGAATTAAACGCACAATAAAATAACGCGAGAGGTGTTGCAGCAATTTGGGCGTTTGCCGTGCACCGCAATTATATGTATAGGCCGGTCGGACCCCCGGGCGTTTGGAACAGTGGCGGTGCTTTTTTGTTTTTATTATTTTTTTTTTTTTGTAGTTTGATGTGTTTGAAATGTTGTGTATGGATTGGTTTTGGAAATGATTTGGGTTTGTTGGATGTGTTGGTTTTTTTGTGAATTATGTCGACAGGGTAAGATTTTTCGGGAATGATCTGAAGTTTGGGTAGTTTTTCTTATCGCATATGAAAATTTGTATAATGAGTTTGAATGTTAAAAATTATTATTTACTTAATAGTTTTGGAATAATTGTATATAAAAGTGTCTAACACAGTACTTATTATTTACAGCAGCACTTATTATTTACAGCAGCACTTATTACATTAGTCACAGCATTTATTATTTAAACAGTTGACTGTATAAATATAAAATTTACAAATGAAAATTCGCTTGATTTTCTTTGCTTCCGTTGATTCTCGTCGCGCAAAGAATGAACTAATTTTTTCAAATATTTTTTATCAAATATCTGATAATTTGAGATTTATTGAATTTCTAGTATATATATGACATAAGATGAATATCTCTAAATAATAAAATTAATAAAGATTAATAATTATTTGTAAAATATTTTTATAAATGATTATCAATGGAATGATCACTATTTCGCAGTATATAAATGTTTGAACTATGATTTGATCAACTAAAATATTATCTAACATATATAACGAGTCATTGATATGAATTAAAATGTGGATTGAATGTACATGTGTATAATAAAATTTCTGTTTAGTAAAATCAAAAACAATACATGTATTACATAAAATTTATATTTATTTTAGTGTATATTCGATTCATTGATCATATTTACATATGGAAAAACATATTACATATACATATAATATCACATACTGTGTATAAAATTTGATTAAAAATACTTTTTTTTTTAATTAATTAACACAATTGATTTCAAGAAAAATATTTAATTCTAATTCCCGCCGCTCGTGAACACCTAGACCCTCAAAAGTATCGCCGAAAGTGTGCAATCAATGTGCCAAACGTTTCAGCGACATGTGGTTACGCCCAAAATTCGAGCTCACGAACCGCCATTGTCCCGAAACGTCAAAGCGCGGCAAATCCCCAACACACGAAAAACACCTCTCACCCGCATATCGAAAAAGCCCACAATCGCCCGACGAAACCGAGCAAATGCACGTCGACAAATGCACTCGCACACTTATTTTCAGCTCCGACACGACGAATCTTATTATTAAACGATAATCTCGTAATAATTCCTGATACAATGTCGGAGTTTTCGAGCATCGACGGAAAATAAAATGAAATTAAAATAAAGAACGAGAACGAAAACGAAGAAAACGACGAGCAAAGGGCGCTTGCAATAACGAGACGTGATTAATAGCTTGCACGTCCGCGCCCATACCGACGAAATACTACAAAAAATAAAGGGCCGACGAATAAGAAAAGTGAAAAATTAAACCATCTGTTCGCCCCGAATGGATCATAGTGAAATTGTACCGGGGTCCATATCACGTGGGAAAATATATCCGGCTGATTAATCGAGAGTTTCCACGGTCGAAAACAACCCCTCTTTCTGGCAGCGCGAACTATCGACATTACAAAAACAACTGTGTACCAAGTTGTTTCGGAATCGGCAATAAATTAGTCGTATTTACGATCCCGCATTTGAGTCACGTATGCGAAAAACGAAAATACGCAGAAATGGGGAAAATTCGAAGACGTAATGCAGCAATGCTCGACGAGAAACCGACCGTACGTCAATATAAGTGTGTACGAAAAATCAATGCAAAAAGTATGAGAATATGTGAAAAGTTTCATTTTTTTTTATAAATCTACCTATATCCCATAATAAATCGGGTTGTATTGATATATTAATTGAAAAAATATACGAATCAAAAGATTTTATTTTTAGAAATTGAAATAGCGTAGACATATTGAAAATTTCAGGAAAATTACTTTTCCTATAAATAGGATTCTTTATGTAAATTTAAAACTATATTTTATGGAGAAAATTTTCATTTCCTGATAGCTTTTGACGTTTAGTGAATATATTTCAAATTCAATACCGAACGAAAATTTTCATATATCACTGAAAAGGCAATTTTCTATATTTCCTTTACTTTCTTCAGCACACAACGGGCAAATTACACGTACATACAAAAGCATACAGAACTCCTTGGTTAAAAGTCAAATTTTATTTAAAAATTAATCAATAATATTTTTATATGTTATCGAACACACAGCTATTTCATAAACAAACATTCATACAAAATTTTATAACTTTCTTCAAAAAAATCAATTTCATTACGAAAACGAATCAGTTAAAAAACACTCGCGCACAATAAAACAACTGATATCATCAACAACCACTCACTTTCAAACATCTCATTCAAATTCCCTTCACCAACTACACCACCCAACCAAAAACCATCCCCCCCCCCCACCCCAATCAAACCACCATCCACACCCACCACCAACACACCGCCGACCACCTTCCCCAACACCGAACCAACAAAACAACCAACACCACCAGAACCAGCACAGAGGCGTCGCGACGCCCGACCAAACCACCACCTTTTCAACACCTCGACCAACGTCCTGGAGGGGCGTCCATGAGCGCCGCTGAACAGTCGCAGGCGGCACGCGACGCGACACGGACGCCACTGGACGAGAGCTCTCCCGACCACCCACCACCCACTTTTCGCTAGGACTGGGCGCACGTGAAAGCGACAGCTGAAAAGGGCGCACTAGGGAAACGTCGCGTTTTTCAGACGCGATTCAATAGGAGGTCTTCTGCGAGTCGTAGTCAATAGTGATTTTTTTTTATTAATTTGATTTTTTTGAATGTATTTTTTTGAGTGTTTAGAATTTGTGTGAATGTATATATGTTAATTCGATTTAACAATCAGCGCTTATTGATGGTAATCAGAAACTTTTCACTCTAACGAATCTATTCAATGAATATTTTCCCGAACGATATCGCCGACGGGGAGCTTTTACGTTAATACGTGAAAAAACATGAAAAATTATGTAACATAGTGCATTGAGCTTTTCCGACGTGTTTCAAATGTAACGTGAGCACTGTGTCAAAGGCGGTAAGACGAAAACCTTCAAGTTCCTCTTAAGGGAGCGCTTAATTAGTTTTACACGGCTTTCGGAGCTTACGAGCACTTTGCACTCACCGACAGCTTGTAATCATCCCCTTTAAGCTTTCGCGCACCGGCGGATCATCATCATGATTATAAGGTGTAAAACGAGCCAATCCGCATGCGAATTTTAATAATAACGATGCCTTTTTGTTCCAATGCCTCCGCATCGGATATACCGTAATGTGACCGGACTTTACGCTTGAACGGTCCGATGATGAGTGGACGCTCAAATGGCGGAAGAATCGAATGTGTGTGTTCTCTTTGTTTGTTTGTTTGTTTGTTTGATGTTTTTCTGATTCTGTCGAGAAAAGTCGACGCTAACACGTTTAGCGAGGACGTAAATTAATTTATTCCGCCGGGAAAAGTGCACGAGCAAATAAAATCGCACGGAAAGCTAAAAGGGAAACGCCGAATGATTTATATGAATGGAGGAAAATTGTCTCTCTCGCTTTTCACTATTCGCACGCAATTACGCGCACTGACTGCGCAAAATACGACTAATTCGAAAGATCGAAAGAAATATGCATTAACATAATACCGTGTCTCGTGTTCGTTTTATATACGAGGCGCGCAAAAAACCCAACTTATTCGCTTATTGTTTCGAGTAACTTTTTTACCGATCGTAAACTTTTTCAAACTAGACTAACTCATGCAAAATATTGGTCGTCAATTTTTTGCGACTGCATTCGGCGGCCGCACACATCAACGAAATGCGATCGTAAACCTTCGGATATTTTTTTATTTCGTTTTTGTTATGTGGATGTGTGTTTTGACTCGATTTTTTCTGAGGAATCCTTGGAGCGGACGTCTACGAGATTTTCTCAAGTTTCTTGGCGTTGAGCAGGTCGGGAGGCACGCCTTCTGATCTCTTCGAAATCTTAATTATCCCCCGGCGCGAAATTACACAAGAAATATATAAAAGCTGGATGATGTGTTTATCTGAAAACGAACCGACCACCGGGAGATTGTATCTGTCAGTTTCGTTTAAATAAGGGACGAAACCGCGAGCCCCGTTTTTGTTCTGACAGTTGGTCGCGACCCTTGTTATCGTGGCGCCATTGATTTATTATTCTAGCTACGTTTTCCATGTGGAAAAATTCGTTTTGTTTGCTTTTTTTTATTGCAAAGATGCATAGACTTTTACTGCGCGAAAATAAGTCAATACGAACAAAATGGAGTTGAAACAATGACCAGTATATGACTTAATAGGTCAACGATTACGAACGTGTTCAAACGCTTGTTTAATAATTGAACAAGCAATATGGGATAATGTGATTCAATTGTAATTCCGTTTCATTATATAAACAATACAAGAGTCATCCAATCTGCACTCAATCGAATTTCTATACAATTACTTTTCAATCGATTTTTTTAATCCTTTCAAATTTCAATGCTATCAATCCGATTTATATTATATAAAAAAAATCCTAAAATTAATTAATTTGTTAATATTAAAGGCCGAAGAAACCGGAGTCAGACAAGGTCGATGTATTGTTGTCGACGGGATGACACATCGGACGAAATCGGACTCCACCGAACTGACCTCGCCAATCGAAATGTGCAACACGTAAAAAGACGCAGAAGAAGAAAAAACGACACATAATGGTCACTTTTCTTTTTCGAAAACGAAACTCGAAAAAAAAACTGATAAATCATCCGGGAACAAAGGCGTACAGTTTCAGAAGCACGCTTCGGGCACGTGCTGGGGATCGTTAGCTGCACTATCGTTACGTCGGAGACATTGTGTGCTGGAAACAATACTGAATTTGCCGGCGTTTGTCACACTTGTGCACTCCGAACTGTGTTTCTATTATAGGAGCGTGTGTGCTGAGAGTTGAGGAAGTGCGGTCGAAATTCGTCTCGAGTTTTATGTTGGGAGTTTCTCGAGGAAAAGTTCGCGTTGTCAATTCGCGCCGATTACGTGTAAGTTTCGAACGAGGAAATTTATATTGGGCGTGTTCGATTTTGATCGTTTAAAATGGGAAAGTTTTTCGTTTTATCTTCAGTTGAAATGTTCAGCATTGTTTCCGAGTATAATTCAGATTTGTTTGTGCAATAAGTTATAATCAAAATCTGAAATCTGCTCGAATAAGACACTCGCAATTACAACTAGAAACTCAACCTAATTAACTTAACCCGAATCAACCCGGCTTTAACTAACTAAAGACATCCATTTCCCGCTAGATTTGTTTTTAACGAACACAACAACAATCCCATAGTTTTTGAATGTAATTAACAAACAAATTATATTTTACAGATCGCGAAATGATCCTGCGGTGGTCAATCGCCGTGCTTTCGTTTCTCGTACAAACCATCACCTCGACATCGATACCAGACCATCGCCCCCCGGCCACCCTATCACCGGAAATAATGTTTCAGCAAATCGGCCTGCTGCCGAACCAGACGCAAGTTTCAGACTACCTCAAAATCGGCGAGACAAAAAGGTGACCAAACTTTTCCCTCATAAAGCGCTAACCGGCAACAACCTAACTTACCTTCCAGCCAGATATTCCATGTCCCCGTTTTGAAACCGGATAAGCCTCGGATCCATCCATCAACCCGATCCATAGCGATCGAGAAAGAAGCACACGAGTTATTTTGCGGTCGCATTACAATGTTGCACATACGTAATAATTACGTGCGAGCGGTCGGAACGAGTTGCCGCTATCGTTAATCATTAAGTTGCGATTTTCTTTTTCGGTCCGCCGGCGAAATGTGCGAACGTACAAATTGATGGATCTATCGCATCCTCGGAAGCTTGATGGATGACGACTTCATTTCGTGCATGATATTTATCACCGGATATGCGAGCTAGATTGCTGAAATTATTCAAAGCGGACGACCATTCCCACGACCATCCCCCGGTATTATCGCTGTGTGGATTTTCCCCATGCAAAATCATAAATAAGCATCGAAAGCTACTACCTTATGTCGATCGGTTTATGTATGATTTGGTCGTTTTTTTTCAAAAGGCGATGTATTGGAAAATATATTCGTTTTAATAATGCGTGTGTGGTATAGCAAAACTTTTCGAATACTATCAGAAGCTCAAAGTTTTTCTTTGCGATAAGGGAAAATAAATCTCATGTCAAATAGTTTCCGGACAGTGATTTATTTATTGATTCAATCAAATTCAAGTTTATTTTGAAAATCATAAATAACTAATATCTTTGAAAAGATTAAAATATAATTAATATTTAAAATTTCATCATCAGATCATTGAAAAATAAAAATTCTTAGAACTGAATACTGAAATCATTCTTTATGAAACGATTTTGGAAATATTTTTTTGGGAAAGTATTTTTGGTTTTTTCAGGTTTTTGTTATTTTTTCCGGTTTTTATTTAAAATTTCCTTCACCGGTAAACTGGTAATAAGATTTTTTTTATCAAATTACCGATAAATAATGTTTTCACTAAATCTGACATCCCTCTCATGAACGGCATTGAACCGTTTGATAAAACAGTCCAAGACCGTTAATTCCTAATCTGGGGTTAATTACTGATCTAATTGGTTAAAAAAAAAAAGATTTTCCTCAACATTTCAAACCATCAAAAAACAAACAACACAACACAGAAAACCCAAATTTACCAACCAACAATCAAAAATTAATTACAACTTACCCTATTTCCTTCAACATTTCAAATCAAACATCACATTCACAACACACAAAACATCCACCATTTATCAACATATCGCGCAAACTTATCGCTTTTCGATATTAAATGACCGACACCGACGTTTACACATTTTATACGGCGGAACCGACCAACAAAAAAAAAGACAGGACATCCATCAAAAGCTCACCGTCGGACATTTACGGCGCCTGTAAAACGATCGCGTTTTCTCATGGAAAGCTCACGGCAATAAATATGCGCGTATTGAAGCAAAAAGAAAATCGCACGCGCGCATAATAACGTTTACGACCGCGGAGTAAGCTTCGGGTCTCGGGCACTGTCTGTGGTTGGGTATGCGTGTTGTCAATTGACAGAAGATTTACGAGATGTGCTTAAAAATTATATCGCCTGTCAAATCGGGATTGGTTTCTTCTGAGGGAAACGGAGCGCCGCTTTTGTGCGAGTGTTTTTTTTTTATGGGAAGTGGTGTAATTTGTTTATAATTGGAAAATGTTAATAATTGTTCGATTTGTTTTGGTTTTTGTGAATTTGATTGGTTTAAGATAGGTGTTTAAGTTTTCGTGTACGCTGATGAGTAACTCCATAATAATTCGTAAAAACAAAATTAAGGAAAAGCGAATGAAATTTTCTTGCAAAGTCTGCCAAATAATTTTTCTATTTGAACTTTAGAACGCTTACTTTTTTTGTAGAAAAAAATTGTCATATATTTAAAATATAGAACACATAAATATTATTTTTTCATAACTCAAAATCTTACATGACACATTTTAAATTTCTTGTTTTTCTTTTTCGACAAATTTCTTTTTAAACAAATTTACATACACTTAAACTACATTTACAACAAACAATTAAGACAACAGATTCACACCAAGCATTAATGAATCCAACAAAAAAAATCACATACATCGTAAACGACTCCGGTGACACCTGCCATTGAATTCCCAAGAAGCCGCCCATTTTCCGTCCCTGCCTCGTTTTGTTCCTATTTTTTTTGAAAGAACATTTTATTTATTTGCCACTCCTTTATTTAATTTTTTGCGCATTTCGTCTCGAGTAGGTTGGCCGGGCTGCTGTCATTCGCGGAATCACACATTCCCGCGCTAACAAAGACTGCATAATTTATGTGTGCAACAATAGTTGCACCGAGAGCAGACAGCAAGAATGCACCGTCCCATATGAGATTTCATTAAGTGGAACGGTCAGTTAAAAAGCAACGAGACCGTAACCGAGCTTTATGAAAGCTCAATATGAATTTTCCTCGATCGTTTTTGAGTTTTATAGAAAAATTGATTGTAATGTCTTTGATTATGATATTTAACTGAATTAGTTGATTGATAGTTAAATTTTAATATTGTAACCGAATTTAACTAATGAATACGTCATTATAGTCGTGTTTTATGACTTTTTAATATTCTATAAAATTATTTTGACGTAAGAATATATACTAGGTTTGAAATAATAAACGAGTTTTTAATTACCCTTCAAGCGGAAATGCGAAGTAAAACTGAATTCCGTAAAGAAAATTATGAATTTCATCTAGATCCGTTTGATCCAGTAATTACGATTTCGTGGAATATAAATGTCAAGCTTTCAAATATTAATTATTTTATTTAAAAAATATAAAACATCATTCAACAATTTGATATCATCGGAAAATTCATACGACCCACTTCAAAAACCATCACATCACCCTCACCGACTCCAACACGCACAATTAACAATCCCATCATCTATAACAAACGTCCAACTATTTATTACTCATCCAACACACAAATAAATCCAAGGCGAATTTTCGTTTGCACTAATAACCGAAGAGAGTGCATTTTGTCCGCCGCGTGCTTGACAGCCAAGTGATTTACCGTCCTCCGGCTGCCGCAGAACTGGGTGGACCTCGCCGAATGACGAATGTTCAGCATTCCCGAATATCGAGGTTCCTCCTCACCAGCTCGTCTCCCAGAGGACTCCCGTGGGACGTGTGTGTGTGCGTGCTTCGGGCAGACGAAAGATTTATCGCGTGTATGCTCGAGTTTGCCCGATGGCGTTTTCCCCCGCTTTTCTATTCTCGATGCGAGTCGCGTTCGACATTTTTGCTCTTTTGTCGTTTTAGGTTTGTTTGTCTGTTTGTTTTTGAGGGTTTTCGTCCGTTTGCAGGTTCGTGTACAAGTCTCCAGGGCCTGGTGTTCCGCTGTCGATTACTGTCACTCCTTGTTCTTCGGTCGTCGTTTGGTCCGTATATTTGGCACCTGCGAATCGGAGTTTTACATCAGGTATTTTTTTTATATAATTTTAAATAAAGCAGTCAAAACGTATCAGCGATCGCATCGCTTAATTGAAAAAAAAAGTGAATTGTAAATTTATATCATTTCGTTGAACCCACATTGTGCAACAATGTATTCAATATGAATATTTTATTATGGCTTTGCAATCCGCTTGCATATATCGACCTCACTCGAGGATCGATTCATATTTTATTTTATATCCTGTCAAGGTGTGAATGGAGCGAAACTTCTCAAGGAGTTCACCAGCTCGGATTTGGACACGTACAAAACGAACTCGTCTGATGACGGACAATACGTTGTAGAGGTAATATGCTACATTTATTATAATATATGATACTCAACACCCAAAGCGATTCCATGACCATATAATATAAATTTTAAACAGATGAGAACATTGGACCGAGATACACATGTACAAATATTTGCTAGCGAAGAACTTGAACCACCACACGCAGTCACGATGACAAGAGAGTCTATATTTCGTCTACAACCAAATCTGAAAAAACACGGAATCACCATACACTGGGATTTGAGGTACCTACTCATGCATATTTCATTCCGAATCCATCGAACAAAGTCCTCCCGTCCTTTGACCCAGTTGCAGCCTTTCGTACAAACCAGAGCCTCCTCAAATTCCAAACTAGTCTATGCGAATATTTAAAGCGCGCTATAAAAAAGTGACCACGATCGTAAAAAGCTACCGGTTCGTGACCAGCACAACTCGGTTGATTTTGTGCAGGACTTTAAAGAAGACGGAACGTGCTCTTTATAATAACAATCGATCCATTGATCCCGAACGGACCGGTTCTTGATTTATTTGTGTGTTTATTCGTTGTTTTTTGCCTTCTCCCAATTAACACTTGTTGAAGAATGACGTGTGTACACAAATCAAGAAACACTGTTGTTGGCCCTTCTGTTTTTAAATGCTTTCGAAATTCCGAGTCATTCTGCAGTAACTTACATACGAATTTTAAAATAGTTAATTAATTAACAATTGATTGATATGGAATCGAATGAGATAAATTTTCTCGAGAATTCAGACATAATAATACTTCCTCAATATGATGATGTCATGCAAAACATTTTTCAAAACTAATTTAATTCACAGTTTTACGGTTCGTATGTTTTTCTCGCATCTTACATGCACTTTTGCATACACATTAAAAAAAGTCGTAAATCTCTCGCGAGATCATTGAACATTTTATGGGACGTTTTAATTCGTTTCAATTATACGAAAACAATATTTTTTCCATAAAATTCGCGTAGTGACCTTTCGTTTTTTACTGAACGCCTTAATTTTTCAAATAAACCAAGAAAAGTTCAAAAGGCCTCGATACCTGGAAGGGATTTCTCGTTGACGGCGCTCGTATATAATATAATATAACATAACACAACACGCTCCTGTCCACGATGAAAACATATATTTACACCACATATTTATTGACCGGAAAAAAGCGGGTGTGTTCCTCATTTGTTTAAATTTATGCAATTCATAAAAGCAACAATGTTGCGAGGATCGAAACGGACGAGTGTCGTGTTCGCGAATCGTTAAAAGTGCAATTCTGCGGTGCGATTTTGACGATAAAAGAATGTTTGCGGAACGAATCGAAGTCGTAAATTGATTTGCTTTAATCGAATCGGAAAATTGGCAATAAAAATTTATTTTCTATACATTCAATGTAAATAAATTCAATATTACCGTTTATTTATCTGCTATATATAATTTCGTTTTTAAATTTATATTTTTTAATAGAATCTGTTAAATAATTAAATTATTACATACTCAATAAAAGTTACAAGTAAATATCGTTCCGTACAAAGCTCGGTGGATTCTTACGAACGCTAAGAGTGTCCGCGCTTCCTTTTTAAAATTCATCGATCGCCATTGCAAAAACTTACACTTTCCATCTAGGAACTCCTTTCCCATATACCTATCCGACTAGATATGGGATTGCCATCATCGTCGGAAACGTTTTAGCACAATATCAATCAATCACACTGCGAATGCATCTCGTTCCTATATGCTCCTATGTGCGTCGCACAGCGTCGTGTTCCTTAAAGGGTTTTTGTACAGACGTATTTTTATTTATGTTGAAATATATTTCTTTTTCAGTCTCATAGATCCACATGTGACTGATTACTGCTTGGTTATGAGTAGCAGGAAAAATTATTCATCTTTGTGCGGTGCACATGACGATAAGTATGGACCTTACGGTCCTGGACTTGGAACTGTTAAAGGAAATACTAGTAAAATGAGTAAATATATTTTTTTATATAATTTTATAAATAATTTATAGTATATTCGATCAAATAAATTGATTATTTATTTTACAGGTAATAGCGGAGATCAAAAGAAAGGAAACGTATTGATTTCATGTGTTAAACGTAGGACGCATCATACCGTTTCTTATTTAGAACACGGAAAAGTATAAAAAATCAATATTATTATACAAAAAAATAAATAAATACAATTAAAAAATATAAATTTCAATTTCAGACTTATTATTTGAGTCTATTTGCAATCAATAGAAGAAACCATTTTACTTTTCCGTATGGATCTGCATTAATCGAATACGATCAAAAGGTCAAGCAAGCGAAACTAAAAGACGGTAAATCGGAAAGTGTGAATCTGAGAAAATTTGATGGAAGAGCGGTGTTTAAATTTAAGGTAAATATTAATCGATTTATATCAGAAGTTAAATGAAAATTGAATGCGTACATATTTTTATTAAAGGCAGGGAGACGGACAGGTGAAAATATGATGGTGTCTGTAATGCCATGTGGAGGAGCTGTCGACGTTTTCGTCATCAAACAAGGAAAACCAAGAAATATTGTCGACAAGCGAATACGTCTTTACTCTTATGGGAGAATATTAGTAAGCTCTGTCAGAAGAGGTGAACGTTTCCGCATTGAAGTCAAATCTTCAGATAGAGAAGAATTGAAAAGAACTACAGGAGTAGAGGTACAACTTTGAGCAGATGATGTCAAATGTAATTAATATATGTATATTAAATGATAACGTATATATTTTTGCAGGTTCTTGCCACGACGCAGGAAGAATTTCCTTTGCCAGAACTTCCGACAGATACAGCAGTCAGAGAACTTCCATCGATGCGGGAATGTCAATCTGTTACTATTGCATGGTTACCTTCTCCAGATGCCACTGCTTACAAGTATATATTTAATGTATTAATTATAATAAAATTTATCATCGATAATTATGATTTTGTTTTCAGATATTGCATTTACACACGGGAATCACACGGAAAAGAAATGGAATTACATGTACCAAATCAATGTTCTTTAGATAAGAGAATAAAAAATAAAAATAAATTCATATCGACAACCTGTTTGAGCAAAAATAAAACGAGTGCTAAAGCAAACGAGAGGTATATTATTAATTTTTATTATATTTTTTTAATAAACTTTCTAAAATACAAAGTATGAAAGTGTTAATTTATGCAATAGTAGAGATGCCATGATACAAACAATCGGAGGGCTGAAGGCGAATAGAAAATATGTGGTTCAAGTGATTATAGAAAAGGCTACTGGAAAATCTCTTTCGTACAATCTTCTCACAGTTCAAACGAAACCCAAATGTGAATAAACTGACAGTCATATGCTAAGGAGAAAAACCAGAGTAAAATAATGAGAAAATACATACTACATCTTCACCTAAAAATATAATGCATTTATAACGTACAAAAGTGTTTAATTTATGTTGAATGTGCCAATTTCATAGAATTCATTTTTATAGTCGTGGTCGTAGCGGTTGAAACATTTGTCAAACTTATCTTAAAAGTTGAAGAGCATTTTGTATATAATTTCCATTTTGTTAAAAACTTTTTGTAAATAAAATATGTATTTTTATACTTTGTCGGTCGTATCAGGTGTCAGTTTATTTTTAATATGTTATATTTAAAAGAAATAATGATTTTATGTGATGGTTAGATTGCGTTAATTTTCTCCTAAATAAAAGATCTCCACTCGAAAATTTATTTGTAATAATTAACTCAACTTTGATAGGATTAAGTTTTTTGTAATCAATATATAATATAATATTATGTAGTCATAAAGCAAAATGTATTTTATATTTATGTATTTATTTAGGTCGCACTGTGGTTATAATGTAAGGGTTTTTGTGATTTTAATGTAAACATGAAATCATTGTTAATAAAGTATTTTCATTGAGTAAGCAGCCTGAATAATTATTTTAATTTAATAATTGAAAAAAAATAATAATTTATCTTTAGAAAATTGTATTTTTCAAATTACTTCTTTTGTATAGAAAACATAAATATTTCGTTGCAATTATTGAATATTGAACAACAGGGTTTCAAGATGTTTGTCCAATCGAACTAGCACATAGGACACTGGCACAAACCGACAGTAGCATACATCGATAAAAGCACACACGACCCTACACACCGAGAGTAAAACACAATCTGCGAAAAATTAAGAAATAGTAAGTACTTATAATTAAAATAAATTATAAAATATTAATTGGATTATTTAACCAATTTAGTTCTCCAATTGTCCTAAAACGTGACCTATATGCTACTATTGGTGTGTGACAGTGTCGTATGTGCTAGTGACGTTTGAGCAAATGTCTGGTCACCCTGGTCGTCGAACAAAAGTATGTATAAATAAAAAATAGATTCTATTTTTTACATATGGCAACATATAATCGCGCCTTGTTTGACGTTTAGTTTGACGTTTTGGTCCGGTTAGCGTTTTTCATTCTTTGAAATCAAAAAATACCGACAATCAAAGATATGGCAGGGACAACTGGACTCGAAAACGCGAAGACTGATGAAGACGAAGGATGTTCACGTCTTTCGGTAGTATGGCGAGCTTCCGAGTTCGTAAGGACAGTCACAACTGCATTATGGTCCTTGCGTGGAGACGATTCTTTGGTGGACGTTACCCTCAGTTGTGAAGGACGAACTATGCGTGCTCATCGAGTTCTTTTGGCAGCTTGCAGTCCTTATCTGAAATCTATTCTTCAAGACAATCCTTGTCGACATCCCGTGCTGATATTCCGTGATCTTCGACATGATGATCTACATGCTTTGCTTCATTTTATGTATCACGGTGAAGTTAGTGTGCCACAACATCGTCTCGCGTCATTCTTAGCTGCCGCTGAGACATTGCAAGTTCGTGGCCTCACCGACGAAGCAGAAAAACCTACAGAAATTCCCAAGCAAACTGAAGTAGTTCCAGATACTAAAGTAGAAGAACGTTTGTCACCGGCCCCCAAACGGCGTAGGCTATCTATTGTGCCAGTTGAGGATGTTGAGTCTTCTCCAGAAATACAGGATTGTAGTTCGGTTTGCACAGAAAACGATTTACCGACATCACCAATATGTGATCGTACAGATACTGCAGATGATAACTCATGTGACATTCCAAAAATTGTATCCGATGATATTGATAATGTGAAAGGTAACAATGCCCACCTAAGAAGTATCGTTTTTGTGATTTGAATAATTTAACTAGTCTATTTTTTATTTTATTGTAGAACCTTCGGAACTCATGTCTTTAGATAGTTTATCAGAAGATACAAATCAAGGTTAGAATAAACTTAATTTTCCAATTTATGAATTTTTAATAATTAATAATATTTTATAATTCATTTGAATTTCCAGATGGTGATTCAGTCAAATTCAGGTGTCAATTATGCTGGAAAAGCTTTAAACACCCAATTTCATTGTCGCTTCACAGAGATTCACATACAGGCAAAACTCAATGTCCTGTTTGTCACAGGTTCTTTTCGCGGTCATATGATATGCGGTGCCATCTTTCGAAGATTCATCAAGACCAGCCTCCTGAAGTCAAATTGAAAGTACCAAAAGCTTCCATTGAAAACAATACATAGTTATAATAGATTCTTTGTATCCTAAAAGTGCCTTCCGATTGTGTTGAGACTGAGTTAACTTCAATAATTTATTTATATTTAAGTGATTCTAGAAATTTGATAATTAATAGATTTCTTGTCAAGTGAATTTTGAAATAAATAACTTCAAATGTGTATTGTTTAATTTGAATATGAAATAAAAAATATTTTATAAAAAAAACATTTATTAATTATTAGCATCTTCTCTCCATTTTTTTACATAAAACTTTGGAAATATTTTCAAAATAAAATTTGTCTCAGCAGGAATAGTTTGCATCATCTTCAGATTTTGTAGATTCAGTGTCAGGATTCGAGTAATTTACATAACATAACGTTTTGGAGCAATTGAGTTTCATCCGTTTATATTCGAGTTCTTGAAATGCAAGTTGTTCTCCTCGATGGTAATTTATGAGAATGTTCTCACAACGATCTTCTTCTATAACATGAACTGGAGTCATTTGACAAAATGGCAGCAGTGTTCGTAGAGTGCTTTTCCATGTCAAACAGTCAATACATATATAAGATTGCAGCACACGGTGTAACCGAACGAAGAAACCAGCTGGGCTTACAGGTTGAATATCCCTTTACCCATCTCGACGTGCTTTTCCTCGTCAGGCCAACAGAGGCCTGATAGAATATTGTCAAAACTAATTATTGAATAAGAAACACAGTCTTGTATATCTAATCATAAAATCATACCTTCAACAAAGTGAAAATTAGATCTCATGAGATAAATATAAAAGACAAGCCTTTTAATAAGCAAATATATGGGAAAGGTATGAAAATGAAAGAAAAGAAAAATGCATCGCACCCTCACTTTGAACTGTCTCCGATAAAAATTTAATTAGTTCAACACATTTTTATCAATACGTCATTTCATAATACAGTGACAGTTCCGATCTAGCATAAATGACAATATTTCAAAAAATATGTCAAACTAATACACGAAATACGTTTGTATGGTGTTAATTTTTTTTTCCGAACAACTCAAACATACATCATCTACGATATGATTGTTATGTTTTGAAACTAAGTATTATGAAATAATGTGTAACTTTAAACCAAATAAATATTTAAAAATATGTGCAAACTCCTCCCCAAATAAATTTTTTAATCAATATATTACTAAAAAAAAGATGTACCCAAAATGATAAATTCTTTTCTGTACTCAAACTTAACCTAGTGTTTAGTGAAAGGTTTCAAAAAGAGGGGAATCTTTAAGGAACCGACCATAAAGAGTTAAACTCTTCTATGAGTGGTCCACAGCAGCCATAGATGACTATTATCAATTGAGGTCTCAAAGTCGACCTATCTATGCCTATGACTGGAAGCATGGTGTGGCGCATGACGAGACATTCTATGCTCTTCGGCTGCTTTTCGCAGCTCTTCCATTCGTCTTTCATGTTCTGCCATATGCTTACGTCTTTGTTCTTCTTTTACTAATATCTAAAAACGTTCTTAAGCTCAAATTCTTTGTATAGATTGTTTAATTGTAATTGGAATAGTTAAATTAATTCCTTACAGTTTCTGCGTTAAGAGGTAACCAATAAATACATGGAGTAGTTTTGGTTTTTTTAAACAAATCATCGAGGAGTTTTGATGGAGCTTCCTCCTCTTTCTTTTTAAATTTGCGAGCTACAAAAGAAATAGGAATCAATCAATCGATCTATGATGAAATAAAATTGCTAATAATAAGAAAAATTCTTACCAGGAGAAGGACTACGAGATTTACTACCACGTCTTTTTCTCCTTTCTAATTCATTCCCGTCACGTAGCCTGTTATTAGGTCTATCTAAAAATTCATCTTTTCCATCTCCTTTTCCAAGATCCCATTCTCTGACAACAGTTCTTTTTTCAAACGACTTATCGTCCAGTTCCTGTGGAATATAAGAAAATTGAAGTCAGATCATACTGAAAGGTTTATCAGATTAATTTTAAAATGAATTATCTTACCAATCCAGTTACTTTCAGATCTCTGTTGATAGAATCTTTCGACCAGTTATCTACAACTGTAGATTTGTCCTCTTCTGTACTGGCAATAACTTCATCCATGGCTTCCTTGGAACCAAAATCAACATTGAGTGTTTTAGGATTTGAAACTGGCCAAGTAACACCATGTAAAGCATGTCGGGTCTCGATCGCTTCACTATTTAAAATAAAAATATGGTAATATTACACTTAAAAACTCAGTTAATAGTTGAGAAAAAATATACTCACTCTTCAGTCTCGTATTGGACATAACATTTAGATTTAATTTTATCTATCCAAAATCCATTTTCGACTATTCTTCCGGTTCTTTGCAATAAGTTTTTCAACTGGGGCAACGTGAAAGGTCTCACTAAATTTGTGATATATAATACTGTGGAGGATTTGTATTTTGGAGGACTGGGAGGAGAATGTAACTTAGCAATTTCGTCATTTACAATAGATATTTTACGGTGTGTTAAATTTCCAATAACATCCTTCTCGTTGGAAGTATCCGATACGCCATATTTACCATTAGGCTTCTTTATATCATCTAAAACAATTTTTTTAGGTTTTGATTCTGGAGGATCCTTCGGCTTTATGTCTGAAAGAGCTTCCTCGGCACTGACCGGTTCTACGTTTGAAATTAAATTTTTCAAGGAATCCGTCGATATGTTCACAGAAGGAGTTTTAATCAGTTTGGGCCGGGACCCCCATTTTCTTTTTCTGGACGAATTAGAAGACGAAATGTTTTCGGCAAAAGATCCAGTTTTCTGAAATTCTTCCGCGCGATCCTTATTATCTGAAAATTTATCTTTGTGTGTTAAAATCTTACTGTGTTTTTCTTCTGCGGCGTCTCTGCGTTCGGCTGCTCTCGGAGAAGTGTGTACAATTTTAGTTTTAACATTGTCATCTTTGACTGGCTCAATAATACGTTTCGGTGATTTGATTTCTTTTTCGATTGTGACTTTGGGTGTTTCTTTTGAACTTTGAGATTTCGATTGTGTGCTAGAATTTGCTGCGACATCTTCGGAAACAACTGTATCTGGTTCGTTTTCCTGAGTCGTCGAATTCACATCGCTTACAAACGTAGCCGAAGCTGGAGTTTCAACTTTAGATTTAGTATCTGCATCGGCGAGTTCGGGCTTCGGCTTCGCCTCAGATTTTTTGACCGATTCAGATGCTTGAGAGTCGATCGACGGTTGACTCTGTTTTTCTTCCGATTTGGGTTGAGATGGTTCCACCACTGGAATTTGAATATCGGACACGTCTTTAGCAATATTTGTAGCTAATTCACTGGGTTTTTTGACAGTTTCCATGGGAATTTTTTCAACAATCGCCGGCTCGCATTCCATCAGTTCCTCTGCGACTGGTTTTTTTAATGTCTCAATCGGTTTAGATTCACTCAGAATCTGGACTGTGTCGGGTTTATCCGGAACGACAACGACCGGTGTCGGATCCTTTTCATGTTTTTCTGTCTCCTTTGTGTCAACCTTGGGTTCAGACTTTCGTTTGATAACACATTTAGTTTCAGATACAATTTCGGTGGTCGTCTCCGCTTTCGATATGACGACGGGTTCAACTTTGGAAGCCGTGACGACAGGTTCAACTTTGGGCGCCTCGATCACTTTTTCAACCTTGGGAGCCTCAACTACTTTTTCAACCTTGGGAGCCTCAACTACTTTTTCAACCTTGGGCGCCTCGACTACTTTTTCAATTTTAGGAGTCTCGACTACTTTTTCAATTTTGGGAGCCTCGACTACTTTTTCAATTTTGGGAGCCTCGATTATTTTTTCAATTTTGGGAGTCTCGACAACTTTTTCAGTTTTAGGAGGTTCGATTATTTTTTCAATTTTAGGAGTCTCGACTACTTTTTCAATTTTAGGAGTCTCGACTACTTTTTCAATTTTAGGAGTTTCGACTACTTTTTCAATTTTGGGAGTCTCGATTATTTTTTCAGTTTTTGGAGGTTCGATTATTTTTTCAATTTTGGGAGTCTCAATTATTTTTTCAACCTTAGGAGGTTCAACGACTTTTTCAACCTTAGGAGGCTCAACGACTCTTTTAATCTTAACGGGCTCAACGACAGTTCCAACTTTTTTCACGACCGCTACATTAATTGAAGTTTTAACCTTCGATTCGACGACGATATCGACCGGAGCCTCAACTTTGTCCCCGACTACTGCCTCAGGCGCAGTTTCTTCTTTGATCTCGCCAACTTTCGGGACAGGATCCAGTTTAACGACAAGTTCCTTTGCAGAAGGCTCCGGCTCAGAAGGCTCCGGCTCAGAAGGCTCAGGCTCAGAAGACTCAGGCACAGAAGGCTCGACTTCGACCTCGGGCTCGCGGTTGGACACGCGCCTGGAGCGGTGGCGGGACCTGCGCCTCTCGGGCTCTGGCTGCGCGGGGGCGGGGGCGGGCGGGGGGTTCTCGCGCCTGCGCGTGCGCGTCTCCGTGTCGGAGGAGCGCTCCGTGGGCCTGGCCAGGCATATTTTGAGCTTGTGCGGGTGGCCGGGGTCCCCGCCGGCCTTGACGCGCCACTGCTGGTCGCCCTCGAGGGGCGCGTCCTGGCGCGCGTCCTTCTCCGAGCCGGAGGCCGCCGACTCGGCGTCTTCCTCCGACGAGGACTTCTTCCTCTTGCGCGAGGGCCGCCCCCGCCGCGGCTTCTCCTTCTCGACCTTCTCCGGGGAGGCTTTGGCCTTGTTGCGTTCGCTTTTGCGTCGCATTTTGGGCGGGTGACGTGCGAGGGAAAAAAGTAAACGGCAGACACGCGAAACGACGCCGGCCGAGGCACACTTCGCCCCTCCCTCCCGCGTTTACGGTCGGTTTTGGCAGCGGGGAATGCGGGCATTGCCGTTTTCGGTTCGGCTAAATGCGTTTTTTTGGGATTTTGCAGTGTTTTTCGCGGTCGGTAGTTTGGGTGGTGTTGCGTGAATGCGGTAGAGTTGACGAAATAGCTTTTGCTGGCCGAATGACTTGTTGAAAATAAATTATAACACTAAAAATCTGGGTTTCGAACCGGGACTGAACCGTAACCGAAAACCGAAATTTTTGGCGGAACGAAAATCGGAAAAAGTGGTTGGGGGAAGCTAACGCACACGAAGCAAACGCACACGAAATAAACTCACAGGAAGCAAGCTCACACGAAGCAAGCTCAAACGAAGCAAGCTCACAGGAAGCAAGCTCACATACTTTCGAAAATTTTTGTATCATTTTACAAGAAATATTACTTTGGTACTTTGTATCGATAAGAGCCCACCATCCCGCCTGTTACATGCACCCCACTCTATGCCAGCTTCCTGAGCCGGCTTAGCTGGGTACCAGCAACACTAGGCGAAACTACGGGCGCCACATTTACATTTATTGGGAACTTTACATTTAATTTTAACTAAGCAATCGCGAAGGTCCTGCTTTCCGGGGGGCATACGGAATGCCAGGCGAGGAAAATTTAACAAAAATTACTTTGGTACTGACAAAATATTATGGACGTATACTATTACGTCTAACGTGAAATTCTTTTAACACAAAAACGCATTTTGGTGCTTTCAGTTTCGTGTTAAACGTTTTTCACTTTGATTTGAAAATTTTCGAAAGCATGTGAGCTTGCTTCGTGAGTTAGCTTCTGGCCACCGAAAAAAATATCCGTTTATTTCGTTCCACCAAAATAAAATCCAATAATTCCAATATCAGAAAATTCAAATATTTTTAAAGTGTTTTCGTTTTTTTTAGAAAATATTTTTAGGAATTTTAGGGAGTCGGTTTTTGTCAAAGTGTACGGTTTTTTTTTTTTTGAAAACTCAGGTCTAAACCAAAAACGAATCTAAATATATTTTTTGTTGAACCGTAACCGAAAACCCAAACGAAAAAAATTACAGTTCGAAGCCCTGCTTTTACATACTGAATGATTTTTGTTAAAAAAAATTTATAAAACTAAAAACATACGATGACCAGACGTTTGCCTAAACCACCTAAACGACACGTTTTAGGACAATTGGAGGACTGCATGATGGTTAAATGATCCAATTATTACTTTATAATTTATTTTTATCACACTTTTTCGAAATTTTTGGTGGATTGTATTCTATATTCATAAGTGTATTATTATCGTTCAGGTAAACGTCTGGGAGCCAAAATATACAAACGTAACAAGCCTAAGCCTCTGCTCGATCACAATGCAAAAAAATATTGTTTTCTGTTTATTTAAGTATAGCCAATTCTAGGAATTGCAAGCTCAAATTGAATAAACAAACAAATCCAAACTCATAAAGCAAACACAGAATGCAATATATAAAATAAACATTCGTTTTTGCTTTAAGTCGAGACAGAAATCATCACTCAGTCTTCACAAGGGATGGGTCAATAAACAAAACTGTAAATTTCATAATTATATTTTGCCATTTCAGCAATTTCGTATCATGAGAAACATAATCAAAAATATGCAAACGTTTCACGATCTGCATACAATACAATTGGTCTTACAAAAAAAAAGATATAACAAAACTATTCCATCATAAAAAGAAAAGTCAACTTACAAGTCTAGGGTGAAAATTTAATCGAATCGCGACTACGAAACGTAAACGAGACTTCAGAAGAGGCCATATGCTTAAATGCAATAAATAATTTCATCGACGACATAATCTCGATACGAATGAATAATTTTGCTATATCGTTAATTTCATATAGGTTACATGAATCGATTGCGAGCGACTATGCCAAAAAATGAACAGTTGCAAAATTTCTATGATAAAACAAATAATTTTATATATTGATGTTGTTCGCTTATATACACAAATAAACATGAAATTCTGAGATACAAACAATTTCAAGATTCAGATTTAAAAAAGGAACTTTTGTGTTGCGATTTTAGTTAATAACGATTGAAAGTACGTTGGTGTCATGGAAACGTAGATATTCCCTTAGATATGCATGTAAAACTAGGTAGCACACTGAAAATAAATATGAGTATGTCAAATATATCGAGTTATAAATGAATGTAACAAAACCGTACTTCGGTGGAACCTCAAATGAAATGAACACTCAAAATGGGTATTATTTAACTTCAAATACACAATTTCTTTTAATTTACAAATTGCTTTTTCATCACTTAGCTATACATTGCTAATTCAACATTAATAATAAAGCAGTCATTTCTGCGACTTTAGCGAGTCATAAATACACAATATTGTCACTTCAACACTTCACTAATTCATAAGATATTATCACACTTATAAAAAAAATACTAAACAATTTTTATACAACAGCAAAATATTGCCGATGCTCGATACAAAATTAACTCAACATTCAATAACAAAACAGAAGCCAATGAGAGAAAGACAAAAGGTTCATTAAATTAAATTAATTAAAGTCTTTGGTACTAATTATGCAACTAATCCCAGCTTTGGTCACTTCCCTGTTCGTCATCTGATAATGTGACTAATTCCAGATAACTGCTTTGATGATTATTGCCTAATGTTTGTATGTCATGTGACATTTTGCGTTTGGCGCGCTTCGCCTGCCACATCTCTTCGTCAGCCGGAGTTCTTTCTTTTCTGAACTCGTATACCAATGGAAATATGCGTTCTATAGCAGTCTGTACGTCCCCTACACTTCTAGCTGAAAATTTCGTTCATACTCATTAATTTTAAATATACAACAAATTAAATTATATATAAGGATTTTTAACATTTTGATTACATAAATGCCAATTAGTATATTAGTATTATAAATAATCAAATAACTACACTTTGAATTTGTCATGACCTTTATGAAAAAGTAACAAAACTATGAAATCATTTAATTTATTTGAATGCAAAAGAGGTTAAAAAATCCTGATAAAAAAGAAGTATATCTTTACCAGTAACAGTCACACTGCCAGTAGAAAATATTTTTAACGTAGCTTTGGGATTAGTTAACCTATAAGTTACTCCAGGATGTAATTCTGGCTCATAGCTGAAAATATTCGATAACATTAAATCTTCAATAATAAAAATATATCAATGTAAAACCATCGTTTATAAACTTACTCTGCTTCTTTAAATTTTTGAGAAAATGCAGTGATTTTGATTGCGAACGGCATCGTGCACGTCCCCAACACATTGACTACCCTAAAATTGTGAAATCTAACTTTAAAACCGAGCTTCTGTAAACACCTCGCATAACGCCTCGCGGCGACTTTGGCCTGAGCTTCGCTAGTCGCTCCGGTACAAGTGATACGACCGGACGACCAAATGGATGCAGTCGTGTAAGGCCGTCTCAGTTTCATTGTGACCATTCCGTTTTCGCGTCGGAACTCAACGTTTATTCCGTTAAGAGCTATTTGTCTTAAATTTAAATGACACCGTACGCTGAAACTACAGACTACATTATTGATAATAATGTCGATCTCCGGAGCTTCTTCAGTCTCTTCAGATTTTGATTCTATTTGACAGTCGGAGACTGCCTCGCTGGGCTGAACTTCCATTTCATGGTTGGTCCGATCGGCTACTGGCATTTGATGGGTGTGCACTATTGTTGAGTTATTACTGATATTTTTAATTCCATTTTCTTGGATTACCGTAGCCATAACAAGGCACCTGAAAGTTCGGAAAACCGTCGGAGTAAATAAAACGAAATTTGGTATCGGCAATTGATTGTGAATTTTATTCTAACCATATATACTTTACAACTTATCCCTTAATATTGGTTCCCAAAGTAGCGTGGCCCTGAAAATAAAAACATATATTGTAGAGAATATTTGAAACTGTTCTACCAAAGAAAAACAAAGAATAAAAACCGAAATTTATAAAACAAAAAAAAATGTGAGAATGATAAAAATGTCCCTTATCACAAAACCATAAAATTTATTTACAATTAGAAAAGAAAAAATTAAGCAAAACAACGAGAAGTTAAGTCATTATTTTGTCTGTAAATATGCATTAGACATAAAAGAAAAATGAAAACATTTTAGAATTCATAATAAGAAGAATAACGTTACTTTTATCAAATAGAAAACAATAATTACTTTTGGAATCAGTCGTGGGAAGATTTGTTGAGGAAAAATTACAATATTATTTCGATACAATAAAAAAAAGGATAAGTATTGAAAGTTACAATTGCACATGTTCAGTGATATGTGCAATTTATCTAATTATGTTTGAGTTACAAATCTTTTAAGTAATATTCAAATATTCTTTGAATGGAGATAATCGTATAGTCTGAGTATTGAGTCATAGTCATAGCATTGTCTATAACATTTTATATCCAGAAGTCTGAGATTTTCATTTCAACGTGCAAATTTTTTTGGCAAGTATAGCAAAAAAAAAAATTTCCTTCATATAGAAATTTCCAACAGATGAATAACTTGTACAAACATGAAAATATTATCGTATCTTTGTGCGTTCATATTATGAGTCAGTAAATAGCACAATTTTATGTAACTATATCATGATATAATTTGGAACTTGTCTAGAGAGATACAATTTGAGTTTTGGGGGAACCGTTATCATTATGTATCGACATTTTTTATTCAATTAAAAAAATATACACGATCAACCCTTTGTACGATATAATCAGGGTAACGACAGCAGGGTTGAACCGTGCACCTGTAGTTGACCGTCTCTCAGAAAAACGTAAAATTTAAGATTTTTATAGACGATAACATTTTATAAAGGGTACGATTAATAATTTTTAATATGCAGCATATCTTGTAATTTTAAAAAAATCAATCAAAATCAAAAATCAAACTCGGTCCTTAATTTTTACGTTTTTCTGCGAAATGGTCGACGATAAGTAAACGGTCCACCTTTGCTGTCGTTATCCTGACAAATTTTTCAATGGTATCATCGAGGATGAGAATTAAAAGATCGTATATTCTTCCGATGCCAATTTCTACAAGGTATCGAACGACGTTGTTGCAAATCTGACTAACCATCATCCCGTTTTATCGACAGAAACGAAGAAAGAACATACATTTCCGAACAGAATAAAACCGCGTGACTGCACGCTTTGCGACCCGCACACAAAAGACGATCCCCAGTCCGCCCCTGGACGGAAACGTCCGCCCAAATAAAAAAACGTCCCGCAAACAAAAGTGCGTAGCGCCCAAAAATGACGAACGAGCAGAAACGCGATGAAATATATTAATAGAAAATCGGCGAACGAGAGGGTGAGAGAGCGCTCGCCGAATTGGGTCATCGCCACACCGAAAGGGGCGTCTCCCGAGGAGCGCCCCCAAAAGTGAGGGGCTCCGCGGGGGGGCGCGGGACGAGGTCGCGCGGCCGTGCATCGCACGTCGGCACGAGGGGGGGGCCGGGGGGGAGCGCCCCGCGAACGCTGGGGAAGGTCGGGGCATGCGAGTTTACCGAGCTGAGGCGGCCGCGCGACTGACGGGCGGGCCGGAGGCGCAGGGGTGCGGGGGGACGGGCGCAGACGGCGGGCGCGGCTGAGCCCCGCGCGGCTGTCGGCCATGTCTCGCCCACGCCTGCCAATTCGCTTTTTCGCAGAGTGGGTGGTCGATTTTTGTTGGGTTTTTTTGGGAAGGGTGGGGAATGCTTGGGAGGGTTCGGTTCGGTTTTGTTTTGGCGGGTTGTGGGTAGTTTCGAATGAGGAATTCGGAAGGGGCGTTGGGTAAATTTAGTGTTGGTGAATTATGGTTTTGGCGTTCTATGTTTGTTTCTGTAAGAGAAGGTTGGTAGTTCTGGTTGATCTTAAATTCTGTCGTTTGTCATTTGTCACTGAAAGTTTATGCTTTTGTGCAATGTCTAATGACCACATTAGCAATTAGTCTAAATCAGGCTTGTCCGAAATTTCAGTATGCGGGGGGCCACTTGCAAATTTCAAATCTCAAAATTTCAATCATTGTAAATTCAAAACTTAATAAGTATTAAAATATTGATAAAGTTATTTATTTCCATTATAAAACTATTTCGATGAGTACATTTCGGAATAAATTATGTTTGTTATGTTTGTTTTTGTTTGAAAAGTGGGGGCCACTTTGGCACCGTGGTGGCCCTTTGGACAAGCCTGGTCTAAATTGAAACAATTGCGACATAAATATTAATCAACTAACAATAACTAACTCATTTCCGAACAATACAGAGATACACCTAGTGGAATGAAGGCATGAACAAATGAAGAAAGAGAATAACTTGCATGATCATTTAATTAATTAACAAACAAAAACTCTTTGGTAATGGCAAAGACCAATGACGTGAGTTCTACCTAGGTCTGAACCATGTAGGACCAACGGTCTCGCCTCGTCTATCAAAATGGTGATCATTACGATCGCAAAGTGGGCAGCGAGTGCTTAATTTGCTTAGTGGAGAGTCAGCGACCACAAAGCCTAGCGCATAGGCTTGCGTAACGTGGGCCTGAGAGCCTCTTCCGTTGGCATGGGCGGATTGGCTCTTATGGTACATGTCCCTTATCGTTACGAGGTTGACTCTCGGATTAGGTACCTATATATAATAGCCTAGATCCCCAATATTTGATGGGGAGACCTTGTCCTGCAGTGGGCACTAAACCGGTCGACAATGATGATGACACGATAACTAAATAATTCAATTACATAATACTTTAATTTTAATTGGATGCTTCATGCTCTGTGTGTAGTCATGTGTGTTACTATCGATGTGTGCCAGTATCGTGCGTGCTATTGTCGTTTAAGCAAACGTTTGCGAACCAATGTTAAACTTTTACAAATAACAAAAAAGATTTCTGATTTAATTTATTTTCCAAAATAACATTTTCTGGTCCTTTCAGTTTCGTGTTAAACATTTTCCACTTGAATTTGAAAATTTCGAAAACATCTGCGCTTGCGTCGCTCACTCTTGCGTCCAGTACGCTTGCGTCGCGTGCGCTTACGTCTGCTCACCAAAAAAATCGATTACGCCCAAGCATCTAGAATCCTGAGAATATCATCAACGATCTGCGGTGTTATGGCCGCCCAGGCTTTCGGTGGCGTCTTCGGCTACGAAACTCGCTGAGCTCCGCGCGTGGCGTCGTTCCCCGAACTCGCCGGTCTGCCAATAAAACGGCTCCGAACCGCGCCAGGAGCCCCCAGGAATCGGCCCTCGTCCACGTGATGGGGCGCGGCAGGTTCGTGTGGCCCTCCCCTCGCCCCGCGGGCTGTCATTCTCGCGGCTGTCACGACCGCCGCCCGTATCGATTGAAATTCGCCCGCTCGCCATTCGATTTTTCTTTATTGCGCGCCCGTTTTCCGCCGGTTACGTAAACCGAAACGGATATGGAGATGCGCGAGTTCGCCGCGTGCGTGTATGCGTACTTTTTTTGTATTCGTGACGTTTTTGTTTTTCGTGTGCAATATGTCCGGCGCCGTTGACGTTTGGTCGTGTGTATAATGCGCGCGGAAACGAATGCGCCAGTATTCTTTTTGCTGTAGAAATGCGATTTGTTATTGTCAGTAGAGGTTTTGCTTCGTCTGGGGCTTGGGTGTTGAATTTTGCGGGCCCCGGTACATATATAAATGTACAGAGTCGGTTTCCAAAACCTACCCCTCTCCCCTCCCCCTTCTCTTCACTATACACAAGTCTTTAAAATTAGAAATTAATAGAAAGCTTGAATAAGTAGCGTAAATTTTATCGTTTATTATTGAATATTGAATATTGAATTGAATTTAATACAAATGTAAATATAATATTGATATTAGTCGATTTCATATAAATAAAATAGACGATTTTAGAAGATGAAATTTGCTTTTGAGCAAACGAATGCCTTTTTTTCTTCAAAAAATGATTCAAATTTCATGATGTCTATTGGATTGGTAAAATAATTTTGATAAATTGATGAAAACGATTTTTCAAAAATGCCAGATGCCAGATGCCAGGGCCCCAAGGCAAGAGTTGATTGATTATAAATAAAGCCGTTACTGACTATTCTTGAATTCCTCATTTGCAAGATTATATATGCAACCTGAGTTATTCGTAAAACAATTTTATCATCCGAAAAAAAATCATAAAAGTTTAATTTTAAACATTTCCCCCTAAAGTTTCGACAAATTTAATAAAGCGTTAATACTGGAACTGTATATCATTGAAATGACAAATTATATCATTCAAATTATTCTAATTGAATTTTTTCTTTTACAGTTGGTAATTTTCACTAACGGCATATTCATTGATTTGTTCATTCACAGAGATAGAGACAGAGATCGTGATCGTGACCGCAGCAGGAGTCGCAGTCGGAGTCGAAGAAGAAGCAGGGATCGAGGTTGGGGAGGCGGAGGAGGCGGCGGCGGTGGTGGTGGTGGTGGTGGTGGGGGGGGAGGAGGCGGCGGAGGAGGCGGAGGAAGAAGAAGCAATCCCGGAGCCAATTTACGAAAACCCAAATGGGATTTGAGTCGATTGGAGCCGTTCAAAAAAGACTTTTATGTTCCTCATCGTAACGTCATGAACAGAACTCAAGTCGATATAGAATCTTGGAGAAACGAAAACGACATAACACTCAAGGGAAAAGATGTGCCGACTCCCGTTTTCTCTTTTGACGAAGCCGGATTTCCAGACTACGTGATGGATGAAATAGAAAAGATGGGATTCAAAGCACCGACGCCCATTCAATCGCAAGGCTGGCCGATAGCTTTGAGCGGCAGCGACATGGTTGGGATCGCTTCTACTGGTTCTGGGAAGACTTTATCTTATATTTTGCCAGCCATTGTACACATTAATCACCAACATAGATTACAAAGAGGAGACGGCCCCATAGCTTTAGTTCTAGCACCTACTCGAGAGTTGGCCCAACAGATTCAAGAAGTGGCAGACAAGTTTGGCAATACGTCGAAAATCCGCAACACTTGTATATTCGGAGGAGCCCCGAAAGGCCCTCAAGCGCAGGATTTAACTGCAGGCGTAGAAATAGTGATCGCTACGCCCGGCAGACTCTTAGATTTCTTAGAAAGTAATCGTACGAATTTGAAACGTTGTACTTATCTCGTTTTGGACGAAGCTGACAGAATGTTAGATATGGGTTTTGAACCACAAATACGTAAAATAATCGAACAAATAAGGCCAGATAGACAAACTTTGATGTGGTCTGCCACTTGGCCTAGAGAAGTGATGAATTTGGCTGGGGAGTTTTTGAAAGACTATCAACAAATTAATGTAGGATCTTTACAATTGGCAGCTAACCATAATATACTTCAAATAATTGACGTTTGTATGGAATATGAAAAGGAAACCAAATTGAGCACACTGTTGAAAGAAATAATGGCAGAGAAAGAAAATAAAACAATTATTTTTATTGAAACGAAAAGACGAGTAGATGATATCACGAGAAAAATGAAAAGAGATGGGTAAGATATTTTGAAAAATTTACTAATTACATTACTCGAGAAAATTATATTGATTTTTTGTGATAAAAATAATAATTTTAATCACTTTTAAAATCTTATTTTAGCTGGCCAGCTGTATGTATCCATGGAGATAAATCACAAAATGAGCGAGATTGGGTTTTGCAAGGTAGATATTTTTGGACTTGATTATTAATTATTTTTTTTATTGATCATTTGATTAATAATGTAATTTTCTTGTGCACAGATTTTAGAACAGGAAAAGCGCCGATACTAGTCGCCACCGACGTTGCTGCTAGAGGTCTCGGTAAGTAGCTACGACAAATTAATAATTGCTTTAAATATATCAATTTTGTTCAAGTATCGATATTTTATTTATAGTTTTCAAAGCTATAATTTGAAAAATACATTTATTCTTTATTTTGAAATTAATCAATATAAGTTTAGAATCAATATACTTGCTTTCCATAAACAGAAATTGTTATTAAATATTAACATTTATCTTTTTTATATAATTATTATTTTTTTATTAATATTTTTTTATTTACAGTTCGAACTAATGTTTAAAAAAATTTATTTTTAATTATAACTTAAACTAAGTGCTAGTTTTCTCTTATTTTATTAAAAATATGTTTTATTCTATCAAATAGTCTTATATTACTAAATGAAGATCTACATGATGAAGCTCACAACGTGGCGATTTCTTTTGCAGAGGCACAAAGCACACTGTATCACTTGTGCCTCTCGTGAGAGATATTGTGGCCCCCTTACGGGAGCCCCCCACCGTGGCACCTGGCCTACCACTCCTCCAGTGCTAGTGCAGCAGAGTAGCATTGGCAAGTGCACGGGTGCCTTATCGTTGCACCTCCGTACTGTCATTGTGCCAAAGCCCTGTCCTGCACTGCACGCGAGTGGGGCCGCCACACTTCACTATCTGTTGTAGACACAGTAAGACCTGATATTTCGACTTCATTTACTGACATTAGGCCTACTAAGAACAGGGTTTTCTTATTATTTAAACATGTGGTAGTTTTTTTTCACGCGAATCATTCGTTTTATTACGTTGTATGAGTTTGGTTTAGGTGAATGGCGGATGTCTGCTCGGTTATAGTCTCCCTCCTCCCCCCCCCCCAAATATAATTTTCTTGTAAAATCAAATGTAATTGAATTATACACAAAGTGTGTTATATAGTATGTCAGTTGAATGATTGGGAAAAAAATCGATTTGTATATTTAAAAAAATGTAAATGTTCGATCATCATTTTCGTTCGATATGAATAAATGGTGTGGTGACCTATTTATGTCCTCTGTTGATATATTTTCAATGTTTAATCGAATTTTTTAATCCATTGATGAAACTTTATGGACATAGATAGGTAATACCATTTTATGAAAAAAAATCATCAATTCATATTCTTGAAAACAAATTGACCTGCCCCACCACCACCCCCCCCCCCCCTACTCTTATTTGCCATTTTATATTACGATACTGTTATTTTTTTCATGAATATATATTTTTTGGGATGGGCTTGATGAAAATTCGATCCTAAAAATCGTTCTGGCTATTCAATTTTTTGTTTTATTTTTTTTTCCTTAATCTTGTCATACCTAATTTATTTGGTTGTTACGATACATAAATTGCTGGAAGTATTTTTAGGATTTGAAAAAATGTATGTCTCATGTTATGTTTCTTTTTTGGTATAGATGCAACCCGAATAATTGTTTATATGTTTAAACCATTTCATGAACTCGTTTTCACAATATATTAATGAAGTTTTAATCATATCGGGTTCTGTATATTTTTACTTAGCGTGTCAAACTTGATTTTTATGTTGTGAAAATTATTTCATTCCATTTTCGTGTTATTTCGATTACTGACTATAATTTAAATGAATATCTTCCTTATAATGCTGTATATTAATTCTCAAATGAAATGTATTCCTCTGCCAACTTATTTCACACAGGGTAATGTTTTTTCTTCCCAAAATCTATATATTTTGTGTGATCAAACATTTTACAATTGATATTCGTATGTACTTTTGTATCATAATGTTGTATCGAGAATTTAATTTTCTTCTTTTCAGTGATAATGAAAATAAGACATAAAATCCCCTATCTTGATTCAAACAAAGCATCTCATATCTACAAATTGATTTTAGCTTTTTATAATATATAAATATAAATATACAGTTGCTGTCAATTTAATATTTATTTTATATAATATATGTGTATGAATGTTCAAAAATAATAAGTTTGGTGATTTATCATATTTTACACACATCCGTGTAATTTCTTGTGCCTATTTTGAATTCAACTAATTAGAATCGCTAAACTTACAAGAAATCTCATTCCATCATTGAAAATAAGATAAAACTTTTCAAGCATTTTACATAGATTGTCCTAATTTTAATTTTAATTATTGTAATTGATGAATAGAATAATTCAATAAATTATTTTTTTAGAAGCAATGTTTAATTTTTTTGTTGGGACTGTCTATATCGCTAAATGGTGAACTGAAGCTATCTACCGTTTTTATGATTATTTTTTTTTTTTTTTTAGATTCACTCATAACTTCATTTTATTTTTCATATATTATATATTATAAGCATTATTATATATTTACTAAAAATATATTTATAACCTAATTTATTATTATTTCAAGTTATATAATTTTTTGAACTCTTTATTTGCTTTTGGATGTGTGTGTGTGCGGGTGTGTTCACTTAATGTTTAAAAATAGTTCTAAGAATTTGCTGTTAACTTGTGAAAGAAAATTATGCAATTTTACTTAAGTTATTGTATTTTTTATTACAGATGTAGATGATGTCAAATTTGTCATTAATTTTGACTATCCAAGTAATTCAGAGGATTATGTACATCGTATTGGTCGCACAGGTAGAAGGGATAAGACTGGTACAGCTTATACTTTTTTCACTCCATCAAATTCTGCCAAAGCAGGAGATCTTGTAGCTGTATTGAAAGAAGCCAAACAGGTTGTAAATCCAAAGTTACAAGACCTAGCTGAAAGAGGTGGCGGAGGTGGTAGACGTACGTAAAACATTTAACTTAAATTATTCATGTTTCTGACATGAAATTTATATTTGATTTACTTTGAACATTTTAGATAGAGGTCGTGGAGGTAGAGGTCATAGACGTGCCAGAGAAAGATCAAGATCACGAAGTCGTAGACGATCACCTAGAAGAAGATCACGTAGTCCTCGGCGTTCAAGAACACCGCGTCGATCACGAAGTCCTAGACGTTCACGGTCGCCAAGACGGTCAAGATCACCGCGTCGACGTCGCCGATCTTCATCTCGCAGCTCGTCCAGTTCTCGTGAGACTCCTAGAGAAAGATCAGGCAAGTCAGAAGCAGTTCCCACCAGTCACCAGAGCAAGCCACTGCTTCCAACACCGGGGGGGGCGCATTCGCCTAGCACTCTGTCTGCCGAGCCGGACTTTGCCAAATCCAATCTCGTCCATTCCTTACAATCTTTTCCACAACTCTATAGTATGCTCCAACAGTCTCATCATATAGAAAATTGTCAATCTCCTATGTCAAATAAACTAGTTCCTAATAATTCGACAAATAATAATTCTATTCTAAGTAAAAATTCTCAAATAAATTTAGATATTCATAAATATGCTTTAGAACAAAAATGTCCTCGGCCACTTTTAGAATGTCAAATCCCGAAACCTTTATTGGAAGTTTCGTATCCGAAACCTTTAATGGATATAGATTTTTCAAAATCTATACCCGATATGAAATATAATAAAAATATTTTAATGCAAAATAATCATTCAGAATCTGAAGTATCACAATGTTCAATTCCACCGCAACCACCGCCCATCGCAGCCACAAATAACAGGCAAAATATCCAATCAATGAACGTCCCTCCTCCTGCATTAAATCCTCCACCTCATCCCAACTTTATTTCAAACGGGAACACTTTTCTTCCGATGCCACCTTTCTACCCGTCTGATCCGCATTTTTCAGATCCAAACTCAACAAACATCAGTTTTCTTAGTTTCCCTCTATTCCCTCCCCAAACAAATGGTAACGGTCCGATGCAGATGAGCTGGGCTGCGCCGCCGCCTCCCCCGCCGCCGCCTGAAGGCGGTTCATCGCAAGGCCCGCGTTCGGGGGTCTTGCCACCCCCTGCATCCTACGGGCGGTCCAACTTTCGTCAAGGACGCCGCTAGGATTCTAGATTTGAGGTTTGTTCTATCATACATGAGCATTTTTGGCCTGCAATGTCACAGCTTTTGTGAACTGAGCTATAACAGGCACTGGGCTTTTTGGATATTGATCTCTATTGTTTACTACATTTTGTAAATAACATTAAAGCAGGTAAAACTTTTCAGCGGATGTCGGGAGGTCAACCGTATCGTTCGTATATTAATTTTAGAACATGATTTTGTTGTTGCAGGTAATGGATACCTTGTCGGAAACTCATATTGGGGTTCTAGGAGATAAATTCTGGAAAGCGGTCGGTTTCGACAGACTATGATATTACGTAGAAGAAGACTTTCAGTTCCAGATAGAAGCCTAAAGAATTTATTTAAAGAAGGGCTACAATATTAAGTGTTGACTTATTTTTTGTCACATTTCAATTGAGTCGGATTATTAACACTTATTTTTTAATCTCATTTAATTTAATTTTTCTCAGTTTATTTTGTTTAATAAAGTATACGTTGATAAAAAAAATTACATATGACGAGATTCTGTAAAACTTTTAGCCGGAATCATATTCATAGTAGAAAAATGTAAAAATGTTTACATTCTTATGATTGTGTATAAAAGATTACGAATAATAATTTTACATTCCTTAATCGTAGAAGCAATTTTTCAAGTATATATGAATATATATGTGTTTCAAATGTTTGATAATTGGACATTTTTTCATTTTTTACTTACAAGCAACATGAAATTTATGAAATGTGTTTTTAGTGTTAACAAAATTTTCATTAAAAATTTAAATTTTATCATACAATTTGCCTTAGCATTTTTTCAAAATTGCGTACTTGAATTTTTTGGTTGAATAAAATAACACGTGCTACTGACAATTTGCAAATCGAAATTTTCTTATAATATTTAAATTCTAGTACAATTTGTGCATATGTACTGTTAGAAGTGTTTCAAGCGAAGGTTGTGTCTTCTGTGTAAAACTAACTCGAATAAGTTTATACGAAAACTTATTTTTTATTAATCTGCGAAGACCTGTACAGGACTATTGATTACTAATAAATAATCACTACATTTATATTTTTAATATGTTGTGATTTGACGCTGAATCTAATTTCGTTCAATAATAAATGAATAAACAAATATCCGATGTGTTTTATTTCATACACATTCAATTTTTATTACCTTGGTTTTATCCAGTGTACTTATAAATGCCAAATATATTTTCATTAAAATTGATTGAATCCATTGATAAAATGGTAATACTGAAGAAACTTACTCGATAATTTAAAAAAAAAATGCAAATTGTGTTTTGCCGTGTTTAACCGTGTTGGACTGTGTTTTGGCCAAAGTGGCCTTTGCATACCGAAATTTTGGACAAGTCTGATTTACAATTAGACCAGCCTGATTTAGACCTTTGAGGTGTAAATTGTTATCATTTAAGTATCGATAAAAGGATGACTATTTTGAAACGTAATAGTGAACGTGGGTGTGTGTGTATTTAAAAAACAACCCTTTCACTTATCCAGATGACTGTTCCCAACACCAATGTCGCAATACGGTTCGTTGAGGGCTATGGTGCAATGACTGCAATGATATAATAAAATATTCATTATCCCAGTGATTTGCTTCTCGAGTCCATTCTAGTCATCCTATCCATACATATGACCAAAGTGTAAATCTAGTTTAGGTTGCCTTTATTAAATAAATAAACATTTAAAAATATTGGGTTGTTTCAATTATTGCACATAGGCATTCTGATTTCTCAATGATTTTCATTTCTGGAAAAATGAGAATTCTCCTGAATTACCTTATCAAGTTTCTCGAGAATTTGTAAGATGTCATTATTATCATTTTGATAAAATCATTTATCATTTTCAAAATGTTAAACTATGTCAAATGTTTTACTAAAATTTAATAAATGTTAAAAATAAATACACATATATTTTTTAATTTTCAAATTGTCATTTAAGTATTATAAAAATTTCATTTAAATTTTATAAAAAATTCATAGATGTCATGCACAAATAAATATATATTTTTTTTTTTCATTATCAAATTGTTATTTAAAGTTTTACAAAAAATATTTTTATAGATGTCATTTAAGTTTTATAAAATTTCAAATAAATATATATTTTTTATTTTCAAATTGTCATTTAAGTTTTATAAAAATTTCATAGATGTCATTAAAAATAAATATATTTTTTTTAATTATCATATTGTCATTTAAGTTTTATAAAAATTTCATAGACTTCGCCACAAATAAATATATATTTTATCATTTTAATTTTATAAAAATTTCATAGATGTCATTAACAATAAATATATATTTTTTTAATTATCATATTGTCAGTTTTATAAAAATTTCATAGATTTCGTCAAAAATAAATATAAATTTTATAATTTTCAAATTGTCATATATTGTCAAAAATTGTTTATTGATTTTATAAAGGCAATCGCAACTCGATTAATCCTTGGTCATATGTATGGGATCGGATGATTAGAACGGACTCGTAAAGTGTAACTCGTTAGTTTCTCGACAAATACCACCACTGTCGAGATTCCATTGTATTGTTTTTCCGAAGAGTAAAAGGACTCCATACTTCAGCGAATGTGGTATCTTCTTCTTCAATCGTGTAAATAATTGACTCAATTCGGCGAACGTAAAACTACATACGCGATAAACGTCAAAAATGACATTTGCCAGGCGACGCGAACGTATAATATGCATACATGTAGTGGTTCGGAATATTTGTTTTCTGGACAGGCCCAGGATTGCGAACTTTTATGAAGGTCCCTTTGTGAACCTTTACCCAGATTAGGTTAGGTTGGGTTAGAAAAACAAAATTCAGTTCAGCCAAAAACATAGTGGCACCCAAAAACGGCAGTACAAACAGACTTAACAAACTCAACGCCCCAGTGAACACACATCCAACAAAATTGCACAATTCTAGCCTCGCGCATCCTTTCACACAAACGTTAGTCGAAGTTGAACCGTCTCCCTCGAAGGACGGCCCTTCCCTTTCCGGAATGAGTTCGGCCCTGATGGCTACAGCCGGCGCCACGACGACGGCCACCACCAGCTCTGATGCTGCAGAATCTGCCACTTCCGTCGCGGACGCCGCGCAGGTAACACGCCGCGCCGCTTTCGCGCGAATTCGCTATGCAGGGAGCCCTGAGGAGGCTGTGCACGAAGGCCGCCACCGACCCCCTGTGGGGGTGTCGGGTCCTCGACCTGACGAGGATCGTCGCCGGTCCTTATTGCACTCAGTTGCTCGGGGATTTGGGGGCTGAGGTTTTGAAGGTGGAACATCCTCGCGGAGGCGATGAGTCACGCCGTTGGGGTCCCCCGTATGTCGGGGACTCTGAGCTCACTTGTTATTTTGTGTGTCTCAATAGGAATAAAAAGAGTATATGTGTGGATATGAAGTCTCCTCAAGGTATAATTTGATTTTGTCGTTTGTAATTTTACAATGTCTTATTTTGATTATCGTGTTTCTTTATGAATTATAAGTATGTATTTCTGTTCTAACGTTTAAAAAAAATTGAAATTATATTACGTAGAACTTTTTGATTTGTGTATAATTTGATGTAGTTGCACTCGAAAATATTATTTGACGACTTCGTTTTAATATTTCAATTGAAAATTGACACGTAAATACACTACCGGTAAAATATATTTGCCTGCCCATGTTTATTTAAAATATCATATATTTATTAAAGAATTTATCATTTATTATTCAAAATAACTTTTAAATAATAGATAATATCACTTTAAATATATTTAGTTAGATCAATAAACGAGATCAGAAGTGACAAAATATTTTTACGAATTTTTCTAATAAGAATATAGAACTATGGAAAAATCTATATTTTGTTTTCATGTGATATTTTTCGTTTCAGTTAATCGAATTCTATTTAATATGTATGTTCCTAAATCTATTATATTCTAATAATATATTTTTTAAGTAAAATGCAAATATAGCTTAATTTTGTATTCCTAGAGTGGGCAAATATATAATATTGGTAGTGTACATATGAAATGGTAACTCATTAAATCACACAAATTTATTTGTATAATTCGACTTAAAAATAACTTGGAACATTTCTTATCTAATTTTTATCAATTCAAGGCATGTTTGCTACTACACTACTGATAATTAATTTTTAGGTATTTCTGTCATGTACGACATTGTTAAAAAGTGCGATGTTCTCGTCGAAAATTATATTCCTGGAAAATTAGACAAAATGGGTCTAGGATATGATAAATTGAAAGAATTCGCTCCTCATCTCATTTATTGTTCTATTACCGGATATGGCTCGGAAGGGCCGTATTCTAAAAAACCAGGGTATTTAAATTCACAAATCAATTCCAGAACGATTGAGTTTTTAATTCATGCTAAATGTTATTTAGGTACGACGTGATAGCTGCTGGTTACGGAGGACTTTTGAGCATTACAGGTGATAAAGGTGGAGGTCCGGTAAAACCTGGAGTCGCCGTCACAGATTTGGCTACGGGTCTTCATGCCTACGGTTCTATTATGGCTGCTATGCTCTTGAGACAACGTACTGGCAAAGGACAAAAGATCGATTGTAATCTCTTGTCTACTCAAGTAGCTAGCTTAATAAATATTGGATCTAATTATCTCAATGCTGGGGAGATACCGACCCGTTGGGGAACTGCACACGCTAGTATTGTGCCTTATGAAGCCTTTCCGACTAGTGACGGTCATTTGATTATAGGCACAGGATCTGATGATCAGTTTCGTGCTCTTTGTGAGATGTTGAATATAAAACACATAGCTGACAATGAAAAATTTCGTAATAATAAATTAAGAGTTAAAAATCGGGAAGAATTAATTTCATTATTGAAAAATATACTTCAAAAGAAAAGTACTGCAGATTGGTTGAAAATTTTGGAAAACAGTCCATTTCCTTGCGGTCCCGTAAATGCTATGGATAAAGTTTTCGAAGATGAACATGTACGGGATATAAAACTTGTAGAAAGTATTGATCATCCCGTGTCTGGACCAATAAAAGTTGTCGGTCCCCCCACTAAATTTAGTAATGGTGGAAATAAAATAAGATCGCCGCCTCCTTTATTAGGCGAGCACACTGACGAGGTGTTGATTGATTTATTAGGCTACAGCAAAAATAAAATTTCTTCACTTAGAGCTGCTGGAATTGTTTCTTAATTTTATTATATGAAAAAATATACAGAAAATTTATATGTTGTTAAATAATGAAATATATTTTTACATTGTTATTATTTACGATTTTTTTTTCATCCATACACTCACTTTTACCATTATAGTAAAATTCTAAATTATCTGATTTCATTATGGTTTATCAATCAGCATCTAAAAATATTAATGAATTGTATCTTACACCGATCAATTCTAATAGATATTTTCGAATTTCAGAACCAGCCACCGATAGTTGCCGTTTTAAAATTGAGAAAACCTCATGTTGCCAAAAAAGTAGAATGGTCAAACGATACAGTTGATAATGAAAATATGAATAAAAAGAAATCTAAATGTAAGTTCATTCGAGTATTACTGTCATTATAAACAGTTCGGTAATTGAACATACCTCATGGTTTATTCTAGGCTGTTGTATCTACAAAAAGAAGAGAGAATTTGGAGAATCTGATTCTGAGGATTCAGCTGATGAATGTGACAATTGTTTCGGTCACGTGGAAAGAAGAAAGAAACAACCGAAACCGTCTGATCCTTCAGATCATCAAGACAACACATAAGTTCAAATTTAATCATTGTTGAATTATTTTTTTGTAAATTGTGTATTATAAATCATGCGTACAAAGGAAACTTGTGGAGTGAAGTGGAAAAATTTTATGAAACGTTTGAAAATTCTTTGATATATATATAGTAGAAATTGTGAAAAATGTGACAAAAAAATTTTCGTCTCAACATTAATTTATTAATATTATAAATAGTATATAATAAAATTTATTTAAAGAATACACAACCATCTGTAATATTATTTAAAATGTCCGTCAATTTCTTAGAGTATGATAAGGAATTCCTTCCGCTTGGCCTCTACCGCTGATTCTCAGTCTTTTTGTAAATGAACGAGAATGCCACACCTAGAATACAATATTAGTTAGTTTAATGCTTCTAAAATTATATTAAAATAAAAAGACTTATGCCCACTCACTCTTATTGAGTAATCATCACAGACCGTGACGCACATTCGTGGATCAGCAGGATTGAACGCTATCGCGTTAACACAATCTGAATGAGGTAAAAGTGACAAACAAATACCATAATGTCTATCCCAAATATATGCTGCACTTTCTGCACCGCTGCAATGAAATGTTTATGTTAAAAATGAAAGATTGAACTATGAAAACCAATTAAACTAACCTTGCAACATATTTATTCGATACGTCGAGAAATATAAAGAAACATCCAGAATTTAACGTGTATTCTTGATGAGACCTCAACATTCTCCCGACAAACGTAAGCTTAGTCAGATCTATAACATGAATATCAAAATGGGAAGCCATCGGTGGAGGAGTCAGAGGATTATTAATTGTATAGTCAGTTGGCCAAGGACGACTATTAACATAAAGGTACCTAAAAAGACAAACTATATAAACAGGACGTCATTTCAGATTTTTCCAAGGAGGGGCAAGCCAAAAATTATTCGACACTTCAAAATTATTTGAACCTCAAAATTTTAGGGAGGCCAAATTCCTCGAAATGACGTCCCTGTATATAAACTTCATGTACAAAAAACTTTGAATTATTTTTTTGATGCACTTACTTATCATCGGGGGATAGAGCCATGCCTATTATGTGACCATGCATGTCAATCACCTTGTCGGGGACATCAAACATGTCTTTAACCGATTCAAAATCCTCCCAATTTGGTTGGTCGGCTTCTTGACGTTCTCTTTCTCTAGCAAGTTCGCGTTTACGAGCCGCAATTCGCTCTTTGATCGAAGGACCCGGAGATAGACGTCTAGGAAATTCAATTTTTTCTATTCTTTTAAAACCTATTCGATGAGGCGTATAAGTATCAGCACCAATTGTAAATATGAGCAATTTATTTTTTAAGTCTTCTTCTTGACTAGAACCACTCCAACTTCCAGATTCAGTCTCGCTCGATGTCTAAATAATTTAAATGAAAAATTGGTTCCAGATAATAAATACTAAAAAGAAATAAAACCAAGTATTTTTTACCTCTTCTTCAGATTCACTAGCTACAGGCGGTTGCAATATATAATCCTTATTATAAATAATAGTCATTTCGCTATTGTTTATATTTCTATAACTGTCTTCATTTGGAAGATGCATAACAGTTTCTTCGTTTTCTTGCAACCCATTCCATTTGCAGTCTCCAACTAGTAAAGATCTATAAACATAAAATAAATGCATAAAAAAATGCATCTTGAAATAGATTTTTTTCTCACAATTGAAAAATAATACAAACCTCACTGTGCTTGCGTTTGGGTTGTGAAATCTATAAAGTTGAGATAAAATCGGAGTATGTTCAGAATCGGGTTCTTGTGAGGCTTTATTTATCCATAAAAAGGTAGCGCTGGTCAAGTGACCGAGCCAATGTAATTCTCCGGATAACAAATGATTTTCGCTGACCCAGCAGCCAAATATATCATAAGGTTTATTAACAACTCTACATTGAAGAAGAAAATCATCTGAAAAATTAACACATCGAATTGAACGAAAGATTTCAAAAGGACAAAATTGTTTAAAATTATAAAAATGATATGATTAGTCAACTCGGAGATGATGATATTAAACTATCAACATGAATTTAGGTTATTACTGCATTCCAATAATAGAAAATTCAATTAGCATTTTCACCAAATATACAAACTTTGCAAAGTGAATACTGCGATTTCACCCGAAGTGCTAAGGTTGGACCCAAAATGAACTCCGCTAACAAGTAATAAAGTATCACTCGAATTGAATTGTGTAAACTGGGTGTATTTCCAGCTGAATTCCTTCATATCATGTTGATATTTTAATGTACATGGATATGATGAGTTCCACACCTAAATGAAGTATATGAAATAACGATTATCAATTTGTAAAAAAGGACAACGCCTGACGTTGTTAAAAATTTGCTTAGAAAAAATTAGAGACGTCAGTAATTAAAAAAAAAGTTTTAATCATATATAACGAATAAGCTTAAACAAGAAACATAAAATTACCATAACTGTTCCATCTTTGGACGTGGTCGCAAACATAGATCCATTATGAGCGAACGACACATGCAAAACCTGGTTACAATGAGCATCGATACTTTGAGTCAAGACTATGGGTATGTCACACGACAAGCGTTTATATTCCTCCAACCATCCTCCCGAACCTAAAAGGTTACATAAATAAATAGACCCAACACATACACCACATGAAACGTGACCAACGAAATCAACCTGGCGGCTGCGGAGGAGGCGGCTTCGGGATCCGGAAGTCGCGCACGAGCAACCAGCGCCAGAGCAGCTGATCCTGGGACAGTCGTCTCCAAGAGTGGCAGACGGCTGCAGCGGCGACGACATCCTTCACGTCCAGCCATCTGAGCCACCGAAGGGCGACCGGCTCAGGAATCTCCGCCCACCCCAGAGGCGCATGGTTCATTGCGCCTCTTCAGCCCCGCAACCCCTTACCCTACTTTCGTCGCTCACACTTCTTCACGTTACCCCATACATGTAAATGACGTTTGTCTAAGAACGGATTTTTATGTCTCGGTCTTGATTGTCGCGAAATGGTATAATGTCATCTCGAATGTCAAACTCAAAAACAGTCAATTCAGTGAAGGCGAGGAGAACATTCTCGAGTGAATATAATCAAATCGAAACAGATTAGAAGACAAACGAATATAAGGCAGCGTTATAATTCAATGCCCATATTCCTGGAATTTTTGCTTTCCTTAGCAACGGGATTTTTGTTTATCGTAGCAACGGATTTTCATTAATCATAGCAATGCATTTGGAACCTAATAACAGTGACATTTGAGCAAACGTCTGGTTATTCTTGGTAATACCCTCTTACTGACTGGCAACTCCATCTATCGCTGAGAGTGACTGTTTGAGTTTATTGGATTCTAGTTGATCGTGTTCGCGCGAAATGTTATATTTTTAAAATTTATTCATAATATATTTTTAAGTTCTTTTTATTTTTATAAATACAATTTTTTATATTTACCATTTCGTTATCCCTCTTTTTTTTTCGTTTTTATATTTTTGTTTGGGTTACTTAGAAACTGATAATCAATAGCTTAAAAAATGAGCTTTCGCGTCGATGTTATTTCCGAAGATTCTTTTTATGAAAATTTGGTTTTGGGTGTGACGAAACTATTAGGTATTTATAAATAAATTTTAAAATACATAAAAATGATCATGTTACGAATTGATACTGAAAATATGTTTCCAAAACAGAAGCAAACCAAAGAGTTACAAATGTTATTGTAGAACGTAAATTACCCGTAGATAGAGTGGCTCTTTCATCTTGGGAACAGCGTCATTCTTTATCGCTACCAGACGATCTGAGACAATTTTATTTATCAACTGACGGATTCAAATTGCGATGGAGCTTTCAATATTCTAGTGCCCCTCGTGATATTCTTTTAAGTTATATTATATGTGAATTTGAATAAATACTAAATTTTTCGTTTAACATATTTTATAGATGAAGATATACTATCTGTGGGGAAAATAAATATAAATCCATTGAGTGATCTGATACTTGTATCGCAGTCCAAAGAACTATTGGACAGTTTGTCAAAAAACCAAACTAGTTCGAGTGAAAAATTATTACCAATAGGCAATAAAAGTAAAATATTCGAATTAGATGATTGTAAAGGTTGCGGAAAGGTATGACCAACAAGATAATTTTAATATTGACTAAACCAATAAAATGTTTAAACTTTTAGGTATGTTTAATTCATTATGAAAACTCTTGGTCGATCTGGTTTCTTGATGTCGAAGGGGGATGGACATGGTTAGCTGATTCTTTTGTATACTATTTCCGTATGGCATTAGTGCATCAAGGTCTTCCAGGGTGGCAAGCTATTTTCACCAAAATGGGTCTCTCACCATGGGCAGAAGTAATAAATCACAATCATATTGAACGTAGTACACATACATATTTATTAAATATAAATATAAATAAAAAATATTTTAGCAACTCGTTTTGTTGATGGCACCGCATTTACTAGTGGAAAAAGATGATAGAAGAAATAGATTGATGGGAGGAAGTAACAATGATGGCCCTTTTAATCATATTGATCCTACGATCTTCAAGGTTCCAGTAAAACGTTCAACCAATACAAAATAATTGTTCTTTCATTAGGGTTGTAATAAAAAGCTAAAATTATTGTTTATGTTTTTAATTATATTGTAAAATCTTTTCACAACTCGGAAAAACGCAACAAATTTAAACATTTCAATGCAAAGAAACTGCAGATAGATTCGTCCTAAATTCACTATATAATATATGAAAAGAGTATTTGTATAAGATCAATGTTAAAATACGTATGTTAATTGCACATTTATACGATATATTTTCTGTAAGCCCAAAAATTACATCACAAAATAACAAGCACGTAAAATTGTTGCATGTGTATTGTATATGAATAATTCGTATATATTATAGATAACTTTTCACTACAAAACTATAAACAATTTTTAAACACTTAAAACATAGAATAAAGAAAAAAAATCTTACAAAAAAGAATAAGATTGTAAACAAATACAAACAATGATAAGTATATGAATCTTATTAACACAGCAGATCTTTAAATTGGACGGAATAAGATAATCATAATACAATTAAAACTTAAAATTCTACATTATATTATTCAACAAGCAATCAATAATATAGCAAATAAACTTTTATTTATAATAAAAGCTAATAAAAAAAGTAAGATACAATAAGTAAATTTAATACAAAAACAATTGTAATACTACACAAGATCATCTTTATTTTTTTACTAGTTATTAAAAGTTTAATAACATGTAATACATTTATTGATAATGGAATGGCAAATTAATTACTAAAGATTTCAGGTATTGTATTACCTTTCAAAAATAGCAATATCAATTGAAAATAAAACTTGTAAAAGTAAAAAAAAATCTTAAACAGTCTTAATAAAACAATTATTCCCTAAATTTGTATATTTCAATTTAGCAGGTAAAAATTATTCAATACACCCAGTTGACCGGAACCCATTGATGGTCAGTGGATAGGGTTTCTAAGGCTTCAACCACTCTGCGGAAAGTGGCATCGAAATCTTGATTGACGATAGCAAGATCAATATATTTTTCATAAGTACGTTGTAAACAAGCACTTTCTTCCAAAGTGGTTTTCATGTCATCTTCCTGGAATATTCAAACATTTGTGTTAGATATTAATTAAATATGTTTGATTTGTAAAAATTAAAAAAAATTTTATCAAGTACCTCATACAATGATGCTAATGATTCCAATGTACGAGCTCTGCGAGAACTAAATCGTATAGAACTTTGTCTGTCGAACTAGTAAAACAGAAAAAAAAACATGCCAAAATGAAAATAACATGCTTTAAAACATAAAAATGTTGGATGAATAAATAAATGTCAATTAATACATATGCATATATGGAGCACATGCAAAAATAAAACATTATTATTACCAAATGGAATAAATGATTAATTTTGAAAGGTTAGTAAAGTATGAAAATAAATTAAATTTCTACACACATAAATAAAAAATGTTTAAATCTAAATATGATTTATAGCGAGAAGAAAATATATAATATACTGTCATATAATTAATAAACAATACGAGAATGAGAATATTTCATAAATTTATAATATCATAACATTATTTTTCTAATCTTCATTTATGAAAAAACAAAAACGTATATTTTGACAGCATAATAAAACAATCATGCATTTATTATACTTAGTTTTAGATTATATAATACCTGTAAATTTCGGCTAGAAGAATAATTGAGATTTTTCAACTGATCCATTCCAGGAGCAGCTACAAAAACGACATATGGTAGGAATGTAGGTGAATTATACAATAATTTTAATGACGCTGGTGAACAATCCAATATACACATTTTCCCTAAAATAAACAAAAATAAAATTATTAGATTTGATTATATTACTTTTACATAACACAGTTAATGAAAATATTTTACCGCCATCAATGACAGTACGTATGGCATTAAAATGCGTTCCGTAAAGATGTCCATTATGTTCGCCATATTCTAGAAATTCTCCATTTCTTATTTCCTTTTCCATGTCTTCTCGTTGACGGAACCAATATGTATGACCGTCGACCTCCAATGGTCTCATAGGTCGTGAAGTATCTACAATGTGATGATTTTTTTAGTTTAGACCCACCATGCTCATATATTATAATAAAATTTATAAAAATATATATTACGTGGGATGATAGATCCAAATTTAGATGGATCACTGTTGATAAGTCGTTTTTTAAGTGTGCGACGACCGACACCTTCACAACCAATAAGAACGAGAGTCTTCCTGTTGAATGGAGGCATGCGAGTCACTTCTTCATATAAAACTAAATCAGCACCATCAAATTCACTAGCACTTCGAGATTCATAAACAAACTTTCGTTTCTTTTTTGAAATCTAAAAATAAACATAGTAATCAAAATTCGAAAAGTTGAGCAGATGATCAAAACACCATTAGTATAGCAGTAATTACATAAATATTACAATTGGTTATAGAACGTTGAAATTATTGTAAACGAAACATTATTGAAAAATTATAACATACCCAGGTTCCGCAAATGCCAATTTTATGAACAAAATCAGCTTCAGGGGGGACAAAAGCTTTGCGCCTTTCTTCTAATTCCGGAGATGGCACTAACCCAACAATGTCTAGGGTATCAACTTTGCAAGCTTGCCACCAATTAGGATCCTTTCTATCAGTTATCTGTAAATCATAGATTTTTACAATCATTCCATTCCTCATATTATTTAAAGCCTTCATCCTGTTTTTACCTGTAAAATATCACCATGATTGAATGGCAAACCAATTTGTTTACATGGCAGCAGTGAATCTTCAGCGGGGTTATAATCGAACAAAGCTCTCATGTAACACTGAAATGTTAAAAACTCAATTAAATAAAAAAAAAAAAAATCAATCAATAAACCATGAATAAAACAAAATACTAACTGTGAGCTTATTGATCGGATTAGCGACAGGATGAATATGATTGTTTGGCCCAACTTTGAGGGTGATATGATCTCCAGAACGTGCACATTCTGCCTGCAATTGATCAGGAGAACTGACGTGAGAACCATTAACTTCCAACACAACATCCCCAGGACCTAAAAGACCCTGTTGCGCTACAGCTCCTCCAGCGAGCACTCTAGCAACAACGAGTTGCCCATGTTCATCTTCGGTCACCTAAAAACACCATCAAAACATCTTAATCGATTACATAACAACGGAGCTACCTAGAATTGAAACAATTAAAGTGACATCAACAATTCATGTAACCGCCCACAATCAATTGATGAATCACTAACGCACAACTGAACGTATTGAAAATATATATTTACCGTAAGACCGAGAGGTTGATCAGGATGTTTTCTTATTCCGACAATCTTAACTGCATCTTTAGCCGGCATTTCGCCGTCGTCGCCAACAAACACTGAATTATCAATTATGTCCTCAGAACAGGCTACACTAAGCAACCTAGATATCCAGAGGGCTCCGATTTTATCGTGCGCCTCTATTAAAGCCTAAAATTGCGTAAGGTCAACCGTTATTATATAGATCTGATGTATTCGATTGATATTTCAAAATATTTACCTTAAGATGAGGTTTTGACAGGAGTATAGCAAGTTCAGCTTGTTCGATCGTCCGTATGTTGTTCCCTCTGTATTCGCTTAACTTTTTAATGACTTGTACGTTGCCCAAACAATGCGGTCTGATGGGTTTCGGGGCGTCGGACGTGTCCCGGCTATCCTGCGGCACAAAACAAGGAACGAGTTCACAAAAACGCAGCCAACGGTCTTTTGACGAGAAGACGCCAAACACGACAGCGACGTGACGCAAAGCGCCACGCCCCCATGCGGCGCGCCCGAGCACTTAACAGCGACATTTGCGGCCTCAAACTGTGCGTGGTGGCCTACTTTTTAATTTGTGTTTGTTTACGTATTTTTTAGGTAATTTTGTGCAGGTTTTTTGATGTGAATGTTTTGTTTTGTATGCTGTTGATATGTTTGATGAAATGGGTGATGGTGGTGTTTTGTTTTTTATGTTGGTGCGTTGGAATTTGTGGTATAATCACGACGTGTTGTAAGTAGTGATTATCAAAAATAAGCAATTAAGTAGAAATTGCACATATGTGCGTTGAATTTTTCAAATAGTTATGTTAAGATATGAAAATTCAATATTAATGTAATGTGAATATTGCATAATTAATCATAAAATTTTCTATATTGATTTTTGCAGAAAAATAAATACTTTATACTACGTATCGAGTATAGTATATATTATTACATAGAAAAGTATTTTATCTTCGTAATTAAAAGCGCAAAATATAAAAATAAAAAAAAATGATTCTTACCGTTAAAAATTTTACCTTAGCTCTATGGTGTTTGGGACTTTCTAATAATCCTCTAAGAAAAATTTCTTCTGTATTGTTTAAATTTACATCTTTGATTATCTCCGGTTCTTCTTTTATTTCTGAAAAAAAGCATATTTTAATCAAATAAAAGTAAAAAAAATTACAAGCCGGTGAAAAATAAAAAAATACCCGAATTATGTTTAAAAAAATAGAAACTTCATCGACACCTTCCGATATTTTAAGCATTTTAAAATATATCGATTGACAAATGAAATTTAATAGCCGCATTTTTTTTCCATATTTCCAAAACGAAAATACGACTCTGATTACAAATTTATAAATTTCACCCCGATGTTTCTTCGAAGCCAAAAAATTCTTTTCACCGTGCTTCATACAAAATAAATGTATTGCGTAATTACGATTCGTCATTATGTAAGATTGCTTATGAAAACAAAATCAATCAATTTTGTTTCCCTTTCAATATTTCCGATGAATGAAAGATGAATAGACGCTCTTTCCAACAAAGTATATTCGATTACGTCGAAAATGGATTTAGCGAGAACGAAAGCCAAACAAACACGATATTTGCTGAACACAAATCCAACAGGTAATGAAAAAATTTATTACCATCTCGTAAATTGATGTCGAGCGAACTCAATATACGAAGCAATAAATTAGAGAAGGGAAAGCGAGGAAATCCGACAAAACGAGTGTTTACAATTCCGATTTCGCGAACGGCTCCATTAACGATATTTGCAAAACAAATTACAATGTCGTTGCACTAGCAATTACAACAGTATCGATCGTCGACCTATAAACATTCGAAAGGGGAAAAAGTCACGAAAGAACATAAAAAACGACCTGAAAATACACGCGTATTTTCAGCGACCACAAAGGATATTTGCACAGTAATGCGATATAAAAGCTCCGAAATATTCGATGCGAACCTTCGTACAATTCCAAAGTGTCCGACAAACGAACAAAAGCTCGTCCAGAAATAAAACCGAGACTTTGGAATATTTATTTTCGAAGCGTCCGGTCTTCGGCCCTCTTATATTTTTGAACTTGGCGTACGCGGGGACAAAAAGACCATCGCGTGCCATTAGACAATAATAAAAATGCAAACGAAACCCAAACGTTTGATCAATATAATCGCAAACAAACAACATTAAAAGCTCATTCATACACATGATGATTAATTATTAAAAAAAACGGTATAAAGGCGCGAAAGATTCAAACGATCAAGGTGTACCAACCGTCTCCACGGCGACGCGCAGACGTCACGAAGTCCCGGAAGCCGCGGCTGTCGTTCGTGTACCTTCCCCTGCGTCGGTTGATCATTGGTCCCGAATTAATCCTGGACTTTAGGGGATGCTCAGCTGAGGCTCAGGATGGCCAGCGTTACTTGCGGCGGCCGTGTGTCAATTGCACATGTTACGTGGACGAGGGCGGGCGGCACATGGGCGGCGACGGCGTCCCGAACGGGAGTGGGCGTCGCGACGCCGAGCTTTGCCGAAAGCAGGGTTGCCACGTGGAAAATCGCACGCGAAAGCTCGGCGACGCGCGCAGCTTTCCCGGCCATTGACCGTGGACGGGTTGTTGTTTTCGTGTGGGAATGTTGGTTTGTCATGGGAGATTTTGATTTTTTTTTTTTTTTTTGGGTGGTGGTTGTGTATAATTTTTTTGGGTATTGTGTGTGAGTTAATCTGTTTTGGATGATTCTATAATTTTGTGGAGCTACAAGTTGTCCATTCAGTGTTTCCCAACCTTATTTGTGCCATGTCCCACTTCAACGCTTCTAAAATTTTCGTGTTTCCTTCCTTATTAAAATTTTAAAGTTACTGAAAAAATTCAACTAGCCAAATTAAAACAAACGATCCACAATAACAAGTACAAATGAATTAGTCACTTCACACTTATTTTTAGCGCAGAATTTTTCATACAAATATAACAGGATCGCCAATTTTTCTTGGAAAGTCAGGGTTGCTATGTCAAAATGCATTTTTAACAAAAAAATATCTAATGAATGTTAATTATTCGAATATTGCCCCCCAAAAACGTAGGCCTCACGTTGGGAAATGCTGACTAATCAATTTATTTAAAAAAATATTTTGATGATGATGATAATATAAATGTTGATGGATAATTTTTTACATGAGTTGATTGGATCCAAATTGGTTTTCTTTTTCAAAATTGGAAACCACGATACTTCAATGACTTGGAGAGGAGGTCGTATGAAAATGCACTTTCAGTCACTGATGAACTGCATCATTCATCGGTTCATCTATTATATAATAAGATGCAATCGTAAAAAATGCGTGAAAACTAACAGATTAAGCAGCTAATATAATATTTGAAATTTTCTTTTGTAAGTAATTTTCTTTTCTTTCCTATTGGAATCCAATGCTTGAATATACATTTTCCTCAATTTTATCACGTGCGATAATTTCATAGTGATTAAAAATTTTCTAATAAAATTTATTTAGTTTTCATTGAAATATATTGTAGAGTTAATCATTACCTGTTGCTTTAGTTAAATAATTATATCGTGGTGTTGAAATGTATTTAAAAATATAAACATACTTCACAGCGGTGACCTGCATACCATTGTATACACACCCCATAAAAGAAAATAAATGTGGGTAAAATATTCGGTGGAAAAATTGTTTTGTATACTTTGCATGTCGATGCAAATTCTGACGACTATTCGCTGTAAAATGCTTCATTAGTTACATTTTAAAATTTTAAATAATTCAGTTTAATTTTAACAGTATTATATTTTTTTGGGTACCTACATATCTGAATTCATTTCAAATTACCATAATAATTTATAAGGAAAATTTCAAATGAAATTTATTTCGAAAGTAATTTTGATTGAAAACGGTTTATATATAGACGAGTAATTGTTTTCCATGTTTTTTAATTATATAACTCAATAATACGAAACGAGCGTTTAAATTACAATCGGCATTACATATGTATATAATTTTACATTACACAATTTTATAAAAAAAAGACAAGCTAGCTTATTTTTATACAGTTCGGTGATAACTGCGAAAATATTTATCATATCTCTAACAATAAGTTCGTTAATTTTTAAATTTATCAGATTTTGTATTTTCCAACTTAATGACCAACATAACAGCTTTGTTTTGTGATTTTTCATCATTAAAACAATTAACTGAGTTTTAAGTAATAAGCAATTAACATTACGAATGATATACACTTTTACACAAAAAGAATGAAATAAAATGTAATGTTTGCGTTTACCAACAGATAATGATAGTTGAAAGTAACTTGATAACTCACGATCGCAAAACAAGAAATGTAAATAAAACGTTCAGCGCATGTTTTTCCAACAATGAAATCGAGAAGATACGAGTGATCAATCACATTAATTACAACAATAAAATGTTTATGCAAACCGTCAATACCATGTTTTATTATACTTTCGAGTAATTAATCATTGAAACTATATTTAATTCTAAACGTTATTGACGAAATATTGTTTTTGTTATTTCATTCGGTCAAAAGTAAACATGTATTAGATCAAAAACAGGAAAAACTTGTTTTCAATCTCATGATTGTTGATAACGACCGAGATTGTTAGTCGTCAAGCAGTGTTCGCTGCATTTCCATCGTGATATAACGTATACAAACAGTAAGTGCTCGAAACTGTTAAATATCTATCAATAAACACTACAGTTAGACCGGGAGATACGCATCAGTTGATACAATAATATGAATTATATTTATCTTGTATTATTTGTGTGTTGCTTTCAACAGATAACTGTTTAAATAACGACAATCAATCGCCTTGAAATTTAGTCGCTCTCCGCCTTTCAGAAGAAGAGGAGTACTCATTATCTAATCAAAATGTCCGAAGATCAATTCCAATTGGTCAATTATGGCTACGGTAAAAGTTCAGTTAAATTACTTCATATACGAAAAGACGGAGCCAATCATACAATTAGGGAACTCGAAGTTCATACGACCCTGAAGTTGAATAGTATCAAAGATTATTTACATGGAGACAACGGAGACATCGTGGCAACAGATACCCAAAAGAACACGGTGTACGTTTTGGCGAAAAAATTCGGAATCCGTACCCCGGAAGAGTTTGGAATCTTGCTCTGCAAGCATTTCTTGAACACTTATCCTCATGTATTGGAAGTAAATGTGAAAGTGGAAGTTTATCCATGGGAAAGACACATCAAAGATGGAAAACCACACAATCACGCTTTCGTCTTCACTCCTAGTGCTATTAGGACTGCTTATGTGTGGCAGAACCAAAAAGGTAAATATTTAACCAATTTAAAAAATAGTGATAAATTGCATAACACTCATTCCCTAGAATGAATAGATAAAAAGAAATTTTTGCGAAATGTGTTTTTAAGTAAGTTCAATTAGTCTCACCTTTAACATGTGTGTCATGTGTGTTCGAGTTGTTGACTCACGTCTTTTGAATTCGTTCAATTTCTACCTACATAGCATTCCGATCATGTACAGTTCGCTTATTGAATATGTATGACAGTCACTCGTACCACGAACCATCGTTCTCGAATTATGCATCAAAATAATATTTACCACTCATAAATTGGATAAAAAATTACAAATTTAAAAAACACGCAGTACGTGACATGTGGAACGAATCGTTTTGTTATCTACCATTTGGGAAAGGTCAAAATACATTGTACAACCATAAACATTTTTTCCGAATACGCTGACTTCAACTGTGAAACTTTAGTATAATTTATTTTTCAGGTCTTCCGAAAGTGAAAGCCAGTTTGACGAACCTTCGAGTGTTGAAAACTACGCAATCGGCTTTCGTTAAATTCTTCAGAGACGATTATACTACACTTCCTGAAGCTGAAGATCGTGTCTTTAGTACTATCGTGGAAGCCAATTGGGATTACAGTACTGCTTTTGGAGTCGATTTCGATAAATGCTGGAATGTGGTTAAAGATTCCATATTGGACAAATTCGCTGGTCCACCAGAAACTGGTTTGCCTTCCCCGTCTGTGCAAAATACGCTTTATTTAGCAGAAAAAATGGTTTTGGAAAAAATTAAACAAGTACGAGTTTGATTGCTTATCTTTAATGCTCACTATGTGTTTTATCAAAATTGATTACTTGATGGTTTTTCCAGATATCGAGCATAGAAATGGTAATGCCTAACAAGCACTATTTCAACATCGACTTCGGAAAATTTCCGTCGAAATTGACGAAAGGTGCTCCGAACGAAGAAGTTTTACAACCAGTGGACAAACCGTCAGGTCTCATACGAGCTCGCATGAGTCGAAACGACACAAGAAGTAAATTGTGATTTTTTACACCCGTTAGTTTGTTTATTCCACTTTCTTTTCGAAAAATTAAAATGATTTATGATAAATTTTTTTATTGAAATTATGATATGATAGAGTTTTTATATTGTATAATTGATTTGTAAATAAGACAAAGACTTACTATTAAATGCATCCTTTATTTTTCTACAAATAAATTAACACTTTTTCATATATAATATACTATTACATATTAATTTATTATCTACACGTGTAGAATCCAACAATTATTAAAGTCGTTCCTTCTGTGAGATAACCAGTATTTGAACTGAGAATTTTTATCTCATTCTATTATTTTCAAAACAAATGTAAAAATACCGGTTTTCCTTTGGGTGTTCATTCTTATTTATATGATGATATCATTGAAATTAATTTCATAAAATAAATATTTGGCACAAAGCAGAGTAACAAAAATATTTCAATGCTAATATTGAAGCAAAGCAGTTTTTATCAATCCATTGACAAGTTTTTATAAAAACCACATGAATCAAACTTACAATCGTCATACAAAAATTTATATAAAAATATCACATTTTGGCCGAAATTACATCAATAAATTACAAAGCACACTCCGACTGTGCATCTTAAAATATCGACTACGAACTATTCTATTGCAGTATCAACAAAAATCAGCTAACACTGAACTATAGACAAAGTGAGGCACACTATGAAAATGTATGCATATTTTTGGACACAAATGGACGTACGGACATAAAAAAAGCACAACCCAATCTAATCCATCCATACTTATAGACAGAGGTTCCTGCATCTTCGATCTTCGTTTCAGCAGTCAAAAGCACATCATCGTTTCGATTTTTACGATCAAGACCGACGATGATAGTACTTCTTATCTAGCAGAGTCAGGATCCCTGCAGATCCCGATGATGCGGTCGGCCATCTGGTAAAGTTCTTCAACAGTCTGAAACCACAATCAAAATAACGAAAATTCAACATGTTTAAATATTGGCGAAAAATGCGTACGAAATGCGAAAATTTAATGTAATTATTTAATTTTGTTTCATATAAATATTTGTAATTGATGACGCAATTGATTGAGTATTTTATTTTGTTATATCATGTTGATAATAATAATAATAATAATAATAATAATAATAATAATAATAATAATCATTTCACCTAATTTGACATATTGACATTAAATTATGATGAAAGGTATTGTAACATAATGGTCATTTTCTTTCTGATGATGCAAAATGGTTGATAAATAAGCAAAACAATTTTATTGCGTACGATAAGTAAGATCGAACTTGACACAATGAAAACTCGATTATTATTTAAAGAAACTAACACATTGTAAATTTATACAGAGATAAAGTTAATAGTATATTTATTGATTCCGTAGTATATATATTTTGTCAAAATAATATTTCATATAGAAGTATTTGGATTACCAAAAAGTGGTAAATTTTTCCCCATACGCATCGTAACAGTGGTTGTTGCGGTTGTCTAGACGAAAATGTAAAAATGGATTTCCGTAAATATTTGACGTCAACACTTTTCACCGACTGGTTATTTGAAGAAGTGAATTCGCAACCGTTGTGCGAAATCAACGGTCTAAAAATATCAATAAATAAACATCGGATTCTCCGATATTAAGTGCTCTGATTTCAGAGAGATGTAAAAACGTTGCTGCGCCATCGTTTTCTTCAACAATAACATTATTGTTGTGCTGATCGTTATTTTTTTTCAGAAAAAATCATGTCACGCAATTAATTGTATTATGTTTCTGTCACGTTTGAAGTTTAATATTATAATTATATTGATTATGTCAAACGGACATGGCAACGTTCTAGTTTGACATTTAATTATTTAGAGGAGACATGGTTTTGTTTCATTGTCAGATAATCTCATCAAAATAACTAATATAATACCAAATTATATTAGATTATAAAATTAATATTATAAAACAAGATTCATATTAGGGGAAATGTATTCGTAAAAGTTTATGCTATTCATAATTTAATGATTTGTTTGTTATTGAAATAATTAGAATTATCTTAATGATATTTTGCTATTGGATTCAAATTAAATGGTTATACTTGAATGAAAATTTCTGTTTGTATAGTAATTTTACGATCAATAAATCTATAGTTTTGCGTCAGATGAGGTGGAGTGGTTTTAACACAATTCAAATTATATAGTATTTTCTGATTTATAGTTTGTATATAAATCGAATAAATAACATAAAACAGATGAAGATGAAAAAATACTTTCATTAGATTTCTAAGAAATAGTTTATTATACCATTAGTTCTCTCAACTCCTTCACGCTTTCATCTTCATATTTAAACGGAGTCGTAGCTTGAGGTACGAATGGTTTCGTGTCTGGAGGATTTGAAGAAGTACCGCATTGTGATTCATTTTCTTGACTATTGCATTCGAAAGGTTCATTATTATTTCTAGACAAGTTGCTGTCTTGAGAATCTATAGAAGTTCCTGGTTCACTTTGAGTTCCTTTACGTCGTGATCTTCTAAGTCTGCTTTGATGAACATCCGATTTAGTCTAGAAAAAAAGGGGTGGGTTTTAAATTTTATCGCGGCGATGAAAAAAATACTTTCCAATTATTAGATAAAATCGAAAATACCTTTTTTAACCTTTGAACTTCTTTTTCGACAAGTCGCCAGAATACAAAGACGGGCTGATCACGCAACTCAGGTGGACATTCTTTCAGCGGAGTTTTTCCACTTAGCAACAGTTTCTTTAGTCTTTCCATTTCGTCAGACTGAAATCAGATAAATTTACGAGGCACACATTAATCAAGTTCTAGCATTTTCGTTCGAACACAATTGCAACGAAATGCTTAACCCGACGAGAGAGCTGTAAATCTGTAAACTATTCGCCTCGTACGAAAGTCAACATTTCAGAAATAACATCGACCCCGTACACTTGAATGAGAAATACATAAAACTGTCTAGTTCTCTCAAGGGCTTTGCTATCAGATGTCGCGAAGCCTCTATAGTTTATTACGGAATTGGTCTGTTTTCAATTGCGAATTGTTGTGCAAAATAAACATTGTCACGGTCAAGGCTATCGAAACTTGCGTCATTCGTTTGAAATTCTCCAAATGTTGCTGAAAAGCATCTCATGGGAATATTCACGAAACGTTATGTATCGTATATGTAAATGAGAATATAGTAAAAAAAATGGTTCGAACACGAAATATGTTTCGCATTATGGTGATAAGTTGCGTTACGATTTTTCGACATGAGTATATTACACGTAAGCAATGTATCATGTTATAGTACATTGTATTTTTTAGAAATTTAAAATTGAATTTTCATTATTCAGATAAAACCGAGTTCATTACATAAACCAAACGATCTACAATTAAAATTATACGCAAAGTCAGATGTTAATTTTCCCAGGTTTATACAAATGTAATTCTAATAGCGTGTCCTTATTCTGTCAATTACAGTACTTCAGAATGCTGAACAGATCGTTCGCACCCCATATTGAATAACATAGCGTCGAGTCACGAACAAATTTTTCCATAAACAAAATCGATATGAGCGTCTAGAGATTTCGACGATATTACCCTTTTATTACATACTTACCGAAAGCAATATAGAGAGAAACAATACTTATTCGGACCTTATGACCGTGACCCGTCCATTTTCCATTCAATATTATGGCTTCAATAAATATTGTACAGACACGCACCGTCTCCCCAATATGATTCGGTAATACACCATAAGACAACAGTTAATATTTATGTGATTGAAATACGAAAAAACAATACACAGAACACTGAAAATCGTAACATGGTGAAATGAATACGTCGCAGGGCATTATTGGCTAGACATGAACGATAAGGAGCGTCGTACCGTGAAAACCTATGTATTTTATTGTTCGATTTCGCCAATAACTGCCTATATTTTTATATATGTAAGAGCTTTCTGTATATGCGAGCCAAGGCTTTCGTGGAAAAATTCGCCTCTTCGTTGCCAAACATTTGAGGCCGAGGGTCGTATGTGCGAAATGATACGTGTCTGAAAGGTGACACATACCTTGGGCCCAAATAAAATGTCATAATGGCGAGACGATTTTCTTTGTTTGGAAATTCGTTAGTAGGCTACGACCTGAATTTTTCAATGTCCTCTTTTTTCGTACGAAAAACTTTGCGAAGCATAACAAGGGGTGAAGAAATTAAATTAAATTTCACATGAAATAATATTATACAAGATTTTATTATTTTTATTGAAAATTTATTTTAAATACCCAAAAGAATTTTCTAAGAAAATGTGGAAAAACTCAAATATAATATAAAGCTCAGCAAAAGTGCTCTAGCGAAAAAATTCGTATCGTATATCTGAAAATACATAATGCGCATTAAAATGTTGTTAAGATGAAATTTCACACAAAACTAATAATTTAATTCGTCGAAATGTCCACGTGGAGCGAGTATGAATGGCAATTTTTGAGCTTTATGGGAAACAAACACGCAAAACGTACCATACGGTGTGAGGGGTTCTATCGTTATTTTTTTTTGCTTTATTTTTTCGAAACGTGGTTTATGAGGAATTTATATTGCTCACTGGTTATCGAATAAAACAATTTCAATGCTGTGTGTTTAATGTTGTAATGCTAATATCGAACATGTTCGTCGAAATTTTATTGCGGTGCAGAGCTTTGGAAATTCGCGCGATTTATTGTGGTCGCTTGCTTTCAAACGAGAAAAAGTTTTGATGTTTGAAAGGTCATAACAAATTTATCGATACGTTCTATGAAATTATTATATATCAATGAGTTTTACTTTTTTTTTTAATGAATTACGAAAAATGATATGACTATATGAGCAAAGGTTTTTTGTAGATAATAGATTTCTATTTTAGCTTAATAATTTGTCGAAAATTGAACCTGTATTTTTTCAAAAGAAAAATATTACGCATTTGAAGGTCACTACATAAAGTACACAGTTTACAGTTGGAATTACGATTTTTTCAAACGCAACTTCAACATTCGAGCGTCTACCTGTATTAATTTAAATTTATCGTACACGAGTTTGTACCATCCGTGCTCTGACAATATTTTCGATTTATTTCAAATTATACAAAATAATGTAATAAAATATTAATAAATATACAAAAGGCAATGTATCGACATCAAAATTTTAAAATGAAAAACTCCCATACCTGTCTTGCAGTAATACGTTTCTGCAACGCCTCCTCAGCCAACAATTGGACATGATCCCTCAATCGTTGCATATGATCCTTATCGGTGAAACTCTCCTGCTTCGTATTTTGCAATCTACAACAAAATAACATATGTTTACAAATATAATAACAAAACCAAACCATCACCAAACCGAACACACAAACCTCCGCTTAACGACAACGGACACGCCACACCAACGATTCCCTCACCACGAAAATGGACCCTTATCTGGAGACCACCTTCAGGATGGACACGGTAAAACACCCGTTCAGCTCAACGAGCCCTTTAACTCTATATACCAGATAGGCGAGAAGGTCGCACGAGACCGTACCGGTGTAAGCAACTGCCACCGTTTGTCAAGCGATTGGCTACAATCAGCGGTGGAAAACCTCTGAATTTTTCGATGAAAATGAGTCAGGATATTTTTTATTGTTTCTGGACACTTTGGTCAGATTTGAAATGAGGTATTACGGGTTTATTGGGGTAGACGTGTGTCAAGTCAATGTTCATTATTTATGAGGGACACGCTGGTCGGAGGCGCCTTAGCGATATTGGCTGTATATCAAATTTGACATTTTCACCCAAAGTTGATCGATATATGAGTCTAATAAATGTGCGTTATGCGAAAATGTTATTTATTGTGTGTGTTTGGTGCTTTGAGCCATTAATTCATGTGAGAGACGTTTAATGTTGTCGTTTGTTTCTATTTCTTACTTATAAAATTTATTGGCGTGCTTTTCAAATAAAACATTATTTAAGTTTAAAAAATTATCAATGTATTTAATGTTATTTTAAAATTAATATATAATGAAAAGGCTTAATTGAAAATATTGTAAATTATTCGTCTCGTTGAATATTCGAAAATTTATGTATATTTTCCAATGTCAATGGAAAGTTTTCAGCTAAAAATTTGAAACGGCTTACATAAAATAGGGCGGGATTAATTAGAGACGGTATGGTAATTAAATAATAAATTCAGCATTTAATTAAAACGGAATCCGAGTCGAGTAAGCCGTTCATAACGAACAATTGGGGTTGTAACGATTTTCCAGAAATATCCCCCCGTCGCGACGCGAATTTCCCAAAGAGAAACATATTCCAAACGACCATATACAGAAATTTTAATAACCATTCACACACCACAATCGTTGCATTCCATAAGTTTTCCATTATGCCCAAAATACAAAAGCGACCATCCACCATTCAGCACACAAAGCAGAACGGTTGCCGACGTCTGCCGATCGTTCGACGTTGTAAAACTTCACCCAAGACACACCTGTCACCACCCCCTGAAAAACTAAATCCACCCACCCACCCGATCGGCCCCCACAAGACACATGTGCTTTTCATCATTCCGAATTTCCGTGACTCACCCCAGTTCGATGTGCCTTCCACAAAACCGCGAAACATTAACTTATTCTTTTTTACATGGCTCCCACCCTTTCATCGCAACGTGAACACCCCCTGTTTCCTACCAGGATATTGTAATTACGTGCTTTTCACGTTGGCGAATGTTGCATGTCGGCGGCTACGCACGTTACAAATTAATAACGTGAACGTGACTTCATTGTTGTGTACGTTGTGAAACCGCAAAAATCACTCTGTTGACGAAAAATTTACTGCGTAATGAATGCTATTATCAGTGTAAGATATGAATAATTGCGTTGCTTTTATGATTTATTCTGAATGACTCAAATTGAGCATACCTTTATTGCGCAATGGTACAAAAACTAAACAGAAAAATTTTGAAAAAATCATGGAAGTAAATAGTTTTTTATACATAAATTTCATTTGTATTGAATGAATTGTTTTCAAAAAAGTATTTATTACTTTCTGAAATAATATTTTTTCCTATGAACTCTGAATGTTATATTATATTACAGAATTAATTAATTCAATTTCATCAAATAATGAGTAAGCAGGTTCGTGTAATCAATATCTTGAATCATCCAAAAACTACTCGGAAGTATGTACATGGATGAATCCACGTTTTCGTATAAATACACAGAATTTCATAGGATTAATAAATCATTTATCATGCGCGTTCTTTACATTTCCGACACACGATTCTAGTATGATTGATTACGGTCGTGGCATGGATGCAATTTTGGGTTAACGTTCGCGAAACTTTTATTGATAAGACGTGCTACTTTTTGTAATAAGAACATGTAGCATCGAGGAAAATTCTTTAAAAAACTTTTCTAATAACTCAGCGAAACTTTTTAATAAGTAAAACCCTTTACAATACGGTTGTAAACATTGAAAGTTGCCAAAAGTACAATAAATGCGCATAAAAACGTCGCAGATTGCACTCGATCGCTAAAAAGGTCACAAACACGCGAAACTTCTAAATAATGATTCGATGAGTCTTTCGAAGAAAAAAATGAGAGCACACACACGTGTAGGGAATCGATTCGAATCGAATTTGGCGCATTTTCCGTTACGACGTCCATATAATGCGGTCCCATTTAGTCGATGTCAAAATTGAATTGCTTTGCAAACAAAGTGACATTTTATGGTATATCGCCGCTTAGATTTATGAGATGATTCGTCAAATTTAATATGATTTGGGGACGGTTCGCTGAAATGTCGTTAAAGGTCGCCGACGATAACGAAAGTTATGGTCATATGTTTGAATATTTACTTTTTATTGTCTAAGTTTGAAAAAATACGGTTGATGAATATTGCTGTCGTTTATAATTCAGATTGTGGTTTTATGTGTTTTCCCTTTCATTTGAGGATCAATGAAATGAAAAATGAATGAAAAGGTATTCATATTATTGTGGAAATTCGTATTCATTCGCACAAAAGATTTCTTAAAAATTCAGTCCGATAGAAAAATTCAAATAAGAAATGAGTTGGTTTTCCGATATAATTCGTATAGATTTTCTCTTCCAGGAAAAACGAATATAGTATACTTTCATGAGAATTGTTTACTGCGGCTTGATTTCAAAGAAAAGTCATGAAAGATATTCACGGAAAAAAATAACATTTCACAAAAATTTACCTTAAATCTATCGATGCCTCTGAAGATAATATTCCAACTGGATCTTTGCACAAAACATCATCCTTATCCAAACGAATGGAAAAGCTCTTCCTAGCGCTTCTCTTCAACTTCCCAAATTTTGCAGCAGCCAAGCTTTTTTGCAAATTCTTTTTCACTTCGTTTTCATCATAAGCATCATTGTGTCTATCTCTCCACTCCCTTCCGATCAACAAATCGATGGTAGTCCAAAATCCCGAATCTGACGAAGTCGACTGCATACGCTTCATCTTCGAGAAGTACAATGGAAAATATTTGCGTAAATACTGATGAAATCAACCCCAGTTGATATCGGTTGAAAATCCGAGCTCACGTTCGAGTGGCAAACCGTTCGTAAACATGGTTGATTGTGTTTTAAGGCACTTATAAAAGTACGACGCCTTTTATTTGGCGTCGCGGCGCCCGTCGGTGCAATTACTTGACACCATCATCGTGGTGACTAAGGTTCAATTAAAAGTTTTCGGGACACCAAAATAGTGATGAATAAACTATAATGTAGTTTTATAAAATAATCTAAAGAAAGTGTTGATGCATAAATAAAACACGAAGTGATGTTTTACTTTGATGCGCTTCGTTTTTTTTCACTGGAAGTAAACCTTGATTCATGAAGATGAATCGATGCGAACAGGATCTAGATCTCGAGCATTGGCATTTGTGCAAGTATAGCGAATAATAAAGTTTCATTGAACTTTAGTATTCAAGGATGTATTCGTTCGATCTTATCGGTCTTTTATACATTATTTATGGTCATTTAATTCAGATCGAAAGGTGCTTTCTACGATGTATTCTTTATGTTTAAAGATTTATAAACATAAAAATTAATGAAATTGTTGAATTTCAATCTTATGATTAGTTTTAAAAACAAAAATTAATATCTCAAAGATTTCTCTAATTCAATTAAAATATGATTTTTAAATTAGTAATATTAATTATAATAATAAAATACTTACTTTATACTATAAAATAATACATTATGCACTCAGTTATTATGAATCTGATTAGGTATTAGGTAAAGGCGATCTAGTTAAACTGAATTGCAAATATCGACTTGAATCATCGACATTTATGAAAATCATCATTTGCATTTCACAATTCGAAAATATTCAATGTAAATCAACAAATACCATTAAATGTAAATTAAATTATCTATAATTGAATTAATTTACTTTATATACTTTATTTATTTTTCCTGAATATATCAATTTCAGACAAAAACGAATCAAACCCAATTACATAATTTAAGTAATCCTTCCCAAATTTGATTCATGTACATAATTTCACATTAATAAAAAAATGGACAGTTCCTGCAATCGCGTGCAGCATAGTCACACTAATCGCATCGCCGGTGTGATTATATTAGCCGAGGTGCAAGTCATGGCAACCCTTTGGAAATAATAAACAACACGCGAACAACGCAAAGGGGGTGGCAGGTTGTAGCGGGTAGAACCACCTACTTTCACAAGGGAGATGGTAGATCCGAGGCCGCTAGCTGCAATAATAATTAACTCTGTCAGATGTCGGACTGATTTGCTTTATTGCACTTCCAGCACCGAACAACGAACGTCCCACTTCCGCTTCCGAAACACATAACTTCACTCGGGAACTTTGTCGATTCCGTCATAACGCACTGTGGATGATGTCGAATAAATTTCGTGGTAATATCGCGGCTTTGGATCAGTTGGTGTCAGGTGTTGGGTGGAAGGGCTGTGGAGATAATGACAGTTTTGTGGTGTGGATTGTTGATGATGGACTGTTCGTTTCGGTATCATCCACCGTGTCAAAGTTGTCGATGATGGTTCGATGTAAATTGTTCTTGGAATGCATTGATTGGATTTGCGTTAAGGATTGGTTGTTAATTGTAGGTGTGTGTCTTTATTAAGGTTGTCCTTGTTGAATATGTGCAGGTGATTTATAGTCGTTTCCTTTAATGAGGCGATCGAGGAGTGAATAATTGATTTATTATCAAGTTGATAATTTTTTTTTAAATACGATGATTATTAATATATTTTATTCTAGTACATATCCTTTATATTTCCATATTGATAAACCATTTGAATGGAATGAAGTCAGAATTTTAATAACTATTAAAATGATTTGTATTACTTTTTTATTCAAATTTGTAATCAACTCAGATTTTATAAGAAGAATACCCTATTTTTTTCGAATAGGTATTTTATAATACCCGTAAAAAATTCTTTACATATTTCTGGAACTAGTCTATAATGTCGGATGGGAGTCAACCACGCCTTTCAAGTACACCAAGGTTGGCAACTCTTGGTACAAGATGTTTAAAAAGGTCAATTGTAAATTTATTTAGAACATAAATTAGAATTTTCCAATTATCGGTATAATGAAAATTCGCAATAATATTTATTACAAGATATTCAATTACAAAAATTTGATCGAAAAATTATACAATAGTTATCGATTTTATTTAAATTTGTGGACAATTATTTTTTAAACCATCTGTGATACACTTAAAGCAATACATCACTTACGTGCAATTGTCCGTCTTATTTATATATACTTGAATTAATTAAATGTCACCCTTGTAAACCGTAGTAAATTTTATAAGTAATGTTTTCCTATATTTAAATTGATTATTAAAGACAATCGACTTCTATTTGTCTATTATTCAAATTGTGATTTATCAAAATTAAATTAAACTCAGTACAATTAGTGATGGAAAAAAATAGTGAAATTCGTTTGCAAGAAACGGAAAACGTTTTTGTAAATCTTATTTACTATTGACGTCGGTTTGCAATGGAATATGTATGATCTTGAGATCCACGCACTTGCTTCCATTTTTTTGTTTTCATCTCAAAAACGAGATTTTTGCGTTAGTGATCAGTAAGTATATAAGGAACGATCAGCCTTTAAAGCTTCATAAGTTCCGAGATCGCCTCGAGAAGTATCATCCCAACGAGTTCCAATATGAAGGTAAACCTTTGAAATACTTACAGCATTAACTTACGAACAAATGCTTTACTTTTTATTTTCGCAGTTGCTTTTGGTAGCGTTGAGCCTTGTAGCTATGAGCCAAGCGAGTCTTATTGCTTTGGCACCTGGCATTGGAGGTCCTCTTCCTATTTTAGCACCAGCATCATGGCCGATTGCTTATGCTAGCCACCCCCAAATATTACTTCATGCTCCGGCACCAGTTATTCAACCTGGGTAAGTCCCTTGATTTAATTCTTAAATTTTAAGCATTGACTGACATTATGATATTTTATTGTTAGATATGTGGCTGCTACTCGAGGTTCTCTTCATATAGCACCATTGCCCGGAAACACCCCTTACGCTAGCCATCATTTGAATTTGGCTCCTGCTGCTTGAACTGGAAAAACTTGACCGATTTTCTAATTGATAAAAATTTAAAGATCGAATAAATCAATTGTAATTTCAACAAGTGTTTATTTATAAACTATCCACTACGAAAACAATAACAGACAAAAAAAACAATACACTTTATTATAAATATATTCAAAATTTATTCGTCAGTATTAGCTGTGTATTTTTCAGATACTTTTATATTTTCTTTAGCTTGACGTAATATGAAATTTTTCCAATCTACTTCGTCGGATTCAATGATTGGATGCCACTCTTTAGATGGTTTTGTTGAATCTTTAATTCGCTGAAATATTTTAATTGAAAATTGATATTGTTGTAAATTAATGTTAGGATTTTACAGTTATGATAATAGTTAAAATATAATTTACTCTCAATAATGGTCCTTTACTCTTGTACATCAAATAATAGATCATATAAGAAGGAATGCATACAATTGACAATCCACACAAACCCCATCCAATTACTATACTCCAACAAGGATATTTTATTGCGTTATATGTTATGACTTTGTTCCAAATAATTGTCACAACGAATATAAACTGTAATTTCGATAATAATTAAAAATAACACAAAATCTTCCAAATATTCAATCAATTTAAATTTACCGATAGCATTAGAGGATTGATGTATTTCCAACAGAAATACCACACCCAATGAACTTTTTTATTGTTCATGAACTCTACATCTCTGATAAACTTTTTACACGGATAACTCCATCCGACTATGAATACTTCTACTAAACATATGAGAATCACTGGAATGGATGCTGAGTACCAATCCATCAATTGTAATACGTACATACCGCCCTTCAAAAAATAATCGTATAAAAATATATCGAACATGTATAAAGTAAATATAAAGAACTTTTTTTTTACTTACGTTTGTCGTACATATTATCGACGTACAAAAGAAAATCACACATGATACAAATGCCACTAAAGATTTCTTCTTTCGTAAAAACGGAAATTCATCTGAAATACCAGATATTACGACTTCTATTTGTACAAACTGTAAAAAAAAAAAAATAGAAATATTTTTTAAATATTTTGAAATTTATGTTAAAAATGCTTACACAACTATCGACCCCCAAAAAGAATAACATAGCAAAGAAAATTATTGCCCAGAAATTAGGCCATGGTAACATAGTAATAGCAGCTGGATACGTAACAAAAGCCAAAGATGGTCCTCCAGTAGCAACAGTAGCCACAGGTTGACCAGTTCTTTCAGCCATAAATCCTACTACTGAAAAAACGACGAATCCAGCAAAAATACTAGTACCACAATTTATTATCGGCACCAATATAGAATCGCTGAAAAAAATCAATAAAATAGTGAAAACGATTCATAAACTCAATACAATTTACGTAGTAAAAATTACAATTGATTATTATTGTTGAACTTGTTGTAACTGGCCATGTTTACAATACCTCCCCAGCCAGGTCCGAGCGAGTAGAATATTTGTATAGCCGCATCGGCCCAAACCTATACAAAAAACTAGTTTTATTTATTTACATTTGGTATGAAAACGGAACAGAGGTATTTAAACGTACTCGCAAGTTTGTTAACTGGTGCCACTGTGGGTATATGTAAAACTTGATGCCATCGATTGCTCCAGGTAGCGTGATGCCCCTAAAGAACAACACGAAAAGTATCACGAACGGGAAAGTGGCCGTGAAGTATACAACTTTTCCGACGGATTTTACTCCTTTTATTATACAACAGAACATGAACAACCATGTGAAGGCATTGGCCCAGAAAAGAGGCCAAACTATTGAACCTATTTCTTCTATGCCACTCGATATCATCAATATGTTATTGCTGCGAAAACAAGCAGAAGTTTAAATAAGTTTTATTTTGTAACCAAATGTTTTTTTGAATTTTTATAAAAAAATTGTTACCCACTGAAAAAATTCATCGGATGGTGTAGAAACAGTCACATTTTCAGAAATAGTCGCATTGATCGTATCAGTCAGCTGTAATGTAAAAACGAAATATAAATCGTGAATAATATGAAAGCGCCTTTGCAATGCATTTATGTCACACATTCGATTCGATGTACGTTTGTCATGCAATCTTACTTTAATACAACTTTCTGTGTTCCATGGGTTGTCACAGTTTTCCCACGGCAATACTTCTCCGAAGGACTTTTTGATGAACAAAAGCGGATAAGTTACTATCAGACTATAGTACGATATGCATAAGAGGTTGACTATGATTATTGCATAACCTGCACCTAAAGTCAGAAGGTTAAACATTTGACGATTTCCACGCAAGTATTCCGAAATGATTCAGTGAATTCAAACCTTTGAATAACGGTGACATTCTGAACATTGTTAAGCATCCATTACTGGAAAATTGTCCTATGCTTGTCTCCATGAAGTATAATGGAATTCCACAAACGAATAACATTATGAGATACGGAATAAGAAATGCACCTAAAATTTACATTTTTTTAAATTCAAAAATTCAACGATGAAATATAAAATTTATTGGTTCAAACCTCCTCCATTTCGATAGCATAAATAAGGGAAACGCCATACGTTTCCTATACCTATTGAATATCCAAGACACGACAATATAAATTCTGTTTTCGTTTTCCAAGTACCTCTCTCATTTTCTTCTGTCTAAAACAATATTATGTGTTAAATAAAAAAAGCTTGATAAACCAAAAAACACTAAAAATTAAATTGTTAGATTAAGTTGTTCTTACTTCTTCAGCAAAAGGATTGAGTTTGTTCCTGGACATGTCCAGATAATGAAACGCTCTTCAGCAACAGACTGAACAGTTCGAAGATCACGTCTCTCAAATGTACTATATTTGAATGCTTTGAAATAGAAACAAGTTCACTCAACTAAGAACCGTAATAAGGATGTATGGACATTATTCAATTGAAATAAATCACTCGTCTCCGATTGTGAAGATTATAAAAATCGCTTCAATTATTTTCCCACTCTTGTTTTAGAAATATAACAGGTAAATGATTTAATGAGATTTACGTGGTAAAGAATTTTGGTAGAGTTGACTTAAAATGCTAAGCGAAATTTAAAAGCCGCACTTTGAGCAAGCTTGGATCAAAGTGTATGCATCTCGTATTTTTGCTTAGCTTTGACCTTCTCATTGTTGCATTTAACTTGTATTAAAAATAACAAGGTTTTCTAAATTTGCTCAGTGATGTCATTAAAAATAATACATTGTTTGTTCAAATTAAAAAAAATAAATTGATTATATAAAATAAGGTGTTTGTAATATGAAGCCGTAATAAAACATGTGCGTAAGAAGAGTTTTCTTAGTTGAAAAATGCGGAAAATAAATTATGAAATTAAATATCTTTTAGTGAGACACCTTTAGATGAAAATGAAAATACATATAAAATGAAAACAGAATTAGCCACTCTGTTGATGAATTTCCTAACTTTTTAACAAGTATGTGGTAGTTTTCATTTCATTAAATATGAAAATTTTATGTGTTCCGAAAAGAGTTTTAGTTTTTATGATTTTTCATAACTTCATAATATGGAAATAAAATTGTAACAAGTGTACAATTTGATTAAATCGAACGTCTTCAATAATTTGATTTACTTAAACAATTCATTACAATTTTTACAATTACCTAATGAAATTTAAAAACATTTTTAAGCACAAATATTTGAATTTTCTACGCAAGTAAAATTGGCTGAAGGTACGTACGTACGTACGTGTTATGTATTACGATAAATACAATTCATTCAGCGAATTTCTCTTCGACAGCATTTCACTAACAGGATTTACTTTCACAGTAGCTTAGGCACGTAGCCAGGGAAATGTGTATTTTTGGGGTTTCTCCATTCGGAAATCACCAAAGCAGCAAACGTGTGACAATTCCGAATTTCTAAAACGGCATTGAATTTTCATCAGACCCAAATCGCGTCAAGTCAAACCGTACGGAAAAACCTCCCCGTCGGAAAATACACGATCGAACAACCGTACATATTTCACATTCACTATCCAAACTCCAAACCATTGAGCGAAAACATTCATCAGAAACATCATTTTTTTTCAGTATGGCAACATAATTAACATGACTCACACACGTCTACGGACGCCCGTGGTAAGTGGCGAATTATTGACATTCGCAATTCGTAACGAGGACGCCTTGGATGCGCAATTAATGCGGACTTGCAATGGAAAAACAAAACAATAACAGTGCCCTGTGAATTAGTGATAATTGATCTGATCATCGATCGGTACAAAGTCCGCCGATAAAGCAGCGTGCTGTTTTATCTGTTCACTACGTCGTCAGATGTCACTGTAATGGAGGCGGTTATGTATGAGGTTTGTATTTCGTTCAGTTGTTCTGTTCGTGTCGGTAGTGTTGTTCCTGTTGTTGTTTTTGCAATTTATATGATTTTTTCGATTGCTCACATCAGATTTTACGGGATCGTTCGCTGAGTAAGTTTGCGCAAAATTAACTATTTCGCTTGTGGTGGTCGCAATTTGACGTTTCTAATAAATACTTAACCTAAAACACGTTCGATATTGGAAGCAACATGTATTGTTTTCGTAATTTGTTATTTTTGTACTTTTGTTTGTTGATTGAGTAATCTTGCACTTGTTAGGTGCGTAAATTATTTATTGACAATTTTGTATTTTAACGACTAAAAATGCATTATAGGTTCTTAAATTGGATTTTCTAATGTATTTCACTCGTAATTTATGCACAAGTGCGCAAATTAGGTTTCTTAACGAATTTCGTGCGTAGTTTGTACATGTATATGTTATAAGATGTTTATAATTGTCAGTTTTTACAAATTATTTTTCTTTAGTTCGTATAAATTTACACGTACTGATAGTTTGAACGGAAAAAGGGTACTCTGTACAACATGTAAGCACGAAACTCGTTAAAAACTGAGAAATATTACTTCCAAACTATCCACGAAATTCGTCAAATAAAAGTTAATTTACTCACTTATAATGCATGAATTATGTGTGAAATACGTAAAAAAATCTTAATTTAAGCACTATGGTGCATTTTTATTCATGTTAAAATGCAAATTTATCAATAAATAATTTATGCATCTTATAAGATTACCTATTTGAAATTTTGTATTGATCTCAATATCTATCACAGGCTATTTATATGATGACCTAAAAATCGATACAAAATCATCAATGAAAATTCACGACTTCGATAATGAAGATGTTTTGATTTAATTATGTAAATCAATTTGGCACTATACCCTGTATATTACTCATGAATACGTAACGGAATATATCAAAATCATCAGATTATTTTGAAAACAAATCAACGTGAATCAAATAACATTTATATTGAAATGGTGCGAATCATTTTATTTTTATTTAAATCGATAACGATTTTATATTTTTTTTCAGTGCGGTTGATAATTCCTATACTTAAAAACTCAAAGTGCCCGCGTTTACTTATCACAACCAAACGTCATATCTGATACTAATTACGTAGAAGATATTGATCGATTGCTTTTTGCGAACGCCAATTATGTCATTTGCGATAAAAATCCTACGTATTGTTATTTTTTTAGAAATCGTATGAGTCTTTCTTTGATGACATCTGCAGTTTAACACATGATAGTGTATCATATAATAATGTGTTCCTATTATGTATTTTTTTTTTATAATACTTGCATATATGTATTTCGACAGTCCGATATAATCGGTTGCGTTCAATCTACGCAGTATAAAAGTACGAAACGTGGGCGAGCGTCTTTACTTCTTATATATCCGAAGGAAAATTTCAACTTTTACTCATTATAAATCAAACAACCGGTTGAGCAGTGTTACGAACCACTTGTTCGATTTATGCAAATAAAAAATCATTTAAACTTATCCAATCAACACGTACACTGTTAATAAATTTCGTAAACGTTGCGAAAACTCTTTTGTGTCGTCGGATGTTAAAGAAAGGGATCGAAAATGTGAGTTTTTTTAAACTGCATTAACTTTTGTTATTTTTTTGCATATATTTCTATCGTTTGACATGTCGTATATAATTTATGTGCATAGAAACTATTTAAAAATATTTAAGACTGCATTCAAAATTCAGTTAATCTTGGATGTGTTTGAACCGGTTACGCTGGGTTAACGTTTTTCGATTTTTTGTCGGTCGTGGAATAATTTTTATCGAAGCATCTGTCCATATAACGTCTCTATCAGTGGTGTGATATTTTTTAATTGTTAGAACGTTGTACGTACCAATAAGTTTCAATTGTACATTGTACGATGACAATATAATTATAACAAGTAATTTTAATAAGATATATCATCGAACTGAAGACAACCGTTGGACTCAACACTAATTTGCATCATATCTTCATTTGACTTTAAATTAGAATGGCGACATTTATTAAGAATAGCTTTTAAACGAGATTTTTTTCCATTTAAAAATAAAAATTCATACGTATTCTGATTTGCAGATGAGTTTTTAGTATTCTAATAATGTATGCCAAGCACAAATCGACCGGTGCGGAGATTGTTTATTTTCTAAATTAATGTTCAGCAAACAAACCAATTTAAAACGAATCAAAATATGAAATTCAAATAATTAATTAACTCGAGTAATAAATGAATTCGACCTTACAGTTTTCCGGGATCTTACGCACAATTTTCCATGACAAACATAAAAGAAACTTGTCCTACATTGCAATTTCAATAGTCACATAAAATTATTGTCAGTACAACGTCCATATTAGGTATAAATATAATACCATGACCGATTTTTTTATGCATTTGCCTACAATACGAGTTCAACATCTCTTGCAGCCCGAACGGAGACAGCAGATCGTGGCCCTCGTCAGTCGTCTGTGATGAACGTTGGTACGAACACTTCGTACAGCCAGATTCTAGCCGAGGCCAAGTTCACAGCCTTAGATTATGGGGTCTTCGCAATCATGCTGGCCCTTTCGGCGGCTACTGGTTTGTATTTTGGATGCAGAAGGAGAGGTAGGAAAGCTGATGTCCAGGATTATCTCATGGGAAACGGAAAGATGAAGACTTTTCCGGTCGCGATGTCTTTGATTGGAAGGTAAATTGGTTTAATGTATTTTTGATGAAAGAGTAATGTTAAAGTTTTATGTTTATAATGATTATGTTGGATTTTATCTATTGCTGTTGGATTCAATCTTGATTTGTTAAACGAAAAACTAGTTTGAAGAAAAAAAATTCTGATATTTTAATAAAATTTAATTTTAAATTCCATTTACACTTTCTAATGGAAGAAAATGCATAATTTGTTTGAAAATTGTTGAATTGTTTAATGTTGTTTGGTATTCGTTTCACTTATCGCAATTATGAAAGAAAATGGCATCTAATCTTATGACTTATGGTTTTAACTGTTGCATTTTTTTGTAAGTACATTAATGTTACTTTGTCGTCGTTTGATGATTTATCGCCAATAAATTGTCGTGGAAGTTGCATGTTATCAATACAATAAAAATATTTTTTGAATGCATTGGCATTAAAACAAATTTAATAATTGTATTAATTTTGTTTAAATATACGCAAAAGATATAATGAAAATAGACGAAATTATCAATCGATTTCAGTTATCAATCGTAAGTAGATCTAAAAATGCTGACGGGCGAAAAAATTTATTTATAGAATTAATTATAACACTCCGCAATTTATTTGTCTCATTGTCAGTCTGTCTATTTTTAAATTAAGAATCAATCAATAATTTCCAGGTCTTCGAATTAAAAAGTAATTAAGTAATTATTTTCTGTATTAGTTGTACTAATACTAATAACTAACTAACTTTGTACACTAACTATACAAATAATAAGCACAGAATAAACACTTCAAAATCACATTACCATAATAATATTTTCACGTCAATACACACGAATAATTAGAATTACTACGTGATAAGTAGTTAAAAATATACTATGATTTAACTAAGCTAGCTCAGAATATGTGTACCCGACCATAAATATTTCGTTCGCGTGTTTTAAATAACATTATTGACGCCTAATTGCGGGATTTACAACAATTAAAATTAAAATTTTTTGTTCAAAACTTTTCGATATTTCATCTTGTCGCTCAGCTTCATCATTGATCTGATCCGAAAAGTGATTGGTGCCTTTTTCCACGAAATACTATTTTTGCTCATGGTCGATTTCCGAATCAGTTATATTTCAGGTGTAACTGTATTGGGAACTCCTGCTGAAATATACAATTTCGGTACTCAATATTGGATGATAGTCGGGGCAATTCTCGGAAGTGGGATCATAGTCGCTTTCGTCTATTTACCCGTATTCAGCAAGCTGAAATTGCAGTCGTCGTATGAGGTAATATTTTGTTTGTTTGTTTGTCTAGTTGAAATAGAAAAAAAATGACCTCAATGTATTAAATTCGTATTCGCTCAATTAGTGTTAAGTGATTGATGTATCGGGGTTGTATTAAATATACCAAAACTTGATTTATTAATGTGTCAGATCGTTTGCATGTACGTTATGTATTGCCGGAAATTTATGATTTCCAGAACTATTTTGAACACGAAGATTGCTCGTAATTTTCACATTTTTGCTTGTTTGAGTCTTAAATGCATTTTGGTGCAATGCCAAAGTTCGAATTGCATAAATTGTTAAATCACCTATCTTCCGCTCTTGCGCATTCAAATTATATACTTAGAAATCCTTGAAGATTTATCTATGCGGATATTGAATCCAAATTCTGTTTAATTGACAGTTATTAATTTCATGGTTACATTGCGATTATTGAACTGTTCAGTGTACGTGACCAGACGGCTAATTGCTAACTAACGCAATAAGCCAATTGATCGCCAAAATAAAAACAATGTATGTATAGCTACATTTGAATAAGCATACTGTTTTGCTCAATATTTACATTTATTTATTATCATTAATCGTTAGTTAAGTTTTATCATGTTTATTTTTAAATTCAATCATTGAACTTTTTAGTATTTGGAAGTGAGATTTGATAAATCACTGCGCACAATGGCTTCTATAATGTTTTTGTTAGATGAGGTAAATGCAAAGATATTTTTTATTGATTTTCAATTGCGTATGATTTTATTTTTGAATACTTATGTATTTTTTTAGATTATGTTTTTACCAGTTCTTGTATATGTTCCTGCCTTAGCCTTCAATCAAGGTAATTACAATCTGATGTAATAGAAAATATTGAAATGCAATAACGTGAGAATAAGTTATTAATCAAAGCATAAATTTTTAGTCACTGGAATTAATCTTCATATAATTGGTTCAACTGTTTGTATAGTTTGTATTTTCTACACTGTATTGGTAATAATTTTATATTTTATTTTTTTTGAATATTATTATATTAGAAATTCATTTTCAGCAAAAATAATTATTTATTATATTTAGGGTGGAATCAGGGCAGTTGTGTGGACAGACACATGGCAAGTTGGCGTTATGTTTGGATCAGTATTACTTATTGCCATATTAGGAACAATCCAAGCTGGTGGCTTAAACGTTGTTTTAGAAGCCGCTTCTAATGGGAAGAGACTTGAATTTTGGAAGTATAATCTTGTAATACTTATTTGATCCAATTAATCTACATTCACACATTTATTGAATACAATATTGTCTAATAATGTATTATTAATTCAATGTAATTTATCAATACTATAATTCATAAATACTATTTTTCATAAATATTTTTGTGAATGTGAAAATTTGAAACTTTTTATTATTCAGAAATTAATTTTTAAATTGTATTTCTATTTATTACCAGTTGGGACACAAATCCATATCGTAGACATACAGTATGGAGTGTACTTTTTGGTGGATGTCTTTACTGGACAGCATTTAATTCTGTAAACCAAACAATGGTTCAGCGTTACATGTCATTACCATCACGCAAAACTGCTGTAATGTAAGAAAATTTTCTACACATGTATGCACTTATTAATTTTTAAATTTCTATATCATATTTGTTTTCTAAAAGGGCAATCGGACTATTTTCTGTTGGTGCAGCATTTGTAGTATCACTTTGTTGTTATTCCGGTCTTTTAATATTTGAACGCTTGGGCGGATGTGATCCAAAAGCATCTGGTTTGTTACAAGCTGATGATCAATTGTTGCCAGCTTATGTTGCATTAAGTGCAGCCGAACTACCAGGTCTGTTAGGAATTTTTGTTGCTGGGGTGTTTGGTGCTGCTCTCAGGTATTTACTTCAATTTTTAAAAATATTTCTGATTAATGTCGATCAACTAATTTTAAATATTTTCTTATTACAGTTCAATGTCAGTTGTGCTTAATTCTTCAGCAACAGTAGTTTTAGAGGATATTGTTAGAGGACTAATTGGAAAAAATCCTAGTCCAAAATGTTCAACATTGATCGCTAGAGGAACGGCTGCAGTACTTGGTTTAGCATCTCTTGGTGCACTATTCCTTGTTGAACGTTTGAGTGGTGTATTAAGTGTAAAATCCAATTCGAACAGTTTTTGTTATGAATCTTTAGTTCCATAAATAAAAATTCAATATTTATTTAAGGTTGCAACATCATTATCGGCTATCGCTGCAAGTAGTACATTTGGAATGTTTACTCTAGGAATGCTATGGCCATGGGCTACACCTCGAGGAACTTTAGCTGGAGCCATTGTTGGTGCATTAATTGGAGGATGGGCAACTTTGGGAGCACAAACAGCTGCAGCACAGGGACTTGTTCCGCTCGACCGACTAGAACCGTCACTCGAGTCATGTACTGAATTATTCAATACAACCCAAACAACTCCCATGGTTATTTTATTTGTGTTCTCAAGTGATTTGAATTTGATAATTTATTTTAAAATCAAACTATAACTTTTAGGATCCTGAATCAATATTTCCCTTGTACAGAATCTCATATCATTGGATTGCACCATTAGGTCTTGGCACAACTCTCATTGTAGGAATAATAGTATCAGCTTTCACTCAAACTAAAGATGCATTTGATTCGTGAGTTTATAAAAATGGTTTTATTATCATTAATTTTTAATTATTAGTTTTAATTAGTTTTAATTATTCTTTTGATATAATGGAATATTTCTTTGTACGCGATAAATCAGGTTGGATCCAGATTTCTTTTCACCGGTTATACACAAAATATTGCCTGCCAGAATAATTAAAAATGCAGGACTGTTTATCAGAAATCGCAGTATTAGTGATAATCCAGAATCAACACCAATTGCAGGTGACTTAAGTCCATCTACAACTTTCAGTTTACTTCTCGCAGATCAAGTAAAATTACCGCAGGTTAGTAGATTGTTATAAATGTCATATCAATTTCTACAATAATTCTAATTTTTTTTGTAATTTTACAGAAAAATGGATCAAATCATTCTCGGAATATATCATGTTGATATTGAAAAACAAGACTATATATTTTAATGTATAATATATGAAGATTATATTTTTACATTTTTATTAACATTCTGTAGTTTAATTGTAAATAAATTATTGTTTTTTTATAAACGCATAGATTTTCTTATAATCCTATCAAATATATAATATGACTTATCCTGCATAGTTAAAATTTGTAATAATACAAATTGTATAATCCTTGCAAAGAAAGTTTTGAGATAACAACTTCTGAATTTATAATTGATCATCAACAACTATTGAAGTTACCATATAATTTAATTTTAGGAAAAGTTGCCAAATAATGGTGATAAAGAGAGGTACGTCGATGTTCAGGTGAGATGATGCCATGGCGGCTGCACCGCCTTTTAGCTATTACAGTTTCCAAACTGTATGCAAATCATTCCGCCTTGAATGCGAACGTGCCGTTGGAAAGGAAGGAAGCGGCTTTAGAATATGAATGGAAAAGTGAGTAAAAGCTGTAATAACTCGTGCACACTCCCCCTATACAGGTGTGTTACATCATTGATAATGAAATAGATCTAATTCATAATACAATTTATGGTATATATTATATGAACAATAAAATTTCAACAGAATCATTTATGAATACAATTATTATTTATTTTATTTGCTGATTTAAAATATAATATTTTTTTTAAATTTAATGAAAGAACATACATATTACGAGAAATCTTATAAAAATTGAATATGTATTGAGAAATTTTAGTTAATTGAAAATCTTTGTTATGATTAAAATAACGTTGTGTACCCCTGAAGGGGAAAAGGATCAGTCAGACTGACAGAACTACAGAAGTCCTGCAAAGGGGCTGGGGGGAGATATTTATGAAAGTCAGTCATGCCTCTGAAAATACGCAAATCGCGTTCATTTAAATGTAACAACCTGCTATACCGCCAGCGGCGCTGGATTGAATTTTAACTTGCGCAAATTTATTTTAATGTTCAACTTCTGAATAAAATCGTAATTGTGGGAATTTGCGGCGAACAAAGTAACGAACAACTCCATTTGAAAAAAATATGAAGGTATGCTCAATGCATCGAAAGTTTTGCACGACAAATCAAATAAAGTATGATATAAATAATTGATTCTAAATGATTATCAAAACTAAAAATTAGCGATATGTAATGCAATTAGTTGATATTATAGATAGATAATGATAAATCAACGCGATTTAGAAAAACACCTAAATTTTCAATGTTACCGGAAGAGTCTTATTTTGCAATAAACATTATTAATTAATTTCAATAAAATTATGAAAAATCGTTTCACTGAAAATTGATTAGTCACCAATATAATCAGCACATTTTAAAATAAACAATTGAGGAAAATTCCAAAAATTTTATATACGAATTTCCCGCAATTACTCTCAACATCCGAGCGAAAACACCCGCAAATTTCCCCCAGCAGATGACGCCCATCCACCGCGCACACCTGAACATCCGAAATTATTCCGGTTTCGCGTAATTCCCGAGCAATTAACTTACCGCCCGAATATAATAATTTTATTAGACGTATGAGCAACTTGCTCCACGTAGGACGCCGTCCCGCATCTGGCCGCTTTTACGAGCCGCAGCCCCCGCCGTTTGATGGCCCCCAATTGCCACGGTATTATTTGCGTTTAATGGCGCGAAGCCGAGGACGTGTCGAATGTGCGTGGTTGCGTGCTTTACGACCGCCGCGGAGAGGCGGCTTAATTTGGTGTTTGGGCCAAAGCGCGGCGTCGCGAAAAACGCGCGCAAAATGCGTCGAACGGGCGAGCTTTCGCGCCTTTTCTGGTTGTGTTCTACGATGAGGTTTTTCGTGTTGATCATGTGGAAATTAAATGAGTGTAGAGGTAGATCTCGACTTACGACTGAATTTATACTTAAATATTTTTTTTTTATTACTTACTGCAATGCATTTCGGAAGAAAATATGGATTCATTCGAATTATTGCTTTAAAAATTGAAATTTTAGTATAAATGAAAATATTTTTGCATGAATTCGACTTACGGCTGAAGTTCAGAAACATATCTCCGTCTAGGTTGAGGAATAGTATTTAAATCTGGTTTTAACGTTTTTTAGTTGCGTTGAATATTTTTCAAGCTTTTTATTTATGAGTGTGAGTGTGATCAAATTTGTATATTCCAAGAATTTCGATTTTCGTTATTTAATGTTATGAAAAAAATAATGTTTTTTGAACGATTTTGGAATTCAGGTTCGACAGTGAAATAGTGAAAAATTCTTTCGATAAAATATATGAACGAGAAAACGTGCCCGAGAAGTTATTCAATTTTCGTCGGCAAAAGTAAAACTTTCCCCACGAAAGACGCGAAAAATCAAAGGATAATACGAAAAAAATTGAATGCTTGTTCAAACATCGTTTTGTTGAACAACTTTTTTTTTTCGAGCTACGTGTTATCCATTTTTGAGACGATTTTCCGATTTTCTTTTATTCACGTCACCTGTTCGACTAATGTCGCACGAAAATTCATATAATTTTTCGTAAAAATTCACGGAAATAAAATAAGAATTATATAAAAGAAAGGTCAAAATATTAATTTCGTACTTTAGATTATAAATTTAATTATTTAACATCAGCCATTAAAGACATATTTTTTCAAAAGGATGTAAAATTTAAAAAAAATATCCCGGTATAACCTTCAAAATGAACGTTTCATTAGCAATTTTTAAATCGCCAAATTTATTTTTGTAAACTTAGTAAAATATAACAATGTTGGAAATACGAAATAAAGACGGTGAAAGGTCACGCGAAAGGCAAACACTTGAGGTGACACGAGCGCTAGTTTTGGACAAACAACGCGTACTCTAAACGAGGGCACATGTAGCGAAAGGGCCCCCAGTGTCAACGGGCCCCATCTCTCGGGGGCCAATTATGCTTAATTGTTGGGGGGCCCTCGTCCCGGACCCGGAGGCTCTCTTTGCATTGTCCTTAGACAAACCGAGCCGCCTTAATTGGCCTGGGACTCCTTCGGAGATCGTCCTGCCTCGCCTCGAACAAACACTTTCCTTCCTTGGCTTTCCTTTTTTTTCGTTCTGTTCCTCGTGTGTGATTATCGGTTCACTTATTATCGCCGGGTGAATGTCGTGGGGTGGTTCGGATGGATGTCGATTGTCGTCCCTTGCGAAATCCGGATGGGGTGTTATCTTTATTGGTGCATTAGATGGGTTTGGACACCGTTCGAATTGTCCACGGTTGATTTATTGTGGACACGTACGACGTTTGTGTGTTTGATCGAAGAAAGCTTTTAGGGGGATGTGATAGACAATTGGCGAAAGTTAGATTTATTACTTTTATATATTGGCTTTAGTAAAATCTATTGAGCGTGTTTCTAAATATACGGTGAGTTTATTCAAGAATAAAAAAATCGCATCGTGCACATTCGCATGGAGTGTATTTTTAAATTCCGCACGAGTGAAATCTACAAAAAGAAAATTCGAAATATTTAATTTACGGACGAATTCACGAAAGTCGTATAAAACGCCGTAAAACGCCCTAATATCTGTCCGCTGTTAAATCGGGAAGTTTTTGCACGAGGGTGTTAAGCCACCACATTTGTCCCTCTTTGTGTTCGCCCAATAATCCACTTACACTCCATCTCTAACTGACTGAGATGATCTCGTTTCAACGCGAAGCTTTTTTTTTAGACGAGCTTACAAAAGCTCCCCACACTAGACACGGACTATTCGCGTAAGCCCCGTTCTTCGCAAACCTTCCCGACCGCGATTTTCCTCTTCTTTCTCTCTTTTTTCGTCTTTTTTTCGGAAAATCCTTTTCGCTTAAATCGCGTTTTAAAAATGCTCCCTCGCTTCATAGCTTAAAAAAATACTCTAACATCGTGTAAATGTACTCTAACATCGCTTTACTACAGCCGTAACGCAAACATGGCGTATGCATTTTAATCTTTGTATTAATTTCTTTAGATAATTTATGTTATTCTTTGTCGTTATAGCGTGGTCTTTTGTGCTAAAATCCCCAATAATTCAATGATAAAATCGACAAATAAAAGGGGATTTGTCGTGAATACCGTCGGCGAAAAAAAGCAAATCTGCAAAATAGCTGGACGAAAGAAGCGCTTGTGCAGCAACTTGCTTTTTGATCCCTGGATTTGGGATCGTTTGATGTAGAAGCGAGGAAAATTGCTACTTTGTTTTTTTTTTCATCTCCCCAAATTCCTAGAGATATACTTAGTGGACAAAAATTCTTATCTTTTCCACGAAATAATTCCACGAGAAAACATTCTAAATAACCGAATTTTTCCAAACATTACAAACGAACCTCCAACACTATAACTCATATGAAAATTCATTACTTTAAACACGTTTAACACACGACCTTACATTCAATGCAAATAAACACCCCACAATCCTCAGCATCTACACACTACAACGGCGCACACGACAACCGGGGATTTGCAACCCGGCCAAAGGCTCGCATATTTATTCTGGTTTTGCAAGCCAGCGACGGGGAGGCTGTGCAATGCCACCGACTCCAAAGGTGCTGGAATTTTTCGGTCTATTTATTTTTAAAATACAAACAGAACAGTGCACGTCGGAGCGGTCAAGGGGAGTTTAATTACCGAACATGCGCGAGATGGGCGTTTAATTCACCCCCCCCGGCACTTCAGACCGGGCCGAACAAAAGAATTTAATATAATATGAAACGGACAGAGTCGTGTGGCATTAGTGTAAAGTATTCGGCACCGAGGGGTTTTTCGGGCTATTTTACAAGCGAACCGAATGAAAGCTCTCGCATACCTGGCTGGCCGTTCTTTGCACCCCGCCGGGTTCCGGTAAAATATCCGCCGTTTTGGTGTCGTGGAAAAATTCGCGTAAAAAAGGAATTTTTAGAATGTCTTGTTGATTGTGTATTTTTTAATCTTTTTTTTGTTAAAAAAATTGGCATGGAATCTAGTTAGTTACTGGTTTGAGAAATAAAATATTTATTAAATTAAATAAAAATTTAAAATTTAAATATTGATACGATTATGATTTCATTATAGTCATATGCAAAATATTTCTAATCCTTTTCAACTCTTAATGATTAATTAATTGATATTTTATGCAACTAATGAATTCATATAGTATTCAAATATTGTCATGAATAAAACATCGTATGAGTGTATGAGACATTTTGATTTATGTAAAAATTTAATTCTTTCATTACTCCATCCTTTGTATGAAAAGAGTACACCTACGTATCCAAACGGGTGGACGTATGTAAGAGAGAGGAGAGAGCTTTGCCGCTTTGAAAAAGAACTGTAATTCACGCCCGGTGCTTGTTGGCTGTGAAAACAATCCCCAGAATTGCACATTGGATTCCAAATATGAGAGTAACTCGATGGGTATTACATGTGAAAATCCCGACCGTTTTTCCCGCCGCCGTAGCTATTTATTGTAAGAAACAATGGGGACCTGTCGTCGAAATGTTTCTTTTATATAACCACCCACATATTTTATGCGCATTGCCTAAATTAAATTTAGCAAAAAACTCTAGGCAATTTTTAAATATGCTAAATAAATTTTACATTTTGATTCGTGAGTACACATAGTCAAAGTCAAACATAATCCTTCCACCACAAAGCGCATTATACATTACAAAACGTCAAACTAAACCGCACAAAAGCAAGCATTCTACATAATTCAAACGTTCAAAAATGCAGATTTCGTAACGCATAGTTTTCCACTTTCCAACGCGGCACATCAAAGTGAGTCGCGCACGCCAAATTAGTAATTCAAAACGGCATTAGCTCGAAAATTCCCTTTAGGACGAAAAGCCTAACAAGACTCCGCATAGTTTTCAGCGCTAATTTCCATCGGCAAACATCGTGCCGAGGACCGACAAATAACCGGGCAATATTTGAGCGCCCGAATGCTATTTGCGCTGAATGATTAAAGGTGTGTATGACCAGAGGAGGAGATTCGTTCGGTCAACAAGAGCCTTCGCTCACCTGCCTCCATGTTTATCGTCCGAACTAGAGAGGGCATATTTCATTTCATATTTACCCCGGATTTTGCGGCGTTTTCCGCGTTTCGGCGGGCAAAGGATGGATTGTGGTCGTCGGCGCGTTGCTGGATTCGTTTTGTGTGTTCAGCGAATTGACCTCGTCTGGGATTGCGTTTGCTTTGATTGTGTGTTTGATTTAGAGCGGACGGTGAAGTCAAAGAAGTACAACTGTGTGCTTATGTGCGGGGGTTGCTCTCGTTGAAGGTTGGATTTGTGCAAATATATTTTTTGTTCTGTTGATGCGAGTTTTATTTAATGTTCGGGTTAAATTAAATTTTATTATAGACCGAATCGTATCTGTGAATTTTTCTGAAAAATTAATTTATTAAAATTAGCGATATAAAAAAATTTGAAATCTTTGAATTAGTGTTTTATAAATTATATTTTTGAAATAGTTAAGATTTTGAAAATGGAAGATAAAGTATTTAGTTGACGTAGACTTTCGATTTTTTCAAAAAATTAGATTTTTTAAAAGCAACACTGAAAACGCCGAAAACATTATAATTCATGGCCACTGAAAGACCGAAAGATTTGAAAAAGTGATAACTTATTTGAATATAAATGTAATCTTATGGAGATTAAAATGGCTACATATTATGTCCAAAAACCATTAAAATTCATTGAGTATTTCTATTCTATTGAAAGATCACTAATTGAGTCAAAGAAAACACCCCACCAAATTTTACATTTTTGGGGATGAAATTGATTCTGATGTATTTCTCTGGGATTTTCAGTACCCTAAAATAGCAGTTTTTTTTATTGATATAGCCATTTGAATGAAAATTGGCCTCATTGTCATTATCAATTGATATTGAATTAAAAATATATCCGGTATTTTCTCTAATTGTAAGTTCTAATAATTGATCTTTCATCGGAAAAAAAAACCTAATAAGTTTTATTCATTGCTGGACATCATATGTAACCATTTTAATCTCCAAAGGTTGCTTTATAATCTATACAAAAAATTTAAAACGAGCAGAGTCATAACTCTTTCAAACCTTTCAGTTTCTTAGCGGCCACTCTGTATAAAATGAATAAAATTGTAAAAAAAAAAAACAATTATTACATTTACAACAATCGTATCACTAATCACATACTGGCTTAATGTATAGATACTTAGTGCATAATTTTTTTCATGAAACTATTTTTCATTTACAAAAATCATCGAAATCGACAATCACAACTATCAAAAGAATGTTCCATCATTTTTTTTTCATTTTCGTAATGAAAAAAGGTAGGAGTTAGAATACTTTGTTATAAATAAAAGGAAAATTTGGGGAAAACGAATATTTCAGTTCGTTTTCAATTAAAAAAAATGAACTTTATAGGAACAAAAAAGCTTCATTACATATCGATTCCGCTAATTTCCCCAATCTATTCATCACATCACATCACCACGATCCATTCCAAAAACAACTTCCACCCAAAATTATAATACTCGAACATCCCAAATCCTTCAGCACAGGTGGACAAGAAGCTTCCCGATCCTGTGGAGGCGAATCGCCGAGTTTGGGGCGCATAAGCAAACAGGGGATCTGGCCGAAGCTTTTTGTTGGGGCGAAGCGCCCAGAACAAGCCTTTTCATAGTGACTAAACGCTCGGAATTAATTCCCGGCGAACAACGAGGAACGAACGAATGCTTCCCTCCTCGCCTATTTACTCTAACATAAAAAGCTCTTTATAATATTCCTAATTAAATACGCCGTTGCCGGGAAATTGCCCCAGCCGGCCGTGTGCTCGGTTTCCGCGTGCGTATTTGCGAAACGGTTCCGTTTCCGCTTTAATTGTCGAATTAAATTCGAATTGCTTCCGACATGGGAGTTCCGAGTTGGAGTACCTGTGTTTTTTTTTTCAGATGCTCTCTGGAGTGTTTTGCGATTATTTTTTATGCATAGTGTGGGAAGACAGCTTGGAAATACAGCGCGTGAAGTCTATTTATCTGTGAAGTTTAATGCTCTGGATGTTATCTGAAATTATATAATATATTATTGTTCTGTATTAGGGCGACCGTACGTTTTGTTTCGTTTGGGATGAAAATTACAATAATTGCTTATTTCGATACGAATATAAAATTGGAAAATTTAAATTAAATAATTAAAATATTTCCAAACTTGAAAATTCAAATACAATTTCCGAAAAAAAAAATTATTGGAAAAAAGTAATGAGATTGAGAGTAATAGTAATAATATTATATTATAGTTATCAATATCATAATACATCACAAATTTAAAATTTAATTGTCTAAATAATTCACATTTTGATATTTACAGGAAATATGATATAACGAGAATTATAATAGACATCCTTTAAAATATGGTATGTATCTTTGACGATATATAATAAATTAGTTATCATCATCATCATCATCATCATTAGCAGCCTGTTAGTTATCCACTGCAGGACAAGGCCTTACCAGACAAATGCGGCAGTCTAGGCTATACCTTACCGCGCTAGCCCAAGTCGTATTTCGGTGAGAGACTTGTACCATAAGAGCCAGTCCGCCCATGCCAGCGGGGGAGGCTCTCAGACCAACGATACGTATGTCTATATGCTAGCCCCTGTGGTCGCTGTCTTCTGAGCGGATCGTAATGATCCCCAGCGGGACATACGAGTTAGGGACTATGCAGATTGCGCCCTCGCTGCCCACTTTGCGATCGATGATCACCAGTTTGACAGGCGAGGCGAGACCGTTGGTCCTACATGGCTCAGACCTCTGTAGAACACACGTCATTGGTCTTCACCATCATCAAAGAGGAGTTTTTAAGTTAATTAGATGTACATGCATTACATTCTTGATTTTATTTTATTCATGCAAACGTTACACTAAATGTCTCTACGTATCCTTTAAACCTGAGTTAGCTGTTATTAGTATTTTATTAATTATGTAGCGATTAATTTTAATTCATTCATTTAAATGGTCGTACGGTAGTCTTACTTGTATTAGTTTATTTTGTATTATTTTTACTTTGTTGTGCCCTCTTCGTTACTTAAATCTTTGCGTGTCGTTTGAAAATGTGTTAGTTAGGATTAAATATTTTAGAATTATGCGGTAGTTATGAGCCATGTTTATTACCGGTTTCAAAGTTTTCTTTACACAATACTATTTTTTGTATAGGGAAAGGGGATTTTTTTACGGAGCGTCCCGTTTGGAGTCCTCTAAAAAATGGTCATCGTAACTGAATTTTATAAAGGTTAAAAAAAATCCTTCCATTAAAATAGATAAACAAAAAATAATTCATTCTGTATTAGATTTTTGGGACTTGATTCGCGACTCTGCTTTTATTTCCGTAGGCTTTAGTGTAAGCTCGTCTCCGTCGGACAGGTGACACCTATCCACCTATCCATGGGGGGGCAGAGTCCCCGGTGGGGCTGTCTCTCACAATCGGGGCCCCCAGACGTTGGAGGCTCAGTTTTTCCCGAACATCTGTCATATCGGCGGCAGCTCGTTAATGCCCCGCTCACTATAGGGAAAGCGCCTTTTTTCCTCTCCTAAATTTCCCGCCAGCTTTCGAATGACTGACTGGCTGGAATTCAGCTCGTTTTGATAACTTCGTGCATATTTGACGAGTCGATTATGTAAATTGATTTCGCCGTTCGTTCTTTCGCCTCGCGGTTATATTTTTTATTAACCGCTTCCCGTGCGGCGGTGGCACGAACGCTGATGCATAATTTATGCGAGTCTATCTCTCTTTTGCGAGGCTCGTTCTCGATATTTGAAATTTAAAACTAGATTCGGAAGTCGACTGTCTGTCTTTCAGGGTTGGTTCTTTGTTAGAGATTCGCCGCCAAATTCGAAATTAAGACGCCGCCGCTGCGTTACGTTGCACCAATGGAACGACTTCAAGCTGTACCGAGAATTTTAAATCATCTCAATATTTATGATTCGCGTCTATTACAAAAACAATTTGTATATACATTTCACTTTAAATCAATACAAATAAACTTTATTCCATCTCAAGCTCACATACCACATAAAGCGCCGACAATTAAAATTCGATTATCCGCAAATAAACTCGAACCAATTAACAACCCGAAACAGCACCGAGCACGTACCCAACTAACCGAAACTTTCACCACGACCTAGTTAAATATGTGCGGAAACAAATTGGATTGATCATACGATATGAAGACGTCGTTCCCGACCCGACGGCAGCCTCGGAGACGTCGTCGGAGAGTTTTATCGCCAATTCAATTTGCGGTTCGTCGGCGTATGACACCGCGCTTAAATAATACAACCTGGGAAATGGCGGAGGGATGGGGCCTCCAGGAGGTCCCGACGGACACCCTCGGGACCCTAGACGTCGCCCAGGTAAAACATCCCCATCAAATATGCATCGTCGTCGGTGTGCGGGATACGTTTGACGCGAATAGACAGTCGGAGATGAGACGGGCTTGGCCCTTCGGCCTGTGCCTACTCATTTTATTATTATTTGCTTTTTTTCGGGAAGGTACGTGAAGGTTTTTTTTTTGTGTTTTGTATGTGTTTTTGGTTGTTTGTTCGTGGGTTTTCCGGGTGCGCTTTTCATATGAGGTTTCCGCGCGGGACGTTTCGACATTCTCCTATTTTTTTTAAGTACTTTCAAATGCATACTTCAAGTATATTTTAATATTATTTGAATCAAACTACTTACTAGACATAAATAATAATAAAATAAAATCAATATGATTACCAATTCGTCGAAATATATTATACCTTTTCAACGTCTACCCGTTTCATCTCGTGGAGAAATATTGAAAGAGCGGCTCTTTAACGAGCGTCAATTTCTCTTCGACACATTCGCATTACGAATTCATTTTACCTTCAAATAAAATGAGGACTTCGTGGAAATTGTGTGCGAAGAGACGGGTCACGCGTCGGTCACGAAGGGGCGACATCTTCGTCACGCAAATGCATCTTGTACGTGGACCATAGTTAGGGTTGGCGAATTGAATAAATAAAGTTAATTGTTTCTGGTCGTATGATGAATTTTCTGTTGTAGTATTTGAAAAAAGTGCAATATCTCAAGTTGGAGGAAGAATTGGGAATTTTGAAGTTTTTATAAGTGGAGAAGTGTGGTCGAAAAAAAAGTCAGGAAAATGTGTATGAAAACTGAAATGTTTTTGATTCATTTATCAATTGATCTATTTATTTGAAGGTATTACATTTTTACTAAAAAAACGTTTCCTGCTTATCACTTCTATGTTTTTTTATATTTCCAATGATTAAATTAGTACTTTTAGAATATTTATCTGTAATAAATTAATGTCTATAAAATATTAATTCAGGAAGAAAGGTTTGAACAACAATAAGCTGTTACTTGGTAGAAATTAAATAATATTTGTGACTTTATGAAAATATTATCTTTTCGATTTCCAGACAAAGTTCAAACTGAATTATTTGTGATTCCAAATTTGGTAATTACAATAAAAATTCATGATTCAAGATGTTCACAATTGATTCATTTAAAAAAAATTTTGCAAATAGTTTACCGTTGCCCTTTTTATCCTCGAATGTAAAATAAAATGCGGGATTTAACGAGGAAAACATTTTTATGAATCCGATAATTGAAAAAATTCAAGTACATACATATACATTATATTATGAATATGATAAATTCAACTTAAAAAAACATTAATAAAATGAAAGCATTTTCCATTTAAAATTCAAACTTACATCCAATTATTCGAAAATCTCAAACACACAACCCAACTTTAAACCTACAATCCCTCGACTACCTTTCCAACGACATCGAGCAACATCCAACCAACCAACAACTCCCATCAATACCTCCAACAACAACACCACCCCACGCAACCCTTCCCTCCTCCATAGTCATCGACCACCCCAAGCATCAGGACACCACCAGCCCTGAGCTGACACGTCCTCCGATACACACACGATACAACGCCGACCTTCGCCGGCGGTAAACGCGACCGCTGAATATTTCAGCACCGCGGACCTGAAAAGGGCGGCGGAATTGGCGCGGCCGCCCGATCGCCCTGTTATCATTTATAACCCGCGTACGTGACGCGTCTTTTGCGCCCCGAAACTAAATTATATATTTGTATTTGGGGTTTCGGATAGGTCGCACGTTTGCGGGATGTGCGTGTGTCCGTCGGTGCTGGACGGTTTTGAAAATTCGGACAAGGATAAGGAGGGTTTTTTTTAAATATTGTATGGTGTTTGTTGGACGTTGGTCTTGTGAAAAAGTTATGTGTTTTTATTCGTGTTTGGAAATTTTGTCTTTAGAATTTGGTTTTATGTCGAAAATTAACATATTATGTTTAAACATGGTTTCTCGAAAAATAATGTGTGATTTAAAGAAATGTAGTTATTATACTACATTTTGATCTTACAATTAGTCAATAGGCCGAGAAGTGATGCATCTTTATAATTACATGAAAATATAATGTTCATAATATAATATATGTTTAAATACATTTAAAAAAATGATATTCAGGTTAGGACCCGTTTTTATGCACATATCCCAAACATTTAACGACGATAATTTAATTAACAATACAATAATTTTTAGAAAATCAACGTTTTTTTTTATTAGATATAAATGTCCAATGAAGCATATTATAATTTGAATATTTTCAATAACTAAAAACTTGATCTAATTACAATTGACATGAACTTTCAGCGAGTGAATGAGTGAAAGTGTATCTGCTGTATTTTTGTCCATATTTTTTCGGAAACATAAAAAACTGAATTAATATAAAATTGCATAATATTCTTATTATATTTATAGAATTAAGTAATACTTGAAAAATATAAATATATTCATGTATGGGTTTCTTAAATCGCCCGTTTTCTGGCGAACGTAGCATACAAATAAGTACTTTCTGATGGAATACGAAAATAGCATGAATCGTGCAAGATTAATTTTATAGACTATTTGCTGATGAATACAGCCGATAAATTTAAATCTATTGAACGTGCAAGTTCTAATCAACAAATAAGTATGAACCGTTTTGATTGCAGGAACGTGCGTGTTGCACTTACATCAAATACACCTTTACGACAGGAGTTAATTAATTTTGTAAATCGGATACATCTTGCCATCAACGCTTAACCGAAACGTCAACATGCTCAATTCCCAGAACACTGATGGATCCAAGATGTTTACCGCATAGATTAATGATAAAGTGGAATCCTAATTTATATTTTTGTGAAGAAATTATTTAAATTCATTTAAGAAAATCGTAGTTTAACTTGACCATTCGAAAACTAGAAGTTGAAAGAAATATTCAATGATAATATAATTTTTTGAAAATCACGTTAGAACGACGATTTGAGGATTCACTGAATTTGATCAAATCTGACAAGTATCAAAGATCTCGTTAATTGCAAACGTGTACTCGTGTACATATTATCTTAAATTACCGAACGTGGAAAACGGTTTTGGCTTAGGAAGTTCGCGTCCCTTTGGATCGCGATAAGCACATATGAATAATAGATAAATAGTCGAGGTAATGACTGTTTGCGAAGTGGTCGCACATGGGTGACGTGTTACGGTACTTCTTCCATTTTTTTTGTTTCGTTTCGTTTGCCCTGAATAAATAAACACTACAGTGGATAGCACTTGAAAGTGCTTGGTTCGTGTGTGTGACGTTAATTATGTGGCCAGACTCTTTTTAGTTTGTTCATTGTGCATGGATTGGTTTTCAAACTGTTAGTTTCGATATAAATTTAAATGCTGTTTTTATGAATAGTAATAAGTAATGTATAATATGTTTATGTAAGTCTGAAAATTTTGTTTTCATAGTGTTGTTTTGAATATATTTATTTTTTTATGTGTTTCGAACATGTACCATTTCATACTCTTATTATTTCTGTACTGATTTTTTCAACATGTTTTTGAGAAATAACTGCAAGTCTATATAAAAATTGTGACATGTAATAAAATAATATATTTTCCGATATAAAAACATTTCAGAATTTTAATTAATGCACATAAGTATACAACTACGTGATATCACTGATATCGGTATATTATAAAATGGTTGAATTTATTTGAAAATAACATTAAACTTTCGTATACTTAATTTGCAATAAAATTGCAGCAAACAGACAATATTGTGAGAAAATTATTCTTATCGCACGTAGCGTTAAATATTGTAAATTTTTCCCATTAATAGATACATTATACAGATAAATTTAAATGATTGATGATCAGATAATCGTGCCGTTTAATTAAAAATGTATTCATAAATCAATTTTTTTTCGGGAGAACGTTTTATTGTCAGTACAGCGTGTGAAAAGTTTTGGAAACGCAACATAATCCATGAAGTCGCTCAAATTTAAAAAGTAGACTTAACAGCGCGAAACTTTGATCGAATCCATTAAATAAATAAATACGTTTTCATCCGAATACGTAGAAATTGAACTTCGATACGATATCGACCATTAAATATTTATCTTAGGTGTTCCGATAACGTATTATATTATATTATGATAAAACCCCGAGAACCCTCGATAATTAAATTATTTATACGTTGCGAATTTACACAGCAAAAGCGATTTCTGATTGAGGCAAAACTTTCTATATCGAATTCAAAATAACTAAATAGCTATCGTTGTATTTCGGTTTGCATACACAAACGTCAAACACATCAAAGCCGTCTTTAGTAAGTAATAAAATTTTGTTTAATCACCACGTATGCGCGTACACGTATGAATATTCGTTTATGTTCAGTTTACGACTTCAAAAGTAACACAAAGTACACAAACTTTGTATGTTGTGTTTTATTACAAATAAGCGCACCGGTGCTAAAATAAATCTTCGGCCGACCAGCAGACATTGTTACATAAACTGTTTCGGAATTTATGCTTTATATTTTGTATATGTGAACTGGAATTCAGAAATACCAATTAGGTTAGCATTGGTCGAGATTTTCCGGAAATAGATCAGCCGATTCGGCCGCTCGGGAATGCGACTATTTCACAACGTTTCAATTTATGTTATGTCTGAAGTGTTTTCGCATGACGTTTAAGTGATTCCTGTGCGTTTTCATTTTGTGTACAATGTAAAACGATAAAAGTGAGGGTTGTAGTGTCGCCATGGGAATAGCGTGCATTTTCCTTTTCCCGGGTCGGTGGATCATTTTCTTGCGTGTGAAACTGTCGGGTTTATATATTTTTAACACGGTTTTTATGTGCTTAAAAAATATTCACGTGCAATCGGGCTATAAAGTCGTGCAGTTTGCAATGCATTATTAATCCTCTGGGGAGTTTCATTGAAACGTAATAGGATTTATTCTGATGAACCGATTATGTAGCTCGTTTTTATTTTGTAACGATAAGTGCGTGTGACATGATTGAAATTTTATTGAAGATAATTATTCGTGGAAAATATATGTGACGAAAGGATTTTACTTATAATATACTAATAATTTTGGCTTTATCAAATTTTCGAAACAAGGAAAATGTAACATCAATGAAGAAAATTTTTATGGTGTGATTTATTTATTTATTTATAAGCTTTTTACTAATACGTACTTATTATGAAAATACGATTAGCAAAATATAATTTGATCATTATTTACAGTTGAATTTCATACGAAGTGAGGCGAATAAATATAAAAAAGTTTATCTCAATAATAATTCTGATAAAGTATGTTTAAATTTCCATGTCAAATCTAAATTGATAAAAACCGAGAAAAAAAAACGAAAACCAAGGAAAAATACTAAATTAATTTGAATTCGTACAGATATGAAAAACCTTAAATCATTTTCATAAGAAAATTTTTGATTTTTTTTATCAAATGACGTTGGAAAAACCAAGTTGAAAATAATGATAGTTTTTAAATATTTTCAATTTTACTAACACAAAGCAAAAAAAAAAACAACAAAATGAATTCATTAAATTTTTAATGAATTTACGAAATGCAGATTTTAAAGAAAATTTTTTGAAAAGGAAAAACGATTCATCAATAACTCCTTCCGTCATTCACAATTTTCCAACCCAACAAACTTCCTAATCGAATTTCCTTCAACCACACCGAACAAAACCGTACAAAAAACCAAAATTACAACCCCCCCCAAAAACAAAACCCAAAAACCCCGTCACGTTTTGACAGGTGTCGCGCGGCCACGTGACCGCGCGTCCAATTAGCCGCGCCAGATTCCTCTCTCGCGGGGGCGTGGCTAGGAGGCGCGGCCTGCGCTTGCCCGCCCCGCCGCGCCGCGATTGGCCGGCGCGTGAGTGGTGGGGGCAAGGCCCCGCCCCCCGCGGTGTTGCCGTCCCCGCCCGCGAGCGCGCGCGCCGCAGTGACGCCGACGCGAGCTGGCGCGACGCTCATGCTGCACGTGGACGGCAGGTCGGGTCTCGAATTTTCGACTTTTCGAAATTTCGTGTATGTCTGTTCGTTTGGGTCTGCGGTGGGTGTTGGGTCGTTTTTGTTCTTGTGGAGGTTTTCCGGATGTTTTGGGGGGTTTTTTATGGTCGATGTTGAGAGTTTTCATGAGTTTGGTGGTGTGGAAATTTGAAATTTCGTTTTAATGGGAAAATCCGTGGATTTGTTTTGAAGATTTTTCTATTTGTCTGGATGGAAGTTATATGAATATGTAAATTTTTATATTTGTTGTGAGTTTCAAATGGAAAATCGTTATTAATGTTTCGTAATCGTTGGTAAACATTTTATGAATCATGGAAGATTATTTCAAAAACAAAATCGATTGAATTACGATTGAAATACAATGATTGTTGATGTGTGAAATTTTCTAACAGAAAACAAATTTATTTTCATATTGGAAATGCTTTTGATAAAAAGCTTATTTACTTATTATATAAAAGTCAAAACCTAAAACTTTTAATTGATATAAATTTTATATTGTGTTAGATATGATGAGAATCGAATCGGAAAATCGTTTTTCAATAACGTAGTCATTCACAGAAAATTAATAAGTAGCAATAAGTTTTTCACTACAATATATTTTCAATACAAGATAATTTTCTTTTTCTTTACATTTCAACAAAAAAATAAATAAATAAAAAAAATAATTTTCTATTTTTTTTTCTAAATTCAAAATAAAATACCGGAAAAGTTCACACGAAAAGTTTCACAGTTTGACGCCAGAGGAGACAAACACCTGTAGCCATCGCGTTCAAATAACAAAGCCACGTGGATATCGATCCGCGGAGTATGTACAAACACCGCACGGATATCGCAGATTCAATACAAACACACAAAAGCGAAAACGAGCACAAAAATAAAAAAATATTTAAAAATTTCTAGTTATTTCTCGAACGAAGACCAAAGTCAACTGTAATACCTGTCAGCGTCCGCAAATCAAACAATCGTTCAGCCGCAGAGAAACACACGTAAGTCGAATCCCATTTAATTAAATCACATTCGCGTTCAAATCACCATAAAAAAATAAACGAATCCGATCTCGCAACGACACCCCGTAAACGAGTCGCACACGCTTTCGGAAATTAAACGGCGCGACTTTTAAAACGCCTGTTTCGCGACACGAAACCGGCCATATCTGCGCCTCGGTATGGTAGTGTAACACCGGCTAATTAAAAGGATCATTCCGAGACCGTTGGCCGATTCGCGGAACGATTAAGGCGACCCTGACGGTGCGTGCTGTCCGCAATAAAAGCCTCCTCGAGAGGCTACTGCGCAACTCGCGAGATCGATTCGTGATTGAGTGATTATTTTTTTGTTTTTGTGATGTGATTGCATTTTATTTTTTTAGGGTTTTTTTATTATTGTTGGGGATTGATTTTATAATTTGGAAATTTTTGTTGGTTCATTTTTATGTGTATGTAATTTGGGTTGGAATTATCTTTTGAAACAGGAGTGGATTGGAAAATTTTTATGGTCAAACTTTTTCGCAAATACATAAATCGTTTATTAATAATTTTATGTAAGTATGTACTTATGTTACCTATATAATATTTTTGTAGTTCAGCTAAATTTATTTTAAATTTTTTTTCTATTAGATTTTGTGCTATCGATTTATTTTTACTTTATTTTTCCTTATGATGGATAAATTATAATTGAAAATTAAATCGGTTTTTATTATCAATGAAAACTAGTTTAATTTTTATTCAAATATTTTTCCTCAATATATGAAACTTTTTACAATATAAATTTAAAAATGTTTTTGTCGTATAATATTTTAACTATATACTTAATTATTATTTTTTTTAAACTTAATAACTATTCAAATTAAATAAAATGCTTACGTTCCATTTATGTATAATATAATATCTATTTTAACATGATATCACATGAAAAATTACCAAAAAATGGCAGATTGTTGTGAACGATATATTTTTTTTAAATCTAAATAAACGCCTTTTTGTCAAGAAAAACAATTGGTATTAAGAATAATAAATGGTAATATGAATAATAAAATATTACTACAACAGTATTAATTAATAATTATTTCTTTTTCAATAGATAAATATAATAAAACGAACAAACCCGGCCCTGAGAGTAAGTTAAAAATCACAACAATTCATAACCTCAAAATTATGTCAGATCAAATAAATTAAAACGGAGAGCATTTTAAGTTAAAAGACATTTTATTTTAATCAACGAACGAAAACATTATTCAAAATACCATACGATGGTAATCTTAAACATAAAAAAAATCGATGCCCAAATCAAATAAAATCAACATATCCATCCCAATAATTTTCCTTGAAAACACACCCACACTCACACATCACCACATTCCCAAAACACACCAAATTCCATAATCAATCCACTCTTTCACAACGACACGAAACTTCCACCATTCAACAAATCACTATAGCACGATCACGCGAAAATCCCGAGAAGTTACACGAGAAAATCCACGTCGCTAATCGTCGTCCCATTCACCTGTAGTGCATCCCCCATAACGGCCCTCATCCCTGGTCCCCCATCGTTCCTCCCATCCTCTGCTCCCTCCACCCTCCATGTTTCATATTCCTCCACCCGGTCACTAATTGAGGGTGTATAATGCATTTCTTCGCGTCGATCTCTCACACCCGTGGCCGTTGAACTCAGGGATTCGACTCGGATGCGGATTATTATTATAAATATTTTTGTTTGTAAAAGTTTTAGATAAATGAATTCGATATGATGCTGTTTAATTTGCGTGAATCAGATTCGACTTAATGTATATGCTAAGTCTCGAAGTTTGCGTTCTAATCTGATTAGATTCGCGTCCAAATAATGGTAATCTGTTTTGTTAAAAAATGTGAAAAGTTCTTGAATCTATCTAATTAAAAGTTTTTAAGCTGGCCTCGTATTTTAATGCATTAATATTCAAATTTAATTTGTGTTGATTTTTTAAAATTACACATCGCTTTTTTACACGAGATTCAATTAATATTTTTTTTATAATTAACATAAATCTGATAAAAAATGCTTCCATCATTTTTTTTATAATCTCAGACTCTTTCGATAACATCGATAAATTTTATAAGCAACCCTATCTTGAATTGAGCCGCATTCGTTGCACGTATGGATATACGCGTTGGTACAACAATTTCAGCCCTCAGTCTCATTAAAAGCAGCACCCTCACAGTGTTTGAAGTCCGATTAGTTTAGTTACTTGTAAAAGTGTTAGCGGAACCAGGACGATGCTGCTGCTGCACCAGAGTACTCCATTCACCACCCCGAGGGTGGTTCGCCTCATTTGTTTATACTGCAACGAACTTTTCTTACGTCGGGAATAAATCGCACACAGTTATAAAAACCATTAAAATAAATATGTGAATCCAGTGTTAAAAAATAACATGAATTTAAACCACTAATGATGTATTACGATGTATCAATTGAACTCACAAGATTAACATTAATTTAACAGGTTTTGTCTTATATTGTTTCCAAAATAATATTTTAGATTCCTTTTATATATTTATTTCAAATGAATAATTTGTGTATTTATTTTTGTACAGAATAATTGTCGAATCATTATTGAAGGTGGTAAAAATGAGGTGGATAACGACAAGTCGATGTAGTTAAACCAACAGGTTGGACTTCTAATGATCCTCTAATGATTTCTTCGCCTTGCACGTCGTTTATTACTATCGAGCGATTGTGAAATGTAAAGGGAACGTTTATGTATTATATATTGAGAATAAAATAAAAAAAATATTTTTAATTTATTAAATAGAGACTTGGAATCGAAATTATATAAAAGATGCACTAAATTAGTATGGTCGTTATTTTTGATTTTGTCCATTGTGGTCAATACAAAAGGTTGTAAATAAAGCTATGTTCATTCTGTTTCATTCAAAATTAAAGACTCCTATTGTTGAATAATAGAATACTATTATATAAATCATCATTATCGTCGCATGAAAAAGTATATTGAAAATAAATTTTTATTGCAAGTAATTATTTTGTACTTTTGAGATTTTTCTTCAACCAAACATCCATTGTACGAATATATACCGTTTTGATTCGATTCGATACTATATGATTAATGACAATACACTTTTGATAAATAAGTTACGAGAACATTTTTGTCGTGTAACACGAGGCATAATGCAGGACGTCGTCAAAATACGCCAATTACCTTACTAATGAGACAGTGATTGATAGGATACTCGAATAAAACACTACGCGTACATATGTGAAAATTCACACATACTTTCATTCAATATATTATTATCCATTCGTAAACGCGAAAATTTCACATAAAACCATCATTAAAATATTTGCATTACGAACGAATCTCGTTAGTCGTGACATTCACACTCCCATAATCCGATGCGCAAATTTAAAGAATATTCCGAACTAAAAACCCTCGCAACGATCGTAAACTGGCCGAGATCATAATTCTTCAACGTCCAGTTCCGTTACTTTCACACTTTCATACCTTGCTAACTCCGAGGTGTGGCTGCTCAAACACCTCGCCAACTTTGTGTTAACGAGGACAACACTCCAAGGACCCGGAGGACCGTCTAATTGGACACGTCGAGATATGGAAAATGGACGATGAAGGTGTCCTCGGTGAGGAAGTGTTCCTCGGGAATGTCGTCGCCGTTTTAGTAGACAGGTGTAAATATTATCGCGCGACGTTTCGAGGTTATCGCGTAACTTTTTTACGGTACGATAAGACCCGCAACTTCATAATTGAGCTCGGTTTTATTTTATGTGGTGCGTGGTCGAAATTGGTGTTGAGGTTAGGATGGTTTATGTTATGTTGCGTATGGTGGTGGTTCGGTTGAAGAGAGTGAATTTGAAGGGTTAAAAGTGTCGGAAATAAAATAAGACTTTGAATGATAGTTTAATTAACATAAATATATGTTAATTGTTGTAATAATAAATTTTTAAATATTAATGAATATTCATGTACGAGTAACAATTTATTATTTGGAAAAAATAACATATAAAAATTGTACGTAATATTTCAGTAAGACGCGTGTATGTAAAAAAAATTAGTTTGCTAATATTTTTTTGTGTTAATTTAATTATTCAACGATTCGATGCACTTTTAGTGTATGTTTGTTATAATGAGACTCCAAGCGAAACCTTGATATTTTTTGTCGGAAACGATTGAACTACCCGAATTTAAATGTTCATCTGATTAGAAAGCAATGCGATCATACTAGTTTAGAAACATAAGCGAAATTGTGCGGATTTGCATAATTATTCGCATACACGAAATTGCATTTAATTACAATGATAAATTTGACGTCATTTAAATTGCACATTAAGGTAATTAAACATAAACGATTATGAAATTTTTAAAACTATTTTTTAGATTTAATATAAGCCATTTTTAATTGGCACTTTAAAATACGTGAAGTGTTTATTGGTACGATTGCAATATTGATATAAACTTCGCACGCTACTTAATGTAAATTTAGTCTAAATATTTAATTTTTATACATTTAAAATGCATACGAATCCAAAAAAAGTTTTCCATAGCACAACTCTAGATTTTTATTGATCCCATATACGTTGAGTTTCATCGAAGCGCTCAACTAATAGAGTTTACTTTAATTGGACACTCGTTTGAGGACGCATTAAACGAATCGTAACATTATTTCCATCCGATCGGATAGCTTTTTATCGATTCGGAACAAAATCGATAAAGTGCGTTTGTAGAAAGTTCACTGTCTGATTCCGAGTTAGCTGCGAGAAGTTTACGAGCGTAGATTACGATCTTCGACAAGATGCCATATCCCTCGGTATATAGACGTGTATAAAAACCACACATTTATTATTATTATTATTATTATTATAAGATTGGGCCCCATATAAACGGTGGTAAAGGGTGGCGATACCTTCAAAGTATACACGAACACTTTTGACGATAAACTCGTAAATTGACGACGGGTCTTCCGCAAACGTCGCGATGTCACTTTATAAACTCGTATGTGAAAAGGTTTGACGATGTCGACGTTTTATGTTAGGAACTTGTATGGAAATGGTGTGAATCTTCAATGTTGTTTTATACGATGTCCGTTTCCTCCGACAGAATTTATCGATAGACTAATTCAGTCTCGTATAAAAATATAGTTATTCTTGAATGATCGCCTCTAAACCAATTTTGAACTACACAATTTGTCAACGTCAACACAATTGAGATGCAACTTGCGCGTTTGGTTATTTAGTTTGGAACGGATACCTTATTGACGGGTTATTTTATGGGGTAGATCTAAATCGGGATATCGTTCCTCCCCCCGAGGAATGCATATCCTCCCCGGGATTCCGGAGACGTCGCATTCATTTGGAGACATTTGAAGTATGCATTCCTGATAAACGGTCGAAGGGATGCACATGCGCTCGGATATAAATGTAAATATATAAGGGGATCAGAATCAAAACTAGTAAGTACTAATAATAGAAATGTTAATCATTGGCTTTATTATATGCGTTAAAGTTAAGTGAGATTGGACGCAATCAGCATTAGCCTTTGTCTTGAGACCATTATCCAAGTAATCGTTTCAAAAACTATTAAAATTTTGATGGTAACGGAAAATTGATGAAATAATTTACATGTGATATTAATGATAAAATATAATTGTACATGTAAAATAAACCTCTAGCTTCAATGAATATTGTGAGTTTTGAGACGACTGTACTCATATGGAAGAGATTTATGAGAGTTGGTGTAATTTTAAACGACTACACGATACGTACGTGCCCAAATACGAATAGTTGAGTCTCTTGGGCACAAGGCGTTTGTTTTTTTAAAGTCCTAAATTAAAATTTCCTAAACGGCGATATGTTGGTATCGTATTATGGTCGCGGTCGTAGATCGCATTCGTTAACAGCGGGTGGATCGCAGTTTTCGATCTTTCTTTGTTAAAAATAGACGTGTGCATGAATATGTATTAATTTTTAATTAACACGTATTTTATTCTACATTTTATAATTAGCTATATAATATTTATGTCGGTCGCTATTTGCATAATGTAATTAAGTGTCCGCGATGAATTAGATCAGAAAAGCTTCTGCGTCGTTTACGTCAAAAATATAGCGAAAAATAAATGAACGAGATTCTACGTAATAACAATAGTTGAGAATACCAGTAGCCGACGTTTCATATTTATAAGACAATTTCAATTAGCATAAATTACTTTAATTGCATTTTGAAATTGCGACGATCATATCGTAAACATATTAGAAAATATATTTCCGCAACCTAAGCATCGTTGTGCAATTTAAATTTCATTTGAAACATAAATGTAATTATTACAAAATGATCCGATCTGAAAAGAAGAAAAATAAAATTTTGAAGATGAAAATATGGCTTAATATAATATTTTCTTGACGATAACGATATGATTTATACTCCTACTATAATAACCGTCACCGAAGAACATAATTAATTCAGTTTAATAGCGCATATCAATATAAATTTTATTTTCCATCCCGCAAATTAAGATATGATTATAAAACTTTAGCATATTCGTATATTTCAAAATATTTTATTAGTAAACATATGACAATATCGGATTTCACACTTTCGCAAGATTTTATACACAACACGACTTTCCACCGAATTTTTCTGAACCCCACGATTCCACGTGAAATATTTTCCTCGACACCGAAGAGATTTGCCTATTGTGTATTATGGCCCCCTGCAGTTTCCATTTAAATCGATCGCTTTTATGGCCCGAGTGCGGGCAATAGTCGTGAAAGGCTTATTGATTTACGACAACGTGTTTTTGGCATGCTTGTGAAGATACCGGAGCTGTTTTAGGCCCTGGCGACGATTTATCGAATAATATTTTTTTAGAATTTTTATGCGTATAGATTCTCTCTGAATCGTTTCGTTTTTTTCGTATCCTTAATGGTGGCCATTGTTCGTACAAAAGTATTGCGGCGCAATTTGATTCGTCCCGTTTCGAATTAGAACGAGGTTCGCCAACGCCACAGGTGCTTTTCTAATACCGATACCTTTTCTATTATTCATGTGGAGGTTTTATCTATTCGATAAATTTATAGGATTCGATTAATAATTGAACCACAATCAACCGAGGTCGGCGACGTACTGTCGTTTAGATTTCGGATTGATTTTCCGACACGCGATGTCATACACAGGTCATTCAGAATATTGAAAATTGTCATATTTTTTGTATCACATCGAATTTCTATTGAACATACAAAATCGCAACAATATGCAATACCAATCAAGTTGATATATTATAATTGGCTCACTCGTATTAGCGTGATGGTAATAATCGCGATTGTGTTCTCGAACCATTGAAAAGCGTCATATCGTTATGTATGAAATTTTTCACGATTTTTCGTGACGACCGGCAGTTTGGGCCTCGACCAACAATCACGCTGAAGAATAACTAATGAGCGGCCAAATCACCCGTTATGAAAATAAAAACGAAAACGGGAATGAAAAAAACAACAACACATACACGTGTGTAATTCGAGCGGCCGGGGGTGCGCGCCATCATAGCGAAACGATTATTAATTCAAATCGGAAAAACGGCATGTGAGTGTGACTCACGACAAGGGTCGTACCCCGGCACGCCATCGAATGCAAACCGATCGTTTTCTGATTTGTGTTGTGTTTCGAATGAAAATTGTATGTAAATCGGGTTTGGTGTGTTTTGGTTTCAGGATGAAAGTCGAAATTTTGGTTTGAGTGCCGATGGTGGTTGATAGATCTGGAAATTTAATTCTATTATTTATAATTAAATTTATGTGAAAAATTATTTGAAGTAAAATCTTATAAATATTGCATGAAATTTGAAAAATTTTCATGTATAATATTTCTAAATGTAGGGAGTAAAAATTAGAATTGAAAATTATTCTATTTAGATAAGTATTATAATAACTCGGAGTGGTTTTGTTTTCGTATTCACGTTCATTATTTTAATATAAAATTTCAATATAATTCACGAGATTTCCTAAAGTGCATTTCATTGTATGTTTAAAGAAAATAGGTACTTACTATTTTCATACACATAAACGACACAGATTTATGAGAAATATTCACATAATTATACTGAAATCTATTCTTGCAAAAATTGATTAATTCTATAGAAATAAATTCGATCGACCACTTACAATGCGCCATTCATATTTTTTTATAGTTTCCATTATATGACGTAGTTATTCGACGCATAATATATATATGAATATTTTTAATTTTCCTCCACGAAAAAATCGCGCGATAATATCGCCGTCATAATAGGCTATAAAGCTTCGCTTCGCAGTATCGATTAAAGTATTAAAAAATGAATTAGTTACAGGGGCAACTACGATGACTTAAGTAGGCTATCGTGACGTCGAGGGCCGAAAAAGAAAGTTCAATTTATAGTAACAAGGAAATATAATCGAAACGTTGTATTATGGTGGTGTATTTTCGGTGCGCGATCATTAGCGGCGTTTCGAACCCCATTAACCGCCCACAATGTATATTGTCGAACGGTTTGTATTGTGCTTTATATATTTATTATGTACTTTTTCGAGAAATGTGCTTTCTGTAGGTGTTTCATATCAATTTCATGCTTAATATCCTTCACGAACTAGCCTTTGGCGCTGTCGACAAAGTGAATATTACAGAACTGAATTGTATCAGATCATGAAAATATACAAAAATTTTCGAAATGCACTTTCGAATGATACTTGAATCGTTATTCCACCAATCCCGGTCATATCCAATAATTCAATATAATTTATGTGCGAATTTCGTGCTGGGGGGCAATGAAGTGGCTACCGGGTGTATACTCGGCCACTTACACGATGGCCACATCCTGGGGGCTAGAAACAAACAGCAATAGGGACTTATTAGCGGCACGAAACCGGACCGCCGACATCGCAATTAGTACACTCGATATGCTCTCGTATTGTGCATACTTTCGATTGACGTATAGTATATTTTTACTACCAATTTTACGATATTAGATTCTTAACTTTCAACGACAACAGAATTGTAAAAAAGGGCTCGCATAACAACTACAATTCCATCAAATTCACATGATAAAAATCCGAGCCATTAACGTCAGACTCAAAGACGCATTCAAGCGAAAAATCAAATTAATTAAGGACCTCGCCGTTTAAGACGTTAACATCGTTTTGTGTACCAGAAGCGGCCAAAAGGGGAGAGTGAGGTTAATTAGAAGCCGGGCAAAGTCCTTTGGGCGTATCCCGAGGACGCGTGTGGCTTCCGGACGTCTCCCCGGACCTGAAAGCTGATTGCCGGCTGCTGAACACCGTCTCCGGGCCCTGGCTGAGGCTGAAGCTGAAGCCGGACACCCGACGGTCAAATTAATCCGCTAAATTAATTTCGCCGCCGGGGAGTTATTATGTTCGGCGGCCGTTTTCAGGAAAACGCGCGCGGAAAAATCGCGATGGCGCTTTCAACCAAAGTAAGGCTTTTTAAGTGATTTGCTTTTGTTCCATTGGTTTTGAATATAATTAGAGAGATTTGTGTTCAAATTATAAGAAAATCTGTTAATTTTTCTATATATCAATATACATATGTAGTATAGGTATGAGTAAACGATGTAGATATAGTCTTTTATTAAAGATATAATAAAAGCGTTTCATTCACTTCTAATTATTTTATTAACGAATCGAATATTAAAAGAAAATAATGAATCTAGAGACCGTACAAAATTTAATTTCATCCCGAATAATTTTGTTCTGTCTTTTGGCGTAGAATATCATCAAAATAGTTACGAACTATTTGCTTAATTAAAATTTCACAATGGCTCGAAGCTGCCCGATGTTATTTTCAAATTTCATTTTTAATCTCATTTTTACTCGGTGCATAAAATTTCAGCAGTTTCGTTGCACATGATGTATGTTGATAAATTGTTTTGAAATTAATTTTCCGTACTATCTGGACTTTTATCAATTTCATAATATTGAAAGGGTAGACATTTTGTTAACATGTATTAATTATAAAATTTATTACTGTGTGAATGCATATCAAAAATTTCGATGGCTATCTATTTCTTTTGCATCTTGATAGAAACATAAATTATTTTTTTTATTGAAAAATAACACGAGGCCTTATCTGCCGTCGATTTATATGTATTATATTATGATGATCCTTATAATTTTTATAGACCGGTAATTCGACAAGAAACCACATAAAAAAAATCGATTTGAATATCTCATGCGAAAGGTGCTAAAGTTTCAACTGACAAATTCATATTTTTTGCTCCCGCATAATAACAGTACTTAGTATCTGCGCTTCAAAATAAATTTAATTTTAATTTATTGAATACATTTATGCATAAATAAAATTGAATAGCCATAACGGTTACGCCAATTTTATTCAAGTTTCTTTACAGCGGCCAATTTTTTCATCCGATTTTGAAAAATTTCTGATATTACAAATACGGTGGGCGACGGCGTGAAATTACCGCACGAAAGACACACTTATTTATTTTCCGTACGTATTCTTTTATATCCATCCTTGCAATTTCGTATGCAAATTCATCGACACGTAATCGCACAATATCAATGTACGGATCTGGCACGAAATCGCATACTCCCCGAAGGCATTGTCGGACTATATATAAATATCCATATCGAAATTTGGCCATCGAACGATTCGATGCCCTCAAGATTTCCTTATCAAATTACATATCAAAATCTTGCCAAAGATTTCTCAATGATGTATAACTTTCAAGCCACATATCATTGCGTATTCGTATAAATGAAATTTAATTTCTATTCAACAATCAAATTAAAAATAATTATTAAAAAAATCATATTTAACGTTCAACACGAATGTTGCAGTAAATTCGCAAGAGTTTGAGATTCGCATATAACAATTTTTTTTTAGCGCAACCGTTCGAGTCGGCCGATCGACGCGATCAAGATCTACGCTCGAGTTTAATCATTTGCATATTTGCAGCGATCTATTTGTGCGAATAACGTATAATTTCGCGTATCGCTTGTGCGTATCGGGACGGTTTTCGTTGCGATTTCAAACACACCGAGGCATACATTTTTATTATCCGCGTGCGATCGGCACATGGCGAAATTTATGACTTATTCCGCGGGGCGACGTGAAAATTTTTCACTGTGCGTATCGTCGTCTCTACGAATAATTATAGATTAGTCGCGTTTTTTTGGCGGTTTGGGCATAAAAAAGTGTTTGTGTGTTGAAAAAATGGTTGGTTTTGGGAAGCGTCCCGTACGAATGTCCCGGAGCCAAAGACCGCCTCCGTGCGATACAACTCGTGATTATCTCTTCGGAGCTAAAGCTCTTGGACCCCCCCTATAATTTAACGCAATAATTTATTGAAATGAAATGATAATGTTTTGTGCCTCGTGGCATATTGAAGACTACTTGCAGGGATGTCTTATTCAAAATAATAAATTATAAAATATCGGTAGATTTTTCATGGAAATAATTATAAATAATTTACTTTTATTTTTTAATTAAGCCTGTAATAAAACATTAGTAAATTTATTATAGTAGTAGTTTATGTATAGTGGATACTAGAAAATGAAATAGTTAAATTTTATATTTAGATGATTCTTAAAATAAAATTGAAAATTATTTCAATTAAAAATATTATTCAGGTCTTCAAATAATAATTAAATAATTTATCATTCGTATAAAAAAAAAATTATTATATTATTTTAATAAATTTTCTAAATATATAGTAAATCCCTTACTTTGAAAACGTGCCTGAGGCCCGAGACGAACTGCTCTCGAACTCAACCTATTATTATCCGCGGGAAGAAGGCGCGCAGATCTCTGTGCGATATCGCAAAACGTCCGCAAAAAACGTTAAAACCGCCGCTCAAATCCAGCTCAAAATTTTCACCAATTTTCCTACAACCTCTAAAAAGCTTTTCCACTCCGAAGATACCGACTTAGTCGCGTTCGCAGGTGGGAAAACTGTGGGCGTGCGCACCCGGAGTTATGCGACGGCCGTTCACGTGATAAGTGCATTGTTTATGCGACGCCGGATGAAAAATAACACGTTCGCCGACAAACGACTGTCGGCGGTGGCCCTGCCCACCAAAATGTTATCCGGGACCGATCTGACAGGAAAATATTACCGAAAACGCCCAAAAAGCCGCACCATACATATACGATGACGGCTCTCTTTTAGACAGGGCCGCATCTAATATATCGCCGTAAAATATCAGTTTGCTTTAAAAACTGTCATGTTAAATTGTTGCCGTTGACGAACGACACCGACTTCTTATGATATGAAAATAGAATAAGTCGATTTGAATGTTCAAATCGGTGGTATCGCAGATCTTTTAAGGTGCACCGTAATTAGTCACAACGCTTTGGCATTATTATGACGACGAGACCGCAAACGTGACTTCCAGCATCCACGGCACAGACGACGAAGACGTGATCCAGAAGACATCTCCTCCACGTGGTCCCTCTTTGATATGCCGACGGATTCTCGGGAAATTCGCGGTGCCGGACGCCTTTGAGCGTTACGGTACGCCGTCCGTCATGACGATTCTCTTCCCTGATAAAGGTCTTAGACGCATACGCATTGCAACGGCGATGACAATGACTACCATCTTGATGATGACGATGATAAAAATTATAATTTGTGCGTTTGCATGCAGCAGTGTGCGACGCAAACGGCGCGAAACGAGTGCTTTTATCTCATCGCTTACCTTCAAAGGGGAGCGGAATCTTGATTTTGTGCGTTTTCGAATTAGCATAAATGGCAGACAATTACGTATGCTGCTTGATTTTTCTCGCTTCTGTGGAAATTACTCTATCGCTATAAAATTGCAGTTTTATTGAGCCTTTGTTCCTATTATCTGTTATTCTTATCTAATTGAAATAAATCGCTTTTGTTTCTGACGTTGCTCAACACTTGGCCGGAAATCAATCGGGTCACTTTTAAACCGAAGACAAATTGGTGACGGAACTCTAAAAGGGAAAAACATCGCATCTCATTAGCATCCGGTTCGGTTTCTCTCGTCTTTTTTCTAACCAAAAAAGATAAACAAACGTGTTTCTCATTAATGCTTTTAGCACCACGAACTGAGGGAGATACCTCAATAAACACACACGAAAGTTTTTCGGTCCATTTGAATCTTACAAATGTAGCAAGTGCGGTTCAACTACGGAAACTTGCAACGAACGAACACTATTGTTCACTTTCCGCTATCGCTCCCATGCCGACCCGAAATCTAGGCACCGGGAGCATATTTGTATAATTGATGTCCCACGTGTTCAGCTCTTCGGCTCCTCAGGTGTGCGAATTGAAATTCAGAAATTCTGCATCCGAACCGGGATTGCCACACCGCAAACTAATGATATCCACAACATGAGAAATCCGCGTCTGGAAATGCTCCCCAGAGCACGAATTTATCCATAACAAATAGTGAAATACGTTGCGAAGCTTAGAACTTGAAATTCTTAATTTCTTTCAGCAACGTGGTCAATATGCCAACGGCCAAATTGATGATAAATTACTAACTTGCGTCATTGCGGTCGACAGAAAAATCAGAAGATAATAACTAATCGTGGAAATATAATAATTTTTAAGGTAGACAGTAGATATTTACAGCATGACATTCAAAGGACACTAAAAATATTATCAACAATAAGGGTCATGTTAATATTCTACGTATACCTGGCGATAAAACTCTCATTTAATGTTGATTTGTATTCAGACGTGCACAGATATAATTTTTTTGTATGAATAAAGCCAAACAAAGCGGAGGACGTGCGACAATATCAAAAGGGAACGGAATCTTAATTAGGCCGAAGGACGAAGGAGAAAATGCCTACACGAAAGAAAAAACGTAAGTATAGAAAGCGTGTGTCGACGTTTAGCGAGATTTGCTCGTCGCCGCCGAGTTATGGAGATATGCGCTTTAATTCAGTTAACACGTTCGAACCCGTCGGCTAAGGGGTTCATCTCGACAATAATAAAGTCCGCACGTAGCCGAACAAAAAATGCACACGTGAGGTATTCCCTAATGAGACAGTTTTGTGAGGATCGCACCACCAGCGGTGACCGAAGATGGTACGCGAGCCAATCATGCGAACATTTTTCTAAGCCGAATCATCATCATTAAATCGGCATTTTACTTTAATTGCCGCATCACTGAAATTTTTGAAAGAAATATATTTGTTTCATCGATTTCGTTTGTGACTTCTGATGCAAATCTTCCCCTTCGATAATTACCGCCTGTTCTCGTACACTCCTCTCTCATAAGTCTCGGCAATAGTTTATTTCAAGAACATATCCATCATACGCTCCTGCTGACTTTTCACTGAAAGGGGCTCGTTGTTTATTTTTAACGTTTACCGTAATCGTCGTACATCGCATAAATTATTCCCGTGTCCGCGATACATTTTATTTTTGTACATGTAAAGGGTTCCCGTTCACATTTAGCTTCGAGATCTTTATTATTTCATTAGCGGTAATAAACAGTGAGAATTTACAATTTTCAAAGTAAGGAACGATAAGGGTCTTTTTCACATCGATTTTGTGAAACGAATGTCTCGTTTTTACACGCAGATAACCTTGCGTCATTATAATGACTCGTTCGATAGCATTTTTGTCGCTGCAACTATTCGCCAGATGCACTTGCCGTGAATCCATAATTTGATTCCTTTTCTCATCTTGTTTCCTTTTTGTCCGCGCATTTCTTCGAATCCAATGCGGGTGCCCTTCTTTTGAACGAAAGAATTGAAAAAATCGACAAATCGGTAGAATGGTAACGATCCGCGATACCGAGTTATTTCTGCTAATTGTCTGCAATACTCACACTCGTTTTTATATTTCTGAATATAATTCGATATTTTAATTATTTATGATGTTAACAAATAGATTTCTTTTAACCGAGCTAAGTTCAAAAGGGAAAGTTGCGTTGCAGCGTGACCGAATCATTGACGTGCTCCATCACTTTCAACTTAACGAAATTATGTTGTTTCGTTTTTCTAGAACATGAATTTAAATTCTCCACTGTTTATATATTTTCATTTTTTTGCTTTGTGTATATTTGAAACCGAGCCAGATACGATTATTAGATTGTCAGATTTCGGCAATTTTTCTCAATAAATTTCTGCTCCAAACTATCAACACGGCCGCGAGCCAAAATCTTTTCAAAACGCGACACAGAACGACCTCTCTAATAGGCACAGCAACTTTCTGCATGCAATACAACAACCGACGACAATCAACTAATTAATGACATACGACACAAGCGTTTAGAAAAGGTCTTTCCGCGTTACACGAGAGCCGCCATAGACGGGCAGACACAGCGGCCGCTTTGTCGTGCCCCGAAACAAAACGACGCACAAACACTGGATATAGTAGTGGCATCGGTCTGAGGATAACAAATGGACTCTTCGGCGATGTCCTCGTCGGCCGTGCTGTTCTTCTTCTACCAAGACGTCGGGAATGCGCGTCTCGACGCCGCAAATAGCAGGAGAGAGCGTCGCGACGCCGGAATAGCGCGGGCTATTTCAGTGGAGCTAACCGCACCAATTAGCCCTGTCCGTTCGATGATGACTCCTCTGCCGTGTTTACCATCGTCAGTATCGAATGTGATTGGAGTCGATCGTGATGTATTCTAATGATTCGATCCGAGGTTGAATTTTGTGAAAATGTTTATTTTTGAATGGTAAAAATCGCGTTGAGTTCGGTATTTGTGTTTAAATTTTTGTGTATGGAGTTGATTTAAGGATTTTTTTTGTAAAAAAATAAGCTGGATGAGTTTTAATTGAAATGAAAACCAAATAATAAATGTAAATTTGATGTTGAAACTCATTAAAAATTAATGCAGAAATTGTTGAAAGAAGTACGAATGCTGAAAATTTTAAAATTTCATTGCAGTGTGAATTTTTCTTTGTCTTAAATTGTTAATTAAAATTTATGTGATTTCGATTTGTTTAATGACTTGCGGAATGTATTTACCGTGTAAATAAAGAAATAATTGTGTATCACTTTCATACTTTTTGAAGATAAGAAAAATATGATATGCATCTTTATACACAATGATTCTTATTTTTTTCACGTAATGCATCATAATATGAAACATTTTATTATTGCCCAAATACGTTTTATGTAAAATAATAAAATAACGAAATTTATTCATAAATTCAAATTCTACAAATTTAAAATTATGAAACGTTTCAGAACGAGCACTGTATTTCGAACTCAAAATATTTTATTTCTAATTTTCATAATATGAATAAAATAATAAATATTTTATTACCCTATCGATACAATTTTTTTACGACACACAATAAAATCTAATTTTATCGCCCCGAAAAAACGCATGCATCTGCCACGAATTCGAAAGATCGGAAGTTGCTCTGCATCTTCCTATTGCAATAAAAGTCGGCACCTTTGATCGTCAACACGTGAAAAAAGGCGAAAAACCAAACAAAAAAACAAAAGGGAAGTTACCGCGGTGCAAATTTAGCGTGTCGAGCGCAAACAGCGGATAAATGGATGTCAATTGCGCGTGCAGCCAGGATGGCCTCTCCAGGAGACACGGAGAGCTGATGCTGGAGTGTGCTCGACTTCGAGATCCGAACGGCAAACACTTCAGCCTCGTACGAACTATAGCATAGGAAATATTTATCGGCTCTTTCACGTTTTTTCCGTGTCCGAAGCCATTATTTTGTTGAACGTGAGGGAGGCCGTTAATCTTGCGCGTCGCCGTTTTCGATGTCGGTGTTGATGTTTTGATTTGCTATTTTTTTGTGTTTCGATGATTTTATGTAAGTCAGATACATCTTTTTAATATTTATTGAAATTTTTTTTTGATGTTTTAGCGTGAGAATTTTTAAAAAATTATCATTGATTTTCGATGATCTAAATTTTTGTTTGTAATACTCTTTTGGCGAAGGTGGAGTTTGTTGAATTTATAATTAATGGATTAAAATTCTCATCAGATCGTCGGATTCTTTAGTTAATAAAAAGTTTGTTGAGCAAACATTTTAACTTTTAATCAATATATTATAGGATATGAATCCACCGAATGCTTTTAAAATGCAAATATTGCATAAGTGCATTAATAAAATTCGAGTCCGGTTGGATTCCTCCCAATCAAAAAATAACAATCGATAATTTGAAAAAACATCATCTAAGCAAAGTTCAACGACTCACTTTTAAATAATCCATTAACTTCGAATCTCTATCAATACTACTAATTTCGACGAATCAATATTATTCTAATAGTATTTAAAGCTAATTGATGCTCAAGTATTGGCATAAGCGGTCAGATCAATATCAATCAATCAATTCAAGCCCTCTCACAATAATTTTATACAAAATCCGATAATTTTTTTTCCAATATTATTTCAAACAAAATGCACTCATCATCATCGGACCTATCAACTTACAATCACACTCGAAAAAGCCATCAAACCTACACACACAGTATTAAACAACGGCGTTTAACCGTCCGTAACTCGGCGGCCAAATCTCGTTTAATGAGACGATAAATTGTCGGTCGCCAAAACCGATCGGTCCAATTTAAATACACTTCTTCGGTTCGCCGCATCTTTTAATGGTCCACTTTTTTAATTGCGACCCGACCCGAAGGCGGGTCTCGTATCTGTTCCTTTGAGATAATTAGCGGACTCATGAGGAGGTCCCGATTCGGGTGGAGACGGAAAAGCAGTTCAGTTTATCTGCCAATTAAGTTGGCTTTGAGTACGTCATCTGTCGGTGCTTGAGTGGGTTTGATCGTTTTGTAATATTTGAATATTGTAAATGTCATTCATCGCAATAGATACGCTTCGAAAATAATTTAGAATTATTGCCTCACGTGCTCCGAACTTGTATTAGAAGGTATAATACTTCACGTAATATATGACTCGAGTCTTATCGTAATACATCAACTCGAGTTTACAAACAAACACACTTCATCATCTTCAGCCGACACAACAAATTGCAACGAATACCTATGTCGTTTCACATATCATAAATACAACATCGGATCAGCCACAAAAGCGCATCCAATTAACAAAAACGGAATCCTCCATACGAAACCGTCGTCCATCACCATCGTCCGCCTCCGATGATCTTCGACTGCAAATCGACAGATTTCCTCCACCTCAGCTCCTTAGATGGGTGGGTGGAGACGTGTGGCAGCCACCAGATGGACGACTAATGAACCTGTGAGACGTTACGTGATTGTCAACCGACACCTGTTCGATGACGGGCAAGATCATCAAGAGGTTGGCGTCAGTAACGAACCCGTTCCCATTCGGTTCGTGTTCTGGATGCGTATCGGAGTGCTGCGGAGGCTCGCTTTGCTCGTTTCAGCACGGTATTATGCTTCGAAAATAGGCTTGATGGGTAATTTAACTGATGCGGCATTATTAAATTAAATAAAAAGTATATTCAAGTCGTCTTTAAATAGTAAAAGGAGATAATAAGAGATCAATTATATATACGTTTTACTGAGAATAACGGGGGATAATTTATATTCAATTACAATTCTATATAAATAAGCATTAAAAGAAGGAATACTCATTTAACATTCTATAGTTAATTCCTTATTTACTTCTTAAGAACTTGCTTTTATCTGTTCGAGTCTTTTATATTTATGTACAATCATACTCAATCTACGGAAAAGTTCAAACGTTTTTCGAACTTTGTCTTTGATATATTTCTATTTAATAGTAATAATTTCTCAATTGGATTGCTGTGAATATTATAAATTTGATACAGATGAACGAAATACTTAAAAACAAAAAAATAATTTATAATCATCAATATAAAAATGAATATAATATACATATTAATCACCCACACAATTTTAACGATCATAAATAATGACACATTATTTTAATAAACATGAATCATCTCTTTAATAATAATCAGATCAAACATTACAACTGCGCAAAAATTCCAAACAACATCGAACCAACAGAAGCAGCAGCCCGGACGCCATCGCCATCCATTACATTTTTCCCTTACGTTATTACATCATACGTCCAGGTCCCCTCCAGAGCTCCAGAGCCGGATAAGTCATCTCGTTTTAATTAAAAGCAACGATGACAGTTGCAAATAGCCGGTGGCGTGCGCCAGGGCCGCTCGGCCTGATTTATATCTGGTGGGCCGCTATTGACTTGCCCAATTAGCGTGGACCGAGCATCCCTCACGCGTGTCACACTATTTTTCAACGTTTCCACATTGTCGCTTTTTAATATGTGGACGCGGGAGTCGCGTAATTGACAGAAAGTGCGACGCTCTTTTGCTCTTTTGAATTTTCGAAATCGGTGGATTCTGCGTTTTGTTCGCGCGGTTAATTGGGGGTTCGGTGTGCTCGAGTTTTGTTGGGGAATTTTGAATTTTTGATTAGGTAAGTGATGATATGATAAGGTTTTTAAATAAAATCTTCATTATCATGTTATTTCCATTGTGGGATAAAAATTTTCATTTTTTTTTGTGAAGAAATACTTGCATTATAATTTTGTCTCAAGTCTATACATACATACATACATACATACATACATGCATCAATTGACATCCATTATTGATAACATCACACGCATATTAATTTCTATGATCACAATGGCTCAACTACACCGTTTATTAAAAATTATGAAAAAATAATTTCATATTTAAGCGTATCTAAATATAAAGATCTCAGCAGTTCTGCACCGAATTTAGATTTTTTCTAAACTTATTTTGTGTACGCAAGTAGATTTTTTTTCATCGAACAAGCTTAAGAATTCGAGTCCTCATTTGACGTTTATTTATACATACAAAGTTTTTGACTTCATTAGTTGGTGTACGTATCTTAACTAGCATGCTAATTGAATGGAATGCATGTTCGTATGACACGTATGCGTGCCACGTCCATCCTTCTCGATTAGTGTGTTCTATTGATTCATCAGCTCGTGATTATCTATTTATATTATATTTTCGAAATTAAAATTAATGTATTTCACAACTTACGATCGAAATTCATAGCTTATTTCAAAACTAACATTTCTGACCACGTATTTACCATAAAAAAATACAATATAAACACAGTAAATATTAAACGTGCGTAATAAAATTTTACGACGATTTTCTCACTCGCACAGTGCTATGCAGTAACAATGCAGGTTCGTTTCGAAGATGTAAAATTTATAAGCAAATTGATATAGCATTTAGCATAAATTTGATTTTTATTTCTTTTACAAATATATCGTATTAAACATAATATTATTGTGCGAAATTTGTATGTTTATATCGTTTATGAAGACCATTAAGTTTAATTATGCCATAATTCGATTTCTTTAAATGAACAGTTACCGACGGAAGGTCTGACGTCCGAAGAACGATCAGATGGACAGACGGAAGACCAGCTATCATGTCATGAAGACTATCTTGGGCAGAAGCCAAAAAACACACACATCCACTATCATCTGAACGTCTATAAATTAGCTTTGAACGTCTCAGCTCGTCCGCGACTCTACATTCGATGAACGGTTAACGTGACGCCCTCGATACACGTAGAGTATTATAATACAGTGATATCCAACAATATAGATATAAGAATAGAAGAATTTCTAATATAGAAGAATTTGAAATACATTTTCAGTAAAACATGAAGAAAATTAAAAAAATCAAACAAAATTTTAAAAATAACTGAAACTTTTCTAAGAAAAAATATATTTTAGTATTTTAATTACGAAAAAAGTTGAAAATCTCTGGTGTAATGTATTATGCACTTGAGTTACTGTATTGCAAATTTATGATACGACATAGACTTTTCAACGGAGGTCGCGGCGACGGGTTCGATAAGAATGCTGATGAGTATTTTCACGAAAAAAACTAATTTAAACGTTTCGTTTTCGGTGTTTTCATTTCGAATTCGTTTTTACATGAAAACAACCAGATCGCGAAATTGCTATGCATTTTCGCATGTAATAAATTAGCGTCCACGTACACGTAAATGTGATAGTGCAAATTTACGAAGAAATTCCGCTTTTCACGCTCGATACTCTTGAACTTCGTGTAAACGCGAATTAATGTTTCCTTCTGAACAAAGACAACTTCATAATTGCCCGCATTTTATTAGCATTTTAAATCAGATGTACGAAAAAAGGCATGAATGCGAATGTGTATAAGAGTGACATGATTATGAGCGCGCATATACACAAGGGAAATATTATACTGATTAAGGTAATTCACACTTGTAATCCGGTTCACTTAACGATCCCTCGGATATTCTTTGTTTCCGTCTGAACAATGGAATATTTTAACGCGATTTTCTGAAACATATTGCGTATTTAATATGAACGTTGTAATTTTTTTTGATTATAGTACAAATTGTTTCAGAATAGCTAAAGCGCGCCGAACGAGGGGCATAAAAGTCACGAAATTTTATATGTACACAATTTGAATGCGAAATTTTATATTATTTTGCATAATATATTACTGAGATAACGACTTATCTTATATTCTTACGATTATTTGCTTTTTCTTATCTCGATACAAATTCTTACTAATTGGAACATTCCCTATTTTTTTTATATTACAACTTTCATTGCGGTACACTCGAAAACATCGCAGTTAAAACTAACGAACATAATAATTCAAATTATTTTTTTTAAATTTAAATACAAACAAATCACACAATTAACAACCCAACCCAAAACTGAACCAACCCAAAACTCGCATCATCCAAACCAAGCCCCATCACCATCAGCATCAACCTCCTCGAAAATCACCAACGCAACATCCACGGCGAAGACATAAACTCTCGTCCCCCTCGATGGTCAACTACGTGCCATTTTGCGAAAGATTTACGTCCGTGTTAATGAAGATGATTGGACCGCGATGTCGGAAGACGCGTGTCCGACACGTCGCGGTGACAACTCGCAATTACCGGGCGAGAGCGCCTCCCACGCGCGAGCCACAGTTTAACAACGCAAACACGGACCTGTTGACTTATATACAACGTGCGCCAAACGAAATTTATCTGTTTCAGGTTAATAAGGTGTATTTTTTGTGAGTGTTTGGTGTTTTAATTGATTGTGGTTGGATTTTGTTGTGGGTGTTGTTTTTGATTGGTTGGGTAGCGATTATTGTGTTGTGTGTAATGTGTTTGTTACGAAATATTTGTGTAATTGTGTCTTTCTTGAAAAAATGCGTTTTTTGTGAAATTTAAACAATATTGATGATGAGGAACAATGAAATCTTTCATGATTTACAACGCCGAGCCTTGCATTTGAGGTTCTCGACGCCCTTTTTATCCATATTGCGTCACTTTGGTTTCAGAAATACAAGTATTTCTCAATTTTCCATAGGTATATTGTAAGACGCGTCAACTGTCATATTTGACAAATAACGTTAAACAATTATTTTTTTAATAACACCAATAAAGGTGGACGACGCACCAACAATTGACATTAAATTTCACAAAAACGTTTTTCATGGAAAACAATGTACATTACACAAACGCGTAACATATATTATCTTGGAAATTCGTTTTGTTATAACTTCGAGGGAAAAAAATCATCGAAATTATTAATTCACCCATCCGCTTCGCTGGCTGAACTAAATTCGCTTAACTTCTGCATAAGTGCTGGAGGGTTCAATTTTTTTTTCAGTTTTCTTTAGATGTGTGTGACTTCGGTTTTGCGATTTCTACCTTGGTTTTTTTCGGTTATTAAATAGTGATTGTGATTAGTGAATATTAAAAAGTGAAAATTGAATGATGAATAGTGTTATATAGTCATTGAAGCTGTTTATTTTCACGACATCCCTTCAACAAAAGGTTTTTTATTTTCCTTTACCATACAAAACAGCTATAATTTCTATATCAAATTCTATCCGAGCATCGACTAAGCATTTAACAGTAATAAAATAATTTAACGCATTCTAAAACGTCTTACAATGTTAAACACATTTTATGCATAAAATATACGATTTTAACATATGTATATTTATGGGATGTGTTTCATCGACATCGCGTGACGCCTCATCGACGCTTTAAGAACCACCTTCACACTATCTTTGAATCGTGTCGTAGGTCGTGGCTTTTAAGCTTGTCCTTAAGAGATGACTACGGTTTTAGCCGATGAAAGTAAATTAATCCGTTTTATTACCGTGATAGTTAGTATTGTGTAGTGCTTGTGAAATTTTATTGCACTTAGCACGTATTTATGCTCAGAATTTATTGCGGTACGCTTCAATAGTTGGCGTTGCATCGGACAATGGCGCTTTTGCGGTATTTGCAATTAATTTATATAGTTTCGAGTGGTTGTTTTCCATCTATTTAAAAAAAATTTAGAAAATTGTTTGTTAAATCGTTTTAGGATTTAAATGCGTGTGTTTTGTGTTCACGTATGCCGAACTAAATTCTTGACATTCCGTTACGCATAAACATCTCCAGATACCAGAAAACGTTTCCTAGCTCTGAAAAAGCACACTGCCAGAAAGTGTCTGAGATTAATTGCACACAACGCTCAAATATGCGCACTTCATTAATTCTCAGCTAAATAAGAATTCCCTTCAATAAAACTTTGAATAAACTCAGGAGTGGTAATTTTCCCAGAAATATTTCATGTTTTCATTATGCAAACAATAAAAGAATATTAATTAAAAAATATATATAAAGAAAGAACCTAATTATATAATACAGAAACGGAGGAAAAGCATGGCGGTGCTTTAATTATAAGACGTCAGTAATTTCGACGTAATACCTCGGATTTTTTTTGTTTTTTAGTTCTATACTGTGTTTTAGAGTATGTAATCTATCAAGTCGTCTCCCGTGACGGTGCACTTCGCTGATTAATTTGATGACAACCGGTGTATGGCAGAGTTATTTTTAAAGAAGTCATCAGTCCGTGATGTTAAAATGCATACATTTGCATACTTCGGATACTTAATAAGTATGCACAAGTTTATTATATATAAATTGTATGCATCCATTCAATCGACTTGCTTGCGGAAGTCCAGCTTACAAAACCTATTGTCTCTTTAATTAAATACTCCGTTTTTAATTAGAATCTCAGGACTATTCGTATTCAGAAAAAAACAAGTGTAATGTCTAAAATATATTTTGAATTTTTTTTTCAGGACAGATTTATATTGAGAGACATAAATTTTATTAATTTTTCTAAACTGAAAGATAAGAAGATTTTAATGGGTTTTTCTCACGGTTACTCGTATTCAAACTGACAAATGTTAAGAATTATTAAAAGCTCGCGCGTGCGTACGCGCTTGAGCATTTGCATTCATTTTAAACGAGTGAATTCGTATAAAAATCAACCACAAAAGAAATCGTATGCTCATTCGAATTCTTGGTTAAATTGCTTAATGGGTCCGATTTATTTATGTTCGAAACACGCCCACTGAAATTACTTTTAATGATGAAGTAATAAAACTTAATGTTGAGTACAATTACACGTTGTTCTTCATGTTATTATCACGCTTCGAGAGTGATCTATTTTACTACGATTTTGCCGTGTCTCTAATACAGCTTCATACTTTATTGAATGTTTATGCAACCACCCTGCTCACACCGTGTTACACCTTGATTTTTTCAAATTTATTACATTCCAGAATGCTATAACTCAAAAATATTTTCGAAAATAATAGAACGTAAAAACGATTCTCACAACTTCGAACTGAACCTTTTTTTGAGAAAATAATATATAAATTTACATTTAACCTATAAAAAAATACGACAGACAAATTTTTCGACTAATAAACTTTCCTCAGACACTCACAAATTCACCGAAAACGTTCGTCCAAAGTGGAAAAAAATAACAAGTATAACCAAAAACACTCCATAGACTGCGGTGCGCCGAATTGCGCGTAATTGCTCGGTAATTGATAAAAGTCAGCTTTAACGTGGAGAGCCGTTGCCGGTTCGCTCACCTGCGTAATTAATTACCGCAAGCACACAGGCCAAACATGCATATTCATTCGTTAATTTATTTGTGTATATATTATTGTGCCGAGGAACATTCGGAAGGACGCGTAGATAAATGCGGGTGGGCGTATTGTGCCCGTTTGCAGAACGAAAAAGTCGGAAAATCCGATCACGATCGAAGCTTTTTGAAGAATTTATAACGTGAAGTCGAAGTGGTTAAAATAGAAAATGAACTAGTGTCAGTGCAAATTTTTCTAATGAATCCCATGATTTTCTATAAATACGTCGTTTCTGTGTAAAATCGGATTATCCGGTTTGGTTTTCGATCAAAGGCGTTTTCGCTTTATATAGTTGAATCTTTTAAAAATAAACGAGGTCCCTTTGAGGAGTCTCGTCTCGTATCTCGTAGAAGTGAACGCTATGTTTATTGGGCACGTTTCCGCGTATTGTGTGTGTGCTTCTTTTATGGAATGGAAAAAAATAATTGAGTTTCAGTTGGAAACGTTGAATTGATTTAACGCGCACGCGTTCGATGGTCGCTTCGATACAATTTGTAAATAATTGGCGTGCGAACGTTCGACTCGAAGATTTTCATCGTGATAATGTGTATGTGTGTATTTCTCGTGAGTTTTTCTCTCGGTGTTAATATTAAATACAATGATGCAATTATGTTGCATTTCAGTAACAAAATGAAATTTTCCGTGTAATAAATTTTGTTGTGATAACAAAGCTGCTGTATATTATCGTTTTGTTTGTTTGCTTTATTTAGTTTTATGACAGTTTGCATAAATTGTAATTAACCTATTTTTGCCTTTTTTTCAGGTAAGTCTGCGATTCTTCTTTGTTTATTCTTCTCACCGCAATGTATTCTTCTTGTTGCTTTTCAAGGTATTTATTATTATTTTATTTAAACGATAAAAATATTCTGATTTCAAAATTTACATCAAATTTCAAACATGCCAATCACGTATCAAAACAATAACTCATGAAATATTCATCGAAATTTGTATGAAACCCTATTTTCTAAATGTGTTGAAATATTGCATTTCCGGTCCGAAAAGAATCTACCTATAGATCGTTTCTTAAAATTTGTTATATTCACCAATCGGTAGAATTTACAAATATAAATGAATTGAATCGTTTTATAAAACCCACGTAAATTAGATAATATTTAAAAAAACAAAACCAGAATTGTATGAAACTAAAATAATTTAAACAAAGAACGCTCCCTTGTGGTGGTTGACGTTATCATCATTACCACTGTTTCTCGACGGTTATTGTGTACAAAAGTTTTGTTCTCACAAAGTGTACTACTGTTAACGCTATCATTGTGGGAACTGTACCGTTAAAGCGAAGAGGAAGATATCTTACAGAACACATCCTGTAAAAAAAAATGAACTAAATAAATAGATAACACCTCCATGAAACTGACACGATAAAAGTGTTGACGCTAAAACGCCATTAGTTCGTACAATATGGGCTTAAAAACTAAACGTTCATTAATGTAACATACAATCGATATTTGCACAAAGTGGAGTAGTTTTGTTAGAAAAATACACGTAACACAATTTTTATATTGGTCACTACAATACGACCTCTAAAAATATAGTATAAAATTCGGCAGCTTCATGGTATAAATAAAATGACAATTTTTTTATTCGCTTTGAGAATATTAAAATTAAAAATGTTGGTTACACATACTTGCTACATTTTTTCAATATTTATAATGTTCTAAACATAAAAATCAATTTTTATTTAACTTTTCTCAGTTCTACAGATTATGTTAGTCCAAACGGAACATGCAAAATGTTGGGGTGTGGGTGGGTGGGTGGCACGCGATGATACAGCCCTTGCCATCGAATGCTGCACATACTTCGCCGATAGGAACGCAATTGAATTCGTATTGCTAAGACGATGCCAAAATAATTTCGCAAGCGGCGGTTGCCAGCAACCCTGCCGCAGACCGATAATACGGTTATCCAAATCTGGATAACTGCTGGATAATTTAGTGCCTCCCACTCCGGTCTACGTAGCCGATATAGACTATTCGGCAACAATAAATTCAAACTTGGTTGTATGTAAGATACTGTATGGGGGATGGTTTGTTAGAGGAATTGCGTCTTCGGCCAAAATATTTGCGGTATGTTTCTGATTGGATTGTAAGCGTGTTTCAATTTCGATAATGTATGCTCGATTCTAACTGCGATATATGTACATAAGTCAAGAAACTATGTTTAAAATGGCACAAGTTAAAAATAATTTTAAATTCACAGCAGAGTTGCATTATGATAATTTAAGGTTGAAACAAATCACACGTATGTATGTAATTCCGGCACGCATTAACGTCTCGCGAAATTATATGGCGAACTCGCGTTTACCCTTTAATATTTTACATTTTTATTTTCACGAGTTGCATCCTTAAGGATGCGCTTGATTTACGGCACTCCGACTTATAGTGGTGGTCAATTACATAGTGTGCGATCCTTTGACGGGTTTCGTGTCGTTTGGTGAGGATTTTATAGTGGGTTACATTTTGAGTACTACTAAAACGCGTACGCGCCGTTGTAAAAAGTCTTTTGAATCGTGGAAATGTTGCATTCCGCGTAATTAGAACGGTTAAGGATCGAATGTGCGACGTGCTCGTGATCCATTTCATTGATTGTTCAGTGTTTTAAAAAAAATGAATCGTTCGGTAAACGGAAAATCTGCCGTATATTTTGTATTTTGAGTGTTCGCAAGTTGATGTATCTATTTCAATTTACAAGTGTCGTTCTGGTATTCGGCTAATTGTGTCTTCGCAACAGCATTTATAATGTAATCGTTTTAAACGGGTGGTCTAATAGTCGGTGCATTCCGAGAATACCCATTGCTTGTCCAAAACATTCAAAGACAGCGGAAGTCGTTCGATCGTGATCGAGAACACGAGAATACTTGTTGCGCTCCAGAAATACGCGCGAAATCGAACCGTTTTACGTGGGTATCGGGAATTTTTCGTTTTTTTTCATTTCGAACGAAGAATAAGAAAACACGTTGTTCGGCACAATTTTCCGCGTTTGTTTTTCTTTTTGCCCGCCGACGATGGAGTAATTCGAAGATTCTTTGAAGTAGAAAATAGCGGACCGGTAACGTGCGCGCGCCCCGTCTTCCGACCATACTTTGTAAAGAAGCAATCGGCTTCTCGGCTCGGTTAACTGAAGATTTACAGATCGTAAACCACACTTCTACGTGTTTGCACTGGGTTATTTCACTTCTTAGAATCATTCATTGGCCGCCGTTAATGGCCACTCGTTCAATTTAGCCCCGTAACTGCCTGCGAGAACGGGACGCGATATGGACAGGAGGATTTTATTCGGTTGGAAATAATAAAATGTCGGGTGGACGGTCAAAATTTCACTCTCGGTTTATTTTCGGCGCGAAATAATAGGCCGATTCGAATTCTTTAATTTGTATGCGGACAAAGTGTGCCGTTTTTATACGAAAAATAAAATATAACAAAAATTTTCGTAAATATTTCCTACAAACAAGTTAATAATTTCGGCATTTTATCGACGAAAGTTGTAAAAAAATGAAATAAACTCGGCGATTTTCCCGTTTTTACGACCACTCTATCCGAACTCGCGCGCTTTACAACTAACTCTCGCGCTCATCCAATTTAATTTTTAGCGAGAAGCCTTCGCGAGTGAAACAAAACGCGAACAAGGAGGTAATTATGCGTTATATGTGTGAGTTGTTTTGATTTGGTTTTATGCTAAGAATTTGCCAGGCGTTTCGTTTTGCTTCGCGCGGAAATCTATTCGTTTTGGCTGGCGCTTTTCCATAGGCTTTACGAGCAAAAACGGACTAATTAACGAATTAATGAAAAATTTTAAAACGGGCCCCCTTCCTCCCAGCACAAGTTTAATTACATCGATAAAATTGGCAGAGGGTATGTTATTAAAATATTTTATAACTCGGATTGAGTGTGTGCGCCCAAAGAAATGAAGGGGGAACTCCGGTGCTCAATTTTAATATACGGAACATATTGCAATCGTACGTACGCAAATGCAATCTCTACTATATCAAACAATCATAATGGCATACTTTCAGTTGCGTATAATATTTTAGGCGCAATTAAAATTAATAAAATAAAAAATACTCTTCAAATTAACCATCGTAGATAGTATTCAAATGATAAGTCACTTGCAAATAAAAACTAACTTAATAGACCATTTTATATGCGTTCATAATCACATAATTATATTTGTGGATATTGTTTTAACGATCGACCATACTTATTTGTTTTACATAATTACAGTATTATAAACGTAAAATTTGCCTAAAATTTTTTATCAATTAAACAATAGATAAAATCGGTTCAACTTTTCGCACACAGCAAACGTCGCGATTTAACCAAACACACATATACGATATCGTCATTCCCCCGACATATTAAAGTCGTAAAAAAGGGTTGTTTGATCTATCCCCAAAAACAATTTACATATTCTTCCAGCCCATGGGGTGGGCGGACGTCCCGGCCCACACGTCCCTTCGGCCCCCGCAAACTTGTTCGCTAAATTATTTAATTAAAAGCGGCACAAGTTTTTATTATTCGCCATTCGGAGGGATGAGAAGGAGGGCCGGTAGATTTAGCACCGGACAGGTGCGAAACGGAAACAAACTTTTTCATTCCGTCATACATATGCATGGTTCGGAATTGCTCAACTTTTTTATTCGCGACACGCCGTTTTCACGCGTCAATATGTCATGAATAATCGCGTATAATGTTATGTACGCGTACTGCGCGAAATTGATGGCAATTTTCATATACACCTACGAAGAAATCGATGTGATAAATAACGCCGTTTTATCGAGCGCATGCTGTTGTTAAACGCCGTGTAATTTGCGGTTGTCATTTCCAATTTTTTATAGTATGTTTTCAAAATTTTCTGCTTCGGTTGTTCGTATGAATCGTTGAAAAAAATTTTTTATAAAGTAGAGTTCAAACATGCGAGCAAACAGTTCGTTCATTGCTCGGTTTAGTTTATTGGTTTAGCCGTTCATATGCTTCGAATATTGACGGTATTTAAACCGACAACATAATTTAAATATCCCGGTTTTCTCAGAATGGAAACATTTCATTCCAGCTGTTGGACATCCCGTGTGCATCTATTATTATCGTTGCGGATATCGCAGCAACGGACCGCTTCTGAACGTTTTCATATCGTTGCACCGATTAAGATCGGTATCTTTTCGGATGAAGGAATTAGTTGAGTTGTGACAACCCTCGGGATGGACTTTTGGCGGTAACATGTGAATTTTATGTCGCTCGGGAGTGGTCCTTTTTAATAAGGAAATTTCAATGCAATTGGCTGGGCATCTTTCAGTTCTCATTAAAACATGTTTTTTTTGTATTATAATAGATAGCACAGGTCATTAAAAATACGGTCGATAACGGTTTGGTCAGATTTTCATAATACATAATGTATTTTGAAAAGCGTATCTGCATCTATTTTCTTTTATCTTCTTAGCGAAAATAATGAATGTGCAATAATATGGTAATCCTACCATAATCTTATAGTAGACAACGAATCCTACATATAGTTCGTTATCCATTTGCATATACAGTGTGATTTTATTCAAATTCTTCTACATATTATCATATCATCATCGACCCGTTAACCCTGTTCGCGTACGAATTTCTACACATTTCGTACGAAGTTTTCGCGCGGTTCTATTATATTATATTACGATTATGATCCATATATTATTCGCATAACTCCCAGATTTAATCTCGCATAATATATTTGCTATTTTAACGGAATTTTATAATTATATATAATAAAATATGAAACTTTCGTGTGCAAATTGAAATATTTGGAAAAAAATTAATTTCGGAAAAAAACTTGATTGTTGTTTTCGAAAACTTCGATATGGAATAATACCATTGTTACAAAATGTTTTTTTACCATATATTTTTAGATTGTAATTATATACGTCAGAAAATGATTTATTGTTCATTCTAAGATTCAATTCGGAAAGCTAAGAGCGACGTTTAAAAAATTATAAAAAACCACTAAAATTTTAAACGGCGATGGCCCGAAAAATTTGATGACTTAATCGCCATTAATATCTCTAAATTTATGTAATATTTCACATTATCATACAAAATTGCGGTCTAAAAAAGCGCTCGCGTATAATTACGATTGAAGTTTTTCGACAAAACTGCGTCTCGACAAACAATTAAAAAACTCATAATTCATTTTTATTTCATTTTTCGATCCGTTCGAGTGAACCCTTCTATGAACATTCGACCGTCTTAATAAGACATATTTAATGATTCCTGACGTTGCGCCGCGTTCTCCATCTTCATCCCAAATGGCTCGACAGCTGACTTATGCTTCTGCAGGACAGAATCCGACATTGACAACCTTCGCTTTGTCAGATCAGTATAGTAATATTTAACGAGATCAAAAAATATTTAGATGTTTTGTTAACTTTCTGTTTTCGACCGCTGGCTTACAATAAGCATGGAAATATGATTAAAAGCCCATAAAGAGCTCGTGTAGCACTCGTTATTCAAAATACATAACAGGTATCTAGAATCTGATCTGGTTTTCAGAACGATCGGACATATCTACCGCTAGATCTCTGGAGAGATCTCTCAACTCCAGAAGAATGCTGTCCAGCGTCAATGTCAAAAATAATATTCCGTTGACCCCGAGGTTGGCCGAGGGATCTCCGTGTCGTGATACGAAATTTTATTGTTAAAAATTATCTCGTTTTCAATCAACATTTTTCAAATGGACGTATACTCCATGTATTTTTCGTTAAATTGATGCTAAAATGCTAATTGATCAGATGCAGATCTATTGGACGCCGTTGACGGTGTTAGCAATAAATGTCGCGTTCGTAGGTAAATAAACTATCCAAAAATAAAGAAGCGGATGTTATTCAAATTATTCTCATAAAAAAAAAATAATTTGTCATCCGTAAAAGATGACGAAGATATGATCTGCAATTTTTCTAAAGCCTCTGCGTAACGGTTGCCGATTGCGTAACGCGCAACTTTTGAACCTCTCAACCACATTTGGCTGGTAACTTATCGTTTATTGTTCGACACGTAAATGTTATTGTGAATATCCACATAGAATATGGTGCAGAATATGTATACAACGAATATTTTATAATTAATTTTTCATCAAAAAGTTTATCTTTTTGATTGAGTACCAATGAAAGGTGTAATAGAATCCCCGAATACATTCACGCTTTTTCTAAAATATACCAAAGTGTCGATACAACTTTTGTGTAGTACAGTAATACACTCTAACTCGCACACGAATAATATTCAAAAGTATCATATTAATTAGCCGGTATGCTAATTCGTGATGTATTGTGACCGGTCCACGGCCGGGATAAGATCGGTCCATCGATACAACAATTCCACCCGCCGGCGGCCGTTTTCGCCTCGTTATCGCTCAAGTGACAAAACGCTGTTGCTTTTTGCACTCTAACAAATTAATGGCCACCATATTCGACTGAGGAGGGGAATTAAATAAAATCCGACGGCGACAATACGGAAAGAAACCAGTCAGTGGCACCTTTCCTTAAGGCACCGAATGATTAATCGGCGCGCGACACTCGATATGAACGATTTAATATTTATCACTGTGTCTCTTGAGCTGGGCGAGTGTTTATTGCGATTATAAAACGCATGAATCGTGCCAGAGGTCTTCGTGAGGCTCGGAGAACGGTCGCTAATTGGAATATTCAATAGTCGGGTTTCGATGGTAATTTGAACGCACCTGTAAAGAATGATTTGTATCGAAATGTAAATTGTGCGGCGAAGGCGTTGAAGATTCGGTATCGTTGAAATGTAATTTTAGTTTATTTTGAATTAATGTTTTTCGATTTATGTTTGTGTGAAATAAAGCTACAGGGGCGGGTCGATGGGATGCTGTGGAAAATTTTAGTAAGTTCGCGGTTTCTGAATTATTTTTTTTCAAATTATTAGACATGAAAGGTTTGTAAAAATATTTTCATAAATCATATACTAAAACGGAAATCAATCTTAGTTTTTACTTAATCATCATATTTATTTTTAAAGTAAGCAAATATTAATTTCTTTGTTTTGTAATTAAGAGTAGCTTCCGTTGCATGGACGCCGTTTCTACTTCGTCAACACACCCAAACGTTAATTGCTTAAATTATGACGGTTGTTGATGTGCTCAGGCTATTAATTTTGAACTCCTCGAGGTTGGACTTTCATCAATTACTCGCCAGATGACAGAATTAATTAGAGAAATTTTGAATTATTTCACCGAGTCGGAGAGCCCCCAGTGGCCGCTCGTCTACATGATTGACGCGCCCCACACGCGCTCATTTGAAAACATAAATATCAATATACAAAAATAGTAAACAATATTTTTGATATCACAAAGAAAACATAGAAGTACATCTATTATTTACGGCAAGTCGAGAATGGTCATTTGTCATGCGGATCCATCAACTATGTGAAAAGCGTCGGCTTTGTAAAATCAACACGTTGTAATAGTGTTGCGAAAGTTTTTAGGTTTGTTTACACTAGTGTTTGTCAGTGAATGATAGGGCACGTATGCCATCAAAATTTTCACACATTGGTGACGCGTGGTAATAGTTAAAGTCAAGTTTATATTCGCATGGATGTGAATGTGGTAACATGTAGTTGAGCTTTTATAAATTGGAGACAGCTCGAACATGTTAAGTGAATTAAAGTATCACAATAATAAAATATATTTAAATACCAAAGCTATTTGTAAAGTGTGAGTCAACGGTTTTGTTTTGTTAACAACATGGGCCCCACCTGTCGCCAAAGTTAAGCGATACATAGCATGGGTAGTAGATAAATGATTGAACCACTTTTCAGCAAAAACGATTTCAGTATTCAACTTCTTAAGTTTTTTTTTTAAATTATTTATTAATATTCGTATGAGAATAATGATCTATTTGAACATACCCGTATTGCAAACAGTTTTATCTATGGAAAGTTATCTTGAATTATTTGAATACGTATTGATATTCGTTGACACACGAACAGACTAAAAACGTCCCGTAAATTGAAAAAAAAATCAAGGCTATTCGCTTAATCAGTCTTGTAATCATACCAATTATTATATCTAGTTTCTGAGCAAGGAACTGGCAATTAGCGTTGTCATTCTCAGAGCTACTGTCGCGCACGTCAACCAAACGACTACCGTCACTTACAAACACAGAATAATACACGTGTAACGGGTGTTCCGGGAGTGCTCACATTATATATATATTATATATCGGACGACACAATGACATGAGCTACTATGACGAGGAGGAACCGGTGCCCACACGCGGCCATTTTATGCGCATTAGCCATTACCGTGTGTTTGATGTACGACCGCGTGGTCAGATTTTATCTCGCGACTTCGTTAAAATGGTTTGCATATTGCGCAGAGGCGTGACTGGGTTTTTGGCGCCCTTGGCCGGCTGCGTTTTTTAGCTTTTCGTTTATTTATGTTTTAATAAAGCCGGTAGCTAACTAATCGCATAATCGAACCGTCGGTCCGGGGAATTTTAATCCGAATATATTGTATTGTTTACGCATAAAATTTTATGGTATTTCTATTTTAATTTTAATGGATCTATAAATTTTTTTTCGTATTCAAATCCGCAGATAGAATGGAAATAATCGGTAGTGAGAAAAATTATCTGCGTTATATCATTGCCCGATCGCGCCACTGTATAATCGTATTCGCGAATTTATCGACAACAATTTATTCGAACCGCACCTACTTATTTTATTTTGCCTACCTTGCCTGGTCGATGTTGCTAATTGAGTGCAAATTGGGCAATTGATTTATTAGCTCAAATATAAACATGTCTCCGTCGCTAAGTATGCAATTCATACCGTGCAACTTTTTCAATCTCGTTATTTATTCTAAAGATCACATCCGGGAAACATAATTTTTTTATTCATATGCATACATTTGTTAAAATGATTGACTATCTGTCGCTTCTGTAATAGAATGCATTAAGAAATGACTTGATCGATGACATTGTGCTGTCAAATTAAATCATTTAATGCATGTGGAATTGTTTAAATTTTTGTCGACCGCAATCAATTATTTTCAAGAATCATTATTATCATAATGTGCGATCTTATATAATACAACGTTTATTGTATGAAATAAAAAATATTTGCTATTTCTTTTCAATGGATATATGGAATTTCAAAATTTCTTAGGTCAATCGCCTATTTATTTATTTATTAATCGTATACGTTTCATTCAACTTTGATCGGTAGTAACTGTTATGTTTGATAATACTAACAATAAACCATCAACAACATTAACCTAAAACAGGGATGGTGAACCTATGGCACGCGTGCCAGGGGAATAAATCAGCTGGCACGTAAAAGATTTAAAATTTTTTTATTATATTTAAATGTGGATTAAGCAAATGAAAATTTTCAGAATTATTAAATGAAGTAAACTTGGCGTACAATAATTTATTTAATTATGTACTGCTGTACAATAATTGTTGCAGTAGCTAAGTTGTGGAAAAGTTTTTCTAACATTTGATTGTATTGATGAAATTAGGATTTTTCCTAAATATGAAAACGTTATTGAAAAATAGTCAATTAATTGATATCAAAATTTGTAATGCATTAATAAAACAAGAATTGTGGTGTTTATTTTGATCACAGCATATGAAGCAAAATCAAATGTATCGTTTAATCGATGTTTGAGTTTTGAAGAGCTTTTTTGATCATTAAAATTTCCTTGACAAACCTGATACTTAGTAAAAAATATTTGAAAACTTTGACACATGAACGAAAAAAAGGTTCATTCCCACTGTTCACTGTTAAAACATACAATCATCACTAATGATTAAAAACTCTTACTAATAACAACCAATACAACTCACGACCATTTGCAAATTCCCTACTCCAACCAGAGATCCAAAAACGAGCGCCATCGCAGGATCAAGCAGCGCAATTTATCGTCGCCGGGGTGGCTGGTGGTTGACCGCCCGCTGACCGGCCATCGATCATCGCTTGTCAATTATTGGCGCGCGGTGCGCCTCCGACGTGTTCATTTGGCCACCGGGCATTATCATAATGAAGCGCGCCACCGATGCAAATCCGACGTCGCCAATTATTAACTGCGGTAGTCTCGATTCGAGTTCGTTGGATGCTGATGGTCTTTGGGAGCTGGCGGATTTTTGATGTATCGGATGATTTTTGTTTGATTTTTGTAAATTTTCTGTTGATGAATGTAATTACTGCTTTTGCATATCGAAATCGACCTTATACAAATCAAATTCAATCTTTTAAACTTCAAATTCAACCTTTTATAAATCGAATTGAACCATCGGAAAGTAAACCCTTTCGACGACCCAACGACTCATTGGTGAGTCGTGCATCGACTCATTATGACCTCAGCGACTCAACGGTTTTTCACCCAAGATTTTTTTTAAAACGTACAAATTATTTCGTCCAAATTTAATTATACTAGTGGAATCTATAAATCAACAAATTTAATAATAAAATTCGATGGTTTTGAATTTTTCAAAAATTGCTAGGTAAAAAGCGCACAGGTAAAGTTCAAATATTTCGTGAATAACTGTTAAAGGGAAAACTTACGGACAATTTTCTTAGTAATCAATGATATACAGTATATACTTCAATTTGTCTCTGATAATCTCCGTTGGTAATTTTTACACACATCATTATTATTTTCTTAATAAATCAATCTGAAAATAGGTGCCATAGATATGTACATAACTAACATTTTTTTTATATTTTTCATGAAATCATAAAAAAAATTGAAAACTGAAGAAATAAAATTTTCAATGGTTGAATTTGATTTGTAAAAGGTTTAATTATAAGTTCGAAAGGTTGAATTTGATTTGTATAATACTGAATTTGGAGTGTAAAAATTATATTATTTGATTAGACGTGAAATTTTTTACTGATGTGAGTTTGAGATGCTGATGAAAGATAATATATATTTGCATGATTTTCTAAATTATTTTTCATTAAAATAATTTTTTTGGTGCGTTTAAGCAATTATTAACATTGACGCACCCTCGTGTTCGATCAATCAATTTGTACTAATTTACAAGTGAAGAAACGTATGACCGATCGTTTGACGCGTTAAAGCTCAATCCCCTTAATGAATATTATTTAAACGGTCAATTGAAATATCAGAGGCTCAAGTGCGCGTTGAAAATGACGTTTTAAATTATTATCATTAAGAATTACAGGGCAAACACGCCTTCGTTGACAACGTGTAAGCGATCTTGATAATGATGCCACGACGACATGCGAGCCGAGAGCAGAAACTCGCCCATTACACGCAAATCTTGGCGAGCACGTGAAACAAACAAAATAAATAAATTAAAACGGAGCGAAACCGAGAAACGCGATCGTTTAAATTCAAAACTCAAACTCGATCATTGCCGGGACAATATTTACATAAAGAAATCGACGTCAGGAAAAGGGTTCAACCTTTAAGATAATGAAACGTCGCGAACATCGTGTTTGCGGGAATATGATAACATGAATATTAGAAGATCTGGCCCACCGTTTCTCAAATCTGCCTATTAAATTTTATGTGCGTTGAAATTTTTGATTTTAATTCATGTAGATTTCTTTTACTATTTATTGTGTATGTTAATTTTCCTTGATAATTTTTATATTTAAAAAAAAAATTATCTTTATAAATGGGGATAATTTAAATGTGTTTTAAACCTGAGCATTTAATATGATTAGTGTGCATTAAAAAAAAATAATGTATGATTTTTTCACGAGCATTAAAATGTGTGCATTCATGTATGCATATTTGAAATTTTTAAATTTGAAATTTGTAAGTGGTCCCCAATTTTATAAATTTCAGCCAAAGTGCCCCCCCGCACATCGAAATTTTGGACAAGCCTGTTCTATAGCGAACATAACATAAGACGACGATCGAACGACACTCAACCCTTCGCGCACCACACTTCGACAACCTCCGACCGAGCCGGCGGTCCCGCGCGAGATAATTGTTCGTACAAGTGTCAACAAAAAAGCCCTAAATAATTTATTAGCCAGCAGACGTGTAAATTAATAAGGGCGCCCGCTCATCCACCGCCGCCGGTGGGTGGTCGGGGGGCGGGCATTGTTTCAATTTAACGACAGCGGCGACAGTTAAACAGCCCGCGGCCGTAAAGCCTTATATCATCGTCGGCAAAAAGCGGCGGACCCGTCAAATAAAACCCGCCCCTGCTCCGCCAGGGGGGGGGCTCGGGTATCCCGTTTTATTTGCTTTATCAATGGCACATAAAACGGTCGGGGGGCGCTCGCGAGCTGCAGGCATATGTCGGGAATCGGGTTCGCCGATTTTTTAATTAATTGTGTATAAATTTTTTATGATTTTTAAGGGTGCGGGGGGGTGTAATTTGATTTCGCGTTAATTGGGTTGCGCGAGTTTGGGACGATTGAAAAGGAAGCCTTCCTAGGTGTAAAAATTGTTTCTATAAATATGCGGGTGGGTCGGTCTCTTTTTTGCGTAATTGAAAAATTTTTGAATGGAAATTGTATTTTATTTTAAATTAGTTTTGTGTCCAAAATTTCAAAACATTTACATAATTTTTTCCAAGTATTTTATCGTAAAGCAGCTTATGAATATAATTTATTCACATTTTTCAAGACACACCTTGCGACACACTAATTTATATCTTTATCGCGCACAGCAAAATATTTTCCACATTCCACGGATTATTAATGCTTTCACCTCAACATCAACTCCGAAACCTCCACATATCATCATCTTAAATTCAGTCAACGACAAATTAAGAAAGACGCACATAATCCGCAGATTTAATTCGATTAACCTCACATCCCAACGGGTCAACGAGCACGATTGATATATACAATTGTCTGGACGGCTATTATAATTATGCATATGCCCTTGAAATTTATCGTTCATTGCTGAATATAGCAGCAATTCATCCTTGATAATTTTTCTATTAAAATTAATAAATAGTGATTATTGGTGACATCTATCTATGTATTATTTAGAATAATTGTATAGACGCTTGACTCAAATTAAACAGTCGGTTCATTGCGAATGTCGACCGCAATCTGTGTTGGCCAGCAGGCGTGTCTTAAATCAGTTAATGAACCAGTTTAACACTATTTGCTCTGGTCATTAACACGCGAGGAGTGGATAATACGCTCGCGAGGCTCCGATCAAAGATGGTCGAAGCTGAGTATGGTGTAGTTTCGATTTATGAATAGATTTTCGAGTTTGATAGTCGTAATTAATTGATGTTTTATTTGCTAAGAGAAATGGTTGATTTGTGGCGCGAGTTCGACTTATTTATCGCTTTGCGGATGTTGAAGAGGCTCTTGTGTGTAGTGTTTCAAATTCAATGGATTATCTTGATGTGTGGATTAATTGAAAATATTTTGTGAATTTTTATTGTTTTTAATGTGTTCATTGGGAAAATATCAATCTTCTGTTATTATATTCGAATTTGTATTTATTCTAATGTGTTAATGACGCTATTGGCACTAAATATATAACTACTAAATTCCGATCTTGTATTTAAAATATATCATTGACATTTCAATGGACTGGCGATCTACATATAATTTATTTATAACATGCAAATTACACAACGTTTAAATAAGAAAAATGTCGAAAATTGTTGCAATATTTCATGAATATTTTAATAACGCGACTGCAAAATTTTATACAATTTTAGTAAACACACATTTTAAAATGAAATAAACGACGTAAACGGACGCATCTTAATCATTTCGAAATCGAGTTCGGTATCAATCTGAAAATCTAAATTATTCACCATCGAGTTTCGCGAAACGGAAAATTCCAAAACGAGCTCACCCTCGCGCCGCGAGCTTGTACGCGACGCACGTTCTAATTAAAAATGCATTAAAACGCATGTACGTACGTCTTAATTATTATGCATGCGTGTCTCTCGCGTATTAAATTGTCATCGTTGTAAAGCTAGTTGCATTTGATCGCGGACGAGGAGATTTACGGCAGTCGCGAGTCAATTAAGCTCTCAAGGCGGTTATTTATTGAAATTGCGAAGCGTTTCGTTTTTCCACGCCGACGCAAAAAGCTCATTAAATGCGACGCGATTAAGTGCATACTTTACATTTGTGTGTGCATTTCGAGAAAACGGCACAAAGCAACGACAATTTGCTTGTAAATATTTTCGCGCGTCGTAGTATTCGTTTGCGTCTTCGATTTTAGTATTGAAGTTGTTGCAATTCGAAGATTGCGAGATACAAATCGATGGTCAATCATTTCAAGAATTTATTATGGTGATAAATAATGGCGGGAAAATAAAAATAACAATGAAAGGGGGAGGTGGACCTACCCTGGCGAATCGCGTTGCGCTACATCGCCATCGGTTTCGTTGTGTGTGTTTTTTTTATTTCGTTTTTCGAAAAACATCGCATGTTCTCAGTACCGATAATTTGTTGGGCGTCCACTCCCACAAGCCGAGTGTGCGGATCCAAAAAACAATGATCATTGTTTCACGCCGAGGAGTGCTTTCGCACGCGAGAGGGCTTCATTCCTCCGAACGATGGGACGAAACGTCTTTGCGAAAGACTTCAACTTTAGTAGGAAAATTTTCATATAAATATTGATTCAATTTTCCATCGGTGCAATATTGAATTCAGATTGTTTGAAATGTGAATTATATTATATTAATCTAATTTATGCAACTTACAATTAGATAAACATTCGATTTGAATTATTGCGAACATTAATTGGAAATTAATTGGTTATTTGGATATTACTAATTCATGCGCAGATATGCGTTTTAGTGGTTAACATAGATTTTGAAATTAGCAATGTTCGCATAGTATTGTGCGAAACCACATAGTCACATAAAACGAGTGATCGTTTGTTCTTTAAGTTAAAACGGATAGAGTCTCGTTGTATGCGACTTTTACGATGAGGTCTTCGTAAACAATTTTCAATTTTTATTGTTCGGGCGTAATGATTGAATAAATAAATAAATAAGTAGAAATCGTTTCTTTTATCTACATGAAAAAGCTTTCGGTTATTTTTAGATGCTATTTTCAACATTATTTGAATATTTTTTTCAAATCTGTATTTGTATTATTATAAAGATAAAAGTTTATTTGTATGTGTCGAAATTAAAATACTATTTTTTGTGCTTCGATTGGAAATGACATTGGACAAACATTGGATAATGACTTCATATCAATTATCAACGGATTGGTGCAAAGTTTCTAAAATATCACAAATTGATTATGCCTTGATTTAGAGAAAGAAACGTTGAAAAAATACTAGAAAATAGAAAAATTATGATATTACAAGCCACAAACCTTGATATGCTCGGATTGATTGTCATGCTATCTATAATAACTCACTATAATTTACAAAATAAAATATGTATAATATTTTTTTTAATTTTTAAATAATATCATTTTGTATATGTAATTAGATCCATTTCATATCTAAAACAACTTGAATCTTTCTATCGTTCTCTTGTAGAACACATTCCCATACATTACACCGCAACAACAGCCCTCATCAATCACACAGATTGGCAGCACCAACCACAATAATACACATTAGAATTTTCCAAACTGCAACACTACAGCAGAATCGCGTTAAGAGAACCAAAGATATCAGCGTCAACACGTCTTCGAATACACAACCCGGGGACGTCCTCTTGGCCGTCGAAGCCTTCCTGAATAGATTGCTTTCTCGTGTACGCTTTCCACCCACGCACATTTCACCATAGAGTCCGTTTCGCACAACGGCCCGTTTATACATATTATAAAAGGAGCATTCGCCACTTTTACCGTCGTTTATCATTCGACACATCTATCCGCTACTTTAGCAGCCGCTTAAGTACTTTTACTTTGACCCTTGACTCGTTTCGCTCGCGTACCGTTTTAAAGCCTCATTAATGCGGGTGCTTTACGCGTCGTATTCCCTCCTCGCTTTGTCCGTACGTTACGATTTTCTCTTGTCGCTGCCTTTTTATGTTATTTGTTCGTCGTTTTTATTCCGGCCGTCGTAACGTATGATAATATACGCGTCATCGTTTTTATAGTCGCGGCAATAATAGATGTCTCTTTCCGTGGGCCAATTTTATAGTTTTCGGTGATGCGACGTGAACTAGAGGAATCTTTACGAGTGGCGTGATTTAGTGCAGCGTCACAGTTAATTGGACACGGAAATATTTAAGATTTATCGCGGTTTGAAAAATATAAAATTGTTATTTCATTCGATAAGATTTTTCAGTTGATCTTGCGACTCTAATTGAATCGCTCGACATAATTATGAATGATATGCGACTGCTTTTATAATATTTCATAAATCATCCGAATAACATGATAATCAAGTTTTGAAATTGAGTTTTTTTTTATTGTTTCTGTTACGTGATCGGATTATGTAATTTTATTGAATTCCGAGAGACATATAGTGTGCATATGCAACTGTTAAAAGTGGATCAAAAATATTATATATTTTTATTGAAATTTGAGAATATACATACATAATTGCTATTTTCTTCCTTCATCTAACGAATTGAACTTAAACGAAAAGGTTCTTTAAGTTAACGGAGCCTCAGAAGCGCTAGTTTACAATCTGAAAAAAAAGAAGTGCAGTGGCAAACAATAATCGAAACAACATAGCACCGACGACAATGAGGCAATAAGGTGAACCACTTCTTATTAGGCTTGGATATTCCACGGAGTCCGGCGCGTCTGCGTGCTGCAGCACGGCACACCAGCGATTATCGAGAACAAGTCCTGAATTAAGTATGCGAGATGTAAATCTGGTGTATGGTGCTTGTGGTACCCTCGTTTAAATTAATTCAACGGGAACAATGCCGGCGGGCAATTATTTCCGATGTCCCATTAGGGTGTTCTCCTCGGGCGCAAAACAAAGTGAACCGACCCCGACACGTACACACCGACCAACCACCTATTGGGTTTCACGCTTTGAATTTGTACACACTAATTTAGGTTGCTGTTTACGCCAATTACACCTTATTCGTGTGCCATTAGCGCGTGCACTCTGTATGGGAAACGATTTTTTCCTTGCTCCCGTTTTAATTAGCGTTCGACGGTTGCGCGTTGCACGTACGGGACGGACGCCGCCATTGCCATACAAATGCACTTCGATACACCTAATTAATTAGGGACGAATTACATATATCATCGAGTCGTTGTGTAGAGGTTGTGCACGGGATCGCGATCTTGTTAAGTTTCGGTTTCAACGCTTATTAGTTGTGATGGAAATTTGTTGAATTTTCCGCTTGCAGTGTGGTAAAATGAGATCTTTTAAAACTTTGTAATTAATCATATGAATATTCAAAATGGTGTCGGTTGTATTTTCGGATATGCGTCATGTTTCAGTTGAGATTTTCATAAGATTGCATAAATGTATCGGTGTGGAAATTCAACGTGAAATTGCCACTCGTTTGTTTTACGATCAATTCGGCTGTGAATACACGTATTAATTGCACATGTTCAAAACCGTCAAGGCGTATAAAATTATTCGCATAAACGGAAATATTTATTCGACTTTTATTTGATCCGACTGAGAAGTGTGTTGATGGTTTCTTTCCGCTGCGCATAATGCAATCAGATAACAAAGGAACGTGGATTTTTTTCGCGGCAAACCTTAACAATGATCCTCAAGCGTTGACTTCAATTTAGCATATTACACTTAACCCTCTAAACTTCTTTAAAATTAATATTTCATTATTTCAAAAAATATATAAATTAATATTTTCGAAGTTCTTATAGATATTTAAAAATAACTATGTAGTTTATCTTTCGGCTACCTAGTCTGTAAAAAGTTTTTGATTTTCGATGTGATAAAAAAAAACGATTTTTTTTTTAAAGATCAATGGTAATTTCGTTCTTTAGATAGGCGACTGTACAAAAAGCTCTATGGAGAAACTACCGAAAAAATATATTTTATCGTACACGTGCGCCGGAGGAAGGCTTCGAAATCGTAGTTGTCTTCCATTTACGGACGACGGCGAATTAACAACGCACAATGTCCGACGGACAATTCATTATCGCCCATTGACGCGGCCATTATGCGGCGGTTTTTCATCATCAGTGTTCTTTTGTGAGCAATACGAACGTCGAACGTATTTATCCGTTTGATCTTGTCAATTTGCGTCGACGAGCCGAATGTGCAGATCGGTAGTCGAATCTGTTGAGAGAAAAAAGCGCGAGTCGAAGATTTGCCTATTGTTGAAGTTGTTCAAACAAAATTAATCGTTGTGTATGCAAATTCTCTTTAAAGGGTTAAGGAACGTGAATGAATTCGTGTCGTGTAAAAATATGGTTTATGCAACATTTGTGTAAGTCGGAAGCTATCTGTGTGGGTTATTGTGGTCGCCAATTATGCTCAAAATGATCTCTGCACAATCGTGATCTTTGGGTTTCGATATCATAGACACGATGCTGGAACCTAATTGGGTAGTATGAAACGAATCTTCGAGATATCGTGGAAGCTAGTGGAGCTATTCTTATGCCTGTTTACAGTAGTAATTTCCGAACGTGCAATGAAGTGTAAGATTATTTGTTATTTCGACGGTAAATTAAAATTTGTCTAACTTGCATAAATCAAATACCAATTTCAGCATATCGCCCGAGGATTACGAATTGTTAAAGCCTATTTCCGATTGGTCGTTGACGGTTATATTCAAATATTTATAAGACAAACGTAAAAGATAACGGAAAAAGATTTATGAAAAGCCTCCGAGCGATTCGAACAACATTTTTGCATTCGGCTTGTACTTTCCTTTTGAATTATTGTTTAAATATATCGACGGTCATGAGTTAGTCTAATATTCGAATAAATCGAGAACGGCAACTTATTCGATAAAAATCAACGCCCACTCGTGTGGTCCTTCTGCATCTTAAATCATGTACGCGTTAAAATCGCGATTGTATAATAAATCTCAATGAAAATGATAAATAGGATATAGTGTATTTGATTTTAAATATAAAGCAATTACAATTTCGAAAGAGCTTTTTTTTCATATAGTTACAATTTATTGTGAGCATAAATCTTGAATGGGTGCCATGTCAGTGAATTTGATTATGCTTAGTTTTCGAAAATTAGTGTGATGACGCGCGTCACCGCTAGAAAAGAATGAAGAAGGCTTTGTTACTCGACGAATTTATTAAACCGTATTTATATTATTTTCGTAATCTGTATCTCTATCTAATCCAAAACAGTAATTGATTGTAGTGTTCCGGCGACTCGCGATGAAATATTTAGTGACACCGCGCTAAGGCTGTTGGCTGTCTCACCTTAACTCACCTTAAATTTATTCGACGCTTTTTGACAATTTATCGTCCGTTCCAAACAAGCATTTTTTTCCTCTCTAATAAAACTCTACCTATCTCGCTCTGTTATTATATAAACCGACATTCGATCTACGTGAGCGTCCCGATGCACGTACGTACATAAACATCGAATATTATCTATCGCCAATATTGATTTTTTATGTCGGAAAGACATCGTTTTCGCGTAAGATGATAGCGAGTGGATTTGCATACGATCAAGGAAATCGATCGTTAAATTTGCAAAATCCGACCACGCGCCAAATTCGAATCCGTTATATTTGATCGCGCTCGCGTTCATTTCCCTAATAAGGCGCAGAAAATGCGCATAATGTAACTATGTTGATTCGAGCAAACAAGGATCAAGCAAAAAAAAAAACTTACACTAATTAGTTTCGAGCGGTGAGTCGATTACCGGCCGCATAAATAATGTATAAGATAAAATTTCGGTGGGGTCGCACGATATTTTTTACAAACGGGAATTTTCGATTAACATAAAGTCTATGTATTATATATCTCGATAGCAAAACATATGATGTAAGCTCGAATTGCATTCGGATCGCTAATTAGCGTCCAATATAAATTCAATCGAGTGATCCAAACAGAATGCACGGTTTGTTTTACAAAAGAAAATACGGAGGACGCGAAGCACATACGAAATGAGTATTTGATTTGAGCCGTCCAACTGCCGTTAATTGAAAAGATGTGTACAATAAGAAAATAAATAGATAACCTTGCCGATTATACAGAATAATATTGACTCGTTTAATACGAAAGGTTTAGGAGCTGGAAATTGCCCGCGATTTTATTACACACACGTACACGTGTACGTGTCCGCTCCTCTGCATACGTCCGAGCCTAATCTTATCTTCGTGTAAATGAGCCGCATAAAAAGCGAACTACACGGAAAATTACTTTTATGCGGATAAACGCATATAAATATTAATAACGACTGTGGAACTGAATAGGAACCGGTCAACACTTTAGCGGCCGCCGACGCGTTTTCGCCGTATGTTAACCGATTTAGAATCGACACTTCCTAATCGACGTGCATTTCGCTCGTTTCGGAAGATGATCAACGTTTTTATTTATTTATTTTTCTTGTGGGGAAAAAAAATCGGTTTTGATATCTTCGCGTAAGCGTCAAAGCGTGCAAGATTGATTGTGATAAAACGGCCGTCTGCAGGTTTTAATTTTTTAACGGATCGGCGTCGCTTTCCGAGAAAAGCCATTGTTGCTTCTCATATGTTATGTACATAAATCAATTCGCTAATTAGCGACGTCTTGCAGAGTTTAATCAAATTTTGAACACAATGGAAGGTAGATATATCGCGTACGCCTGTATATAAAATGCCAAATAGAGAATATTAGATTGTTGTTAACATTTTTTTCTCCGTCATTATGTATAGTAGGAGCATCGCTTAAAAAGTCGACGAATCATTAAAAGCTATGGAAACTGCGACAACACTATTGAAATGCAGAATAAAATAAGATAAATTGCACGTTGGCCTGTTTTGTCAGAAATGCTAACCTGACAAGCGATTTATAATCTCGCTAGCTAATGTCAAGATTGATATACGATTATGGACCGTGGGTGTTGATCGAACAGATTACCGAGAATTATCTGAATTTGTAATAGATGTGATTTTCTTTTTCATCCCTTCAATTTTCACGTTTTATAAAAATGAGGAATAAGTATTACCTTTGAGTTAATGTATTTTTTGATATGTCCATTGACTAATTTGTGTATAAATCCGTATAAAAAACTGGAAGAAAGATTGAGTAATTAAAACTGAATTAATTTACACTTGGATTCAGATGGATAAAAGATAAACCTACGCATTGTGAAATTAAATTAATTGCTTATCGAAAATCGGTTCTTATCGATATTTATTTTTATAAAAACAATTTTAATTAATACTAGCATCGTACATATACGATTTTGATTAGTTCAATTATTCAACTTCAATTTTTTTCACTGTAGGCAGCAGATGCTACACTAATGATCATTCGAATCCTTCAATTTATTTGGAAAAACACTAAATACGGTAATTTTCCCATACTTAAAAATTCAAGTATTCTACAAAGTAATATAATTTCATACGCAACAACATAATTTTTCCTCATTTTTAAAATTCACAACAATTTAATTCGACTAAGTGGCGTCTTTTGCAACACACATATTACGATGTCCGCGCGTGGGCATCATTTTGACACAAAACAATTACGCATCCTCGAAAGCCTTAAAAGGTGCATTATATCGGCGCTCACAATAGGGTCATCGTCTGTGTACATATACAAATATACATATTTTTTTGCTTTCACCCACTCGCGCCACCGCCGGATTTCGCGATCGATCTTTCCATCGCATAAAAAACATATTTTATTATGCCATATCATCGGGGTCAGAGTCATTTGTAGCAATAACGCCGCCATTGTGTACAAAACACAAAATACCATTTGAATTACGTTAACATGCCGTAATTTTCCCGACGTGGGAGAGCCTCGCTTCCGGCTATTTTAATACATTAGATAAAATGTACCGAAATTCGATTGCACGTTGCACTCTTAAGTGTTAATTTTCAATTTGTCGCAATGTTTATGGAAATTCGAACGGTTGTTTATTCATCTCGATTATCGGATTTGTTTGTATGCGGAATGGAAAGGAGGCTTCGATGCTTACGAAACCCTTTTTTGCAGGATATAGCGGTATGTGAAAACGCGGCTTGTATTAATTACGTGGACATCGCGGAGAAAGACATGCGCGACAATAAAAATGTTCCGCATTTTGATACTATGGGTCTGCGTGGAAAACGAAGAGAAACCGGTTAATTTTATAGCCTAGTTGTGAAACTGGACAAATGTACCCGGCCAAGAACAAGTGCTCGCAATCACCTATAAAAAATAATAATGCACTGTCTGACGAGCGCTATATGTCTCTTGTAATTAAATTACAAATATACGAGTGCATTCTAACGGAACGCAAGATCGATTCAACCCGTCATTTTTATAGGATTCAAGTATTTATAGTTATGGCAGGAAAAAAAAACGAAACAAACACGTTAACATTTTTCTTTGTGTTCTATCTTTGTATCTCGTCATCCTTTATTAGTAAACTAATGAAAAACTGTTGAAAAAATATTTTTAAAATATTACCTCGATCTAATATTTTATATTCATATATATATAAAATTGTGTACAACATTTTTTCAAATTAATTAATCAAGCAGGTGTGTCGTCGCCGATATTCCGTAGGCGTGTGAGAACATACAAAATCATCAATCTTGAGTCAAAAGTCACAAACGGTAGCTATATTTGCAAATGTTCATACAAAATGACCCAATTAACACGCCCCTTTGCGCGAGATATGTTCCCGATCCAGGAACAGGGTTTGGAGGATTTCCAAATAAAAGTTTAGAAGCTCGTATTGAAGATTTATTTGTGAATTATTGATACAAACAATATTCACGAGGACGATTTTCCGTTTTTAAACAACGGATGAAGACTGACAATCACTTCGAAATTACATACGGGGGCACCATCATATTTGGGGAGTTTATCAATCGCGTCCGGGGTTCGTAAACGTTCGCAAACTTCGTCCCAATTGATCTCCATTGCTATATTATTTGTAATGAGGAGTTTACTCGTGACAATAAACCGTTATCCTCGAGCTAATCACTCGTCTGAAATTCGACATTATTATTTGGTTAAGATACTAAACGTTTTTAAATTTCCGTTGGGAGGGATTACGAGGTAAAAAATAATACCCTTGTGGATGAAAAAATATTCAAATTTAAAACTCACATGAAAGGAGTAGCTAGGTCGTCTTGTTCTCGAAGCTCTAGGTTGGAAATACACCTTGTCATCAGCAGGCGGGATTCGACAAACCGTCGATGTCTGCACTGCCATGGAGAAGTTGAAGATGATGAAGAAGATATCCCAGGAAGCTTGGTCCGTAGTTTCAACTGCACCAGATATGTTCCCGATCCAGGAACAGGGTTTGGAGGGTTCTAAATAAAAGTTTAGAAGCACGTATTGAAGATTTATTTCTGAATTATTGATACAAACAATATTCACGAGGACGATTTTCCGTTTTTAAACAACGGGTGAAGACTAACAATCACCTCGATTGCTACGGTATTTATATGCTTTTGTAAGCATCATAAGTGGTGGGAAAACTATATTAAAAAAAAAAAAGTCAATGTACTGTTCGACCGTGTGCAAAATTATGTGATGCACACGAGTCGAAATGCATCGTAAGCCAATTGATTGTTTACAATAAAAATTTCTAGGAGCTTCGTTTTGCAGCTATGCAATTCTCACGAATCAAATATGCACCGAAAGCTAATTGATTGTTTTAAATAAATGACACATTTATTATTAATTTATAAAGTGCTGATTTGAGAAAAGATGCTGATTGCAATTAAATAAATTCCTACACAAGCTTAAGGAAAATCGATACTCGTGAATCGTACTTAAAACAATGTAAGCTTAACAATAATCTATGTTAATCAACTAAAACTTCGTTATTGGATGTAACATACATATGTATATAGGTATACTTGTATATGTAACTCGCGTCGCTCAAAATACACAGTTAGTATACGTAAATTGTCGTGTATTCCCTTTTTTCAGTAAATTTAATTTCTTTCGAAATAATTGCGCACTGTTTCGTCTTTCGCATCCGCCGACAAAATCGTTTCGAAAGTTTTAATCGCTCGAAACGAATTAATTCCGAGAGAAAAACGCGCTATATTATTTTGAAAATTAAGCCGTTTTTGAATCGGTGAAAGTGCGTGCGTATTTTTCAATTTTTTCCCAAAGCCAAATCAAACGCAATTAATTTGAATTGATTCGTTGGGTTACATTTTCGCTTTTACGACGAGTTTATTTGTAATATCGGCATTAATTAATTTCATGACTAACGCGTTCGAAATGCAACGTTTGTTAAAGTTACATAATTGAGTAACCTGCATCGTTTGCTACAATACCGTGCTGACATGTTAGTTTGTCAAACTGGCGACCATACCGCGATTTGATTTGGCCAATATATGCGAACGCGCTCGTTACATCGGTTGTATTATTAAAATTTGTTTTAATTGACGCATATCGCATGCTGGTGGTTGGGGAACTTTGGCTGCGAAATTTACCTAATGAGTAATGTTCGTGTTTGAATGGTCTTTGATTCCGAACGTGATTATACATGGTTTCGACTTTGTGTCTGTCTGTTTCGAATGGACGAATTGTGTTTTGTTTGAGGATTTTCGATGCCTTTTAATGTGTTGAATGGGAGGTGTTTTCACGGCGATGTGAAAACACGAATAAGTGTTCTATTTTTCTGGTTTTTTTCCCTCGTTCGTGCATCTGTGTAAAACTGATGAAAAGATAAATTTTCTCTTTTCCGGACGCTTCGGTTTCATAGAAAAACGACCACACATATACGCACAAGTACGACGAGATATTTTTTACGTAAATGAGAGAGCTATATTTTATGTCTTCCGTTTTCAATAATTCACTTTACAAAACCAAGAATCGCGTTACTTTTCTCTCTGAAAATTATTTCGTTGAAAACAGTTTTATGTAATTCTGAAAATACATATTTTTTAAATTTATAACGATGATCCCTCCTCCGAAAATTTATCATATATCCGATACATAATTAATTTTCTCATCATTCATCTGGTAGTTTTTACAAAGTTCAAATATTCTAATCTCTGATAATTAATTGAAGGCGTCTTCGCTCGTTAAGCCGAAGCACTCTCGAGAAGAGTGCGATATTTATTTAACACATCTATCTGATGCACGTATATCGAGAAGACGTTCATTGAAAATCCGCGTCTGGTTTGTAAATGGAAACTTGAACTGGCAACATTAAGGTGCGGCAACCCTTCGCCACTAATAGGTAACAAATAAACCACCTAGCATTATAATGATAATAATACTTCCGCGTTGCCGAGTATATAAGGACAAATACCTCTGCCAGAGATTTACAAGGTCCGCGTCGGAGAAAGGCTCTATTGTGGTGGGATAGTATCTGACGACGTGACGATGCGAACTGTCGATAGGTTGATTAATCGCACTCTGTTCATGGTTTGTGAGAGAGACAATTGTTTTTATGGTATATTGTGGCGATTTTTTTCGTGGATTGTGCAGTGTGGATGCAGGTTTACTCCGTATTGAGTTGTCGACCGCTGTGGCGACTAATTGCCTTACACCGAGCCGTCATATGCGCACGCGCGACAATTACATACATACTGTTTTCTTGTAAAACATGCTGTTTCGCCGTATTGTGATTTGAAAATAGTGTAAATCGTAGGATTATCTGATTTACATTAGTTTTTCTGAATGTTTTGCTCAATTTATTGCATTCAATTCGGAAGAAAAAAATTACAAAATTTAAGTCATAAACATTTCGTATATAACAAAAATTAATGTTTGATTAATAATTCCCATTAGTGTTTTATTATTACTAAATTATTTCATGTTCATTTAATTTTTTTGATAAATATGATCAATAAGGACAAAAACTGTCGAATACAATTCATCAGCGCGTGACTATTTTGACTTATCAAATGACAGCAATGGACAAACCGTCATTGTACCTATGCGTCAATCTCATAGAATAAAGTTTGTCGACATTGCGATGAATCACAAAAGATATGATCGTTTAGACAATTTTTTTTTTATGAATACATAACAATAATATTTCGTGATCTCAGTTGGCCCTCCGGCATCCGTATTTTTATCCATTTACATATCACAATAAATGACGAATCCATAAAAGACGCGAACTCTAAAACCGGCACACACATAAAACTCCATCTTCATATTAAAAACGCGAACCGAATAAATGTTAAAAAGCGCACTTGAAAAGTGAGAGATCTTGGCGGAAACATCGATCACCGCATCGAACGAAATGTAAACGAGATAAATCGACACTATCGGGTTTTCCTCGATTTCTGAATGCCGATCAATTATAACGGCACAGGTCGTTTGTGCCGAAAAGATATCTCCGACGCCCACGAAAAAAGCCGTCTTTATCGTCTAATTACCATAAAACACCTTGGGTGCTATTAGGCTTCTGGTCGTCTCATAGGTCATTCGATAAACGTTCGGAAACTATTCGATCGCACTAAAAACCGAATCGATGTGGCTTAATATGCTTAATGCTCAGTTTACGAAAAAGCATTGTCGTTTTCACATCATTTAGAATTTTTTTAACGATGTCTAGGCGCAGATTTATTGTCTTATAGATTTTATACAAAACTGGAAAGTTTCTTAAATTTATAGAATATCAATAAAGTGATTGAATATATTTTTTCAATATGTATTCACACCATTTGACTGATGGAAATTCGATATAAACTCTAATAAACGAAGGATTGTTTATAAATTTTTGAAATTTTACAGTTATCGAACTTTCCAAAAATTTTCAATGAGTTCATAACCCTCATAAAAGTCCATTGGACATATTCATAAAAAAAATTTGATCATTATTAAAAGGAAAATAATATATTTAAATTATCAACACACGTCTATAAATTAGCAATTAGGATCGAAAATACCATTGAAACTAATTAATCAAACACGACGGTGATGCAGCGAACATCCAACAATCCGAAACAAACCGAACAAAAGTCGAGACCCGGAAGAGGGTTTTAATTCAAATTACGGAACGATTCAAATTAGCTCCATCGTATTCGCGTTAATTTAGCGAGTGCCAATATAAATTTAATTAGAGACGTGTTTGAAGCCATTCAATCGGTTTCGAGTGTTGGCCCCGTCTGGTGCAGCTATGACCCACCATTCGGACCGGTTTGCTCTCGCTGGAGCCGCCGTCGTCCTCCTAATCATCGTCTCCGTAATCATCATCATCGTCGTCATCGTAATCTCGATCGACATCATCATTATCGTGCGTTTCTCTGAGGGGGCTGTGCCGCCGCCCACCGTGCGGAATCAACGAGACAATGAAGCATGATTTGTGCGCGTCGACGTGTTCATCGGTGGCGTTGAAAGTTCGGAGAATGATGAGCGTTTAAGGGGGTGTGGGTCGGTGGTGGTTTTTGTCGGGTCGGTCTTGTTTGGTTGGATGTGGTTTAAGAATATTTCGTGTGTAGATGAGTTTGAGATTTAGTGTGAGATTTTAATCTTTTGAGATTTTTTAAATATAATAGATCTTGCAAATTAAAATTTTTGATAATATAGGTCTGTCTAGTCAAGAATTTTTGAGATTTATGTAAAACCAGATTCCTGCCAAGATAAAACGACAATATTTTTCCATCAATTCCTCACTTAACACACTCATAAGCGATCACATTTAGTCAACATACAAAAACTCAAAACATGCACTCAAGCAACCTTGAACTCTCGAACCACTCGAAAACCAACGAACCACCACATCTTCACAAACTTACACGGGTTACCATTCGAAACACATGGGGTGGTCCAATCTTCTAACTTTTCATACATTAATTACACAAGCTTACATTGTTTTTTAACCTTCCCAATTATTATCGACCTTGAATTCCCAAACCAAACCACCGTTACACATGTAACAACGCCACTCCCCCCCGAATCGAGCAACTGGCAATTTTTCGCGCATTGTCACCATAATTATGATTAATTAAGCAACCCACCCTCGTACTGGGGCAGTTTAGCGTCCCGTTTCCAGTATTGCGCCACGCGCGTGCGTACTTTCCCGATCCAGGGGCGTCCCGGTCCCTAACGAGCCGGAGGCACTCTTTGTGCCCGAGCTGAGGAGACCCTCGTTACGGCCGGGAACAACTAAGCCCCAATTAGACTTAGTCCTAATTAAGAGATGCCAATAAATTACGCCTCCGTCATTCTCACACGCCCGCCCGCGCTCCCCCTCCGGTCGCCGCCCCCGCAGGAGACGGGATCGGGAGACTTTCGCCGGTCCGATGATGTAGGGAGGGTGGGTTGTCGTTTGGAAACAGTGGCGGGTTGTTGGATTGCAATGTGGTAATGAATATGGGTTGTTGGTGATTTTGAATTTTTGTTGTGGCGTTGATCGTTTTGATATTTTATTTTTATTTGGGATTTTGAGAATCAATCAATTTGTAGATCATTGTTCAAGTTGTTTAATTAAATTTTCATTAATTTCATTGAAAGCGCTCCATCCCAGACGTATGAAACTAGGATGGAGCGCTTTCATTGTTTATAATGTTCAATATTTTTTATTCGATATCGAGTCAGGTGTTGTCAACTAAAATCGAAGCATATAAATTATTTTCCGAATACGAAAAATCAGGTGATGCAACATAGTAATTTCATTTCATTTCATTTCATTTCATTTCATTTCATTTCATTTCATTTCATTTCATTTCATTTCATTTCATTTCATTTCATTTCATTTCATTTCATTTCATTTCATTTCATTTCATTTCATTTCATTTCATTTCATTTCATTTCATTTCATTTCATTTCATTTCATTTCATTTCATTTCATTTCATTTCATTTCATTTCATTTCATTTCATTTCATTTCATTTCATTTCATTTCTTTTCATTTCTTTTCATTTCTTTTCATTTCTTTTCATTTCTTTTCATTTCTTTTCATTTCTTTTCATTTCTTTTCATTTCTTTTCATTTCTTTTCATTTCTTTTCATTTCTTTTCATTTCTTTTCATTTCTTTTCATTTCTTTTCATTTCTTTCATTTATTTTCATTTCAATTGAACTGAATTAATTTTATTCAATTTTGTTGCGTTTCGTTTTATTTCATTTTACTTTTAGAATAAAATTGCTATTACATCACATGATTTTCGTATTTGGAAAATAATTTATATGCTTCGATTTTAGTTGACAACACCTGACTCGATATCGAATGTAGAATATTTAATTAAACATTATTTATTTCTAGTTTTTACGGTTCGAATTATATTGGAAATGTTTTATTTTTACTTTCAAATTCATGAAAGCTATTACAAATTCAAAAACGAGTAGAATTCAAATAAAGCCAATCACGTAATTATCAAAGTAAATTTAAATAAGTATTATTTAATAGGATATTTTGTACTTTGATATCATTATCATAATCACATTCGATTACTGAATACCATCAACATCGTCACTCGTCAGTATCTCAAAATTATTTAAAATTTCAAATATAATACATTGTAATATTTTTAATTAATTACATTTAAAATATAATAAAAATAAATGATTTAAAAACGGCTAATGGTTTCAAGCGATATCCCGAAACGGGCCCCCGACAATATGTCACGCCTCTGGCACATCTCCCGTTCCCCGGCCGCGGTTTTCGCGCAAATCGCGGAATGAATTATACCGACACGAAATTTTATAAGACGGGATAATAAACCTGCAAGAAAAACATTGTTAGCGCCCGGGCCGGATTACGGCCGTTGATTTATGTGCCCCCGATCGTGTTAATTTGAATGAGCGCGCGACTCGGGAGTCCTACCCCTCACAGTATCCCCCCCCTGGGGGCTCCGGGGGCGGAGGCCCATGGAGCCCCCAGGATGGACGCCTTCCGGTCTGTCGGGGCCCCAGAGTCTTGGCTTGATCGTCTCTTATGGCTTCTGTCGCTTTTCTCGTCTCTTGTAATTATGCGATGAATTCGGTTATGGGGTGATACTGATGATGGTATTGAATATACAAAAAAAATTAATTAATGATTTAAAAATAATAAAATTTAAAATGATTTTGATGAAGTTAGTGTAATAATTTGAATCAATTTATTTCGTATTCGATGGATCCTTTTATGTTTAAATTTTTGTGTACATATTGTTATCGGTTAAACTCGGGTTCTGCGTCGTTCCTATTAAATAAACAAACACAAAAACTAGATAACGATAATTGACAACTATTGGGATTTTTAAATCGATTCTGTGCTCCCCCGCTATGAGACCCTTGTTTTGGAAGTGGACCCTTTCTCTAAAAACGTTAAAAAACCTTATTAAAAAAAGGAACGTAGCGTTTATTCCATGCAATATGATACATATTAAAAGCGGTACCGATGTTGTCACAAAAAAACAACCCTCATCATTTGGAAGAAAATTTTACGACTATTTTTATTATTAAAAAGGTGGTTTTATTGCTAACTACAAGATTTTCTTAATTTGAATTTGTTTTTCGTTGACTTTTTTATATTGTAAAAAATTCCAAACAAATTTATGATCGAATCTAAACAAACATATTCAAAATAGAACTTTAATCAAATTCAATACAAATCTATTGTTACGAAAAATAGGTATTCATTCAAAAATATATCATATTTTTTTTATCAAACAGGTATCGAAAAAAATCGTTTAATGCATTATTGTTAAAGCAATCGCTCGTGTGTCGTTAGTTTGCGAGGTGCGTAAGGGGACCGGTTGGGGCTGAGCCCCCCGTGGTCAAGGTGGACACATTAATTAAGGGCCCCCAGCGCCCCCTGTCGCCTGGGGCCACTTTAAATAAGACAACCATGATCTATGACACCAAATCACATTCCACGGCTCGGTCATATCGTCCGGCTCGGGACGAATTCCCATAATGCGCGTATATTATGTGAGGGACATATTCGTTTTCGCCATTGTGTCAAAGTTCGTAGTTTTATCTTTGCTCCTTTCAAAAGGACTTCACGCCCGTTCACTTTGTGCGTTATCTGAATTTTAGTGGTGACGATTCGTGGGTATCCATTTTATTATATCAAAGTGTTACTTTATTGGTCATTCTGGATTTTATAGTTTATTTTTAAGTGTAAACCGGCATTCAGCTGGCTCTTAACACTTTTACGATCACATATTATTTTGTATGTTTTTTTCGTCGCTATTCAAACTTGAAGCGACATTTCCTTTTTCGTACGGTATAAACTAACAGTTTGAATATGACATGCATGTATGTATAATATTTGAAGGGGGATGCATTAAAATGAGCTGCCTGTTCCATAAAAAAATAATGAAAAGTTCACATTTCCAAACACTCACAATAATAATAATACGTAAATTGGAACCCTTTTGAAATAGGATTCTAGGCATTATATAATTTACTATTTATAACCTATTTTTAAAATTAATGTTTATAAAATCATTAAAAGTTTAATCTATTATGAATGCTCGCATTATCCTTTCAACCACGATTAATTTTTGATCGCACACTATCCAATTTAACAACACACGAATTACGAAAGCTAGATACGAGCTCGCTTCGCCACACAGGGAAACTAGGCTAATTCCGCGATATGGGTAATGTTTTGAAAGTTTTAATAAACCTAATTCCTGGAATTATAACAAAGCTTTTGAGGTCTTTACGGCATAGATTTTATAGATCCTTTAATTTAAATAAATATTCATGACTTTCACAATTAATACAAGTTTATTGCACTTTCTGAAATTTACCATTTTATCTAGTTTGATTTTACTTAATTAAACGAATTAAAAAAAGGTTGAGATTTAATTATGCATTAAATAGATTGTATTTTAAAACAAATTACTTGTGCATTAGAAAAATATACTATATGCATTATTTTTGGTGCATTAAATAATCTCGTATTGAGCATAATTTTATTCATAGTGTGCAATAAAAAAAATTATGCAGCATTATTATATGAGCATTAAAAAAATATGAAATGTTCAATAGAATGAATAGTTTGTGTATTAAAATTAAATGACAGATAGGTGGCAATGTCTCCAAAGTAAAGTCTTTCTCTACGGGCAATACAATACAATTGTCAACTGTCAACTACATTTTAACAATTTGGTCCATATTTTAATCAATTTTGATTTTTTTAAACTCAGTTTATTACAAATGGATTATGCAATGAAAGTTGTGAATAATGGTTGTTCGTTCAATATTTCACCCTGTTCACATTTGCGGTGTTGCCGTTATTTATTCATTCAAATGCACGTTTATTCGTTTTAAGGTACAGATATTTTTTTAATGCACACATTATTTTTTTAATGCACACATTATTTTTTTAATGCACACTTATTTTATTTAAAGCTCAGGTTTAACGCACATTAATTTTATTTAATGCACGTTCAAACTATTCCATTTAAAAAATAATCGATGAAGATAATTTTTAATATTAAAATCATCATACTATGCAATTCTATTATAATACTATGACTACTATAATTCTAATTATAATAATATGCAATTCCTACCCGAATTTAAATAAAAATAAAATAAAATAAACGAAGTCAACCAAATCTCCTCTGAATTATAATCAAGCCTGTATTAAACGGGGCTGGTTTTTTACACGAAAACAATCAGAGCATCCCCCGAGAAACCGTCCGATACGGCGCACCGTCCACAACGCAATTACCTCGACCGGTAATGACGTACCGCGTAATAATACCGCGGCGTACCCATAGACCGCTTTTCCTACGACTCCAACTACAACACCACGAGGTCCCGATTCCCCGAGTCGGCGTTTTTCTCGGCCAAACGAGGCCTCCGGTACGTGAGGAGCGAGCCGACGTGTTGTGGCCGTTGCCGTTGTGGCCCTTCGGTAATTGAATGCCAATTATCCGCGCCCGTAAATATGACGTACTGGTAGCGCAATTGCGCCCAAGGCCCACGCGTGGATGCAGAAGTGCTGCACCTTGAGGTGCGGTGGTTTGGCGTGGTTTCGGTTGTCGAAAGTGTTGTGTGAATGTGTGTTTGCTGTGGTGGAAAATTTTGGTGTATTGTTGTTGTTTGAATGTGGTGTACATGTGTATGGGGACGGTTTGAATGTGTATTTTATAAAATGAATGTGTATTTTTCCTGAGGATTTAATAAAATTTGTGTGCATTAAAAAAATGATGTGGGTGATTATTTTGTATGAGCATTGAAATGTGTGCATTCGAAAAATTACTTTGATCATTCAAAAAATACCTGTGCCTTAAAATGAACAGAACGTGCATTAGAATGAATCGGCAACGGAAAGGATCGGTAACGCTGTAAATGCGATTAGACGAAATATCACTATTCACAATGCTCATAATAGAATAAAAAATTGACCAATTTGTTAAAATTAAATGAAATTATTTTTCCTATTGCCCATTTTATATTTTATAATGCTCATATATTTTATATTTTATAATGCTATAACTGATTTATACTAACTAACTAACTAACTAACTGACTAACTATTGATTTCATGTTACATGGCCTTTTATAATACATTTTATCATATATTAGGTAAACATGAATATTAAGAAAGTTGTGTTTACATATCAAAATATTATTTCAGTGTCTATGTTACAAAGTAGTTCTTATGAACAATCAATACAGATATGTATTGTAAACAAACAAAGATAAGTGAATAAACTAATTATTTGAATTCTAATTATTTAGATACAACTTTCATAATAGTATGCGAGATTAAATTATGTCGCGGATAACAATAATGCACAACGAATATTATTCTAATGCAAAAATAATTTGATCTATATTTTTTCAATACACAGTTAAACCGCCCCTTATCATTATTTAAACGTGGCATAAATGTATATTAACGTTCCAAGATTGCGTACTTTTTTTTGTTTCGGCATTGCACAGATGCATTTCTCATAAACGTTCGACGCGCATTATGAGCAAAAAAATCGGCTTAATGGTCGTTATAAATAATAGACGCGACATCCCGATAAACGTGAAACAACACGGCCGATCACTTCATCTAGAAAATCAACGGTAATGGAACATATTTATTATTTTATGACATCGCCACGATGATCGATGGGTCCGGTAACGCAGGTTCCGCGCGACATTTTCGAATCGGGCACATTCGATAAATTTTCGTTGCGCACAAACGGTCAAAGATCTCAATTGTGAGAATTTATCGTCGAGCTTTTGTAAAGGACGATTTGTTCGGCGATGACTTAAAGCCGCGTTACACAATTATCCTTTTTCTTCGCGGCCGGGTCGGTTTTCGTTTCGTAAGGATTCCGGCACGGGCGGCCAACTTTCGGTCGGCGTTCGAAAATCGATGATCGCTTTCTGATGGGGTGTACGTTTATGTTTGCCGGTTATAGTGTGTATTGGATTACGCGAATCAATCTAATTTGACGTATTAATTAAATTAAATGAACGGTTCAATTTAATTTGCTGCAGGGACGCGCGTGCATGCCCGTCTACATTGCGCCCGCATCGATCAAACAATTAACGCGGATCCATTAGGGAAATTTGAGTTTAATATTTAATTTGTATGTATGTGAGGAATAAAATAATGAATTACTTTATTATTTGGATTAATGAAATTGTGTATGTATATTTTTTTCATTCAAAATACTCGTTGCTGAAACTATCACTTATCAATTAATGTCTAGTCATTTGATTGCATTTTTTTTATTACGTACTATATAATGCCATTTACAATATACTCTCGACTATCCGGCTCCGGATCATCCGGCTTGCGGATTATCCGTGCCTAAAACATATTCATTAAATTTTTTAAATTTTATTAAATTATTGTATTTTTGAACGAAAACACATTACTGATGCGACATAGGAAACAAATCCGTGTTTTTCGATTATCTGTGTCCGTCCTACCCGGTATTAGCACGGATAATCGAGAGTATACTGTAATTATAACTATCGTATACATACTGATTCAATTGAATTACACAAAAAAATCTAACTGTAAGATTATATTAAGAAATTAAACGATAGAAACAGAAAACATCTCATTCGTCCCGCAAGGTCCGCTGTACTCACACGCCTCGTTTGTTTTGAATTATAAACATTGTAAGGAGCCATATAATGGAGGGTATCAACGTATTTTATTACGGGTGCGATTAATAAACGTTTGGCTACCCCTACGGGCAGGACACTGATTGGCCTGCGAGACCACGGGACGTACCATAAACTTGGTGCTTTATTTGCTATCGCCGGGCATATGTATAATGTAATATGAGCGTGTGGATGTGTACGTGTGGAGGTTTATGCTCTCCAAGAGCGCATGATATAATCTCTACAATATATGGCTCATTAATAATAATATTTTATATAAATATCTGGAAGTGCGCATCTCGCCGCGTAACTTATCGACGTTCCCAAGCCGGATGAAAGTGAATAATTTATAGTTATTAAAATGTGCAAGCGATTTATGAGCCGTATCCAACGTCCCCGGTGCAAAACGAAGCCGAGGATCGTCTTCGTCGAAAACGCTTACATCGTACGAAATTGATATTTGATAGAGCGAAATGTTAATATTGAATTTCGTTTTGGATTCACGAAGACTGGCGGTGTTTGGTTCACCACTGCAAGTATGTACTGAAATGTTGCATCGACGCGCGATAGAATAATTCTCGTCTAATGTCGTTTTCAATTTCGTAATACGAGTTTAGTTTATTCATAATATCGAATATTCCAATCGTGTGCTATTGAACCATCAACAGTTTAGTTCAGGTTAACGACACAATACGTATAATCACAAGTCCAACATTCCAAAGCGATGCCGTTCCCTAGATAATTAATTGTGTCCGTTCGCTCAACAATCGTCTAACGATTTCAATCTCATTAGAACGATCTTCGTCCGACGGACGGATCTATTTTATTTCTGATCGAGCATTTACCAACGATGATTCATCAACTTAGCATCTAAACGTATCGGCAACGATCTGAAGTGCGCCGATATCGGCCGCGATATTGCTAATAGTCGGCTCAACAATGCGACGAAATACTAGCCGCTATTCGAAACTGTCGTGGTGTAAAATTATTTTTCGGAACGGAATTCTTTTCGTCGGCAATTTCTTGCATGGAAGCGTTTTCAACGGCCGCTCTTTGATTGCCGGTCCCCAGGCCAACAACAGCAACAATGCGCTCTCTCGGCTACCGTCCGCGCGATCAATTCAAATCCCCGAGATCAATGCCAATAAGGGTTTGTGCCACTAATGATCTGACTTATTATTTAATCAGTTCCCTTTGTGCTTATTTAATCTCGGTACAATGCTCGGTAACGATACGACCGGATCGTAATATCCACCGACTCGGAATACGTGCGAGCTTTTTGAAAAAAAAAGTGACTGTCGTAAAAAGAACACTAAAATGTTTCTTCGCGAGCTATGTAGTTATGTGACGTGAATTATCAATATGATTTGGAAATTATACTGGTAATTAATTTTATTAATTGATACAGATTTGTTGTCAAACCAGAGACCAGACACCTGGTCCTAGAAATCACCCTGACGAAGGGAATTTCTCCCACAGTTACAGTCACCTAATTGCCCACCATTGTGCTCAACACTTTAATGTAAATGTGAATAGGTTTTGATTCGACGACCACCTTCCGACGAATCATACATACTCACATACGAAGCTCACATATTAAACATAAAAAATATACAAACATCAAAATAAAACATATGAAAAATATTCGATTTTTATTAATGCATAAAAAAATGCAATGTTAGTTTTGGATTAACAGTTGCGAGCTTATTGTGTGGTTGGGCCTGCTAGTTCTGTGCTTCGTTTAGGTGTGTGTTTGGCCACAATTGGACGCCAAATGAACCACAAAAATTACGTCACAATGAGGGCGACCAGGTGGTCGGTCGGTTGAATTTTTCATTCCCGTTTCAGCGTTTTGCATGACGGCGCCAAACGAAGTTTTAATTGAGTCACTTGTGCCGCGTGTTGCCGAATTTCGCTCTCGATTTCGCACTAGTCATTGTAAATAATTATAGCGATTTTTACGTTACGCAGTTCAAGGGTTGCAGATTTGAATCGATTATTCTATTAGAAAAAATGAGTCAATTTTACTAGTGTAAAAAATTTGTGTTAGTTTTAAATCAATTGCGGTCGTTGAATAAAGAAAAAACTTGTAGCAATTGTACGATTGTAATTAAAATGTCGATAAACGGTTGTGGAAATCAGCGAGTTCATTCGAAAGCTTTTTGTCGTTCGTCGCGCAGTTCTTTGATGAATGGCCGTGCAAAAACGAAAAAGTTTTTGATACAATATCATTTAATGAAATGAACACCGTGAAATGAGGTCGTTAAAGGAATTGCGCAAAATCTCTCCGTCCTAGGGAGAACTCGTACAACCGGCCAACTGCACACACACATACACACAAGGGGCACCCCGATGATGAATAAGTTGATATAGGCGGTTAAAAAGCAATATAAAAGCGGAAAGAAAGAGTTAAATTAACTTTAAACAAGCTACTTTTCTCTCCAATGTGGGAGAGCGAGGAGGGATTTCTTCAATGTCTTGAATTTAAAGCGAAACTGTAAGAATGATTGCGAAGAAACTTTCGCAAGGGGTTGAGGAGTGCGCTGTGACCTCCGAGGTCTGACTACCCTCAACCCTCGCTGCGGAGGGCCTGGGTGGTTTTCGGGAGGCCACGGTGGGAGCAAGGCTGAGGGTATGGTGCCACGGGCGCCCCTGATTGACCCCATTCACCCCTAATGAGATATTGTCCCCACTGGGGCGGCCCGCGCCCGCACGCAGTTACAAACTAAACCAATCCACTAACCATTCACCTCGACCGCCGCCGATGTACTTTCAATTGTTAACAAACATTTCTGTTGCGGACGGATTTTTTCGCTCTTTCGCTATTTTTTTTTTCATCGTATTTTTTTTAACGAATCTGAAACGTAAATGACGAGAGCGCGGCGTCATTTGAACGAATTCTTTCGCACAATATGGCACTTGATTGATTGATAAAATATAGCTCTTTTTTTAGACATAATTTGTATTCATTCATTACGTCTCGTCAGATTTTATTTGAACTTCCTTATATATAAAAAAGTGAATAATTTTATATTATCCGAAGCGATAATCGTCGATCATCACAAACTAAATACTGACCAATTAGCGAGCGTAATCAATTTTACATCACCGGCCTGACAAACAAGGCCGAACGGCCAACATTTCAACCCGGTAATCGGTTTTGAATCGTCGAAATTGTCGATATCGAGCGAACGTCGAAGTTACAAGCCCCCATGCCCCATTTGGACCCCACCCGGCCATGGCCGCCGCTGACAATGTTCTTCATTTGCGTTCCGCTTCGTCGTCTGAGCGGCGCGAACATTTGTCATTTGCCTGCATTGTCCGCAGCCTCCATCCACCATCCACGAATCTACAATTTCCACAAATCCACGATCCCCCGGCTGCACCGGCGGCCGATGCAGAGGACCCTGATTGCCGATTCTTGTCTGGCGCTCTCGTTAACACTGTCTTGAGATTCGCGTTCGGTTCTCTTCTCCCTTTCGTGTTTATCGTAAATGCTAGAGTTTTCGAATATGAATGAATGAGACGATTAATTATGTTCAATAAAATTTTCAATATTGGTCATGGACCCCATATTCTAAAGCCGGGCCTAAAGCCAGAAACTTTATCGGGCCCCCCTATTTTTTATATTTTATTATTAAAATTATACATAGTTTTTTTACCAGGTACCGAAAAGTCGAATTACATATGTACATATAATATGAAGATGAATAGAATTGATAGATTTTGTTAAAAATTATGAAAAAATAATTTTATAAAATTGATCTATTCCGGGCTTTTTTGCAACCTCGAACCTAGAATTAGGGCCCTGCTGAACCCCTCCCTAGTGGGGACTATGGTACATATTGGCTTATAATTTGAAAATATGTACATCCAAAACTCTTTTACATACATAGTTCCGAAATAGCAAGGTTCAAAGAAAAATAATTGATTATTTTTTTGCATAACTTTAACACTATACAAAATTCAAAAAAAGTATTATTATGCCATAATGGTAAGATCCAGAGTATAAATTGTAGTTATTAATTAAAAATTTTCGATATTTTTTGATGATTTCACATGGTAAAATTTTTCCATAATACACATTTTTTTATAAATTATATTCAGATAGAAGTTACATCCAAAGGAACCTATCTCCAATTTTTATATGGTCACCATATTTTAATTAACACGGTAGCCTCTGGAACATATTCCCCATATAAAAAAGAGGTTGGGTGCGCATTATTTTCGATGGAATAATGAATTCGGTCGTGTCCACTCATCTAAACATAAGGACGGAATAAAAAGGAGTCAAATATGCGAGATCAGATGTTTATCTTTTGGCGTTCGTTTTAGACGAAACGCGTGGGCCGAGAGATGCGCCGTCAGCGTGACGTTTCCAATTTTACGACCGTTTTTGATTTTGACCCGACGCACACAACATTCGGTATCGAGTTTCCGAAATCGGTTAATCGGTCAACTCGCCGATCCCAAGAATGCATAATTTATCACCGATTTCACTTAACAGCGACGGATCAGAGCAGCAGTTGAATTTTTCACGGGGGGGGGCGATTTTTCAGTTTTTTTTTTTATTGTTAAATTTTATAGATTTTCTTCGTTAAATAAATCTTTATAAATTTATATTTTAAATATAAAATAAAGATTTATTTCATGCATTTATCAAAATGTTTTATCAAATGCCCCTCCCCCCCTATATACAAAAAATGTGTTGTAGGTTTAAAAATTTTCCCTCAATTAATATCGTTAAGGAAGTACACTACCGATGAAATTTATTTTCCTTCCCATATTTTTTCCAATATCATACATTTATTAATGAATTTATTACTCAAAATAACTTTTAAACTATAGATAATATAATTTCAAATATATTTCGAGAAATAATCAGAAGTGACAGAAAATATTTTTAAGATTTTTTTCTAATAAGAACAGAACTATTGAAAAATCCATCTTTTATTTTCATGCCATATTTTTCGTTTCAGTTAATCGAATTCTTTCATTATTTTCTATTGACGAAATAATGTTTAATTCAAAAATGCGTTGAATATTTATTTAACTTTTAGTTTTTATAAAAAAAAACAGCGTTCGAGTTTCGCACTTTTTGCATCATGTCTTTATCTATAATTTTTATTTTTGGAAAAGTTTTCAGCGATAAGCAGTGAATTTTTTTAATTACACGATTTAGTAGTGAAAAAAATAATGCGTTTTTCGGTTTTAAAAAATGTAGGCATCTTCAAATGACATTTTTGAAAATATTAATTATTTCGGTTAAATTTTTGAGCGATTCTTTAAAAAATCGAAAAAATCTAGCAATAATACAAATTAAAACATAAAAATAAGACTTCAATTAAATTTTTGAGAAAAAATATCCATGTAAAACGCATTTAAAAAAAATATAATTTTGATAAATATAAAAAAAAATTCAGTCATCTTATGTCCATCAAAATATGTGAACCGCCAAAACGGGACAAATCAAACTATTTTACGAAAACGACGGGACGAACGCAAGACGCGACGAAAACGGGACTGTCCCGGCGAAAACGGGACGTATGGTCACCCTAGTTATGGGGCTCGCTTCGTTGAGGCGGGCGCCAAATTCAAAATTATTTACATACGTTATAACTTTTATTTAGCCTATAGAATTGCTTATTTTTTAATATGAAAATATGGCAGTTTTTCCACATTTTTTGAAAAATCAAGATTACAATATCTTACGAATATTTTCGAAAATAAATTTTTGCGAAAAAGATAAATTATTTCGAAAATACATGAATTTAGAAATGATATCTTGATCCACATGAGCGATTTCCCTCACCGCCCCACCGCTGGATCCGTCCCTGGCATTTCAGATCATAAAAAAAAACACTTTTAAATTTCAAATGCAACAAGCTTGTGCCCCGAATCAATCAGATGACGCCGCCGTCGCTTAGCACCCTCCCCTCGCCCCGCTTGAATTAATTCAGTGGTTCTTACCCGGTGGACTGTGATACACCGGTGCACCACGAGCTTGTTGCAAGTGCACCGCGAAAAAATAGTAAAAACAGAAAAATTCACGGAATAGTGCGATTAACATTATATTTGTGTGAGCTCAGTTTCTGAACAATAATTAATATAAAAACAGAAAAAACGAGAAAGACTTACGAATTTAGACGAAGGATTGAGGGTAGCTATGTTGCATATTCGATCAAATATTTCTGAAATCTGCAAAATCCGACAAGCTCAGGTATCACATTAAATGATTTTTACATCAAATAAATTCCATTTTGTTGAGGATAATTTTAGTGACAGTTTTTCCGTATATGTATATGTCTCTTCTTTAATTATTTTTTTTAATCAACTGCTATGCAATTTGTTTAGTTTGCAATAAAAATTAGAAACAATTTAAACGTGCATTAAATAAAATAAATGTGCAATAAACCTGAGCATTACATAAAATATTTGTGCATTAATAAATAATTTAAAGAATTTAAACAAAATCAATATTGATAAAAAATGGACCAAATTGATGATAAAACGTAGTCGATAATTTTTTTGTATTGACTTTACTCTGGCGACGTTGCCACCAATCTATCATTTTAATGCAGAAAATATTCATTGTATTGCCCATTTCACATTTTTTTAATGCTCACTTTATACTGCACAAATTTTTTTATTGCGCTTTACGAATAAAATAATGCTCAATACGAGATTCTTTAATACACCAAAAACACATCGTATATTTTTCCAAAACACAAGTAATTCGTTTCAAGACAAAATCTATATTTTTTTTCAATCTCACCCTAAAAATTACATCCACAAATATTTCGGCCGTTTAACTCCGCTGCACCTCGATCCATTCCCCGATCAAAAACGCACCGAAAAGGTTAAGAACCACCGGATTAATTAATCCCGTCAACAATAACTGGACAGTCCGCCGCGGAGAACTTTTCATTAACACCCCTTCCCCGCGACCCGCCCCCGTCTCGCGGGGGGGGGGGCCTTGCGCGCCAAATTACCAAACTGCGCCAAAACATAAAAGCTCATCCATAAATTAAGAGATAGGAGAGGGCGCGCACCGTACAAAATTAATCAAATAATCTACATAACACGCGGCGCGGGGGGGCGGCGCGCGGGGCGCGGGGAGCGTCGCCGGCGGGGGGGGGGCGCGTGGGGCGGACGCCGACCAGTCGCGCGTGGACCGCCGCGCGGTGCGCACGTGTGTATTTCTCTCGTCGGCGCGCTCTGCCGTGGGCCACGTGCCGCGCGACGCACGCGGAAGTCATCTTCTCTTCTCTGAACGTCTTTTTCGTTCTCAGCTTTTCGTTTTTCTCGGTTTTGTGTTTCGTTCGTATTTATTTTTGTTTGGAATTTTTTTTGAGTATTTTCGATTGATTCGAATTTCGGTCGAGTTTATGTTTGTTATGTTCTGTTGAGTGCGTCCGTTGCACGCTCGAGGCTTTCGAAGGAGACGGGCTTCGTCCTCGGCCCGCGATCCCCACCTGCATACGAGGTAAAGTAAGTTTAAACTTTTATAAAATGCAATTTAATTAACAACAAAACATTCGTATAATCCTGTCGTATTATGATTCAGAAAAAAATCACGAATTTTCTAGGTCGAAGTGTGTTATTTTCGGAAAATTGTGCAAAGTTTGACGTTTTGAGGTTATATGAAAGTTTATAAACATGCATTTTTGACGTTGCACATTTCGATACGAATGAAGCTTTCGCTTGTTAAATTGATTTTGTTTCCTAAAGGAGTTTATTGTTTACGTGTTTGTATCAAAAGATACTTTGATGATGTCAGCTGTGCATGTGATGTCATTCGCTCGTATATGAGAATATAAAAATCGGCACACAAATGATTTTTGTGATATGAATCACATTGTCGGTGCATCGACCGTGAAGGCTGTGCTAGTCGACATTGCAAAATTTATAGAAAAAAGTTAACTTTTTCAAGCTGTCGCAAATTTTTGCAAACTAATTTCAATTATGTACAGAAATATTAGTTCGGAAATTCGAGCGTTTAGAAAAAAAATGTCGACTATTATACCAATTATTTATTAGTTAATTGCAAAATTCAATATGATTTTTTTTAATTAGAATACTCAAATTACCATTCAATGAGTTCTTCTGATAGCCGATTGTTTTTTACTAATTTTTAAAATGCATTTTGCAATTTTTTTTATATTTTTCCGTATACATATGCCGTATCGAATATCGATGGAATCAAATTTCAAACAACATTGTTGGCACTAAAATATTGAAATTTTGTAAACAATAAAATATTAAAGAATAATAAATTTGTAAAGAAAATTATCCCTTTGAAGCATTAGAACAAATATACAACCGATTCACAAATTCAATTTTCAGATCAATTATAAAATTCAATATTTTATCACATGCAACATTATGCAATCTTCACCTCGACAACCTTTCAAAAAATCCACTCGGTCATCCGAATTAAAATTCAACATTAATACCGATTTATACGTCGAGTTTTCGAATCGAGCACAACCGAACTGCACAATCGAAATTACAAACCCGACCATACTTTTCACCGTTATATTATATTACACGGGTAGTCTTTATTCGCGACATAATGAAATCAAAATGTTGCTAACCTTGCTTTTGTACCGGCTCGATCAACTCCGCATGCACCACGGCAAGGTGGTATAAAACCCGAACGATAATTATATCGTTTCTCGGATTCGAAACTGTTCGATTTTGGCGCCAAGCGATGGCCGTCCTTTGTGACGTTTGGATCTTTCGGTTTGAATGATTCATTTGTAAAATGTTCGAGGATAATTTCGAATGGGGGAAAGGGGACGTTGAGAGGGTAGAACGAAGGGGGTATCGGGTTCAACGATTGCTTTAATTGAAATTAATCACCAATTACTAAAATTTTATTTTTATTTCGTGATATTGATACAAATTTAAATGTTTAATAGATGTTTTATTTATTATTTCGTATACATTCGATAGACGTCTCTCATTTACAGGTATTCTTCGACTTGCGACGGAGATACGTTCTTGAATCCCATACAACAATCAACCAATTTAAGCTATATTAAAATATATGTACATTTTTAATATAATAATTTGATTTTGTCTATATTTTTTTTCCGAAATATATTTATATTATTTTTATTTGGTCGTAAATGCGAACCATCGTAAGTCGAGGATCAATATCTATATAAAATATATCATAATTCATTTGAATTTCAATCGAATATCTTAAAATTTTACACAATTTTCTCTTCATTCAACATTTTTCAAGGGGACAATTTAAATGTGCATTGTATAAAATAAATGTGCATTAAAAAGTAATGTGTGCATTTTGCACGAGCATTAAAATTTGCATTAGAAAAAATATCTATCTTAAAACGAATAAAACGTGCATTAGAATGAATATAATTAGAAGTAAGCAACGCTACAAATGCGGACAGAGTGAAATACCAATCTCACGACCATTATTTACAACTTTTTTAATAGAATAAAATTGGACCGAATTCTTAAAATGTGATTAAAATTAAATTAAATTAAAATTTTAACAAAAAGAAACTTTGACAGTTGTATTGCATTGCCTATGGAGGAAAACATTACTCTGGCGACGTTGCCACCTCTCAATAATTATAATGCACAAACTATCCATTCTAGTGCGCATTTCATATTTTTTAATGTTAACTTTATAATGCACAATTTTTTTTTCATTGCACACTACAAATAAAATAATGCTCCACACGAGATTATTTAATGCACCAGAAGTAATGCACATCATATATCATTTTAATGCACATATTATTCGTTTTAAGACACAATCTATATTTTTTTATGCACAGTTAAATCGCACCCATTTTTCAAAACCAAACACCATAATTCAACATCAAAAACAGTCAATGGTTGCGTGCATCTGTCCCCGGCTGCGGGGTTGCCGCGTTTTGTTCGCCGGTCTACCATCTACCTGCTTGCCAGTGCCCAACACGAATTCTTGCTCTGCTGCACCGACGATGCAGCATCAGACGGACCACCACCACTCTCGCACACAATCGCATCCCACATATGTATCGAATGTGTATAAAATGTATTGCCGATGTTCGGCTGTCCTATGCACTTAGCGGGAGTGGTGTGGGTCAATTTCGGCGAGTTCGGGTGATGTTGTTGATGTGTTTGTAGGTCATTCTGTATAATGTTTTTGAAATCTCACACGTTTGGTTTTTGGTATTAGTTGATTTTAATGAGGTGGATGTATGAAGTATGAAGTCTTCAATTGTATTGGCATAATTAAGCTATTATCTAGTGCAATCTTTCAAAGACAATGCTGTCGCAATTGAAGAGTGCTTCATTGTCGTTTATGATGTGAACGTTTCGAGTTAACGATTGTTCGACGCGAATTAATGCTGAAATAAAAAGTGTCTATTGCTGGATGTTTTAAATTAAAATTTTATTTTAGCGTATCATTTCGAGTAGATATAATTATAAAAATTTGAATTCTTAAGATCGTTCAGATATCATTTAATTTTGGTTAAATGTGTGTAATTTGAATGGACGATATGTATGCAAATTCATATCGTCTAATTTCGTATGGGCTCTCGTATATAATTCCGCGTATCTAATTAATTTATTAAATGCAAAGTATTTCCTTGAAAATTTTACTGAACAATAAACGCGATTGTTTTGAATTTTTTATACTAAAATTTTTACAATCTTATAACGAAAACAAAAGTATCGTGGGTAACGAAGAAGCAAATCATCAATTACAACTATCCGTTTCAGTCCAAGCGCTCATCTAGCTATTGTCACAACTCAACAATTCCACCGAAACAATAATACACAATATTCTATTCCGACAAAAATCCTATTTTCGACACTCGACTTCGATCGCTTCCAAATCCGAAACAAGCCGCCTCATCAAAGGGTCCAAAATTCGACTGTCTCCGCGCCGAATTGACACATCGCGCAGTTTCCACCGATCTATAACGAGTGCCACTAAATTTAGCCGGCCATCGTGAGCACCAGAAAAGCCCGGTTTATGGGAGAGGCCATCCCGACCGAGACCATCTGGCTCTGGATGACCGCAGGTTGCACAATTTGTCGGAATCCCTCGGCCGATCTTTAACAGTTTCGTGGATAAACAAACTGGTTCTCCGCGAGGACGTCACAGCTCGGTCGGTTCGGTTTTTCTTTTTTGTTTCGGTTTTTTTGGTTTGACGATTGGTTTCGTTTTATTTTTCCCCACCCCGCCCCAATTTGTAAGCGGAGTCGATGTCGGGGACATAATAAGGCGCGGGCCGGGAACAATGCCTTCCTGAATAATAAACGTAATAATAATGTGAACTGGACATCTGTTCGGTCGTGGTCTTTCTCAGCAGCAGGTGACGAGAGTCGATTTGGTAGAGGTGCTTGTTTTGTATTTTGTTCGTGTCGGTGGTGACGTTTTCGTGTGTGCTTTCGATTTTGGATATCGATTGGGTTTTTTTAGAATATGTGATAGTTTTGATTGATTTCGTTTTAATATTTAATGTTGGTTCATAGAAAAAAGTTTGCTCATTGATTATTGAAACTCAAAAATTATTATGAATCTATGCAGATATTTGAATTTCAATGTGGCTTGTGGTTTCAAATTAATTAATTACACAGAATATATTCTGAAAAAAAAAACATGTTAGAAATATCATATTCATCTTATGGTTAATAAATTCTCAGTATGCACAATTAATTTTGCGGTGTAAATTGTAAAATTTTAACATGATCCTTGTACGCATTAAATTACTAATTTGAAACTTATCAGTTGCTGATTAATTGAAATGTGATATTCGTTTTCTTATGAAAATGCTACGTGCTTGTGTATCTGTTAATGCAATAGTTGAGCATTTGCATCTCAATTTGAATTATAAACGGGCTTGACGTGTTTATTGCCCAATATAACACCATCACTGTGATATATAGACCATCACTATGCATTATCACGATGCATTATCATTTATGACACTTGATCGCCGCTCTCATTTTTAGTTGAAACGTTTCGTTAACACTTCCATGTATGGCATTATCTATGTTAATTATTTAATGCATTTTATACAACGTTTTCATTTCGGTAATCAAAAAACATTTTCTATGAGTGTAGTTTTCGTTACTAGAATATGATTTATGCGTTCGTAGCTATCGCTATTACTTTGTACTATGTTTATTAATTTAATAGATAGAAGTTTCATTTGGTTATATTTGTAAAGTTTATAATTATGTTGCGACATCAAATTATAGAATTAATTATTAGAAATGATAATAATAATTGAAACGATTGTCAATATTATTAGAAGTACATGACACTCATAGCAAGATTTGAATTAACGATTTGCATACAACGGTACAAAAAAAAAAAGAATTATCATCAGCGGCGAGACAGTTTAGCAAACTTGTTACGCTCTCGTTTTCTAAGAGCTGCACTTTTTTGAATTATCTCGTTACGGCCGGCGTAATGCATTCATGTATTTTTACGCGAATATAAATTTCCTTAACGGCCGAGGACACTGTCTGAGGATATATAGAGAGAGAACGACCAAGCGGGAGCGGACTGTTAGCCGCGGGCGCCGAAATTGCCGTCGAGACGTTCTTCCTGTTTGAAAACTTTAGCACTAGATTATGCCCGCGACAAAGGACGAAAGTTATTTCAAAAGCGCCCGCAACCAGCACACCGCCAGGTCTCGGTGTTTATTCTCGATACAAAAGGGGTGCGGACCTGGACACTTGGAAGTGGAGCGCCTCGTAAATTACGGCCACGTTTTCATTTAGGGCTCCTTTAATGCGCCGCGAATTGCCGGTGATTAATTAGCCAAAGTTTCGAGGACGTACTGGAGGAGTCAGCCGGCCACCATCATCGGCCATCAATCACCGATTAGGCTATTCTGCGAGGCGCTGATGGGATTCTCGCTCTGTTCGGGATTTTGGATGCGGGAAGCGCGCTGAAGGCTTCAGTTTCCCGGTACAATGTCTGAAGAATCCGCCGCAACATTCCTGATGGTACCGTCATCGTGTATGTGTGTGTGTGTGTGTGTGTAAATTCAATGACGCCGCAGGCTATTTATCATCGCGTTGTTGTGAAGCCGCATAGTTTTACGCGCCGAATTATATTATCCGCGGCGCTAACCAGTTTCGAAGCGACAAAGTATTTATTCTGGTGTATCATATTATCCTCGGAGGGGAGGTTGGTAACCGTAAGAATTTCGTTTGTTTAGTCGACAATGACTGAGTTCTAATTAAATTTCGGTCGTTACGATACGGCCGATCGAGTTTAGTTATTGGCTCGTGCGACTTGATGGATTCTTCAAATTTTTCAGATTCTATTTTGAACATAACTTTCTTATAATTAACGATAGTATCTTGAGAGAATATATAATTTATTTTATTAGATTTGTTTAATAAATTTTTTCGAGATACATATATCACTTTTATATGAGTTAAAATCAAAATATTTGACTTTTGTATTATGTTATAAAACATTTTCATTTATTACACAACGAATTTATATCGGAATTATAATCAAAACACATAAAATTTCGTAACATAACCGTGATTGAACGTCGCACTTGCGTCGAATAGAGCTTTTCAAAACCTCAACCGCCCAGCGCCCGGCCGATCGAGTCGCTTGATATATCGTCGATCGATCGCCTTTTTTCCATCCTTTATTATTTTTTTACACGTAAATCATAATGTGCAGCGTCGAATAGTGGCCGAAGCGAGAAAGGTCCGACGTCGGTGAAAGAGAGCCTTTTCGCCGGGAGTGAGGAGAGAACCCCGTCGGCTAGGGTCGCCGGCCTCCACCCGCGACACGAATATCCCATTTGCAAATTGAAAAGTGGATTAATATTCCTCCGCCATTTTTACCATCCATTAAGTGACAGGGGCAGTTTTTTGTTCAAACTGCAATGAAAGCCTTCGCCTCCTTTTTTTCGGCCGCCCACTCGGCCGACCCGGGCCCGCCGTTCGAACAACGCGTATCGACCAGCGATGACGTCACGAGACGAAAGCCTTTCGAATTGTGCATAAATTCATTGATTTTGTGCTTTAGTTCAATGTCATATCGAGCTTTCATGTTCAAAGAAACGCTGCTTTTCTAGTGAAAACTTCTGTTTATTTTTCTCATGTATCATTGAGGTTAACTGACTTAACATTTAAGTCAACACTTTTCGCAACATCCGACCCGAGAAACGAACTTTTCTCATTTATGCCAATATTTCACTTAAGCATATTTCACGTATGCTGCACAACCTTTTGATGCATATATGCGTTATCGGAGGTCAAGCGGTTGTGCGTTGACCTCCTGCACCCATCCCCGGTCCCTCTCCGCGCTCCCATCTCGCTTTTGCGTTTTGCGGTCGAAACAAAACAAAGCTGCCGACATAAAGGACGCATTTGCATCTTATGAATAATTTCAATGCGCTTTCCTGTGTCTTAACTGTACCCGAACGGCGGTCGGCCGGTTTCGCATGTGTGCGCCGCTTGTGTGTATGTCGCAGGTGCTTTTGCCGCTGTTCTTGTAACACTCAAGTATTATCCATTTATGCAAGCGCGATTCGCCCGCAAAGAGCGTGTTTACGTTTTGTGTATGGCCGATATGCGTTATTCGGCGTCGTTGACGTATTATTCAGAAATTTCAATGGGGTCGAGTCCTGGCTGCGGATGCGATAAGGTTTATGTGTGCAGATTTTGTATACATGGTGCTAATCAGATGTTTTGACGTCGCCTATTAACGGTCGATATCTAATGTATCGAAATTTCGCTACTTTGATGTGGCTTTTTTGTTTCGTTTTCGATGTCGGAGAAGATTATCGATCGCATCATAAATCGAACGGTTGTGAGATATTGATCGAGCATCGCCAGTGATCTGACACTCGCGCATATTTACTCTGGCAGATCCTCTTTTGCGGCCTTCGAGAGCGGAATCTTTGTCGATAAATTATCGTTGCATCACTTGTTAACACCTATTCTTTCCGAAGCGTCGAAATTATAGTTTGTGCTCATTGTTCATGTTTTTCCCCTCGGCTACGTGACCTAGGGAAATAGTCGGACGCATTCGAAATATTTTTAGCGATCGAATCCTTTCAGGTTAATAGAGACGATTGTGCAGGACGCTGTTTCCCTGATGATGCATTGTTCTGCGGGAGATTGAACGCTACGAATTCACCGTGCGAAATATGGTGGTTTTTGTGAAATTTTCCCTTGAATAATTTAAATTTTATTTGCGCCGATTTATATCGCGTATATCGGACAAACGCGCGATCGTTGTATTTTTTGGACGGACTTCAAAGAGAATCTTAACGCGACAAGAAAATAGGAATATTTATATTAGCATTTATGTAGTCCTTTGAACACTTTTTATATATGATTTTTCAAAACAAAAAGAGAAAATTATCTCGTTCAAAAATCATAACTTGCAAAACTATTTTCGGCCTGATCAATCATCGAGTTTCAAAAGTTGAATGCAGAGTATGCGAAATATCGTTCGACCCGAAGCGTTTTATTATTGTTTTTTCGAACAGCGATCAATACGATTTATACAGAGCGTGTATATTTTTATAAACAATGGCCATTCGAATGTTCGTTTTCTCTATATCGGCCATCAGCTGTCCGTCGAGCGAAAATCATCAGATAGCTGACCCCATGAGCCTTGTATGTGTGTGTATTTTATTTGCTCTGCGGCACCAAACGGCAACTCAACACAATCTTCGGACAAAATCTGAGCGTGTAATTAATACCGAGGGGCCATTAGGCTTGTTTTATTCCCGACTTATGGCCGGCATATCAAGAAAATCATTATAGTAATTATTTTTTATAGTACACAATTCCTCGCATTACGCTGCGACCGAGAGTCAGTATAAGGTTCAGCACATTCCTATATGATTATATTATTATTTCAATTGCTTCGTATGTACGTATTTAATTTTTTATGTCCTAGATCGATGTGCTCTGATAAAAAAATGATATCAATGTTAATAAAATCGATCGGCTTGTTTGTGTGTTTTTTCGTGTTCGATATAAAATTGTTATATTATTCGTGACCTTTGTTTCTTTTCATGAATCGAGTGACGCTATCGTTGACCTGAATTATTTATCGATGTTCTTTTAAAAATCACCTTGCGAAATAATTCAATAAAAACTATTTGCATAAAGATTTAATTATCAATTGTGCTTATTCTTTTATTATGTTAATTGGAATTATGGTAATTGTTGAGCGTCAGCGTTATTGAAGCAAATTAAACACAATGATGTTTCACAGAACACTTGTAATTAGTGACACTCTGATTTTTTAATGGTTTCATTTGAAAAAAAAAAGTATTAAGTTGTATTTCAATTGTGCATCACTAACACGTTTTCATAATAGTGAGAAAAGCCTATTATATTATTCACGTATAGAAAAGTTAATTGAGTGTTTGTTTTTCCCTTTTCATTAAAATTTTAACTGATTGCGCGGTTCCTTATCTTGCGGCCAATTAACATTCCCAACTACGCTTAAAATTGGCACACGGAACATTTCTCAAAGAGCAACAGATTTAATGGTCTCGGAACGAAGAGCCGTGTTCGTCAAATTAACTAAACGGAAAAATACGCATAAATGTTATAATAGCAATATTATGAACGGCTATTTACGTGCCCATACGAAGGAACCCGACAAAGTATCAACTCTCTCTTTCGTCGTCTCTGATGTGAAATTTATAATGTAAAAATACGCGATTTTTTCCGTATTTTGAAATGTTTAAAAAAGTTTTGTGATATTTAATTGGATTCGGCGCGGCCAAAGTTCCGTTTTTCGTTGACAACAACGCGAAATATAAAATTCGAACGTTTTCCGTAATCGCCTACGTAAGCTTTTTTTATTGTGCAAAAGAACTGACACATTAAGGTGCTTTATCAAAGTTGATTTACTTTTCGCATTTATATAATATGTTCGCCTGGCTAATTATCACTAATTAATTGGTTTATGGTGGTGAGTACCTTCGAGATGTTTATTATCTAATAAAATTTAATTAAATGAAGTTTTATGATCAAGATTCAGTTATTTTTAATTTTTCCGTTCTTGCACCGCAATTTACTCTTACACATTTACTTAATTTTTTTCGCATTACATTAAATGCGTGTTGGTAATAAATTGTAATTATAATTTAAGTGTATACTTATTAAAAATTTTGAACGAAATTTCAAATTCATTTTTTATTACTTTTTGCGAACGTAAATGGTGGTCATTTTAATTATACAAGCCTAATGTGAAATACTTGTAATAGTTGGAATAACTATTTCACACAATAGATAATATAAGTGAAAAGCATTATTGTTAATTTAATGATTAAGTTATTAGATTGAACTACACTCTGTGTTTCGAAAAAAATAATATCGAAACCGTATCGTTATTTCGCCCTGCATTTTCCACGGATGCGCTTATTTAATTCGCATTTCGACCGTGTGAACCATTTCGTTTTTAGTACCGTGAAAATTTTTACGCATCGAGTTAAAAATCTGGTTTTCGGTGGCGTGTTTTTTAACACTTTGGCCATTGTGTGAAAACGCATCGGACGCGTCAAGAAATTATCCATTTTTATTGTGAATTTTGAAAACAACGAGCCGCGCGTATAGAGCCCGCGATGTCGTTAAGTCCCCGCTTAATTTACTTTGAATTATATCGCATTTTTCATTACCGTTTTGTGTTATAATTTAATTGGTCACGGACAATTTAGCCAGCATGCCTTTTGTGTGCAACGTGTCCGGGACTCGAAGCCTCATTTCGAAAACATAACATCCTCGCATACAAACACTGTTCGTGTGTGTAAGAAAGAAACTCTCGTTTAATAGGTACGATTCGGTTTCAGAATCGTCGGCAATTAAAACTAACATATAAAACCTTTTTTTTCTACGTTTCGTATACGCTTTTTTTTCTTTCGTTTAATAGGTTGCGCTAATGAATGTGAATGTGTAAATTTTGTGGCAGACATGGTGTGCAGGAGGGCATTTAATTTATAGATTATAATTCTAGGCCTATTAAGATATATTTATATAACTTTTTTTTGTTTGGTCTTTTCGAAACATAAATAGCAATAAAATTTTGACGTGCACTTGTAAGCTTTTAAATTATTATATTTAATTTCGGATAATCAACTTTTATTTCATACGCCCATTAATTTATAACAATAAAATATATTTATTTATATCCGTGTGTGCTGGTTTTAATTATACAATTTTACTTGATAGAGTACTTCGTTTGCTTTGTCTTTGCACGACGTTCTACCACATTAATCGAAAAACTCTATATTGTTAAGTCTGTGGTAAAGTAAGATTAATAATATATGGAATGTAATAAATTTTCAAAACGAGCCATTTAAGTACAGAATAAAATTGCGCTATAATGTAAATTTAATAAATTCCCAAAAAATAAACAACATATAAACATACTGTTTATAGTTATTGTTTGAATGCAGTGGCGGAGCGAGATCGAGTTTGGTTATTACGAGATTGCGGCATTATGCGAAAATTGATACTATTATTAAGGGATAAAGTGTATTCGGTAAACGTTTTAACACAATAAATCCTTGGCCGCCTTTAAAATTCCTCCGGCTCAATTTTAAGCTCGTTAAATTGTTTTACAATAAGAGCAGATGGGGCGGACCGCGGGGCCCCCGTCCGAGGGCATGGGGGCCCCGGGGGGCGCAGCACCCGCCACTTACCGTCGAACTTCGGGGCCCGGTCCAAGCTGACACGATTTCCATCTCCGCAGTCTCTCCCCCAGCGAAACAAAATCATATTCCACTTTAGCTACTTAACATTCTATTCTCTCCTCTCGCGCCTCTCGAGGTTCGGCCCGCGAATTTTCGGAAAGGCGAAATTGCGTAAAGGTCGTCCTGCAAGAATCCGATGCATTTCGGTGCATTTTTCGAAATTAATCTCGCAAATTTTGCAGCCTTCGCGAGTGCAATGGCGGAGAAAGGGACCGCGAATGTCGCAAAGGCGACCTTGTTTAATGGGCTGAATTCGCGCAGATTATTGCTGGAATTGGTCCGTTTTCGTTTCAAGGAATCTCTGTGTATATTTTTTGCGCTTTCGGACTTCGTGTTCTTTCCCTCTTGCCGATTAGCATAACGTTCCTCTTTCGCAACAGATGCTTCGCGAATTGTTCCTCGGGAGTTTACCTCGTGCCGTGATGCTACTTTAACTACTTGCCGTCGTTTTTTTTCCGTATTTCTTTTTTGTTTCGTTCATCTTTTTCTTTTTAGTACTGCCGTTTCGATTGCCTTCAATTTTATATGCGCATTCATTAAAATATATCAGTTTCAAAAGAAAATATGTGTGTGCACTACGAAAATATAGTATAAATCATAAATCATCGGGTATCTTTGAATGTGGCAATTTATGTTATCATAAATGTTTTCAACACGTAATAGTTTTATTTAATTATTATACAGCATCGTCGTAAATATATTACAATTATCACAACAAAGAAAAGCGTTAGTTTTACATCATATGTTAACAACTCGATTGTGAATATTTTAACATGCATTTTTTTAATATGAAGAACGTTGTATTAATTTCATATTCTAGAATTCAGAAATTTTTTATTTCGTAACAAGTTGCACTTAAAAAAATCCACACTAAGCGACATTGTTTTTAGGTCAGGTCGCTTGGGATTTTTAATACTTCCATTTTAGTTTTCAACAGTTAAACTATCATAGTTTTAATTGATATAAGATTTTTATCATGAAATTTCATCCGAGTCACGCGAGCAGTGTCCCAATCGAAAATCTTTTAATGCAGGTTCAGGTCATGGAGGTCATGCAGTGGATTTCAATCCATTTTATCCTCATTCCACATTCAAATATAACAATATTGCGAGAAAACGTTAAACATCTTTGTCACTCAGAATTTTGCAATTTCGGTTACATATCTTACGATTAGTTGGCAGAGCGCGTAATATGGCGGCGGGCTATTTGCATTCGTCCGCCATTTTATCGCAGGTGGACCGTGAGGGTTTCAATTTGTAAACGAACACGCGTTCGACGCGATTTCACATAAACAACGCTAATTGATATGTCGACATCGCCCTCGATCGACCCCCATGTACGTATGGGATATACGATCGGTTGTCGATGTTGGACGCGAAACGTCTGCTTCGAAATTTGCAAATCTGCGAATATTTCTGTCCATTGGACGCTAAATCGAGTTCTGGTATTTTATCGTCGGTTCAATGAATTTTTCATATTTTTAAATTTGATCCGATGATGAATTCTCTCATACATAATTAAGTAATTATTCCGAGGAATTTAATCATAACGGTCCGAAATCTGAAAAGTATTCTCATAATGAGCGCGGCATTAAATAATGTATATAATTGACTTTTTGTCGCGTTTCGTATATGAATCATATGTGAAATAAAATTGTTTTTAGATGGTTTCCCACATTAGGCGTCCGTTACGTCGGTGCCGTGTAGCGATTGTATCGTTTCGCATTTATACGAAATGGTGTCGGGAAAAGTGTATCATAATTTTAATAATATATGTCAACTGTGATTAATTTCACAGACACGAAATGCAAAGGAGGACTGTCACGCATACCATTACATTCTGTTTTTTTTTATTGTTTCAGGTAATTTGCCGATACAATCTTTTCCCTAGAACGAGAAATCGTGCAGCTAATTTTTGTCCCAGCAATTGGTATCATTTACTTTATAAGCGCTAACAGCTTTTTTGATTTTTCGCCGTTTACCGTTTTTCGATAGCATTATATTTGAATATTGCTTTGTAATCATTGAAAACAATTTACTCTTGCATTTTGTTTTTAATCTCAATCATAAAATCCTTTTTTGCTGAAAATGTTGAATTTATTTTCAGCGTCTATTAGTGAATATGCCAAAATTTCATAAAAAGTATTCGTTCAAATGGTTTTGAATATTTATGTAATTTAGCTAAGTACATTAAATCGAGTATTGAAAAAGTCATCCATTAACTAATCGTGTGTACACGATTTTTCGATCTTTTAACCATTTCGTTTCAATTTGACAGCACTGCGTGCACATCAAATTTCACAAAATTTTTTACGCTTACATCAACGTCCAGTTTCAAAGCAGATCACAAACCTACACTCAAAATATAACACAAAGCAACTTACAAATAAAACAACTTTTCAATTAATAACATATCTTATTACGAACAAGAAACATACATTTTTTTCGCAAACGCGCACATTTTCCGATTTCAAAACTTTGATTTCGACACACACATAAATGGCATTTTAAACGTGGCCGTCGCCTGCTGTCCGCCGTACGCGAACACGTAAACTCAGTAATGGGGCATTTTATAGTGATTAGGGGAGCCCGTGTATTTATTAAATTTGCCGCTATCGAAAGACGGAGGGTCCCCCTACAGGAGGGGACCGGCTTGCTCCCCCCGGTGCTCCATCGGCATTATTGTCATCCGACATCGAGTGTTATTGAGCGGTAATTGATGATTGTAATGCACTAAAATACGGAATTCAGCGTTGATTTATTAATATGTCGTTCATTGTCGGTGTGCCACCTATTCGGCTCGTAGTTCGCGTATGAATTGAATTAATTTTGTATTTAATTAATTTCGTATGGGATCGTTCGGGTATGGTCGCGTCGATTGGTCGTAGTGCATTTTTGATTTGTGTGTTAATGCGTTTTCGTGTCGGTTCGGTGTGTTAATTTCGGTTTGGGTTGTGTGCGTGTTGATATTTTTGTTTGTTTAATGTGACCTTTTAGTAAGATTTCGTGCTTTTTTATTGCATGTGTTAAATAATTATTGAGAAGCTTAATATTGAAGTCTCCGCTAAATGGTCTCATGCTTATTTCTAACGGTTTTATTATATAATACATCTGATCGTGCCACATGTCACTAAATTTCAATAAGTTTGACAAGGCTAAACGACTCATATTTTTATAATCGTATTGTAATATTTCTATCGAGCAAAGACCAGTTATAAAACGCGCAGTTAATACATTCAACACGTCGAATCACATTTATATTTCGATCAAAACGAAAATGCAATTCGGACCCCATACCTTCAAACACAATTAGAATATTAACTTCAATTACTCAATTCACAACAAACAAAACACAATCAATCGTTTTTCGAGAGGTGTCAATCGTCCAAATTCGCACGTTCACTTTTGTGTCACACATTTACAATTGAGATAGAGGGGTGGGTGGCGAAACGCCTCGCCCATAGAGGGGCTCCCCCGCTGATGGGGGCCCATTTATCATCGACAGCATCTGCTCGGCTTATTATTGTTATTAAAATGCCGTGAGCCCCACACACAGCCCGACGCACACATTCGCGCGAAAGTGTATGCGGTGGCGCCTCCCCGGACCGTGGGCCCCCGGGGCCCGATCCGGACCTGGCCCCCCTAGTAGGGGCCGCATTCCGGAGCCCCCGGCTCTGGAATGCAAATATATTAGCGCCGAGATAAATGGTCATGACAGACACCATAATCAGTTTTTATCTAATGATGGACAATTTATCTCGACGCGCTCTCGTCAAATCTTTTCCGCCGTTGGAGGGGCTCGTGTTTGCGTGTACGCAATTTGTTGAATTTGGTGTTTTTCTTGGATTTTTCGATGTCGATGATTGGGGTAATGGATCGTGGTGGGCGATTTGATTGAATTTTTTGGACGTGTTTTAATTATAAAAATGATGTGTTACGCGAAATGATCGTTAAATTGTATAATAACATACCATAAAGTTTCGCATCCTTAATTGATTTAATTACTTCTTTCTTAATATTTTTAAAATATTAAACCAATTAATTTTCGTGGAAAAATTTCGTAACTAATAATTATATTTTTTCAATGTTTGTACAAAATACGGAATTTTTAATCTATAAAATAAACTATTATATTAATTATCTTCCTTTTGTCGTGATACTATTTGTGTTTACGTACTGTTACACTTCCGACGTTTTCTCTCATTTATTCGTAATGTATGCATGTAAATGTCTCTCGAAGTAAAGAATTTTAATTGGGTGTTTTCACAGATGCGACATTTTCACACTAGAACTAAATATATTTGAATTGTTGACGTATCAATTCTGTGCTGAGACGTTAATTAAAATTTTTGAAAATGTCTTTAAACTGGCTCCAGAAAAAAATCTAGAAGTCGGCCTAATATTCACTCGAATAAAATATCTGCTAAATTAACCTCGTTATCTTTAATAGTGTAACATTTAAATAATTAATTAATAAACCGGATTTTTAGACATTAGTTCAGTTCATATCACACGCGGCTTTTTTGTTTCGGGGCGTTTTATTAAATTAGGACTAATGGCTCTTTTTTTCTGTAACTCACCATCACAGAATACGTATATGGATGTAATAATCTTAATTGACATTTAAATTTTAAGAACGAGCGCTGCCGACGCGTATAATATTATAACGTTTTTAGAGAAGAACACAGTGAAGATTTTAATAGCACGGAGAATATTAAATTGCTTTTGTGTGTTCGATTTAAACGATTTATTGTGTTCGGCGCGATGTTAATTCTTAAGTGAAAATCATTGTAGAAACTGACATTTAACGTCGTCCACAATACATCATTATGTATCATGTGCGGCAATCGAGTGACCTTGCATGATTTTGACACATATTAAACACTATATCCACATCGATGGCTATCGTACAGATTTCACATCGATTACGTGGAGGGTTAAAGTTGCCCGATCGTCCACAATGAGTCGGGGTCATCGTCGATTTTTGTCAGCACGCTCATCGAACCATAATGGAGCCATCAAGAGCCGACGCCGTCGAAACTCATTAAATAATGGCGACGGATCGAATCATTCATGACGGTTTAGATCCCCCCCTTCTCATATGTGAAATCGTACCCCTGTTAACCACCCCGCCATCTCTTCCGGATAATATATATATAAATTTATTTTCGTACCCGGCCACTTATATTATTTTGCATTCTAAATTGTCCCCTCGGTCTCTGCTGCCCGTTCCCCTTCCCCGGGCGAAACCTACTTCTGCACGCTAGTTGCCGCTGCCCAACTTTCCCCTTTGGCCGCTAAGGGGATCCGAGTTTCTCAATTCATATAAAATTCGACGTCGTGTGTCTCTTGCGAATGAATGAGTTGTTATAGATCAGGTTGTTGCGACTTTGGTCAGTGGGTCAAATTGTGTCTAAAGAGCTTTATGGTGCGGATGGAAATCGGTCGAGTTTCCATACTGGACAATAAATCTTTTAAATTTAGACATTGTTAACGAATTTAATTTATGTGTTTTATTAACGAAATTAACGTTTTTTTTTGGGTAATATTTTATGTTAGAATAAATAACATTTGAAAAAAATTCCAAGCCGCAGGTTGCCCGCTAATATCATAGAACCTAGAACCACCGTTCTTTAATAAATTGTCGTCGGAACTGGTTTAAATTTTAAACCGCACGCAAAAACGCCGAAAGGACGTTGATCCCGGAAAATTGACATCGCGCAAACATTAAACAACAGCCGAAACGCACATGTAGCTGCAATCTATTCTCAAAAAGTACGATAGTAATTTAAAAAAAAAAAAAAAATTGAGCTTCGCACAGTTTGAGAACAATCAGTTTTTCCCCTTGCACGTATTGCATTATCGCACGGGTGTTTGTTCTGCGTTTATACCTGGTCCTCGTATGCACACTCGTACAAAACACACGTACAAATATTAGGGCGAGGGGCGGGCGGGAGCGGCGAGGGGTTTAATAACGGCGGCAACCCCTAATCTATTTCGCAGATGTGTGGTTGTCGTTGTATTACACTATACCAGATTTATTATCAATTTGATAATTAATTAACTAATTAGCATTCGGAGCCGGCTTGATCCGCCGCGGCTTATTCGCGTATCAGATTAATTGACACGCGCGCAATAATTCCCCTTCCCGCAATATGGGAGGACCGTACGCGTCATATCGAACATTACTAATGCAATTGTAAATTTCACGTGTGTCGCTCTAATTCTGGGTTTTTGATAATTTGTGTGTTTAGGGCTTACGCGCTGAAATGTGTTTGCGTTTGTGTTAGTTGACATATTGAGGTTTAACGCGAAGAATTTTTGTATAGAGTTTCGTAGGGAATGAAAAAGTGGGTATTGTGTGCGAATGATTATATTTGGGTCAAATAATGTGTGAATGGATGTAAGGTAGAAGATATTAGGAGACGAGTGAAACTAGGATGGAGTGCTTTCATGGGAACGATTTTTTTTAGTTTTATAATTTGTGAAGATGAAAAGAAATGAAAATTGAAGATGATAGAAATGATAAAATATTGGAAATCAACCGTGAATGGTGTTTGATTGTACATAATGATTAAAATATCGATTGATATATATTTTCTTTGTCGTCACGTTGAGGGTTATTGTAGAAATCGTAAATTATCATAATTATTATTTAATGTTCGTACATACTAGCGAGTACACTGAGTTATAACCTTTGCTTTTTGTACGATTCAACGACGTACGGCATGAATTGGTTGTGAAATCTCCCAAGGCGAGGTTATAATTGTGATTATAGGGTTGCTAAAACAAAATACATATAAAAAACACACACAAAGTGTGTACTTGTTAAATCGTGGTCTGCACCAACACACGTCCGAGTAAGCTCCGTAACAGGTATAGCCGTCCGTTTATGTGTTAAAAATAGTATAAAAACGTTATCTGGTTATACGGCCGTTAAGTGATTAACCTTTAATTGCGGTTCATTAAGTGTAAGAGGCCATTAAAATAACTCTGAAGAAATCTTATATAAAATAACCGAAGGCGATGAGCTCCATATTTATATGATTTCGAGTACGTGGCTCGATCTAGGATCGTTCTCACACTCGTCCCAACGGATTCGTTCGGAAAATATGGATCTTCGCTCGTCACGATCATTCCATCGTAGGATTGTCAATCGTTTCGTGTTCACTGCTTTGTGCTTTGATATTTTGAACTGAAACGTTTGTTGCAATTTTTATATAAAATCTACGAAATTTCTCACGTCTAGCGGAGCGAATCGTGATGATGGTATAAGAGATTCAATCATTGCTGTCTGTGCAAGAGCGTCTTGAGGCGTTGATCGTCAAATTGTTGTTTATTTCGTTCTCGTTTCAAATTACCTGTATTATTATGAGCAATTTTACTTTCGAGAAACATTAAGCTTTAAAATCTGCTTACGCTTTCGAAACGTTATTGACTTGATCCAATTTGCACCGTATTATGAAGCCGATTAATTAATTCGAAGTTAATGAATGCGAAATGTTATATTTGCAAAAATCCAATATTGTTTTCGGTATGCATCATTAACAATCGATTTTTCAATCAAAATACTGACGATGATTAAGCGGCGGACGGTCGGTTGCCGCGCACGCCGAATCCGCATTAATCGAAACGGAATCTTTGGCATATTTTCCGCGCGGGATATTCGCAATACCAAGAATTAATTTGTTATCAAATTTTTCGGCGAATTACGGGCAACACGTAGAGTTCGTTTTAATCCCGGCTAGGTGATGAGCTCTACCCCTGAGCCCCCTTGGCCGATGGGGTGGTCTCTCATCCCCTATCCCCGACGCCTGGATCAATCAAAAAGTTTCCATGCGAGAATTAATTGTGAAAGTTTAGCGGATTCACCGGGTTTTTATGTATATACTTGTTTGTGCTTAATAGATTGTATAGTTTTAATTAAAATCTTTGATATTGATCTTGGCTGTGTCGGAAATTAATTATGAACGGGTAAAAGTTGCGAAATTGACGTATGAAAATCGTCTGGAGAGGAGGAGAGAGAGATCGCCCCGCTGGTTTGCCGGACTGAAAATTTAATCTACTCCAATTAATAATTTGAACGATCGAGCTGCTTCTCTCTTCTTTCTCGTCTCGTGTCTCGTCTCGATTCTCGCTTTTGTGTGTGTATCGAGATGAATTTTTAATGTGTGCTCGGGCGTCCGTCATTACGCGCGACCACATGTGCGTCAATTATTTCCATTTATATATTTATAATTATTCATACTTGTGTAGAGCGTGCATTAGAAATCGAAACAACGCAGGTTTCGGTTAATTAAACGAACGCCAATTAATTCTAATTGGCGATCGTGCTCGCTGTACAACCGCAGTAATTGAATTGTGACATCTTCGGGTTATTTTATGTGGATGCAATTACCTGGAACTTCAAACTACACAATGCACATGTGACCCCGTTGCCAGTTTCAAAACGTTTCATTTAATTCTTATAACATACATAGTCGAATTGAAATATTAATTAACTCGTTTATAATAATTACTGTACATTTAGAGTCGACTTTCTCGAAATTGTATAGCCAAAGCAATCAATGCATATTTTCATCTCACACGTCCATTGCTTCTTTAATGCCTCATGAATACTTATAAGTTATAAAGCGGATTCTTAATAGCTTATTTAATATTTGTTTTTTTATTCAAATCGCATATATCATTTCCCCATATTTATACATAAGAAACGATCAGTCAAGAGCGTCTCGACGGGGCGCAAGGAATCCGCTCGCGATCGCGGACTTCTGTTAAACACAGCATGCGAGCAACAACGAAGAAGACCGCCATAAAATATGTTGATTAGGCAGTCGGTCGGGTTCGGTAGTTCGAGTAATTATATCGAAATTGAAGATATACGTCCGCGTAGGTGAGCCAGCGAGCACAAAACGCGTAAATAACGCTTTTAAGTGGGACCACGGGGCCCACACCTCGCATTCGATGGGATTATGGTGTACGTGTGTGTCCGTTTGCATCGAAGATCGAATGTCGGATCGCATTAATATGTTAATCGGTACACGAACGTTCGTGGACGCGTGGACGATGCTCCTTGTCGTCGTTAGCATAATTCGTACGGTCGTAATACGGGGACGTGCGAGAAAAGTTCGTTAATTTCGCGGTTATGGCTTAATTGTGTGGGGAAAAATTTGACGTTTATTGCGTTTATGACAGATTTTCATTGTTGTTGTTTTTAATTTGCAAGAGTGTCGCGTTCGGTTGCGGTTTTTTGGTGGAGGTGTTGTATTTTCGTACGAGTGGATGTATTTAGTTTTTTTTTTAATGTTGAAAATGTTAAATGATCGGTATTTTATACGAATTTATTATTTGCTGTCGTTCGAATAGATTTTTTTATTCATTCTTGTATGTGCACAAAAAATAATATTGACCGTGGAATTGTTTGTTGATTTTATTTGCGCAATACATTTATGTAGGTCTGTTCAAAATTTTTTATAAAAAAAAATATAAGCTAATTTTATAAAATAATAGATTTAAAAAATTTTCCTCAACCAACATTTCCTCTAACTAAACACATTTCCTCCCGCGAAAATCGCCAATCAATAATTAATTACCGAACAAAAAAGTTCCGACCCGACCATCAAAATGACACAATAACGGCAAGTCCGGCACTTAATCACCGTCGACCGAACTTAATTACCTCCGAGACGTATCCGAAGACCTCAAAAGTGCAAAGTTGGCCACCCATCGACCCGACAGCGTCGCGTTTCGACCGTTCCTCGACCCTAGCCCCGATTGTCGAAAGTTGCATTGGCCGCGAGGCTCCTCTAACTTTAAATTGGAACGTGCCCCCCGTGCAGCAGGCCACTCTCGTCCTGGCTCAATAATCGCTCTCTTAATTGTCTTTGTATGGCCAGGACTCAAACGGCCTGGTCCTTTATCGATCCGCGTCAAAACCGCATTTCTTGGCCAACAATTTCGGCCCGCCATAGTTGCGAGCGGTCGATTAATAGTCGGGAAATATGCCGCTTATCAGGGCCCAGTAATTGTAACAGGCGTGCGTTTTGTGCAGCGGCAAAACGCTCTATGAGAATCGTTATTATTTATTCACGGACCACTATCTTTTTATGGCGTTAATTAAGTGTCTAGAAATGTTCTTTCCACGGCACCGAACAAACGGTTTAATTACGTATTATATATTCCATTTAACAGTGCGTCGCATACGCGGAGTATGTGTTGTATTATTCGGTTTAATGACGTGAACACAATGGACGTTAAAAAAACGTGTGTGATATAAAAACGAGGCAACATATTGAAATGAAATCCGACCGACTGACAAAAATGAAACGATTTGGCGGAAATAATGCTCGTAAAATGACCGATGGTTTTTTTAAAACACTTGTTCGGACGCGGTTCGGCGGTTTTACAGTGCCACTCTACTTAAACATTATTGCTCTATATATTAGTCGCTCTTTTGTATAATTGGACGAAACTAGACACTTTAACTGTGAGATCAAAGAAAAATATCAGTTCTAGGCGCAAATTTTGTAATAGATCCCCCTGAACGATTCGTACGTCCGATAGATTGGATCTATGCGTGTGCACTTTAATCGTAGCGGCCGTTGATCAATGGCCAGTCGGCACAATTAGTGGTCGGGTCCTAATGGTGCGAGTCCACAAAATCAATATTGATCGTGGTCATCGTCGGAGATCAAAAGCTGGCCGCACTCGTTACCGTTCGCTTTTAATCTTGCGCAGCAATTAAACCTGTTTAATTTTCGTTATTAAGCGGACAATAAAGTCGGATTGACGGGACGCCGGCTTGATTGATATTCGTCTTCTATGTACTATGTTCTTCTTTTGCTTTTTCTCAACGTTGTGTCTGATCCTCGTGGAGCGTTTGTTTGCTCCACCAACTTAACCGGTTCTCGTGTGAGGGATGTAGAATCAAAATTCACAAGATCGACCATTCATAAAAAAATATAATATGCATTACGTAATTTGTAGACTTTTAATTATTATTATTTTTTTTTTTTTCAGTTTTGAAATTGGTTAGGTACCCAATTATTATTGAATAAAATATCAATCAACCAGTTATATAGTTAAAAAAAATCGTTTCAATATAGATCTATTAAAGAAATGAAACTATCAAAAAATTTTAATTTAAAAATTTCATAACAAATTTTATACAAATAACGTGTAAGTGAATATGGTGAATTTTGAACCTGAGTCCCTCACACACAGCTCGCATAGAATGGAGATTCATTATGATCCCTCGTTTGCTCGGATTCGGTCTCGAATGTGCCCGATTCGACAAATCGCCGTTTTAGAATCGAATTCGAGAAATTTTATATAAATCAAACGGCGACGTGACGAAAAGAAATTTGGCATTCGGCCGCGTGTTTGTATGCAGATTGCCGGTCGGTTCTAGCAAAACGCTTTCGTTCCGAATCTCGCCAATTATGCTAATTCTAATCACGCAAAATCGCGTGCCATTTTTTAGTTGTTTCGATACTTACACAATATTTTGTGCACGCGGTGGCAAAAATCAATTTTCTCGTATTTAATACCGTCTCCGACGAATATATAAGTACAATAAAAAACGATTTACATATGGGAACGCCGTACCGGAACGGTATGCGGTATATGTAAATCATTGAAAGAATCACAACGGTCTATATTCCACTTTTACATCAGATAAATAAAATCAATTATTAGAATTGCACAGATCGATCACATTCAACAATTTTTAATTTTTTCACAATTTTACAACAACACGTTTCCCATGTACCGTGGAAACAATGTATCCAAAGAATTCCCCCAAGTGCTCACATTCATGCACACGCACTATGAATTCGCGCTTCGCACGAAACTAGCGAAACTTGTCCGCAAATTTATGTCCGGCCGTTGTGTAAAGTCGTCGAGTTAACCGCGAACCATTACGGTCGTTTAATGACATAATTTATCAAATGCCCCATAAGGAGTAATGACACTAATTTTATTATTTGCGTTTTCTGCGGTCCCGCTCCTCGCTGTATCGGGATACGGGCAGGCGGCGCTATTACATTTTAAGCCGCAAATTACCGCCCACCGCCGCCCACCGGTCCCTATCCCGGAATCTTCCTTCGGGACGGTCTCGGGAGGCCCGCGGGGGCGGCTTTCCGCCCTCGGGGTGGTTCCACGGTGCCGAACGGTCTCGAGGAACGACCGTCATATCATTACTCTTCTCGAGGTGTGTGAATTGTGACACGAGGTATTCCCATTGAAATGCCAAAAATTCACCGTCGAAATCCCGCCGATGTGTACGCGTCGTCGCATTTCTTCCGCCGTTGTAAATCTTGATTTTGTTGTTGTTTTTGTTTGCGCTTGAATTATTTATTCGTTTGAGAATATTGTAATTATGATTTGAATTAAAACAGGAAAACTATTTGTGTAATAATAAACGCATCTTCCTGTTGACTTGATAGTTTTAATTACATTATGTACTTAAGAATGCTTCGTTTCGATGTTATTAAAGTGCTGAAAAAAATTCGGAATATTAATTAAATTTTTAATAACTTCGAATTGTTAATAAACAATTTTATTTTTTTCGTGATATAAAAAAAAAATTAGATTCATTGTGCAATTTTTTTACGATTCTACTATACGTAATGAAAGTCATAGTACAATTATTTTTCGCACGTAACGACGTCGAATCTCACATTAAAAGTTTACTCTCATTACGTCTTATTTTTTATTGAACAATTCGATTTTGGTTTCCCATGAAATTCTTTAACCCGCGACAACTGAACCGTGCAATAAACGCATTTTAGGGTGAGCCCCGTTCTTTGGGGAACGTGAAGGTACTCGAGACGAAATCGCGGTACGTTTCATTATTGTCGAATTCGAACCAGCTCCGAAATAAAATATTTTCGAACACACATATTTTTTTTCACCTTCCCCGGCTAGATTCCGACGAGAACACTTTTTATCACAAAAACGAATAGCCAGACGCCGCGTTTCGGGTATACTCTTGATTGAATGATTACACACTTCGATCCAATGTTTATGCGAGAAATGATCCGTATATTGTATTTATTATGAGGCCCTAATGAACGGGGTCGCTCACGTGAACGCGAAAAGGTGAAGAAAAAAACGATACCCGAATGGATGACCCTCCGCGTAATGATACGTTTACGTTGTTGCGAGTTCGAAACGACCGTTCAAATTGTAGTGTAACACTAACAACGGCCACGAAAGGAGACGGTGTGTATGTGAAATTGTGTGTAAGAAATGTGTGCTGTCGTATATATAGCGGCGGTGCATTTTCGCCAAATTGCAAGGCTCGCGAGCCAACACGTATGCATTGAACCGTCTGCACTCTGCAGCACGTCGCTCTTTAATTATGAAGGTAATAAATATCGGGCGTGGTATGTTGAAAGATAAATGTCATTTTTGTGTATTTATGTTAATGCGGATTTTAAGTTATTTTTTTAGGACGAAATTTTCGTATTCGTCTCGGGTAATTTAAAATTGTGATATATCATTTGTGGATGTTGAATTTTTTTTTGGGACGTATATGATTATTGTAATTTATTGGTCGTTTTTATTCGATTTTATTAATGTAGTGATGTATTCATTTGTATCGAAATTGACAGCAAGCGATTCTATCATTTCATATTTTTCACTGACAATGAGCTAAAAGCTCGGCTTTGGAAACTAAACGATTTTACGGGACTCGCTCGCGAAGAAAGCAACCTTTTTACGTTTGTAATTTATAGTCATTTCAATAGCTGACGGTTGTAAAAGCCTTCAACAATTGTTTTTATTCGCCACAAAACTGTCATAAAGAGCAACATGGAAACATTAAACCATTCCTCCTTTCCCGTCCGTTCTTTTACAACGTCAACCGTTCGATTCTATTCGAACAGATTTATTGAACATTCACACGAACCCGATTCTTAAAGTCCACAGCCTTGCAAAATCGTCGTCCCACATTAGAAGGGGTATAATTGCAGCGCGTTTTGCGACTATTTGTGTAGAGTTTCGCACGTGGGCCCACCCCAAGTGGTGCCTCCTACCCCGCTCTAATTAGGCTCACATTCTCATTCCGTTTTCGCGTTTAATTTTGCCGGCGGTTTCGCTCTAATTACATTTATACGTAGCGCAGCTTTCCGGGGAATAGGCCGAACTTGTTTCATTTTTACTTTAGCCAACAAGCCTCCGCGGTGAAGTTTTTCTTCGGTTAATTTTAGGAGGGTGGGCTCTGTTGCCGCAAAATGTATTGTATTCGTTTTGGCGTAGATTATTTATGTCTTCAGATGATCTTTTTAATTGTTAGTTCGTTTAATAAAACTAATCTATGCATATATGTACATTAAATTATTTAATTAATTTTGTAAATCATGTTAGATTTGCATAGTAGCTATGACTCGATATATTAAAAAGTTTGAATCAAATAAAATATTAGATGAAGATGTCCAAAAATTGAAGTAATAAGTAATTTTGATAGAAAACACAGGTTTATAGTTAAAAATTGTAATTTTTATTGATTCATACAGTATACGGTTATGTGTGGAATAGCATATCGGATATATAGCTTTACTGGCACATACGCACTTTTTTGTTGAAATTTTCCATGAATTTTTTCCATACATGTTGCTGAATTTTATCGATATATTGCTCAATTTCCTCCTTCAAGTTATGTGTGGTCATGGGTTGACCACCCATACCTTGACTGTATATTGTATGAATCAATAAAAAAAATCACAATTTTTAATTATAAACCTGTGTTTTCTATCAAAACTACATATTGCGTCAATTTTTGGACACCTTTACGTCGATTACACTAAAAATCAATATTACATTATTATGATAAAAATCGATTTTGATATACGGTCCATATCGACTGAATCGATTCGATTCTCGAGCACATCCTCGAAGTCACACGCGATCCGATTATTTATCAGTAAATAAGCTTGATTATTCTTTAATGAATGCTTGTTTTAAGATGTTTAATTAAGTTTTATGGAGACAGTTCCGCTCCATCGGGAGGGCCGAAGGGCTGGCTGGCAGCGCGGATTAATCCGGAGGCGCCCTAATTGGACCAAGGGGGCAAACCTTCGCTCCTCGACGGCCACCTGCCTTGCTAATTGGCCGCTTTCATTACGGACACTGTCAGCACGACCTTCGGCAAACCAGCCAGTCCGTCTGGGTCTTCGTCGTCAGTCTCCGAGACGATCGGACCACGGGGAAGGCGTTAGGATGGTCCTCGGTTCGGTGCAATTAAGTTACGGTGGCGTCGCTTTTCTTCGTAATTGAGTTGGCGATGGTCGTTTGTCCGTATTGTGATGATCGTTGTTTGATGCAGTTGGGTTCGCTTTGGTTTTGTAGGGCGGTGCACTTTTGGGAGGTCGCGATTTCGGTCGGCGCCGTCTTTTGGGAGTTTTTTGTGTTTCGGTCGGATCGTGTCGCTTTTTTATGTTCTTGGTCAAATTATGTGTTATTTATTTTTAAATGACCTCGGATTTGGTCTTTAATAATAAAAATGGAAATATAGCATATTTTATGTTTGCCGTGTGTTTCGTCAATAATAGCGCAACAAAGACTGTCCATATTTGACCAACCACCCTATATAAATATTGCATAAACGTTCGAATATTATGCACATAAACGAAAAGAAAAAGGCTTTTAAAGATGTTAAACAATATTTTTCACACATTCAGATCGATAATTGTTTTCAACTTTTTACGAAATTGGCGTATTTTTTATTGGTTATGATCTTACATTAAACGTATAATATTATAATTTAAATTTTGTTGTTATTTTTTAATTTTAAACTTCTTTTGATGCATATTATCGCATCAGTACGAATAAAATAATAATAAATACACCCAAAACTCTTTTTGCACGGTACAAATAAAAATAACCGATCATTTAATTTTTTTACACTGTTTTTTCACTTCACATCACTTTTTTCACGTAAGATCTGAAGTAGACCAATATGCAATTATAATTATTAAATAAAACATTTCAATGTTTTTTTGAAAATCCCATATGGCGAAATTTTTCCACATTACACATATTGTATAAAGTAACATACAATATTTGGATGGAAGTTCTATTCAAATATACTAATGAACTAATGGAACCATTGCTCTCCACATCCTGAAATCGGGCCTAAGGCCAGAAACTTTATCGGATCCTCTCTTTTAACCGATTTTTTTTAAATTACAAAGTTTTTCAGTAGGTATCGATAAGTTGAACTATGTGTAACAAAAAAACCAACAGAATTGATAGATTTTGTTAAAAATAGTGACAAAATAATTTTATGAAATTGATCTTTTACAACCTCGGACCTATGACTCGATTCCTGCTGAACCTCCTTCCAAGTAGTTTAAAAAGTGTCGATCATTTTTTTTACGTTTCGAATAATTTTAAAAAGCGTTATGAAATTTTTTTTTTTAATTTAAATTTATGGAGTTATTGAAAAAAACAGCGGGGCTCCGTCCGTACGATTCTGCACCAGGACCCGGAATTTCTCTTGGCGACCCTAGGGCCATGGATGAAATCTATCTAAATTTTTTATATGGTTACCATACAATTTTTACAGGACTCTGAAACGTATCCCCATATAAAATAAAAAGCTTGAAAAAGGATTGTGCACACAATTTCCTCCCAGATCTCTTCAAATACAAAACAACCAAGTCTCATTGTCTAATGAACGCTTTTCATCTTTTTTTTCAGGTGTGGTGTGTGTTCTCATCGGCTGAGCGTGAGGCGACCCCGCCGCTCCAAGCCTCAAGCTGGCCGCCGGTGCGCTCGCCGCCATGAACCCCCATTACCACCCGTACTCGGAGCTGAGCTCACCCCATCCGCCCAGTCCCGACGGTGGGCCGTACCCCTCGCTCAACGGCCACCCGCCCGCTGGCTATGCCCCTCATCCCCATCATGCGTCCCAGCACCATGGACAGCACCATGGACAACACCACCTGCCGCCGCACCATAACAACAACAACAGCCCTGCCCTCAAGCATTGTGCGGGATGCGGAGGAAAGATCGTGGAGAGGTTCTTGCTGCACGCGCTTGATCGTTATTGGCATAACGGGTGCCTCAAGTGCACGTGCTGCGGTGCTATGCTCGCTGAAATCGGCACGTCGTGCTTCACTAAGGGCGGCATGATTTTGTGTAAAACAGATTATACCAGGTGAGTTATTTTTGTTTAGGGTGATTCATTTTGTCGTGTCGATGATACGTTGTTGACGTGATGCATGGTTTTGTACTCGTGTGTCATTTAGTGTTAAAAAAAATTAGGATGAGTGATTTGAGTTTTAAATTTGTATTGATATTGGAATGAAACATGAAAAGTCTCTTAGTTTTGAACTTTGTAATTGGGCGATGTGAATACGTTTCGTTACGTGACGCAGAATAATGACTGCGCGCATTCGGAAAGTTCCCTTTCGAAATCGAATTGTATTAACGATACAAACAATCCGGTTGTTATTTCGATATCAAATTCTTGAGGCGACGTAAAGGACTCACTTAGTGAACTTCGTCTTCGTCTCCGCTAAGTCTTCTAATGGTCCTTCTGCCAGATATTCCGTCGTCGATTGCGATACCCTCGTCAAGACCTTTGTTAGTGGTCTCTTCACAATCGATGTTCAGACGTATCGTTCACGCATCATCTCCACACAATGGCGTCATTAAAACGCACGCGCGTCGCACACTTTAACAACGTCTTTCCCGAAAAATTTCCAACGACTTTTGTTAATGTCCACCTACCCTGCCCGCATGCTCACACATGCAAAATCGAACGTGGGAATTCGTCGAGATGTTTTCGAACATTTTTCAAATTCAACGCGATGGACCCGTCGATTGGCAGATTCGCAAATCAATTTAGATAGCACACAGAGGCGGATTTGAATAGATATTTCTTGAATATTTTGTGCAATATATTTGCTTCTTACATGTTTTTTTCTTTCGAATAAGCTCTTCGTTGCGATTGAAACTGCAACCCCATCGAGCGGTTTCTCGATCCGCCCCTGATCGGGACCCTTTGGCGCTGTTTGGTATGGGTCCCGTCAGGGGTTCCCAACCATCCCGGGGGTGAGTCAGGGGTGTCGCACGTCGGGCCCGCTGCATAATCCCCGGTCGGCGGGCCGCAGACCGTGTTATTTAGGGCCGGTTAATTTATTACCGGATCCGCTGCACGCGGGGTACGCCACCGCTATCGATCCACCGATGTGTTTACCCCTGGAACTACCCCCTAGCCAAGGTTAACGCGCAAAATTAAATTGCCACATAAATCATTCGGAAATTTTAAAAAAGAAGTGTGCGTGGTCAGGTACGAGAAAGTCGCATTCGGTTCTTAATTAATTATCGATTGGACGAAATGCGGTCGTTTTGCGCTCGTCCGACTTGACTGTTTCGAAGTTCGTGATTTTTTTATTGTTGGTTTTTTGTGGACAAATTGTGATGTCGCTTATATGGGATAGACCACATACTATACGTTTTTTGTGTTCGAAATTGATTTGTATTGTAAAAAAATTAAACCGATTCAGTTCGAATAAGAATACATGATCAGATGTTAGAGGCACGTGTAGAATTGCACACTCATCGTGATCATCGGGATTTACACGTTATACATTTGTTATGAGCGATTATCTGCTAACGAAATTGAAAAAAAAAACAACAAGGTGCTTTGCTTTTATTTCTCTATTTTGTTTTTTTGTATTATAAAGTCTGAATCGATTTCGCTTGTTATCCAAAAATCTAAAAGTGGCCACTTAAAGCGAGCTAGTTTAAAGGGGGAAAGTGGAATGAAAGTTTTTAGGAGTCTCTCGGGAACACCGGGAAAGTCTGCATTAGCTCTAACGGCCTCCGCTGCGTATATCTATAAAATAATATATTTTTTGATTCACACACGTGAACACGTTGAACCTGCCGATTTGAATACCACTTCGAACCGCCGTCCGCCGTAACTTTTTTTATATTAAACAATTTCGTCACTTCTTCGACGGAATTTCTGTGAAATCCGGAACCCATTAGTGATTTATCGGAGCTTTTCTGATACCTTCCCTCTACACACAAATTATTCGTTTTCCACGTGTTTACCTTGTGCGTGAAAGCCGGCCGGATTGATTAGATCGATCATTTCGAACGGCCGCTGTTATTTTTCAATTTCACAAACGGATAAGGCGTCGAGTGGGCCTTCGTGCGGATAACGGAACCGGATTATGGAATGCAGTAAAAACGCCAATTTGATTCGACTCCGTCATAAACATCTGACAAGTGTATCTAATCAATTAATGAATTTCCACTCTGCTAAGAAAACGAGTGCTTTCATGTGATTTCATAAATTAGTGTTTGAAGTTAAAGTGCGTGCTTTTAAGAAATTGTTTTATTTGTAGATTTACTAACTCGTTAATTTGAGAATATTTTATCAAAATAATTCATTCGAATGTGACAAAATACTCGTATTCGATACAATATAATGATGCGATACGTTCTTGTGAACTTTTCACCGTTCAAATGATCAGTCCGAGCTCTCGTGTCCGTTCATCCTCATTAGCGCAGTTTTCTTGTCAACCGTCGTCTCGTTTTCAATAACGGATGGGGTCCGTGCTCGCCGGCTTTTGTTGTTGTGATGGCTTTGTTGTTGCGGGACGAAACCTAATATCAATCAATATCTGTTTTGGATACAAAACACAGTCGAGTGGAAGTGGGACCAGTGGGCCCAGGCTGGTAAATAACAGTAAATATGTGGTTAATTAAAGCCACGGCTTACGGTGTGGGCCTGTGTTGTGTCACGTCCTCTCATAATTGGGTGTCATACTGACTACCGTACGACTGGTTCGTTATTTTTTTCACATTCTGATACAGCGATATGATAATTATACTGTCTTGAGAAACGACATGTCAGCCGTCCGAATTTTCAATTTACATTGATATTTTTATATGATTAAAATTTTCTTCACGATGTTCATGCTTATGCCGAGTACACGATCCGTTTTGACAATAGTTCAAGGCGAACGCGGCAAAAAATCAGGTAAAATCATCCTTTTCGTGCGGTATGTACGGAATAACCATTGTCCAATTATATTCACTGGCCGGCCAGATTGTATAGTGAAACAGTTATGTATAGATGCCGTGAAAAAATTTCAAAGCTCCTATTGCACTCTGCTAAATGTATCTTTTGTGTGCGTGCACGACAATGGTCTTTCCATATCTTTCGTAAACATGTTCGAAGAATACATTTTTATAAATTAGTCTATTCGAATGCATCGTATATCGAATGTTATACGAACATCACAAAAACGGTGAAGGGCAAACGTTCGTTTCCCATATATTGTCCGCCCACTTAATTCGAATGGATGTATCGTTATTCAATTATGTCAAAAGTATAAATCGACATTAAATTATTATTTATGTTTCTTCTAATTGTACAAATAGACGCTTCACACGCTAACACATTATAAAACGAACCACACGAGTAATAATTCATAATTAATTTCAATTCTATCTTTTGTTCGTATCGTATCCTCATTGATTTTCATTGAAAATTTTTCCTCAATCACAATCGACAAGTCAATATTTCTTCCGACGTGTAGATGTTTATATTAAAAGCACACATTTCAGCAACGAGTTGATCAATCTCCACTTTCTATGGCGCACAATTTTTTTGTCTTTTCATTCGAATCTGACAGGTTCATTGATATTCTTTTCGCGTCGCCGTGCAGAAAGCCTTTTACGGGGCGTTTGATCGATACGACTGAAAACTATTGTTTGGCGAGCGATAATAAAAAGCGAAAAGAAAAAGAGTACGCATTTAATGGCACATGCGGAAGATGAGCGCGATGAAGACAGTCGGATCATTTGTTCCGACCATTATTATTACAACGGCTTGACTAATGCATTACTCAAACAATGATGGACGGCTCCGAATGAAAATTTGAATACCCGGTTGGCTACGAGGCATTAGCGCTAATGAGTCTGCATAATTACACAATGAGACAAGACAGCACACCCACGTTATTAAGCACATTTTTGAATGACATATCACAATTCACGAGTGCGATGATGGCGATGATACTCGGTCCTAATGTGCGCCGACACCTCGCGCGACACGCGCTCTCTCTAATGGCCGCTCATTGTAATTGATTCGTTTGCCGTATGTAACACAATAATGACCGATAAAAAGCCCACGCGAGTGTATGATGCCGTTGCTTTTGGTTTTATTTTTGGCGCGCATCTTGATTTGCAGGTGAATAAGTGCGCTGTTTTGGAATGTGGCGTCTCTACTATGTTGTTAAGTTTGAGCTTTATAAAATTAGGATCGTTTGTGTAATTTTATCTTGTATCATCATCATTGTGTTCAGAATGTATATGGCGAGAATTAAATGTTTCCGATACTATTGAAAATGTATGATTAATCTGAATGCTAAAACTGTCTGTTTTCTAATGGTTTTGAATCGCTTAAATTAAACTCATTCAAAAGAACTTTTTCCGTCTTTCAATTATTAAAAGATTGAAGAAAATACATGTTCTTTGATGACAATATCTTCGAATTTAAAAATAGACTTCCCTAACAGACATAAGCCATATTCGAGAAAATCGACTCGTCGAATATATTAAATTACTCTGGTGAATTTTACATATTTTAAAACTCGTTAGGTGTAGCCAATTATAAACTATTGTTGTCGCGCTGCCCACGTCGGGTTGTTTTGCGAAATAATAGAAAATTCATTTTGAATGATTAATTATCGCTTTTATGTTTTATTGTTAATGTGTAACCTTTGAGTGAGAGGCCTCTCTCTACCATTGTTTATAAGTATCGTATTTTATTTCGCATTTAAACTCGGAACGTCATAAATCATCTCGCAAATGAGTTATGGCAGTACACTTTCGAAATGTCATTGGTGCGTATTGAAATTTTCTCATTTCAACAATGCCTACTCTGTCAAAAGAGACGAGCCAAATTGAATGGCGAGGAATCACTGCGAAAAAATATTATCAACTTGTGTTGTGTGCACGTACCCGCCGCGTATGTATGTACCGTTTTTACTGTGCGCGGTTGATTTTACGGATAGAGGGGTAAATTTGACATTTATTTGAATTTCAAAAGCGTGCAAGTTCTTCTGAATGCGAGCAAATTTCTGGCAAGGACATGCACCCAATCAAGCGCTTGTTGCAATAAGTCGCCTTTCTCCGAGTCCTCTCCGCGCTGCCAATCAGATGCCGATTTTCTTGCACAAAACTCCACTGTTTCTGAATTCACAAACGTCGCAGACCGTTCGTTACACTCTCCCCGATACGATTTTATTTCGCGCGAAAAATGGATTGCGCCACATCTCGATATATTATTTTCGAAACGTCTATAGTTTTACACGATACACGGTACATTTTCGAAATTCGGCCGCATTCTCCGACACGTCTGCGAAGACCGAAACGAAAAACACGTCAAATAACATCGCATTCGGCATACGTGAGGCACACGTCGATGTTTGCGCCTCTGCAGCGGGCGGGATGGGCGGGTGGGCGGCCGTTGGGGTCGAATGTGGGCCGTCAAACGAGATTAGTCATCCGGACGATAACGAAGGCTCCATTCAGGGCGAGTCCCTCTCTGGATGCGGCCTCCGAGACGAGGCTGGACCTCGGCGGTGGACGTGGAGCAGGAGGAGAGGCAGCCCTCGGTAATGAGATCAGAGCGCGGCCGGTGGAAAAGGGGGCGACTTGACCGAATAACGTCGCTTGATTGCCGATTCACCCGGCCCAATTGGCCCGATTGATAAAGTTAAAGCGAGGCCGGGACGGGTAACGAAGCCCCTTCAGCAGGGGAGACAGGTGCGCTGGTGGGGCGGGATCGGGATCGGGCGACGTGTGCGGTTGTGTTTTGACGCCTGATGCCGAACTTTTTCGCTGTTGCGGCGCTTTTTATTTTTTTTTATATTTGTAATAAAAAATTGTGGATTTTTTTTAATTTAAATATGTTACTGTATGAGTCTGAAGATTGATACAATTAGATTTTACTGGTAAAACATAAAATATTGTAAAGATTTTCCAAACCATTCCGTCAAATTTTAGGATTTCAACATTCATGTACCTTGCAAAATTTTTGAAATTATATTTTCAGATAAAATCTTTTTTATAGCTTCTCATTTCCAATTGTCATTAGAATTCCAAAGAAACTCATTTTTTTAAAGTCCAAAATGAAAGTACACACAAAACTCTTTTTATACGATTTCGAAATAACACGGTTCAAAGAAAAATAACTGATTATTTTTTCATTGTTTTTTTTATTTTAATATACGGTATAAAAAAAGAATTAATTTGCCACAATGATAAGATTTAGAGCAGGCCAGTATGCAATTATATTATAGTTATTGTAAAATTTAGTTATACAATTATAGTTATAGTAAAATTTAAATTATAGTTAAACTATAATTACAATATTTTTTAATCATTTCAAATGGCGAAATTTTTCCATATTACATATTTTTTATAATTTATATTTGGATGGAAGTTACATCCAATTTTTATATGGTCACCATATTTTTTTCACACGATTTTATATGATAATCTCTGAAACAAATTCCCCGTATAAAAAGTAGATTAGATATATTCACAAACATCAAAATCCCATCTCAAAAATATCCAACTTTCAAGAAACACAATAAAAAAAATTTCCATCAAAACCCAACTGTTCAACCTCCAAAAAACACATACAACCTCCACCCCTTCACAGCATTTTTCACCTATTCCACCATCATCGCGCGAAAGAAGGGCGTCACGTCTCGTCGGCCGCCCTGACGAACGGCGGTTGTAATTTGACAGCAAACAGCGCGGGCGGGCCGATTGGATTAGGCGGTCGCGGGGTGGGTACATCTCTTAATATCTCCAGATTATTTGGGCGGGGGCCATAGGGCCAGGGGTGGCCGTCGCAGACGCTCGTTAGGTCCCGCCCGCCCGCCGCCCACCGCAATCAGCCCGGTCACGTCCGCGGGCCGTCGCTTGTTACCCGCTGCTCGTGCATGTTTAACGAACGAGAGACAGTGTGTTCTGTTCCGCAGAGGCTTCTTCTGCTTCTGCTCCTTCTTCTGGTGCTGCTCCTTCTTCTGGTGATGCTCCTTGTTCGACGCGGACGCCGTATGGGGTTTGAGGGGACGAGAAGTGTCTCCTTCGCCTCGGAGGCCCAATTAAAAGGGCCACGAAATGCTCGGCGACTTAATTAGAGCGTTAGGCCCTTCCGCTTCTTGTGCTGTAGTTAAATTGAGCAAAAATATCAACCTTTTGATACAATGAAGCTTTTATTCGTTTTGTCGGATGTTCTCTATTATTGCGGTATTATTTGCGCAAATTTTACTCTGTTTATTATAGATAAATATTTTTTTTGTGAATATTATGCTTTTAAAATATAATAAAAATGGGCAACTTTATAAAATCGTATGAATTTATTCGGAAACATAAATTGAAACAGGTGAGCGATAAAAGCATTTTAAACGTTCAATTTTCGTATTCACGTAGAGATTTTTGTCGTTTTAAAAAACATATTTTCCCCCATTAAAAATGTATAAATTTTCATCCGATTTCGCATTCAAAAGGTCCTATTGATATATTGAAATTTGTCGGAAAAGAAACGATATACGTGAAAGGACGACTTTTTTGTATCAATTTTTCATCCCTTACGTTTTCCCTGTACGTATGTGGCGGACCAACTAAACGGTGTACACTGAAAGGGATTTTCACGGAATTTTCCGAGCGGTCCCTCCCGTTAAAAATATTACCATGGAAAATAAACAGAATGTCCTGAAAGGCGACGTGAATAAATAAATTAAGAGTCGTTTGAAGTTTGATTCCCGCTCTGAATAGGATCATTTGGTTATTTCGGGGCGGGGAAGTGTTGCGTCCTCGGTCAGGAGTGGCGAACCGTGGTCCCTCGGGGTCCCTGAATACCCATGAATGCGGGAATTAGAATCGAAATGCGATTTAGTCGTAAATGATGTGCCCCTTTTCTTTGGAAATATTTCAATATTGAAAGATTTTCAGGTTTGTGAAACATGTCAGAATGAATTTTTCATGCTACTTATTTGTAACGCTAATAACGCTGCATAGCTGTTTTACTATGTGTGAAATTTGTGCAATTTCATACATTATTTATAACTCATTCGAAGAATATTTCGCATTGCATTTTATTTTATGACCGTGTTCTCGTATTGTTTTAAACGGCTAATTGTCCAGTTATACAGTACTCACATAGCTTATATTTGTTGTGCATTCAATTGGAAACAGAATACACAAGTCTTTCAACAAAAACTTTAACATAATCATTAAAATCCCTAATAAACATATAATTTATTTTTCTCCATAATCATACAACCAACAACTAACCAAAATTCGAAACATCCCCGAATCGGAAACTATCAATTCCCAAAACGTCCACCATTTAATCAATTCACGCATAATATTTTGGCATCGCAAAGCACACGCAAAGCCAGAGGGGGGTCCCAGAAAAGAGGGCCCGTTCGCGCCGACGGAACCGCAAAAGGGCCCGCGAGACAATGTCGCGCCGCCGCTTGACAAATAGCTGCCGGGATATGCAAATTGGGGGCCCCCGAGCGGGGCCTGCGCCCCCCGAGAACCCCCGAGCATGCGGGGGTCGGGGCGGAGGCCCCATTCATAATTTTTAACGCGATTTTGTCGCGGCCGCTTAGCGCTCGTACGTACGCAAATATTTTATGCCGTTTATACATTCAGGTGATGTTTCTTTTTTTTTCGTTAGGGAAGATTTCGCTTGTTCTGTCAGATCACGTGTGCAAATAGACGATTTTTCGCACTTTTTTTATATTTCATTGTACGATTTCGTTTTGTAGATTTTCGCGCTTTCGAAATCGTTTTTTTATGTATTAAATCGAGTTTTTTTATATATTTCGAATCGTAAAAACTTTTTTAGAATTTACGGTGAAAATTTTAGTGTTCATCATTAGAATATACATATGTTGAATAATTTGAAAACTTGCACAACGTATGCGCCCTTCGCGTACCAAGCAATCAACGTCGGCCCTTATCGGTGTTCCAACACTCGCCGGAACAATCCCGCGGGCGCAATCAGCCACCCCCTGTATCTCAACCCTCCCATGACCACCCACCGAAAATTCGCCCCACAACACTTTAATGATACCAGATGAACGCAACTGGAATCAAGATTCGTATCGGACTGAATATTTATATAATGAATATTGCAATATTTTAGTGATATTAGTTGTGGTTGAATTGTGCAAAATGCGTTTGAAGTGTGTCGAGAGGTATTTTTATTTATCGTATTATCAAAACCGTGTAGATATGCGGTTGGGTTTCTTTATAACTGCAAACTTCTTATCTTGGTCAAGGCTGTATCATGTTCTCATTGGTTTTATCTTGTTGCATGATAAATAGAACGGATGTGAGCTTCGCTGATAACGTTCAGTGTTGGAAGGAATCTTACGATAAATATTTATCTGTTATATATGCAAGATTTAAATACGATCTTTTATTCACATTTAATAATATATTTTTTAATTTGTTTCAGGTATGTTCAGCTTTATTTTCATTATGTAGCAGTCAAGGTATTTATGTTTTCTGGATCGAAAATTAAAAATATGATGTATGTATAATTATGTACAAACGTTTTAAAAATGTGAGAGTATGTTAAAATAATAACATTTTTTCAGACTCTTGAATACGAAATTTTCCCGAAACGAGTCTTTTTATTTATTGAAATATAATGATATACATTTTACCACAACCAACGAGTATATAATTTTTGATAATTTTATCATATTGAAAATAGCCTCTGTTTATTTTCAGCATACCCTATAAATAGTTCAAACATATCTAAGTATATAGTTTCCTAAAATAACTTGTTTTTAGACTTATCCATTATAAACCACAACTTAATTTTTTTTCATCCGATATCGATTTCGTTCTCTCATTCCGAAGGAACCCACCGATTCCGAAGTTTACCAAGTATATCATCGCTTTGTGTTAGAACATGAATAGGTGTTGGCGGCAAGTGCAAGCGGTATGTCCCTAACGATTGTAGTTACCACATCGTTAGCTAATAAACGAGGGCGGGCGCCTCGGGGGCGGCGGTAGGCGGTTTTGGGCGGGCAAGGGCTGCCGCCCTTCGACCCACCGACCTCCCACTGGCAACACTCATTAATATTTGCCGGGAACTTATCTCGGGCGGTTACCTGGCAACTCGGCGCTATTTTTCGCGTTCGCGGGCCCCTAATGACGTTAATTGGTGAGCGTATTTTAAGGGCCGAAAATTAGCTTATTATTCGTGAGTTTCAATGGCCTCGTCGTGTTCGCTACACATAAACAACGCTGTGTTTACACATACATATATCGCGTTTTATATTTAGACCGAGATTCGAATAACGTAGGTACGATTTTTGACAATGGGCATTACGCGTTCTGCGGAAATTTCACTCGCAAACATCGCAAAACCGCTTGGAGGACCGTTCAAATTTTAGCGGGGGCCGCACGAGCGATGTTTCAATCGTAATCGTTTTTTGTTATAAACAATATCAATGTATTAATGAGTTCTCGGTGAACTAATTAAGTCGTGAATTTTTCGAGTGCTCTCACCGAGACGGCACTCGTATCATAATTGTTTTGTTTATAAGTTGTAATTTTATTTTCTCGATGTGATTGTGAAATGTTTAATTTTTTTTTGGTTGATGTATTTGAATATAAAAATGTATATATTTTTATATGTTCATTATCTCGCTTTCACAACCGGTAGTTAACACTGCTAAAGCTGATTCTATATTGCATTTTGACAAAAAGCAATTTATCTTCTCATCGCGTTACAACGATTATTTCTTTAGATTGTTTTTATCGCCTTTAATGTTCTCGTTTTTTCTCTTAATCGACAGTGAGTAATCAATTTAAAATTAATTAGAAAAGGCTCCACCGAAACACTTTATTTTTTCATTGTTTGTTGGACAAAATTCGGAAAAAGGAAGATGAACGAATTTTCAATCAAATTATTTTTAATCATGACTAAAATCACTATTGCCCAGTTGAAATATTAGCCAATTCGACATCAATTTAATTATCTGAATCCATCTAAGTTTTCGTCATATTGTTTCGCATAAAACAATTTTCGCAAAATAGAAAACAAATACATAAAGAAAACTCGACACAATATTGGACCCAACGCACACATCATATCCCATAAGGCTTTTAATCAGATCCGTCTTAAAACGTATATAGATGTTCGTTGGTACAATCGGCCATGTTTATACAATTGTACATCCACATATGAATCTAATATATAAACACAAGAATCACTCGGGATAGATAGATACGTGCATCATCACCATTCGCGAACACCTACGACAACCACCCCCAACGTATCCCACACCCCCGGTTCGGCACACATAACAAACAGTGCTCTGCACTAACGAGATATTTAAGTTATCTTGGTAAGTTTGCTAGCTTGCCAAGCTTCGTTACTACGCTCATCCCCTACCATCGGGGTTGAGATGATTCGGGGATGAGATGATTCTGGTTGTGCCGTAATCGGAAGTGCCAGAATCTATTAAGATACTTGTAAGATGTGAGGTTTTTTCCTTATGTGATTGAGGGTGTATTGTGTTTTTTTTTATATATTTGAGATGCAATTTAAAGCGACTTCGTCACATGTATAAGAAACTTTTTTTAATCTTAACGAACTTTAACATTATATGATTGGACAGCCGCTTCGTGAGGACCGGTTTATAAAATGTTTATAAATATAGCGAGATTTATACGCGTACCCGTCCGGATCGCTGTCGAAATTCGTAATATATATTAATTAAGAACGACAATCGTTAATTAAGGCGACTTTCGTCGTATAATTAGCGTTTAATGCCGCTGTAAACATTGATAAGATTAAAAACGGAATTGTCCCCGGCAATTTATTGCGAAAATGTGCCACGTATTAGCCAAGATTTTAGAATATCTCAACTAACGTGTTTACGAAACGGCGATGCGATCGCTTAAATTATTTACTAATGAGAGAAGTTTCAATTTTGAATCGATAGTATGATGATTCGTTATTTTTTTTACATTAATTAGTTTTGATATCGATAAAATTTTACATATTCATAAATATCACTGTTGAACGTTATAATTCCATTGTAAACGACGTTCATTATGTGAATGCAATTATGCAACTCAAGAGCGCTTATCGCCTTTCTTATCTACCCGCAACAAGGACAAACACTATCGCAACAAAGTGCGTTACCCCGACTTTTTTTTCTATTTTCCGACAAAAAAAATGAATTTCGTAGTTTTTTCGCAACACCTGAGAGCGCAATTGACACGTGTAATCGCGCGTACGCTACCGAATTTCCCGTATGATTGACGCGGTGCCGCGGGCACGTGCCCACGTATAGGGGCACGTGTTCTGCATCAGCGGTTCTGCAACTACATAATATGATGTACCATCGTGTAAATATTTCCTTAAATATAAATATGTGATAGAGAAACAATTACTACTCAAGATTTTTTTTTAATTATAGTATAACGTTTTAAAAATTGAATAAAGACGCGATTTAATTGAAGCCATTACGTTTTGTACATTAACCAATATTAGTTTGGGCATTGCACTTTGAGTGCAGTCGTTGCATATGTACGTGTTGCCGTTTGTCGTGCTTGGGTTCGAGCGCGCCAAACGGTCCGCGTGCAAATTCCCATACCCACCGTTCGACGTTAATTAAATCCTTTTTGTCTGACGCCTACTAAAATAAAAAAATAAAATGGAATCAAATATACAAAGCAGAATTGTTATGATATTTGTTTCGGATAGTTCTGTGGAAATTTTGTCGGTTTTTATATGTTTTTTTTTTATTGATTTTTATCTTTTTTTTCAGACATGACATAGCTCACGAAATATTCTGTATAAAATGTGCCTTTTTTTATACAAATTCATCACTTATCATTTTAAATTGCTCGAATTTATTATGGTTTTCAACATAGAAGCGTACAATGTTTAAATTGGAAAATTTATTTCAACAATTAAAAATCGTACAACTTTGTTCTAAACACCACATTCAATTCGAATCCTCTTTGATCAAATCAATTGTTAATCAATTTATTTTTTTCAGCTTTGTTAGTTTATAAGGAAACGTTCAAATTATTTAGCATTCATTCGGCGGACGTATTGAAAAATTATCACGGTACGTTAAATCCGAAAGCTCTCGTCCGTTGCCGAATGGAAAAACTGCATCAGACACGTTCCGAACGTTTCGTACACATACGAAAACCTAGCGCGGGATAAATTTGTTTTCATCGCACACAGATCGCGCACTCTTTTTTTTCAACGCGCAATAATTACAAATTGTGTCACGCGATTGATTGTCGAGATACGGCGAGTGCGAACGAAAAAATCACAAAAAAACACCGACCGAATAAAAAAAAAACATGTGAAAACTCGACGAAAAAGCGGCTCGTCCCGGAAAAAGGGGGAAATTCGGTGACGTAGCCTGAATAACGTAATATAACGTAATGGGCTCGTTATCTACTTGATTGGACCGGCGGACATGTATGGAAATGTACACGTACGTACCCACTCCCGCTCCCGACGGACAATTTGCTTCTGCTAAATTGCATGTGCAAAGTGCATCGCGCAGTTGTTCCATTTTTATATACGTACCCGGTTTATTTTTCGAATTTTTCCCGCGCTCGGCTTTCCCGGCTTTTCCCCGGCGGCGATGGACGCCGCTCGCGGTTTGATGATAGTAATCTTTCGGCGTTGCGTCGGTTTTAATTAAGGACTCGAAAATGTCCGCGGCGCTTTCGGATTTAATTAATTCGCGCCACTAGTCGCCGTTCCGACCGGCGATCGTGTACGTTCTATGCGCTAATTAGGATGTGCACTTTTATCGAATCTCGAATGGAGGCGGCTCATTATTTCTTATCGTTTGGCATTGGCATGTTTGAATCATAATCGTGTATATGATTTATTTGAAAATTGGAAATTTTTTCTCTATCGCGTTATAAAATTGCATCTAATCCTCTTTTTTTATACGGGGGATACGTTTCAGAGACTACCGTGTAAAAAAATGTATGGTGACCATATAAAAATTGAAGATAAGTTCCATCAGTATTTTTGTGCGGAATTTTTATCCAAATATACTTTATGAAAAATGTGGAAAAATTTCGCCACCTGAAATTGTCAAAAAATATCGAAATTTTTATTTAACATCTATAACTATAATCGTATACTGGCCTACACTGAATCTTACCATTGTGGTATAATTATACTTTTTTTTAATTATATTGTATTAATTACAAGTTGTTCTCGATTTACGACGGAGATTCGTTTCTGAATCTCGTTCGTAAGTCGAATTTAAACAAAAAAAAAATCAATGAATTGTACTTATATCAAAATTTTAATTTTTAAAACCCGTATCTTGACACGGTTAATATAATAATAATATGAAAAAATATTTTACCAGATTTATTTTTCAATAAGTAAAAACACATATCCCCAAAAAACAGATAATAGGTTAAAATACAATAATTTGAACGGGTCCATATTTTTCCAAAATGCATTAATCGTAGTTAACGACAGCTCGTGATTTAATAAGTAATTTTTGAAAAATAATTTAAAAAAAATTCGGTCGTAAACGCAAACCGTCGTTAGTCGAAAACTACCTATATTATTTTTCATGGAACCGTGTTATTTCAGAACCGCTTAAAAAAACCTTAGATCCACGTTCAATTTATCCAAATCCAACCGCGACATCGCAACAGTGTCTTCTCCCTATACCACAATCCACCATTAAACCGCGATCCGTCTCATCGTTATTTATACGTGCTGCAATAATTTTTCGCGACGAACAACGAGCTGACTCGGTATCCGAGTTTCGGCCAAAATTGGGCAGATTTGCGGAGGGGCACGCGGAGCGAATTTGTCACCAGAAAGGGCCCTAACAAACACGGTTTAACAAGCGGCAACGTCAAGTCGCCCCCGACCGGGCACATTATTATCGCACTGAAACGGAACATTAACGAAGTGTCTAATTTACATATCGGCACACCGACAGAATGGACCGTTAATAAGGAGCGGAACTCGCCATCGTGTTTGTACCGGTTGTGTGTGTGTGCTTGTGGTGCATTCGAGTCGCAAATCTCGTTATCTGTCTTTCGTCGTGTTAATGAATGGTGTTCGGAGATTGGATGCCTTTTTTAACTGTTCGGATGTGATAATTTTGTTTTGTTATGGGGGTTTGTAATTTTCGATGGTGCGATTGTTTTGTGTGTTTTAGAATACTGTTCGAGCGGTGAATCTTATCGGTTTTCAGTGTGGTGTGTTTGAAGTGATGGCATTGAATAGGAATTTATTCGTGGTGTCTCATTAGTTGTGTTATAAATGCTATTAGTATCGTCGATAAATATTTATTCAATCGTGCACTAATTAGATCAGACGTGGTGTATATGAATACTAAAATAAACTTCGTTTGAAAAGAACAGCGGCTCTGTTCAAGTACTCGATCTGAAACTGAACTTTCGGCATCTCATTACAAGTTCAAATAGATTTTTTTCAAGTTTTGCTTCGGACCTCCCACGTCATGTATTCGTCAAAGTCACCGATTATGTCAATGCTCTTCCACTCTAATCATTCACGACGTGATTGAAGACGAGTCCGTTGAATTTCATCATCGATCCGCCTCTCATAAATAGGCTTCGATTTTAATGAGACTCTCTCTTCGGAGTGAGTGCGTATTACTCACTTGTCCGCGGCGATATTATAATATTATATTAGGTTTCGAGTTGTGTTTCCCATTTGCATACACGTGATGTATTAACTGTTTTCTTCGATGAGTGCCCTCTCCTCTTGGCAAAACACAAATGCATCAATCTCCATTCATTAAATCTTCTCTACTGCGAAAAGTTCGCTGGCTTCTCGGAGTTCTGGCTAAAATCACTTAGCGCCATTGCACAAAGAGGCTTTTTGTTGCTGGAGCAATTATGGCGTCCATAACGAGTGTTTATATTATTTCGTTATGTGTTTCAATCAGAACGTAGTTTCTCGTTTCATCTTTACCGATGTATCAAATGTGGCGTTGTGTAAATTCTAGAAAATTGACTGATGTCGTTACGCGGAAAAGCAACGCAGAAATAATGAATTAACTAGAATTGTACACAGGAACGTTAAACGTGATATTCTAGAAAACTGTTAACGTTTATTTATCACTACGCGTTAATTTTCGTTCGCTTTGAACTTTGCTTTCAACTGTCGTTCTTTTGTAAATTTCCTGATTGCTCTCTGATCACACACCATTTTCCTTTGATGCACTCTATGTATCGTATTCATCAACACACGTAAAATTGTTACTGTGAAATTTCAGTACATATCTACAGCATGCGAGAAATTTATTCAGAACTGTAACTGAATATATCGATTTTTTAAATTGCACCCTTTTAGCGGAACAACACACAAACAAATTGTTAGTTCGAATTTACATCGTCATAGCAACTTTACATACGACCCTATTATATTTTTATTTCATCCATTTTACCGAGTTTCCTCTAACGGCCTAAAACTCATCGGATCCGATGCGCCGGCCGACATAATTCGCAATCAAATATAATTAAATTTCGACAGATCCGGGCTCAAAGACGTATCCGCTGGATCGGATTAGATGGGCACTCGATACCACCGAATCGAGTATCGGCCATGTGTAATTCGCACCGGCAACAAGGAGTCCTGACGGAGTGCTAGCCCAACAGGATATTCGACGGTATGCACGGCCCCAAATTGAAATTTCGTTCGGGTGCATCATTAGGGGAATACCCGACGGGATACACACGTATTCCCGGACACTCGTGTGTGTTGTGTGCATGTGTGCCGAACGCTCGTTCCCACATTCCGACACTTCGGCATTTGCGAACAGTTTTCGATTGGAATGTTCATTACTACAATATGATTTCCGTCGATCCTCCGCAAGTCGCAAACAACATCGCAAACGTACCCCTTCGTTTCGTCGTGTAAAATGGGCGTGTGTATTTGTCCGGCGATAATGAACCGCAACCCGAAATCGTTATCTTTGACAAACTCGAAGAATGTCTTCATAAACGCCCAGCGCCGAAAATCCGATTCAATGCGGATTAGAATTGATAAAGTTCGCATTCTTGCGACGTGTATGTGCGGTCGGTTTTATTACATTTGTGGTTTTGCGGAATATATTTAATATCCTTTTTTGATATAGTGAAAGATTAATCTAGCAATGTTTTATAAATTTAGTAATAAATAATCTTAATGGTTCATTGCTCTTTCCTTTATATAATATAAAGTATCAAGTCCGTTAATACGTGCATTCTCTCGCAAATGCATGCTTTGGGTTAATCACTCCGAACATACACGGGAGTATAAATGAATATGTTAATTATAAAATGCATAAACCATCGAAATATGAGAAACCCAAAATATTCTGTGCTAAATTATAAAATAAAATAGCAAACGTGTATTGGTGTTTACATGTTACCAACAGTCAATAACAAAACTAACTCATCTGTCAAATCAATGTCGGTCAATACATTCTCTCGTTAATTTATGCTTTCTCTGGTGATAGTATATGCGGAATCTAGTATTGTGCACTTTCTCTAAAATTTGAAACCCACGTATACATTCTCTACAGACAATGTATCCACGACGATAAACGCTTTATGGCTAGACGCAGACGAGAGACTTTTTGTCGTACGATAATTTGATCGGGTTCTTAATCAGTATGGAGATGTATGCGAGTGCGCAAATTATATTCTCCATACTGATTAAGAACCCGATCAAATTATCGTACGACAAAAAGTCTCTCGTCTGCGCCTAGATAAAAAAAATCATCTCATATCAGCGACGAAACAACATTACAATTCACCCATCGACCACCCCGTACACCCGTAAATCTCGCACGTACGAGTCCGACATTAAAACACGTCATACGTCAATTTGTCACACGAATCGGACACATACACACGCGAGTCCGTCGACCGCCACAAAGTCGTCGTCGATCACCAATTACGGCAATGCCGGCAGTTGCGGCGCGCACCTCACGTCGCACGGCCACTCACAAAGCTCGCGCGAGATGAATGGCGAGAAGTTGGGTGTCGCAAACCTGCACACGCCACACTGTTATGATATAATAATATAATTCTTGGCGTTGTGTGCAGGTGGCTTTCGAGGAGGGCGAGAATTTTGCCTCGTTAAAAGTTGGCCCGGCCATTTAGCGAACATTCGCTGCACACCTCGCGCCAACTATACGCGATTCTGCCTCCTCCTCTTGCCCAGGATAAACATCTCATTAAGTCTCGGGCATGCTCGAATTTTCCGAAGAATCTGTTTTTGAGTGTGTTGTGCATGTGCATGGTGATGAGTAGATCGTTGCGGAAGTTTAATGGCGCAGTAATTGGATCTTGTGATTTCGAATGTTGCATTTTTTTTTAAATTTAATATCTTTGGTTTGTGTTAGGTGCACTGCCACCTCTGCTACGGTTCCATCGTACATGAAGGGTATTAACATTTAATTAAACTACCCCTTTGGACGTTGTGGACCCACCGGCTGGTTTCTAGCCTCGTCGAGAGGAAATGTTTAATGACATCCATTCAACTTGTCGCATGTTCGTATGTGTGTGTTTGGAGACTGCCTCGAACCGATCGACCGATACTACGACAGTGAACTGAATATCTGCGAAATATGTTGGGATAGTTTGATCGTTTAATTTTCTGAATCCTCGTAAAAAAAAATGTATCCTTCCAACGATTCGATTCGATATACATACATAGTCCGCGTTGTGGAATGCTAATACGTCGCCCACTCATGTATATTTTTCACATTAATTGTGAGCGCGTGATGTATCTTTTTATAATGAAATTAAAAAGATGCCCGATTCCCCACTGTTTGAATTATTGGCATTGTTTCGTTACACGGATTTGTACAACAGCCGCGGCATTTGTTCGTCGGGGATTTTATTGAGCTTATAAATCAGCGGATTTTTAAGTGGAGATACGTGTTTAGTCGTTCGCCTTCTTTTACACAATATCGTCGCCGTACTGATTGCCTCTTAACGTTCTTGCCATCTTATCAGAAAACACTATTCGATACATTTATATATCCGCTTTCTTTCGTGACGTCTCGAAATAACAAACTCGGTCCAAACGTAAAACTCCTCGCAGCAATTAGACGGTTTTAGTATGAGCGCGACATATCAAGGTTAATTATCGATGTGAACATGCGCGAATCACTTTATTGACAAGATCTTATTATATTCTTTTTTTCGCTTGCAACAAGCCCACTAACGGTTCATTAGTCATTTCGAGCGTATGTTTTAATTGACGTTCGATCATATCCTTAACGCTTTTAACGACAGCAATAAACGGCGAAGTGGCCGCTGATTTAGAGCGCCCGTAACATTTAAAACAGGTCCTAATTAAAACGCGGTTTCCCTATATTATCGCGTAATTTTCCGGCATAGTAAACGTGTCGCTTTATAGACGCCATCTCGAAATAAATTTTGTCAATTTATATGCTGTTAATTGAATCTGCGCGATTGTAAACGTCGCACGATTATTTCGTTGCGACTCCTTCGACATCGCCAATGAATCATACTGGCGTGTTTACGATACGAGACACTTTCGCTCGTGAAACGCATCATGCTTATTATATTTCGCATTATGACCATAGGGTATTTCATACGATTTTATCTCGTGTTTGCGTCGGGTTAATTGCGGACGCATCTCATGCATGATGAATCTAAACAGTGAATCAATGCATCTAGTCTTATCTACATTATGAGTCGGTATAAGACCTCGTTAATTATTTTGCGTTATATAAAACCACGAGTGGAATCAATTTCGTACCATTTTAATTATTACTGATTCGTATCACCGTTGAAAGTATTTTCGAAACATAGCTGGCATTCTTCGCGACGTCGTGGCCCTAATTGGGCCTCGATATGATTTATCGATTTCCATTTGTAATAATCGCCGCAGTCGTATAATTGATGCGAGATAAGACTACTTGAAATACTTATTAATATTTTTTTCTGTCGAAATGAGCGTTCGTTTTCTATTCCGACCACACCTGTACGTCCGAATGTAAAAATCACGTGATATTAAAATTGATATTCGTGTCGGTCAATTTCGGTTTCAGTATTGTCGATCGCATTCCATTCGTCCGTTTCGTGCGCGACCGGCTTTAAGAAACCCACGAATGTCATACTGAATGATCGATTCGTCGTTGATCCTGAGAACTCACTGATTCTCTCGACCAGTCAGAGACCCCGCTGGTTTATTTTACTTTTTTAGACGGCAAAATCCGGTACTTCTCAACATTTCGCAAACATCAATAATCGAGGCACCTGTCGTTCGTATCGAGATCTGCATACGTAGATAATCTTTTCAATAGGATAATTACGCGAGCCTGGTTTTAGAGTCGACGCTCTGGACCTGCTTTTTATCTTATGAATATCTTTAAAGCTTCGATGAACGGACTAGATTTAATAGAAGAGACGACCCTTGATTCTCAATATGCATACGTGCAGGATTTGAGTAATAGTAAAATCACATTACGTTGCTTTATCTTTTATGGCGCACGTTTGCAACTTTGTCGAGTCCATTTCATTTGCATGAAAGTATTACGATCCTGCGGGTCGTTTTTAGAATGATTCGAATTTTATTTGAACAAGATAAATATCGAAAGTTTTCATATTTACACATTCTTTACGACTGTTTGAGTAAAATCAATAATATTTGTCATATTCCTTTAACATACGCACGAAAACATCTCCATAAACCAATCCGACATTCAATACTAATCAACATAAAATCGTAAATACTGATTCACACACAATGAGTCACACCAGTAGTTGGTAGGAACCACACATAAACACACTGATTTACAACACGAAAAAAACACCATATGACTCAACGCACACACACACCACAATTTATTACGCCTACCAACGTCACAGCTCACACCACCGCTTTGCGTACACACGATTTTTTTTGCATTTCGAAAAAGCCAATTTCCCTGAAGTGTGGGGGCGAGGCACCCCGAGATGGGGCTCGTAGATACAATTGTTGGCCACTATCTTGGCAGCTTCATCGGCGGCGTATCACGGGCCTCGGCCGCCGGTAATTACAAGTGACCATCGCGTACTGATACCGTATTTAGATTGCGGCAACCCCCCCATGGCGGCGGGCATACATTTGCGTCCGTGCCGCCGATGCTGACGGATAATAATGATCTCGGATGGCCGATTTGACACCCCGTGTTTCGGCCTAATAACTCGCAAAATGTCCCCGGACGGTGTTGATGATGGCGCAAGGTTCGAGGATTCGGCTGTGCGAGGATTAGTGTTAGTGGGTTTTGAGGTTGCCGAATTATTTTATATTAAGATATCTGACCGAATTTGGGCTTCGGGGAAGCCGAAGTTTTTTTTTCTATAAAGGACAAAGTTTAATTTTTCGAAAATGGATTTAGACAGACAGACAGACAAACTTTCATACTTATAATAGTATAGATAGATTTGATCTTGTGTATAATTTTGAATTATTACGGTTCGAGATGATATTTTGTATGTATGGTACTGCGTTTTATTTTCGGAGTATGGGGAAGCGAAGAGAACTCGCGTGCGATTGACGATGTGCAACATCATCATTTTTGATTGTCAGCTTACTTCGATCGTTTTTCCGCGCAGGTTTTTTATATATACTTTTTTCGTTTAACGAAACGTTGTTTTGTCTGTAAACAATACGATAATTTTGTTCTTTTCGCGATCTTTATCTAAAGCGTTAATTGGGTTTTGTGTGTTCTCGATGAGCTTTATTTACGTAAGCGCCACTATTCCGGAGGTCTACTAAATCACATAATATATTAATAACAATAATTTTGACTATCGATCGAATTAATACCGCCATCTATTCATAACGCGAATCGTACAAGCGTACTTAAACACAAATAAATCAGAGTCACGTATCAATCAAACCTCAAACTCCAATTTCAGCATTGATCGTACACTTTCAGCACACGAATCGACGACCTCTTCAAAGTCCTCAACCGCTGCCAATTAAGGCCTCTTAACATGCCCGGCCGTACATATCGATGCGGCCATCCGATAATGTCCATGATGGATGCGAGCGCGAGTTTCCGACGCTCGTTACCGCGTTTTCACGCCGTCGAACGTTCGACGTCCATCACGTCAAAGCGAGAGGTACTCCTCTTCGGGCAGCCCAGTTATATCCAGATGAACTTATCACGGAGGGTTTCCTCCGGTTGTCATAATACGTTGGGGTCGTCGCCGTCGTGACTTTCGCGTTCCTCAGGAGCCTGCGGGGGGCCACACGCGCCGGCGGGTTGGACTCATTCCCTCAGACATTGTTGCGGTTTATTAGTTCGTTTTTGTTCTCTTTTCGGTTCACCTGTCATTCCTTTTGACCTCGAATGGTGAACGAGCGGCTTAATGGCCGGTCTCGTCTCGGACGCTCGCATCCTTTATTGCCGTCATTTTATTAAATTAAAGTGTGTCTTTTTGTGACGGGCGATTATAAATTGAAATCACGCTGTTCGCTGGGATCAATAACTCCATTTAAATTTTAAGATTTTTTTATTGGTATCATATTAAATTGATACAATTCATGTATATACATATGTATATAAGAAAATTGAAGTAATTTTAAATGAAAATATATTGCAAGGTACATTATTCACTACTTTGATTCCCGCGGTCTTTCTTGGCGTTTCTTCGAACCAACAATGTTGCTATAATGACTCGTAGTTATTCCATGAGTTTTTTTTAATTTCCCGTAAATAGATCGAGCAAATTAATGAACGAAATCGCTTTTACCGCGCATTTATTTATAAACGAGCATATCCTGCAAAGCGTTTTCGTTTATATACGCGTATAAAATGTACGTTTCGCTCCATTAGACGAAGGAGGTGTAATCCGGAGATAAATGCGCGGGCCCCAATTAGCGATACCTAACGAATCAATAACTCAGTCTCATTTATGCCTTGTTACTTTAATTAGAATCCCCCTTTTCTGTGCGAACGAAGCTAGTTTTCCATTCAAACTCGTTCAAATATAGGTATCTCTAATAGGTGAGTCATACATAAAGTATAACATCCGCAATATTCTTAATTAACAAATGACCAGAATTAAAACCCAAAGAAACTGGTATTCGAAGTTTACGCTTTTAGTATCTAATTATTATTTCTGATCATACTGACGATTCGTTGTAAATTTTTTCGAAAAATTTTCTAAAATCGAATCGATCCGTCGTTTTTCAATATCTCTAAACATCGCATCGCTAAACTTTCATTAGTTCGGTGGCGATATTTCGAATACTCAAACGAGCCGAATCGTAGAGCGGGGTTCCGAATCCGTTGAAATAGCCCTGGGCGGCCGCCCTAATTGGACATTGTAAATTTATTTTGAACGCGCTGCGCTCAAACAATAAGTGAGGGCCGCGATACGGCTCGTTCCGCTGTTGTTTCGGCAATTTTGCCTTAAATATTTGCTAATGCCGATAAATTTTGTCGGCGCTTAATCATCCCGTTCCTCCGCAGCCTGGACACGAAGTCGCGGCGTTTCCGTTGTGCGTTTTCCCAGTTTGACTTGAGCGTTGTGGTCTGTTTGATAGGTCGTGACAATCGTGTAATAATGGGTTTTTAATCGTAATAAATTCATTACTAATTGTGTATGTATTGCTTTATTTTTTTGGAATGTGGATAATGAATGCGGAAATGAAACCGAATGTACATCATCAATCATATATAAAATTAAAATAAAAATTTTTGTCAGTACATACTTATATCAAAAAATTAAAAGCTCACGTATACGAAATGGAAAAAATCTCTCATCGCTGGAATAAGTATACAATATAACACCTGACTTGAGCGAAAGCTATATAAATTTTTGACACAGTTCTAGATAGCGTCGACGGAAACAAAATCGAAAGCAACAACCGAGGGATTCGCAATCATAGTTTTCGGCGCACCCGTCACGTCACAGCCTCTCGTTAACGACACATTCAGTTTTTATTAGTCGCCCGTTTGGCGAGCCGCAAGCTCGCCCGGTTTCTCCGATTGGACAACAAGTGTATTAATTAAGAGTCTCCGGGGCACCAGACGTATATAGATCTCTCTCGCTATGTATTTATTTATATTTTATATATGTGTGTGCGGTACGTGTCACATAAATCTGATATAATTGTGCGTTTTATGAGAACGAACGGTCCGATCGGTGCCCTGCCCGACACCGCTAATGAACGTTTTCTTTCGAAACGGGTCGCTTTCGAGAGCGTAATGATCGTTCCGCGAGTGATTTACATATAAATATGCGATAATGAGATCCGATTCGGAGAGCTTTTCACTTCTGTCGGTGCAATTTTTAGTGTATTGTCACCGGTGCAATTAAACGGGGGGAGCGTTTCGGGCTTTCGTCGCGTCTACGCGTCGAGTGATCTATGGTTTTCACGATCAATTCGTAATGAAATGTGTTTTGTTGTTGTTATATGTTTTATTTAATTGATTTTGAATCTTGTGAATGATCGGAAATCAGATGTAATTAATGGCATTGCTTTTTTTAACCTCGTTAGTCAAAATATTTAATTGGCAAAGTCACATCTGCACGACCCGAATTTGTTTATTTCAGGAGCGGCCGTCGCGAAATCCCATAAATTGATAAACGTAAACGAACTTCAGTAGCGTTTATTTTATTATGGCGAATGTACATCGTCAGATCAAAGGCTCGTCTTATTATCAACTCTACATAAATCTATCGATTTCAAAACATGTGAAACGCGTAAACACGATTGTCGTCTAAAAATCTGTTCGATTCCATACAATTTCGAAATACATACGTATGAATCGATCAATAGACGAACCCAATTAGTCGATTTTTAATTCGATCCTCGTCGTTCGAACGTCTTACGCGATTTCTGTATTACGCTTGTTAGCTTTGATGAAATTTTCAGAATTTCTCATTGTGCGAAAAGTATAAGGAATCATACACGTCCTTTAATTGAATATCATATAATCCTTTCTGCGAATACACATCAAGAATACACTGTACTTGGTATAAATTTTCCGTTGCTTCGCCGGTGAGCCTCCACCACCCGTGGCGCACCACCATCCGCCTCACTCCCGTCCATTATATTCTATTTCGCTCGAGGCAGTTTAATTCCTTGATTAACGAATCCAATTAAAGCCACGTTGTAATAAGGAAAATTATAAGTTTCCATCTTAATTAGATTACTTATAGGTAGGTGAGCCGGGCGAGGAGAGCCGGACCGGGCTCGGGTTTTCCTCGTCGGTTTCAACTTTTCACAGCCGGCAGTGGGAAAACTGTTTTTATTTTGACGTACGTTTTCCCCACAGCGTGGTTTATTACTGTTATTTCATTCTTCGGGATTTCGTTGGGGTGGCTATGGGGCGGCCAAGTTTCGGCGATAAATTTTCGCGGTCCATACTTAAATCATGGGAAAAAATATTGCATAAGCACGCGTTGTATATTTATAGGGCGCCCCATTCGAATTTCGATCCGTTTTTATTTTGTTTATTTGTTTTTTGAGTTAATTTGAATTTATGGCGTTTTTATTGGGGCCTTGGTCTTTGCGTGCGCAATCGTCATCTCTGCGTCAATTAATCATCGATATTTCATTCAATGTTGAATGAGTAGTAACGCTGGTCGGCCGGATGCCATTAATATTGTACGCGTGCATTGAATTAATTAGCAATAATTATAATTGTGGATTGTTTATGTAAAAAAAAAAGATTTTTTTTTTAATTACTGCACGTTTCACAGTGAAACATATGTACATACGTTGTATTTGTTAAAATGTATTGGTTTCAATAACACTATCAATTCATTTCATTACTATAATTATTGCAATTTGAATCATCTGACAATGGATCACATCTGTATACATTTTCTCTTCAATTTATATTTTTCTACAATAAAACATTAATAATTTTAACGATTATGAATCCAGAAACATTTCACACATAATACACACAGTTGTCTCAACTCAAAGTTAACCTCGACACTTTCAACCCCTATCCGCAAAATTCGACAACCACCCACCGGAAGACGTCGCCGTCGACACCTCTGATTGCAATTGCACCCGCTCAGCGATCATCGCATAATCTCGTCGGTAATGAAGTTTCCGTTTTTCATTAAGGAAATCCATTTGGGTTAGCGGGCAGGTGTCGGCGGCGTCGGCGTGTGTGCTCTGCTCTCAATTTATAACGCACAATGGACGTAGGGTTGTGCTTGTGTGCTCACCACTCGTGGTGCTTCTACACCTAAATGAGTTTCACTCGTCTGGGCGATGGGCCACGGTGTGCGTGAGCATTCCTCTATCAATCCGGCCGATATATCGTTTTAACCCCTGATGGCTTTTGCGTCATCTTCGGTTGGTTGTTTTGTGAGACGTGATCGTTAAGTGCAGGCCGAGTGGTGGTGTTATTGTTCATGTATAATATTTAGATTTTCGTTGTGTTATTACTAAAACATTTGTGATTTTCAATCGTGGCCGTAGTCAGGGGGAGGCATGGGGGCCTACTCCCTCCTGAATTTAAAAAATAATGACAAATTATACTTGAATTGAGAAATAGACTTATGTTGAGAAATATCACTCGATCGTGATATCTCTTAATCAATTTTTTTAGTTTTTTAATTCTTTACACACATTATACTTCAAATGAAAAACAGCAACATATTTTTATTTCTTGGAATCGCTTACATGTACAAAGTTGTGTTTCCCCCCTCCCTAAAAAAATCCTGGCTACGGCCATGTTTTCAATCATTATTATGTGTAATCTGTATTAAAAATTTTGATTTTTTTCTTATTGCATAATAAGAGGAAAGTAACCGAAAAGAAACTAAATATTGCCAAATGGTTACAGCTTACAGCCCAATAGTAAATTCCCTATTTATTTACTGATCGCTTAATTTGATTGATAAAAACTGTTACATTTGATAGCGTGTTATTTTTGAATCTTTAGAAATATGTAAACTTATTTTATAAAATTAATTTTCGATCGTAATTGCTTTGCATTAAGCGTCTAAGTTAATTTAAACATGCATATAAATCTATGTTGCGGTATTTATTTTATTAAAGCTCATGCAATTTGAGCGCGTTACGGCACGTACAAGGTTGGCAAGGGTAAAGTTTACCTCCTACGGCGAACCGACCCAAATCGTCTCTTGATTGCGTTCATTATGAACATAATATAAATTCACGTGAAGCCGGACGGGATGCATACGATAAATATTTGCATACAGGTGCATAGCGTCTAGATCCAACGAATATCTTGATTAGCCTCAAACGCACCGCGCATCTCGGATAATATGCAAATAGACGCGCGTTCATTAACACCTCTGTGATTTTCCGAAGAATTTATTCGAAGAAAAAACGACAAATCCGTTACGATATAGAAAACGTCGCGTCGCTACGTGATAAATGGCGCGCGTAAATAAATCGTTTAAATAAATTTCGTCTGTAATTGCCTCGTTCGCTTGTGTCGAGTTTCACTTCGCGAGGCACTTTCGCGCCGTTCGTTAATGTTATTAAAAAATTTCGCTCTGCCGATCGGTTATTATCGTTTTAATTGAAGGGCTTTCGAGGACTTTTATTCGGGAGTCGTATACCTCCGGCGCAGGCTACACGTGAGTCGCTCACGGCGTTTGTGTCTCGCTGTCGACAACGTGTTAATAACGTGTGCAAATTATCGATTATGTGTTTAACAAATTAAACATAATCGTTGCGAGGTGTAAAAACTGTTATTGCCGGTTAAACTAGTTGCGCTGTAATGTCTCGCTGTTTAACTGTGCAAATTGTATGCGCGCCGGAGTAATCTTACTCATTTTAGCGCGGTCGATTTGTATCTGTGTGTTTTTTGCTAATTGATTAATCGAATTGAACAATATTTGGGTGGGTCGTTTAAAAATTATCACGTATAATTGAAATTTCGTATTTGTAACATGTCACTAATTGCTACAATCGATTAATTAAATTAATGCAATTAATTAATACGCTTAGTCAATTAGAGGTTTCCAGGCGCGTCCGTGTACACACACAAACATACCTTGAATTTACATACGTATCTATACTATTATATTATAAAATCGAATTATAAATATATCGGAAATATTTAAATTCGAATAAGACTGTATATATTTTTTGGTGTATGTATCATTTTGTTATAATAAAAATTTGCATATAATGAATCAGCTGCTCTATACAACATTTAGGTGTCGTTTATTATTGTACGTCCGTTCGGTGTTTTGTTCAACATGCACCTGTCGTCCTCTCGTGTCCTGCTGATCTTCCGAGGATATAATTTATAGCGATTACCGAACATTAAAAAGCCTTAATTGTTGCGGTTTCGAAGTCTCGTTTCCTCGCAGGTTCCTGTTCGTTGACTTTCGCTCTGCGCTGTTGTCGGACTCGTTTCGCACCGTTTGAATTATTTCCTTTTAATAGGAAAGTCGATGTTTCGATCGATATTCAGATTTTGCCGATTTGCATTTTATGATTTTATCTTTCGACACGCGACGCTTCCCCGCTCATTTTTTTATTTTATTTATAATTGAAATCGTTTAATTATTTCGTTGTGTGCTTCTAAATTGATCGGTCCAACCGCACATGACGACAGCAGAAAAAGTGTTAATTTTGCTTAATTGGTTTTATTGGATCTCTTCGAATCGAGTTTTGTATCGATTTGAGATACTGCTTCGCGCCTACGAGGGAGCTTGTTCGTTTTAATTAATTTTTTATTCATGGGATTTAAATGCGTTTGTGAATTTGCTTCTCATTGTCGATATGAATATTTTAGCAATGTTACTTGATTTTTTTATTCAATCATTCATTTATAACTACATCACCAAATTTCAAAACATTAAAAAGACGCAACCGTCGAAGGAATTTAACGACACCTCCGACATCCATCAAGCCGCTCATAAAATCTTCGACCTAACATCGAAGATTAAACAGCATCACAATCTATAAGTAAAATCGACGGCGATTAAATGAACAAGCCATGAGCTGGGGTAGATGAGGCGCACGTGCAAATGAAGACATTAACGACGACACGTCGCATTATAACATGCAATTAGTGCATTACGAATTCGTCACGTGGCGTGTCTCAAACCGGTTACGAAATGGTTAAATTTTCCCCCAGATGCTTCGATCTAGTCTCAATTGTGTTGATTTTGAATTTTTGTATGTAAATAATCTTTTATGTTGGTGTTTACAATTGTTCTCTTTGAATGATAATACACAATCAGTTCCATTATAACATTAATCGAATGTTTGTAACATTGTGAAAGATCTGCTCGTGAGACGTGCTGAATACAAATCTGGCACGTTCCGGAATAAATAGCCTTCGATGCAATTATGTCCTGATAGTTTGCATCTCGTGTGCATCGGATGTATCGGAAATCAGAAATGTCGTCTTGTTACTGGCTTGGCGTTCAAAGTGTATAGGAAGTGCTTGTCCGATGTCTTGTCTCTTGTCACGAACCAGAGCGCGATTGTTCTTACAGAATGTTTCGATGGTTGATTATCGTTATGAAAGGCTTTGATTTTCAGTTTCAATATTTCACGGTTGATTGTGATTTCGAAATTCTGGGTCAACATTTCAAACTTCTTTTCAGATGAATGAATTGAATTTCATATTTCAAAAAATATGACTCATTACGAAATATTGCGTTTACCTCTATTTTATTAATTATTCAAAATTAGCAAGATTGTATCATCTCTATTTCTATTAAAACTGACCTTTTGTAGTATAGTTCTGCTCTCGCAGATCCTGCTTACATTTCATGCAATCCATGTAATTGCATTATATTATACGGCAAGTAAACGGTCTGTTCAATTATATTGCGTTTCACAAATCGCGCAAAATGTATGAGGCGTGACGACACTATAAAATAGCACGTAGCGAATATCAATTTATGGCTCGCGGCGAGTCTTAATGAAACGGGTCTTCAATTTCGTATTCCAATTTCACAGCATTTTGCAGTCGAGCCGATTTATTATCATTATATGTTATTTACCTCCAAAGGCGATAGGGAAAACGGCAGATGTTCAACCGGCTGTCGTCGTCCTCGGAGACTTCTTTTGATGATGCATCGTCATCATCAACGCTGCCATTCGCCGATTATGCACTTACGACTTTCCAAGTTCTCATTCAATTATGCGCATTCGCTCCAACGATTCTTTTGTCCGAGGATGGACCGTTTCCATTGTCGACTGTTCGTCATTCGATCTTAGGGTTTACGACGGTCCTTGCGCAACGGTGCCACTCTCGTTTCAATTTACACTCTATCGAACTAATTAACGTATTGATAGCCCGTCGTGAAAGTTACCGTATCGACGGTGAATACCTGTTTCTAATTAACGAATCTCGAGCGAAATCGCTCTCGCGTAATAGCACAACAATGTGACCGTAATTAGATTACGCTTTTTAAATTCGATCGAGTCGAGATTGTGCAGTGTGTGTTTTAATTTTTTTTATTTTGTTCGGTTGTTTCGCAGTTATGTGACGTTTATCGGTGCGCGTTTGCATTCGATGATAATCGCTCAGCGTCCGAGATAAACATCACAGTGAAAGTGTAACAATGAACGGTTACCATTGCGATAATTCTAAATTGTATTGTATAAGAACTTTCACCGATTTCGAATGTACGTACATTTATTGAGTTGTCCTAATGTTGACCTGTTGTTTTTAAATTTATCTTCATACACATGTGTCGTTATTTTCGTGCGATCGAAATATAAATTCAACTGTTTATTTTATATAATAGACGTCTATTGTATAATAGTAATTAAAATTTGTCTTTTGAATAATGCTGTTATATTTAAAATTTCGCAGTTCCATTTTAATGTGGACAAAAAAAATGAAAACACAGATGTTAATTTGTGTAATTAAAACGTTACTTCAAACGCACGCTAACGAGATGCACGTTTAGTCTTTACGTGCTGACAATCCAACTCACTTTCCGACATCCAACATCCACGTTTATTTTCATTGAAAATTTTGTACGAACCGGCGTCGTTTCGTCCACGGTTATTAGTCAAATATATTTTCGTTTTGTCGCAATCGATCGTCCAATTAGGCAGATTGGGCATGGGGCATAGAGGCAGCCTCAACAATCGCGCCAGTTCGTCTCTCGCATACCCAAACCGCGCCGTTTAAATGTCGAACTAATTAGCGGTCGTACTTAATATACGATAGACAGTGAGACGAGCTGGCGAGACAGAAATACCGCCTCGTGTGCAATCCTCGTGGCCGTAAATCAGACAAATTGCACTCGCTGATTTAGTGCTCGCGGTGAATCAAACCACCCACCTATGCCCGCGTGTCGCTAGGGATTCCTACATCGTTTCGTCTCGTCTCGAATGGTTTTACGTCGAGAACTTATCCCGAAATTTGAGAGGTATTACCTCACGATATCCTTATTTGATTATCATAAAATTGTTAATGTCTTCAGTCGCCTTAACAAATTCGAAACATCAACAAATTATTTCAATTGTAACTTCAAAAACATTCTTGTAGCTTTTCTCGAATCTCGTTCTCGACAGCCGAGAATCGCAATCCCTAGGTGTCACCCACTCACCCCCTCGATTCGTCTTCTTTTTGGAACAGAGCTCTCGCTGTCTGCGGGCTTGTGCGTTAATTGGACCGGTGAGCCAGACGTTAATTAATACGTACACCTGTAGCGCGGATACGATGCGTGTGTGTAGCACCTACCTATACCGTGAATGTTGGAAAACCAGGATATTTATGTGGATCCGGACTTATTAATAGCTTTCCTCTATCTCTTTGTCGGTTTCGGTCCACGTCTTTGGATGATGTGTCTGTGTGTGGTTTCGTTTGCATCGCGAACGCTTGCATCGTTCGTTAGTTCGTTTCGTGTTCAATTATTTTCGCTGTGACATATAATATTCTTACGACTAAAACTTGGCGAGGTGTGAAATCGCCAATGAAACAAAAAATTGAAAACTGGACACACATTGTTTCTATTGTATATTTTCCAGATACATTCGATATCGTTGATTTTTTTTATACATTTGAAAAATCAAATCAAACCATTTACGCACACTAGACCGATTCGCCATTCGCAACCCAAACGTCGACAAATCCGAAGCCACAGATCGTCGACTCCACAGCCGAGTCGCACAATCGACCGGCTCAGATCTGATTAATTAGTTAATTAAATTTAAGTTCGGCTTGGAGTAGACGAAATTCGCTCCTCTATCTCGCACGGACCAACACACATTCAATTTTCAGCGAACACGTGTATAATTGTGTATCGGGTGTGGGCCGGTCCCCGGTCCGCCGGTTGTTCCAGCATGTGTTTCTAATTGCGGCACGGATCCGCAGTCAACGGCTCCAATCAGTTGGTAGACAAGTTAATTAAAAGATTCATCAGATATATCTGCTTCGTATCCGCGGCTTCGTTTCTCCGTACCGCGGACAAGTGTGCGTGCCTTCGCAACCGAATGCGCGCAGAAACCGTAAAAGTCCGATGAAAACGTTCAGATTACATAGATTAATGCATCGCCGCCGTTTCAATTTCATTGTGCGCTGCACTCAATAACAATTACTTCTAAACTTCTCGATAGTATTTGAGGAGGGTTGAACGATGCGGTTGAAACTAGTCCTGGAGTGTTTAGCGGTTTTAGTTGTTTTCTGGGTTGCATTGTCGAGATAGCGACGCTGGATTTGATTCGAGTTTTATTATTGTCGACATGAATCGATTTCGTATTCGGGTATTGCGTTCTAAGCGAGTTATTGTCTATGTTGCTAATTTGAAAGTGTTCTGGTTTTAAGTGGGATGTTGAGAAATGTATTGTATCATTGGAAATGTAAATGAAGCGGAATCGTATCGAGTAACTTTCCGATCGCGCGAAAAAAGTGTCGTTGGTTTTTTAAGAGGATTTTGGCAATTCGGAACGCATATTCGTTTGGTGTCTTTCGAGCTTGAAATTGAATGTTCGTGTGCCGATCGCTTTTATCGTCAGACTATGAAATGGGCTAGAAAGAAAAGCCGAGGGGTGCGGCCCACAACACAGGAGTGCAATTAATATCTTGATTACTTTTCACGGGTCCCTCCTAGCTGTTATTTTCTAATTTCCTATTATCTTCTCTCTTGGCAAAGGCCACAAACGCACCTCCTACCTCTATTATCATCTACACCTTGTCGTAATTTGTTTTTTGGCCAAACACCAATCGCATGATTCATTCATCGCTTCGTGCATTTGCCATTCATTAGATTCGGATCGGCGTTCCATCATTATAATAAACCATTTTATCACGTCGAACCTTCGTATTATATAAGATTTCCTCAATTAACAAAAAATTATTAAAATCAAATTTAATAAAAACGCGATAATTAACATATGTCGCATTGCACTTTAAAAAAAATCATCTAATTTTTCAATCACACCACCCACTAAATTACGCATATTACGAATTCGCATAAAAAAATCAATTAACACGCAAGCATCGAAACCATGCGTGTCCCACATTACGAAGTCCGCGACCATGCACATGCACACATCGCTCCACAATCACACTGACACACTGCACCACACAACCTTTAATTTTTGCAAATCGACGCACATTATGCATACGGGGAACGCCTCGTACAACGCACCGCTCGAAGCGTAAAACGCTCGTCCCCCGCGAACGTAACGAATCGAATACGAGTCCGTTTTTATGGGAAGACGGTTTACAATTAGTTTGTGTGACGGTTCTAAATTAAATCCCGTTCGAGGTGGCTCCCCGCCGTGCCGGATAATAAACGCTTTTAATATAATAACGTGCGTGTGTGTGTGTGTAAATTGTCCATTGTGTTTGTGTGTATGTTGGGTGCATATATTGCAGCGCATACACGCGCGTGCATTGTGCACTGCAACGCTAATTAATTTTATGCAACGCCACACTTGAACGACTTCCGTAATGAATAACCAGCGACCGGCTAATGTCGCTGGTGGCTGCCGTGCAGGCAAGAAAATCGTCCAAAAATTTCCTTGTTAGGACTCGTAATGTGTGTGCTATTTTTGCCCCAATCATATGCAATGAGTTGCAGTCAAATTTAAAAAAAAAAATTATCAATTGAATTTTATGACGGTGAAATCGATTTGTATGTTAATATGAATGTCGCAGTTAATTGATTTAAAAAATGCATAATTCATTTTTTTAAAACTTAATTATGCAATTGAGTGTGATAACTAGTTTTGGATTGCTTGTTTATTCTTCTTCGATCCGAATTTGTAATTTGTGTACCGTTGTTAATAGAATGGATATACGTGTGTTTCGTTTATGTAAATGATAACCATAAATTGTAACAACTTTGTTGCAATTCAAATATTAAACTTTAATTATCTGTTGTATGAATAATAGCGCCATATTGTGCAGTTCGTAAACGGCGTAGTGAGTTTACCGTTTATGCAATTCCGTACGTTAAATCAATTATGCGATTGTGTTTATGTTTTCTATATGGTAACTTGTTTTTAAACGGTAATAAAGAAGATGTATATGCAGTTATTTAATGGATTAGCCAAGGAAATTATTTTATTGTCAATCCGAGAAGATTAGCATCCTCAATAAACAGAAATGCAATTTTGTCTACAACGTGATTTATTAAATTGCATTTGCAATTTAATTTATACACGACCGCTGTTTATTTATTTGCTAGAACATCAATTAAAATAATGCATTGAATTAAATTGCAACTTTATCGCAAAAAAAAAACACACTATGACGAACATATAGATATCGATCACAATCAAACAAAACGAATCGATCGCATCCGACCAATTTCATTAATCGAAAGCATCTCACATCCTCGACAATAACAATCCCTCGGCCGTGCGCGAAATCCAGGTAAAGTAGGTCATTATCCATTTATTTGATTACATTACCCCAATTGGAGTGGCGTCGCAAAGTTCCGCGTCCCGCCCGGTCTCCAGTTACCCAGCAAACCACTCCGCCAAGTGTTGAGTTCCACTAAACACGGGCATAAAGCCGGGCCTCGGCTGCTACTGCGTATTCATCAACTTAATGTTCAACTAATAACTGTTACGGCCCTCCCCCCCCTCCCCTCAGGCCCACCCCCGGACGCGGCGGGGGTTTAAATGATTTAAGTAACTCGCGGAAGCGGACCCTCGTCCCACTTCGTTTTAAATTAATTAATTCGACGATAGAGTTGTGTATCAGGCGCGTGTACGAGTTTGCGTGTGTGTGGAGGGCAAACACTCGTGTGTGTACTCTGGGAGGGTAGTGTGTATGAGGGCCAGGTGCCGGTGTGGGTGTTGGGGTCTTCTGCTTGCGGTACGTCAGGGATGGAATGTCTTCGATTGGTGGTGGTTTTTGTTAGGATTTGGGTGTGGAGGTTCGTATGAATGTGATTTTTTTAATGGTGTTGTTGGAGATGTTAGTCAATTTTGTTTTGATATAAAATTGATGTTGAACGATCGAAATTTTCAACGTGTTTTCGAGATGTGTGTGTGAACTTTCTCTCAAAGTTGAAATGTATGTTCGTATAATTTTATAGGGAAACCTAATCATCGGTATATAAAGTTCGGTCCTTACAGACTCACACGCACGAGCGTTTTCTATAATCGACAAATACGCTGCCGCCCGTGTTTGTGTTATGCCTATTTAATTAATCTTGACTAACTTTTGATGAGTTTTAGACATTAGTCTTGTTTTTTGATACGTTTAATTAAGCCATGCGTGTAAGAGATCTAATTATTAATTAAATTTTCTTCAGAATTAACTTTTTCGCTATACGAACGCTCTTCGTATTTATAAAATACCACCCCTTTTCGCATCACATGTACAACACGTACAATATACACACATTCTCTTTTTAATCTCTCGAAATACACGTTTCATAATTAAATTTTGTTATTCAATAAAAATGCCAATTTGTCTAAAAGAACGCTCCCTTGTACACGTTTTCATAGTCTCATCAAAGGTATATATGTATACCTAGGGTTTAATTACGATTTTTCAATTGCGGCCGCTTCGAGGATAATTTCGCCGATAAGAGCTTAGCCGTTTATAATTTATAAAGTCATGGCGTATCTCATGCCTTACGTACTCCATACGTTATGAGTGTTTCGCGATAGTATCGCATAACTAAATTAGATTATACTCCGGCTCGGCAAATAGTAGCACCGAGTGTAATCGACTCTAAACGGATCATCCCCGGTAGCTGTGCCCTTTTAAGGCTAATTGTATTCAGTTTAATCTAAAAGCTTACATTTTCTGCGGGGACTTGTTTAAAAGTTATTAGGACATCGCGACGGGGTAAATGGGTTACGAATCCCGAAGTGCGTCTCTATCTCTCGGAAGAGAGACGCTGCCGCGAAACGCCCCATCTAATAAGTGTGTATATAAATACGTACACGGCTTATCATTTTTGTGTTTATTCCGAAACGTATCGTCTTAATTAAAACGCATTAAACTGGATTTAATTACGGCGAGATCGACGTCGATAATGACGAGACGGCCGGGGAGAACGGCGCAAACTCGAACAAACCGTGAAAGGTGGTCCGGGTAATTTGTCCCGAGAGATTTCGGTAATTGAAATTAATAAGTAAAGTTTGAGCCAGTCGGCTTGCCAACTCGTGGTGGCCCAAACCACCCACCACTAAACCACCCCTTCGAAACACCGATATCGCCAAAACTAACGCTCGGTGCGAATCATTCGCATATTTCGGAAGGCGGTTCGATTTTTTTCTTAATTTTTGTAATCCGAGGTGTATTACGTTGAGTAAATTGATTCGCCGTGTGTATATGCGGAGGAGGCACTTGCGTTCGGATGTTTCCCCGGCTTATGTACTGTAAATATGATTTGGCGGAGGATACGTCTACCACCCTCGTCTACCGACCCTTGATTACCTGGTCGGATGGTACACCAGTTTATACAAATATGTAATTAACGTTGATAAGCAGGAAAACCCTTTGAATCCACACGAGGCGTCCCCGATCAAAACCCGCGCCGATACGCTAAACGCCTTGAGTGTACAATCTCCGGGCGCAAATATACGTACCGACTTGTAAGTTAAACATTTTAAATGTAATTTCCATGGCTGTGTAATTGTATGTATGTTTTTTTTGTGGAATTAGTAGATTGAGTCTTTTCGAAAATCCATTGTTTTTTCGAGAGGCCGGACGCGTGTTAATTATAACGCTCCTTTCCATGATTTATAGTCGCATACTAACGTCGTTTTAATTTAATTTGATACTGCGAGCCATGTATCGAACCAATTTTCACGTCCGTGATTTATTAATAATTTCGTACCTTATTATTTCGACGTAATTTCTGATTATGTTGTATACTCACGCCGCCGCCGTTCCCCGCGGTGTAATTAATTAGCAATTCATAAATAAATAATCGAAATTAATAAAACATTATAAGGGTTGAAAGGGGGGTCGGGTGTGTGTATCTTGTGTTATAAAGGCTTCACGTTCTGTAACTGACTGATTCGACTTTTATAACATTTTGTTAACGAAACAAACATCCCACGGGCGATTATTATTCACAACAAACTGTTCGAAACAGCTCACGGGGCGATGCATGATTATATTATAAATCCCGTTTTGAATACGGAAAATTTGTTGCGCAACCCTTCGGTGAAATTCTTGTTTTATTATGTGTTTTCTGTGTGACGATTTGTTGTGGTATATTTTATGAGCTGTTGATGGATTTAATCACCTGTGCGCTCGCTCGTAAATTTTCCGTTTTTAATTATTTATAATACACTTAACTGAACTGATAATAAACACAACTAATTTTCATTACGAATTATTATTTTATATACTGAATCATTTTGTTGCAAGATGAAATAATAAAACGATAAAATATGTTTATATCGACCACAATCTTCGATACTTTATATAGACGAAAACAATCGAACCGAAACTCGCAAGTTTTTCGCACTCATTTTCGTCGTCGCGGAAAAGTTCATCTGCGATGCATTCAAACACCCCCCCCCCCCCGCAGAGATGCAACGGCCTCGGGGCACCGATAATCTAATTTATTGCCAACTCGGGCTATCTTTGCGGCAATTAACCTGAACTCCGCAGATAATAAGTGGTTTATGCTGTATTCCGAAGCGGACCCGTCTACCCGCCTCGTCCTCTGCCCTCGCCTCGATCCCGGTGGTTTATGGATAATAAATAATTCCCTACACCTGGAGCATTATTTGCTTAATTAGACAATATTTATGACGGGAGTGCTTAATTGCCGTTTCATTTTGTGTTCGATGCGCCTGCGGCTAATCGAACTCGTGCACGCCGTTTTTCCGATAGACGCGCTCATCCCCTTTTATGGCTTTTACACGCGAATCTCTAAATTCCCATATTGCGAATCGGTATTAATCTCCGTGTATCTGATGCTTTATTTTAGGATTCGAAAAGTTAATTTAGCTATTGATTTATGTATAATAAAATGAACGCGGTTTGAGCGATCCGTTTTATTAGGTCATCCAATTAAGTAATTCGGTATTTATCGCTTCTTTATTATTATATTTCGGCAACGTAATAAATATATAGTACAATTATCTTAAAAAATCTCATATTATATAAAACATTCGAAGTGCTTTTCCAAACTTGAGGTGAGAGCCTCACGCACGATTTCGTCCGGAGCCGTTCGACAAATATCCCTCGAAAGTGTGTGTACATATTTATTCGATCTTTTTACAAGCGGCCATAAAACAAGTTCGATGCACGTCCAATAAAACGCAGTTTATACAATTCGATTTTTTTTCACCATCGTCCGTTGATCATCGCGCGATATAATGTTGTATGGTTAAACGTTCGGTTTCCGGTTGGACGCGTTGGTCATTGCCACCGTCGATCGTAAATAATGGCCGCATTATTGGCAATTTGTGGCTGAAATATTATGATGTTGCCGCAACTTACGCCGGCGATCGCACAAATCCCCATCTTATTATGTGTTGTAAATTCGAGTCTTACCGGTAGCCGAGAACGTGACGCCTCTCCCGCGCAATATATTCATTACGCAAACGAGGCGTTTGTATATGTATTTCTTATTGTTATATTTTGTATTAATTGTTTTTATTTTTTTTTATTCCAGAATGTTCGGGAGTACAGGTGCGTGTTCAGCGTGCGGTCAAACGATACCAGCTAGCGAATTTGTAATGCGTACGGGGGGCGGATTACCTGGCGGGGGTGCTCCGCCCTCGTCGGCGCCGCAGCATCACGTCTTCCACCTTAAGTGTTTCGCTTGTTCAAAATGTGGAGCCCACCTAGTCCCTGGTGATAGGTCAGTATCAAAAATTTTATATAATTCGAATTAATGATCATTTTCGTGATGGAAATCAGTCTCGCGCGGTCAATAAAGCGCGTTATCAATCACGTTTTTTCATTACGTTGAATCGCTCAAATTAAACGTCGACCGCGTACGTATCCATCGGACGATAATAACGGGCGTCGCATAAATCATCCCGATATTTATTTGATAAGTTATTTGTGACAGTAACACAATGCTCCCCCACGGACCGCACGCGGGGCGCAGTTCCGAACGATTTCCTCGACGGGGTGACTTTTGCCCCTCGTCACGCGTCTTAAACGCTTTCGCGCACGTTCAACTTCAGATTATTCGAATGTATTTATACGGATTTTCTTTTGATTCATAGTCAATCGAGAAATTAGTGTTGGCGATATTTATCATATTTTAAAATATTTACTATTCATTATAATACAAATATTTTCATTTTGATTTGAGAAATTCTTGTTTAAAGCATTCTTTCACGTACATTTATATTTCATTATAGTCGACGGTTCAACCTTGACTGTTCCTGTTTTTATCAATCTCCCAAATTAAGCAACAAGTGTCACAGCCTGTACATTTATGTATGGAATTATGTCCTGAGACCATTTACGAAATCAAAATGATCAATTACTTCTTTTTTTTTTATAACGTAATGGATTTAAACGTTTAAACGAAAATGTCAGAAAAATCTTGTAATGGATATCGTATAGGGTCCAGTGGTTCTTAACCTTTTCCAAGTCACTTTCACTTTTGATTATGATAAAATAAAAAATGGCGGTGCACCAGAATTAAATTAATTGAAGGAAACATATCTACTTTATTTTTCTCTGTTATTCGATTTTTCTAAAGAGTTCTTTTATTCGAAATCCTGTCTATTTATTTTTCCCTTTTTTTCTTAAATGCTTTTGTTAACGTTATTTAAGTAATTAAAAATATCTGCTAAATATGCCATTTTAACACGCCAATCATCATTCTGAAGACATTTTACAAAATCATCCTTACTTTCATTTCAGAATAGATTAACAATCCATTCACAAGTTTTATGAATCTGCATAAAACTTTACCCCTAAATAATCCGACTTCATACCGCGAAAAAGCAAACGAATCGAAATCAATAAGATCTTTCGTCAGATTTCACAATTTCATGAACAGCTTACTATATATTTTGCAGATTTTTCTATTTGGCCGTGTACATCGATACCAACTCCTCGCCACCATCCCTAATAAAATTGCATCCCACATTAAACAAACAAAAAAAAACCATCGTCGCATAATATAAAACACCCACCTCGGGGAATCAGACCACCACCGGCGGCATCATCGACGAAATTTATCTGAAAAAGTTTTAATACGCTTTTCAGGTACTACATGCTGGCGGGCAGTCTGGTGTGCGAGCAGGACTGGCACAAGTTGTTGAAGGGTTCCGGGGGCGCAGCGAACGCGACCGGCGCCCCCGGCGCAGTGCGGAAAGGCAAGGTGGGGCGGCCGCGCCGCAGCAGGGACTGAGCCCCGCCGGCGCGCGCCCCCAAACCGCCGCCGCCGCCCCAACCCGCCACGCCACCCGACTTCGAACAGGTATTTATTACGTCGCTGTTTAGGTTGTTAGATCGTTCATTGTCGTCGGTGTTTGTTTTTTTATGTGTTGGATTTTGGGTTTTTTTTTTTTTTTAATTTTTGTGTGGGTTTTTAGTCGGGTTGTGTTTCTTGTTGATGAAAATTTGATGTTTTGGGTTGTGTGGTTCAGTTTTGTGATGGTTTGTATATGGAAGTTTGAAAGATTGAATGAAAATTGGCTGATCGGCTGTTGAACTTTTTTGGTTTTGTTTTTTTTTTTTAATTTTTATGTGGGTTCTTTAGTCGGGTTGTGTTTCTTGTTGATGAAAATTTGATGTTTTGGGTTGTGTGGTTCAGTTTTGTGATAGTTTGTAGATGGAAGTTTGAAAGATTGAATGAAAATTGGCTGATCGGCTGTTGAACTTTTTTTGGTTTTTTTTTTTTAATTTTTATGTGGGTTCTTTAGTCGGGTTGTGTTTCTTGTTGATGAAAATTTGATGTTTTGGGTTGTGTGGTTCAGTTTTGTGATATGCTAATTTGATGTTTTGGGTTGTGTGATTCAGTTTTGTGATGTAGGACCTCGATTATCCGAACTAATAGGGACCGAAGGTAGTTCGGGTAAGGGAAAGTTCGGATAATAGAAAAAAATCATAATTTGAAGGAAAATACGAGCACGTTCAGTGATTTTTTTTATTTGTACTCCCGTCTACTGATATAAAACAATCAGTAAAGTCGATAATTTTTTCACTTTGTTTTTTTATGCCCGAGATCGTCGATTTCCCGATACCATATTTATCAGCCAAAAATTGTCCTGATTTACCACGTTTGAATGCAGTAATTATCTCCAATTTGTCTTGTAATGATATCACAACTCGTTTTCTTCTGGATGACATTGATAATCTTATAAATATTTAAATCGTGATCAATATTCATCAAACGCACGTCTAAAAGGTGTCGAATCTGGACGAAAACTGAATTCATATTTTTAAGAAATATGTAAAAATTTTCACAGGAATCGTATTTGGCATTGGACTAATTCTGAGAACAAATAAATTTGACGGGCAAAATGTAACGCATTCAGTCACGTACGCCGTGTGTTAAAAAGTGAGCACAATTCGTCAAAATTCTTAAAAATCAGTAAATTCGTAATATTTTTGATTATTTTGAGCAGTTCGGATAATCGAAAATTCGGATAATCGAGGTGCGGATAATCGAGGTTCTGCTGTAGTTTGTAGATGGAAGTTTGAAAGATTGAATGAAAATTGGCTGATCGGAGATCGGCTGTTGAACTTTTTTGGTTTTATTTTATTTTTTAATTTTTATGTGGGTTTTTTAGTCGGGTTGTGTTTCTTGTTGATGAAAATTTGATGTTTTGGGTTGTGTGGTTCAGTTTTGTGATATGTTAGTTTGTAGATGGAAGTTTGAAAGATTGAATGAAAGTTGGTTGATCGGAGATCGGCTGTTGAGTCGATTCTGTTTCCGGTTCCGATTTTTATTCAGTTATCTTAGGTATGTATTAGGGAGGTCATTATAGGTAAATAATTCAAATAATATCTCGGTTTTTTACTGGTAAATTTTAACTTTTACCGGTTAATAAATAAAATAATATTTTTTTTCGTTTCTAGTATTTTTAAGAAATGGTCGTGTAGGTTTACATTTTTTTCGTTATTTTTCCCGGTTTTTATACAAAATTTAATTTACCAGTAAACTTGTAATTAGTAAAAAAATCGAATTACAGGTAAATGAAAATTACTGTAAATTTGGTTTCCCTAGTATGTGTTATATACTCATTGAAAATTTAAAGTTTGTAAATGGAAATTTACAATAAATTTTATGAATTTCCATACTGGTTGTATTTATTATTATTTTATAGATTGAGAGATGTGATGAGCAATTACCATAATGAAAATATTTAAGGCGACAGTTATATCAACAAATTAGTTAAAAATAACAATCGTGTTAAAAAAAAATTATATCATATGTATGTATATATTAGAAATATTTTGTTAATACCGTTTGTAAATGATTATCATACCATTGTAAATACGATTTATAGATGTAGTATTTATGATATGTGTAGAATTCGGGTTCATTCCAGGTCGGATAACACTCGGGTTATACAAATCTCGCATACGATAATATAATTTTTAGCATTCGTCCTCCTTCACCATCTGTTGGATTGGGTCCTCAGCGTGTCGGTCGGTCGTTTCGTTTCAACCGAGTTTTTTTTACGTCTCACGTTTTACCGTTCCTACATTATAAATATTTTTATAGTCCGAATAATAAAAAAGCCTTAAATTTACCTGTGCTATACGCATATTTCAGGCACACCTCTCGCCCCAACCCCGTCCGACCGAAAAATTTGTATGCCTACACTAATGGCGATCACGTTCTTTTTTTTAAACTATTCCCCTTTTTTATTTTCGGACGAACCCTTTCTTTCGTGATTACATTCGAAATTTACAGGTGCGTCTTTAGAATGTTTGTGCTCAATCTTATGCAACGAACCGTTCCTTTTTTGTATACAAATTCGAACTTCGTTGCACTTAGTCGATTTTCAATCTCGATTTCGACATTGTTTTAATAATCGAAAATTTTATTCACTTTTTGTCCGTTGTCACGCCAAAACAAACCAGCACGATCGTAATATATTCCGTTTCGTACAACACTCGGAGACGATTGTAAAAATAAAATTTGCGGTACGCCTTGGACGACACATTTCAAAAGCCGTGTGTCGCGCGAGTTAAAACTTCAACAAACGAGTTGACATAACGTTTTTATGTCTTGTCTGGTCATAATGCGCGCGACCCTATCCGTCATACGTCAACAGGTTTATGTCAGATGCCGCTAAACATTCTGCAGAAAGTGTCGTTTTGTTTCGTTTTTATTTTTTTCCCCCCGTCTCGGCCATAAAAATATTTTCGAATTTATTTCGCGCCCCGTCCTCCTCGTCCGAAAAGCGAGTCCCTTTTCCGCGTTCGACTTTTCGACTTGACCGACAACGTGACGGATAATGTCGAGGAGCACGAGAGACGTTCCCGTAGCGGCAATAGCGTGTTATGGCGCCGTTAAGCAGTTTCATAAGGGCGATGATGGCTCGCACAACGTGCTCCTAATTGTTACGGCTAACGGGACCCTAAGACTCCTTGTTGATATTGTCTCGTCTGGGCCTGCTCCACCTTCCGGCGACTACAAACGGCCAATTTGCCCGCGTTGTGACTTTTAATGCCCAATCTTTATTTTTATTTTTTTGTTCTCGTCGTTGTCGTCCTCTTTATCGTTGTCATTTCCCTCTCTCGCGCGCGCCCGCTGTAAAAATTCTAGCGATGCAATTGTCGTGGTGCTTTTCAACTCTCCGAAATTGTTTGTCGGAATGCGCGTTCGACGGTGTCACGTTTTTTAGATTATCGTAATTTTCGAACATTATTTTTTATGTTTCAATTGTTGTAAACGGGACGCTTCGATGCCTCTAAAGCAATATTGTTTACACGAATTGTTTACTCGTTTTTTTTTTCTCTCTCCGTGCGCTGATGGGATATAAATTCACACGTTTGCCCGGTGGGCGTGTTCGACAATTTCACATCTATTTTACGAACATGCGTTTTCATCTTAAAAACAATACATTAAACACACGTATCTATTGTTTACAAAATCGGTAGAAAATTATTTAATTACTGTTCCATGTTTCATAATAAACGAGAACCATATAATTTTTCTGAACTGAAATCATCGATTTTTTTCATATACAACTATACAACGTGAAACACAGCACTAAATGTTGTAAACAGTTAATTAACATTCTATTATCCCACCATAAATTCGACACTCGTAAACCGCCTATTTTTAAACCGAGACATCGCCGAAAGTGTCGTTACCGTATCGCAAATTGTATAAATAAAGAACAATTACCAAAAACACACGTACTTGCAAGCATTTCCCGCCGTTATGCAAATTGGTGGCTATGGGGAGGGCGTGGGCGGCGGCGGGCGGGCGTTTGTCACCTTTTCCTTCGCACCCGTAGAGGTAATTGGGCGGCGGACAGGGGTATCAAACGGCCGTGCTCGGCAGACGGTGGGCGGCTCGGATAATTGGTTTAGACACCGCTTTTTTGCACAAAGGACCGGACCGTTGGGGGATGGCCGCGTGTGTATACGTGTACGTCAGCTCCAGAAACAACACGTAAACATTGCCGGGTCGACGGGCGGGGGTGGTGGGCGGCCGCCCTTTTGCTCCCGGCTCGCCAGGTTTGGCGGTGTTTAACCTTTTAATTAGAAGCGCGGCAAAGAAGCGTCTATCGCATGGGGTCCACGTTCCACTGCACGTAGCTCGTACCCTTTCTATGTGCGAATAATGTTTATTATCGTCGGTATGTGTACAATATGCTTAGAAAGGGTTGAAAGGCGGCACAGTATTCGGACGGAATAGTGGCGCTTAATCTGCCGCAGTCTTTGCCGTTTGCGATGTCGAGTCTCCTCTGCTTCGCAAATTGACTCGTGCGCGTTTTAAAAATCGTTTTGTGCTGTAAAGTTTTGAAATACACTAGACTTAGCTAATCCACTCTTAATTGCGGCCCCCGAAACTTTGGAGATTATCGTGCTCCGCTTGAGGGGTCATTAGGCCTGGCCACCCTTTGCTATGTACGGTGAAACTTTCTCTGAAAATCGGCATATAAATATAATTCATACACAGCGCACTTGTGTCGTGATTAACGTTTAATGGAAAAAAAATTATATCAATATATATTCTATACATTGACCGGTGTTTCTGTTTATTATTAAAACTATATCCGAATCTCGTATTTCAAACTCGGATACAACAATCGACCAACATCATTGTTTTTGCTCCGAGCGTGAAATCCAATCTTTCGGCCTGGCTCAAAGGAAGACAACAAACAACACATCCGCGGACACCGCCCCGTCTCTAATCCTCAGCTCCTTCTGCGGCCGCTTACGTCGTATAAATGCATCGCGCACATCGTTCGCTCCCCGGACGAAATTCAATCATTTCGGCGTTGTTGGATGCAGTTTGCAGCTGTGCGCCGGAGGAGCGGTGGGCGGCGGGCGGCCGATGGGCGGCCGAGCTGACCGCCCGCCCGCGGCCATTGTAAACCCGACAGCAGCCTGCTAAAACCGCTTTGATGTTCGGCTCTAAGAGATAATTAACCCGGCCCCGATGTATCTGACTTTGTGCGCTGGGGAGGGAAGGCCTTCGGGGCGGCCGGTCCTCTGGCCGACCCACACCCCCGCCACATAAATTTCTCTCCCAACTAATAATTCTCGTGCAGAGACTAAACGCTCGTGAGATTGTGGAGTAATTAATGTTCGCAGCAATTGTTTTGTCTGAGGCTCTCGCACGTACCGCCCGAAACATGCACGTGTTTGTTACGTACGAGTATGCGCCCGTTGTGCTGTGTATCCACCACCGTCAGTCGGAGGCTTTGTTAATCATATCCACGAACACGGCTGCGAGTGTTGTTCTATGACTGAAATCGATATTATTGTGAGTTATTCGCTTTTGTGTGGAATATTTGAATTTTGGAATTATTATTGTACTTGTGTGGATTCGAAAATAACGGGATTCTGTGGTAATGTTTCGAATTGATCAATTAAAAATAAAAAATAAACTTGCACGAAATGTATGAAAATTTCTTCATTGTGAAAATAATAATAGCTTTTCATATTGTGATGCAGTTATTTTTTAATTAAATTCTTCCTGTAAATTATGATGAATATTGTAGGTGCACGCGGAGTTATTATAAAATACTTTGAATTGTACTCGGCAATATGAAGCAATTATTATTTTATTACATGTTCCGATCGGCAACGTATTCATGATAATATATCCTAAATTATGATACCTTTTATTCGCGTTCCTACATTGAATGTAATGGTACATGCACAGGGATCGCCGTATTCAGATCAAATGAGTTTTATTCAATATATAATAATAAGGTCGGATCGTTATGCTCGCTTACCGAGAACAACTTGCGAATTAATTCTCGACATCTGACCTATGTACCAATTCGCTGTTCACACGATTGTGAAAGGCGAATTCGAACATGTACAACCTTAACTTGAACCTGAGTTGCGCGCCCCGACATGGCCCGTTCATTAATTAATTTTCGAAATACACACTCCATACACTATCTCATGCCGAATGCGTCTCCTCGGCTTCGTGGTCCTCGTCCTCAGACAATCGAAATATTCAGGACACGCCTTTGACTTTCGAGTCGCCGCTGCGGTAATGACGTCCGAGAGGAATCCTGTTAGTTAATTAACGAGATCAGCCTACCCACCTGTCTATTAACCGGACGACCGATACCCATCTTCGGGCCGGCGAATATGACCCGTCCACCGTGGCCGGCTATGTTAAGAAACACGCCTATGATGGGTATAATGGCCGTGGTGTAGCGGCGCTTTATATCCGTGCGGACGTTATCTTCGGAGTTTAATCGGGACTTCGCTTTGTAGTTTATTGCGTGTCGTGCGTACTTTGTACCATGCGAAAAATCTTATGTGTTGAGTAAATTCAGACGTGTAGATCGATCGGATTGTATTTATAATACGTGTCTGTGTTGTAAAATTTACAAAGAATCAAATTGTGTAACAAATTATTATCAAGGTGTATTATATAGTTTGTTTTTATTCAACGTGAAATTGTACATATCCGTTGTATCGAAGCCTTCGTATGAATGGCCTATCCGTCCGACACTTGTCTCAGCCGAACGGATCCTCCGATGTGAATCGGTTCAATTGAATAAACACTATTCGGCCGTGAAACAAAACCACGGCTTAGTTACACCATCTCCTCAGACCATCATCCCTGAAAACCGGATGAGCCGCTCTGAATAAACAAACCCCCGAGGGACCCTTTTAACACCTTCCGAGTCCTCAAAAGTGTATCGTCCCCCGCCGGCGTGGACTCGGCTCGAAATTAATTCTTGTACATCTCGTGAGAACGCCGAAGCACTTAATTGACATTAATATGTAAGAATTAAATCCGGAACATGCGAGCCGACGCAAAAAGGAGGCTCGCGGGCAAAAAGTGGATTTATTTTATTGCTTCGGAACGGCCGCGTCTGTGAGTTGAATATTGAAAACGACGGCCGATGTCAACCGGCGAGTTTCCCGTCGTTGTCGCAACGGTAACAACAACTACAAAAAATCGCGTCGTATAATAAATAAATATATAAAGCAACCGGTCGATCTCTCATTTGTAGAAGTCAGATTCAATTTGATCGGACGTCGACGCGAAGCCCGATTTCCGTTGTCGAACGTTGCGATTTCGCATGCGAAGTTTGCGCATTGTCGAACGTGAAATGTTATTTGTTTTCGCGTGCTTTTTATTCTGCGTCTATAGATCATCTTCGTTTTTATCGGTAATGTGTGCTTTCTAAATATGGAAAGTGTGTCTTTCGAAGTAGAATATTTATCTCCGAGCTTAGAAAATCATCTTAAATTTATTGCACTAGTATGATGGAATGTTTTACTGAAATGGTTTTCACATTACTTGTCATAATAAATAAATAAGATAGAGCATAGAATAAGGAGAAAAACTCGCGTATATTTTTTCTTATCTATTGATTTCACGTTTACCGTATAAATTCGAAAAATGAAATTCATTTATCACCGTTACTTTTTCATTGATGAATCCATTCATGAAGATATGAAAGCAACAGAGAAAATTCACCTTGTTCGTCAACACTTTCAAAATTGTATTTGCTTCACTAACCGTATCAAACATTTAGACGAGCTTTCAAAACGCCATTCCGAAAATAATACACATTGAAGCTTGCATAATCTCGTTGCTTTTACAGCAAAGGATGGTCACGATAACAGGGCGGTTACGGTGCAATAACGGCATTAGGCGGCGGACCAGAGAGCGGAGGCCACCCACCCCCGCCCTCCGCTTATTTCATTCTTCATTCAGAGACTATGATAGTGGAACTAAATAAATAAACGGAATTAATGCCCTCTCGGTTTCTGCTCCGACGTACGTTCTCCGAAGCCGCCCGCCACCCTTTTCCCGCCCACCCACAATTTCCGCCCTCTCCGTCCGCCCACAGCTCGCCCGCTTCGCATATAACACCCAAATTAAACTGTTGGGTCGTTTTTGAAACCGCCGCACTAAATTAGCCGAAACGGTCGAGATTAAATTGGCTCTCCCCAAAACAAGCTATTGATGCGATTACGGCCGCCTATACCTACTCCTTTCGAATTTATATTGTGTTTGTGCATGCGAATTATTCATTCGCTTTGAAAATTTCTTGTTATAATTTATTTCAATTAGCTTTTCAATTAAAGTTTCAACGGTTTATTTGTGTTGAATGTGCAGAAATTTAGCGATTAGTCTGGTTAATATACGAATCATCACCATCATCATTTGCAATCTCCACCGAAGGCTAGTCTTTCACGATATTCGTTGAAAGTCCGAGTATTTTTTTAATAATATTATTTTTTTGATGACTTTGAATAATAAAAACCATCTTTTGTTAATTGGCCTCAGAACAATGGTGTGTGCAACTTCGGTAATATCCAGGAACCCCTACGTTCAATAAATCTGTTAGTATAATATATCTATGGAGACTATTTAAAAGTACATTATATAAAATAAATATGCATTCAACCTGAGCATTTAATAAAATTAATGTGCATAAAAAAATAATGCGTGCATTTTATACGAGCATTTAAATATGTATATTCAAAAAAATATTTTGATCATTGAAAAAAATGTCTGTACCTAATACGAATAAAACGTGCATTAGAATAAATATAAATAAAGGATCCGCAACGCTGCAAATGCAAATAGGACAATATACCAACTACACGACCATTATTAACAACTTTCAAATTATTAAAATGTGAATTAAATTAAATTAAATTAAAATTTTAACAAAAGGAAACGTTGACAGTTGTATTGTATTGTTTATGAAGGAAAACTTTACTCTGGCGACGTTTCCATCTCTTGATCATTTTAATGCAAAAACAATTTTTTTTTTATTATTGTTCATTTTATATTTTTTGATACTTACTTTATACTGCACAATTTTTTTTTCATTGAACACTACAAATAAAATAATGCTCTATACGAGATTCTTGCGGCAGAAATAATCGCAGATTAATCGCACCCCCATATCCATTATTAATAAGCGATATAATACACAATTTTACATGAACCGATTCACATTTCGAAAAACCAAAATCAATTAACACAAAAAAACTAAACTGTTGATTGCGTCCGAGCACATCGTGCGTACTAAATCGCTCTCCTTCCCTTTAACCTCATCCAAATCGGAATACCGCTTTTTTTCCATTTTCCAAACACTTCTTCGATCGATCCGAAGAGCGGACAAGCCTCAGATTTTCACGCAGCGTCCAGCAGAGCGTGTAATGCCGTTGGCCACTAAAAAGCGAATTTGTCCACAGCTGTCAGGGGGCCGGTATGAGTTAATTACGGCGTCCATTGTTGCGCCGGCGGCCGGACCTTTGCCGCGGCCGTGATCACAGTCACGACCGTGATTAGTGCTGGAGATGGTGTGCCGGAAAGAGGCTTTTTTTGGCGTGGAAGAAGATGGGATAAATGTGCGTGTCGATCGGTGGATCGATCGCGTTTTGTTTGGGCGGAAGAGGATGTGTTTGATGGTGTTGTGTGTTGATTGAAATGTTTTTGATCTCGTTGGTTGTAATCGTTGGGCTTTGTCGTGGAATATGACTCCAAAGGCGTTGGAGGCGCTTTCGATAATTAATGTTGCGAGCTTTTTCAGTTTTTGTTATTCGAAATTATCCCCATTAGCGAAATTCTTACTAAAAAGTTTAGTTTTCGTAACAGTAATCAAGTCTCAAAAGTAAGGACACCCCACCTCTTTGGCGAGCAATCCGGCCAGTGTCGGCGCGTTGAATAATATTTTTTGTCGATTTGTATTTTTTTATGCAATAAAATGTTTTTTTTTGTTTCAGGTAAGCTGTTTTATCAATTTGACATTGTTACTAAGTTCGGTGAGTTTTATTGCTCTCCTACATAAAATTCAACACTCGTATTATTCAGTTTTATTTTTCAAATTATTCGTTAATTATTTTATTAAACGTGTTTAAGCGTAAAACAAAAAAAAATGGACAAAGTGTCATAAATATCTTGATAAATTTATCCCCTTTAAGGATATAATTTGAGCTGCTATAAATTCAACAACTCGTCGATATGACGGAATGGCACGTCACTGGTTACACCATTAAACTGTGTCCGGGATTTAATAAGACAAGTCCTCCCGCTCTCCCTCCCATCCCGGGGCACTTCCTCTGCTATCCTGCCCCCTGTCCCACCACCGAAACCACCCCCTGGTAGTCTTCTCTTATACAAACCAACCATCAGACGGGCTCCGTTATCTCCTCATCCCTTTCGCAGCCGACAACCACCACCTCACACACAAATTATAACCGAAGTTTTCAAATTTATTTATAACATTTTGTTTAATTAACGGAAATTTCTTGTTTAATTAACGCAAACAACCGAAACGCGAACTTTAGCGAAAAAATGAAAAATCCTATTTCAATAATGGCACGTTTTGCCTTATGCTTTTTTTGCATTTTTTTTTTTTTTTCGTTGAGTGCATTCTCTTTAATATATCTTTTTTTGGCAATTTTCTTTTTTGAAGCAATTAACTCATCGGTGTTGCAGTGCTGCGTTCGGTGCAGCGCTAGTTGCACTTGACGGTCTAAGTCCGTGATTTATTTCACCGTTTTCCAATTTCAAATTAATTTCTACTACGTATCGTCCGCAGCGAAACTGCAGGCTAACCTGAACGTTTATTTTTTTTACAATATCGTTTTAACTCACACTATGCAATGGGGCGTTAAATTATATCGCTTATATTGCAGATATTTTTTGCGAACCCTAAAAAAATAATAGCTTTTATGGTTGTGCGTCAGTAATTAAATTTTAATTGGTTGGATAATTGAGTTTTCGCTAATTGGCTTTTTATCTAAGTCTCTTAAGGTCGAGACCCACACGATTATTCAATATAAAGGCGATGTGAGAACTTCGCTTCTTTATTATAATTTGATTTTTTTCAAATAAAAACGGAGTTTATCTGATGTTTTTATCTCGCGCTGAGTAAACATTCAGGGCCGACGTTTATGCAAGGCGTCTTTTAGGAGACATAAATCGCACGCCCACGCGTTTACATGCTTTCCGAATGTGCATTAAAAGGTCAAAGCTGCGGTCCATGTTGATCGCAGATTTTACCCGGATGACCTTGATCGAGAATTATCGTTTCCTTTCAATAACTTCGCATATTGTTACAAGTTTATTTTTCATCAATAAACCGACGAATGCGTACCGCGAAAGCCTTACAGCCTCGGCACGCGGTCGACACGTCCGCCAATTAAAATAATCATAAAATGCGCGACGGTCCATTAGCCAATCGCAAGACGGGATTTCACCCCCACCAATGATTCTGTGTTAATCAACGTACCGTTGATTTTGCTGACTGTCAACACTCGAGATTTACAACCGCGGCTCCGTCTTTTAATTACTTTAATTATCGTGCATTACACGCGGCGACATCGCGATCACCTACACGTCGGCTCCATTGATATAAATTAATATTATATAATAATTTATCGAATGAAAATGCGTAGAGATAAAATCACGCCGCGCCGCTGCATAATAGTCGATGTTTCTATAACGTTTTAAGATGTGTTGTTAATTTATTTGATATTATGTTTTAATCGATTCGAGCGATGGTTAATATCTTAAATGTAAATTCTCGTCTCGTTAACGTCTCTTGTCTCGGTGAAACGTTTAATTAATTTGCGTAAGGGTTCTAAAAGGGTACTAGTTTATATATTTGGTACACCCATGCAGTTAATTCGCCGGTTAACTGTTTTACCCAACTAATAGAGTTTTCCCACTTCTCGTCTGTATTACAATTTACGAGTTGATACGCTTAATTTGTTTGTCTCGCGCTTCGTTCTCTCCGACTCCACGTCTCTTTACACCGAATTAAATTAAATTTGATAATATCGTAGTAAGGGATTCATATTTTTTTCCCGAAGAATTTACCTTTGGTTTTGTTTGGTCGTCGAAAACTAAAGGATTATCCACGTGCACATTAGCAAGCGACGACGAAAACGGTCTTTGCTTAAAACGCGCCGCGATTCTTATTGCTGCATTATTTAAAACCTTTTAACGAAATTAGCATCCCTTTGAAGCGTTTTAAAGATTCAAACCCTTTCAGAGTTGAGTGGATTTTCTTCATCCACTTTCAGCTACGTCAATCCGTCTCCGTAATTGATATTTGTAGGTATAACGGAAAAAATGATGAAAATGCTCTCAAACAAAATAGCATTCGTTTCTTCGTATCTGATTCGATGTCCATGTATTTTTAATATTGCGCTTCAATAAAAAATGTTTACTTATATATCATATAAATAAAATAAATTTTCACAAATACGGTTTCATATCGGATGTGAGCCTTCTTTATTTTTATTATACACTCCACCGAAACCCTATTGGCTTTCATCCCTAAAAAGTATACTCCGGGTGATAATTGATGTCTATTTATTTACTCCGCTTCCCCCATCGATATGTTGATGGATGATGGCCAATCGATTCACTTAACCATTAGATGGCGGTCGTACACCTTTTTACGTTTTTATCTATGCAAATAAAGGTCTCATCTATACAGTGTTTAAAAGCGGCATTAGAGCCACTTAGCTTTTTTACAATAACGTTTTAACACTTGTCCGTCACTTGTGCGCGCGTACGTAGCATGTGTCTATCTATTCCACGTCGGTTATTAATTTTTTTTCTATGTCTACGTATTAAATCGTGTAGTTATTAAGTACTCGTATATATTTTTTGAGCGCAATATCGCTGTCATTGATCTCATGATATACTTTTGCGCAATTTTTTTTATATTCCTTAATTTGACGTTTGATATAACGTACTTAAATAATTTAAAGAAAAAAACGATAGTCATTCTAACACGAATCAAAACTTATGATAACGATTTCCTTATTTTAAACCTAAACGAATCATAGTAGGATAAAGTATCGAATGCATAACACATTCGCATATTGAACAGCGATCGCACGTGTCGGTCCGCGAGCGGCGTCCGATCCGCAAATTGAAATCATTCCGGTCGGATATGGGCCGCATGTTTCGGTTCGGTAACGAGATAATTGTCGCTCGTATCTGATGCGGTTTGATCGACAGCTTTCATCAATTACGAATCATTGCGCGCCGATGACCATCATTATCCTCCGCGTGTGTAGATGTAGTTGGCGCTGGAATGGTTTTGGCAAATTTTAGCGCAAGATCTTTCAATTGTATTGGAAGTTATAGGATTTTTTTACTATTATAGATCATTATTTGTCAAATGGTTCATGAGCTATAATTTATTAATATATAATACATGGGCAAGTCGCCTGTCCGTCTATTGATTACTTCACATAATGCGATTACCTTTTTAATGTTTTTTTTTCGTCGTTGATTTGGTAATACATACATAATTCAATTGATAAGTTATTTTTTGACAAATTTCTAATTTTGTATGCGAATTAAAGTAACGTATAAGGTAACTAAGTAACGGTTTGATTGACGTGTAATAAAATATGGACATATCGCTTTTTCGTAATATACAATTCATACGTAGGTATTACGTGCGTATTAATAGTTTTTTGACGCACGCGAAAACCACTCAAGTTTGCGTTCTGGTCGCGTAATTTACCACTCAATTTAGGTTCGTTAGTTTCTTTTGACAACTCACCGGCTGAATGAAACGTAGGATGACTTTCAAAACGGTGGCCGTTAACGTTTTAAAAACACTTTCCTATATGAATATGTTTCATTAGCTAAGTGGCCTGCTTTTAGCTTTGCTACAGATATTCGTTTTTTTTTCTCTCTCCTTAACCCTTCAACTGACGCCCACTTTTTTTATTCGTCTCACATCCGAAACGAAGCCTGATTTTTTGTGCTATATATAGCAATACATCCAATTTTTTTGACGGTTGATAGTTGACAAATGTATTTTATTGATTGATTCATAAACCTTTTTTATTAGAATATTTGTCTACACGTGCGAATTATTATACTTGATAACATATAATGACTATATTTTTTATAACATTATGTACAATTCAATTGCTTATTATATGGAGTTTTTTATGGTTAAATATATGTTTAAAATTTATTTTATTATCTGTAATGTTGATATAAGTTTTTCATATAAATCCTTGTCCTCAAAACAAAACTTTTTCTGTTCATATTATATTAAACATTTCACTTCGCATTATTTTACATTACAAATAACGCAAACATAAATCTTTCCAAGTTCATAAAAACTTTTCGGATCATACCACTCCTTAATCCAATCTTACACTTCTCAACCACCCGATATTCCTACAAACCACCCAAATCCAACTACTCAACCACCAATAACACAAAATTCATCAATTTCCCTCCCCCCCCCGCATAATTGTCATCCGGGACCCGTACGTGCGAATCGCCACCAACAACCTCCATCCCCGCGACGTCGTCGCTTAACAGCGGATCCGTGCTCGGGTTTTGATTAGCGCCGATCCCCCAGGGGGCCAACGGGTTATTTATGTGGGCAATCCTGCGTGGGCAATCCACTTTGGTCGCTCATTAGCCGTGATTAATATCTCGGCAGCGAGAAGTCGACTCTTAATGCGCCCGTCACATACATCATACACACTTCTGACTCGATGTGCTCCTCTTGTGCGCTGGTGTGGTGAAATCGCGTTTCGTATTGTTGCGATCGTGCTCGGATTTGTTCTGTATATGGTTCTTGGGGGAAAATTGTGTTTAGGGTGTATTTTTTGTGTAAAAGTTTGTTTTTTATTGGATCCGTTGAATGTGGAAATTGAGATGATCGGTTTTATAGGCGTTGATGTCTCTCGTATCATGAATATTCATGTACGTTTATCCAGTGTAGAAGCGTGTGCCCTGAAGGGGTGGTCCTTTAAAAATTAATACGTTTGAGATGCATCGTCTCGTGCGTTCTTGGAATGATGAAGCACGTGCCGTGGCACACAACCAATTATTATTCGATATATTCGATAGAGCGTTAACACGTCTCTGCAGTTACGTACATACGCATCATTTTAAATATAAATTCCGTTCACCGACGTATCGCTTAAACAAACTTTTATCGAACACATTTCAGCGACACGATCGTACGCATTGCGAATGACACGCAGGCACAAAGGTCTCCTGATCACCCCCCGGAAAATTCGCAGGGGTGGGTGTGGGTTGACATTCGCGGGCCACCCCTTGTTGGCCTGTTGCGTTTCGGACGCGTTAATTCGAACGTTGTTCAATTCGTTTTTTGAGTCGCGTTCCAGCCCAGTGGCCGCCGATAGATTTCGCGTTTTGTATTTAATTAGGAGCGTCCGTGTCGTTTACATATGTTAATCGACCGTTTCGCCATTATTTCGAATCGAATGAGCTTTTAATCGGGCGTCGATTTAAAGTCAGCGCCAGATTCGGGTTCGGTCAGTTGGATTTGCGTTTGAGGGTGGTAGTTTATAGGATTTTATATTGAATACATTGTATATTATGAAATATTATATGGCGTCTCTTTGATATTAAAATTTGTAAAACGACCGAGAAAGTGAAAGCAGAAATACTTTTTTCCAATCTCATAAACTGATTGTTTTTCAATCGTACCTTTTCGCATTTATTTCCAACTGTATTCAATCGCTTAGATTGAATACCTGACCTATATAAATTATACCATGAATTAATAAAAGGAAGGAGAAGAAAAAAAGCTGTATAAACATGGAATGCCACCCGAGGGATTTTCTCAGAAAATGATGCTCAACAAGTGGTTCGCTGAGTGCGCCTTTTTTTCCACCGATTCCGCGCCAAAATCCGTTTAAACGCGAAATTGTTGCCCGACATCGGTCCGCTTCGAAATTGAATCATTTCGAAATTCGTAAAAATAATTCGGATCCATTATGCAACCGACGGAACCGTGCGGTATCCGACACGGAACGGACCGTTTCAGAGCAGATCACCGTTGTACATAAGACGACTGAAGTGGGTTGGGGCTGTAGGCTTTCACGGCAAAGCGGGAGGAGCGGGTGGCTGAGGGCGGGCACTGGACCCTACCGTGGGTTGGGACAGACTGGATTACCGTTTCATTAGGCTGAGTGCCCCTCTTTAGAATGCAATGGCTCTTACTTACGAGATACCCGTTACATACACACGCCGACTGATTTGTACCCGCACTACTCGCAGATTAGTATAACACGTGTGCTTCTTCAGTTTTTCGAAAAAAAAAGTGTGATTTTATTTCGGAGTTAGATCGTCGCATTCGAACGGACTTAATCCGCTGATGCGCTCGCGTTCCCCTTTCATAATTCGTTACAAAAGCCGATAGTCGTTCGCTTTTCAGCCGTCGCCGTTCTTCCGCGTCCCCTTTCAGCGAAGACGAGATTCCTTCATCTGACAGATTGCTCGGCCCATTGTGCCAGAAACAAAGATTTTTCCATACACATTCGCCCGAGAGGAATTGGCTAAAGAGCCGTGGCCCTCTCGCTCCCTCTCGCTGTCGGAGTTCCGAACACCGCTCCTCGTCGTCCCATTTCCAGATACTTAATATTTTATACATGAGCATACGCTAAAAGCATAAACAATCGGATATTCCGGAGGGTTGGTCGTTCCGCGGGTTGGGGAGGTGCGCTCCTCCGCCGTCCGCATGCTCCAGATACTGTTATCAATTGCATTATTGTGAAACATTACGCTCATTTTAATGTGCGCACTCGGAATTGGGCACTCCGCGTAATTGGATTAGTGCGGGATATTCACGCCCGAAGAATTACAATCGATGACAATGGAGGATTTTCCTCGGGCGTCGGCGGCTCTGCGCGCTCGAAAATCTCGCAAATTTTCCTGCCTGTGACGTTGCTGTGAGCACACTTGTTTACAATGGGATTTATACATTTCGCGGTTATTTTATATCTATGTATTGTATTTTGAGTAACAATGTTTGGAATGTATTGTAGCAAATCGCCAGTTATAATAAACTATTGCACCATGAGTGGCAAAATTTAATTTTAATTATTTTTTGTGATAAGATAATAGGCTAAATACGTTTACGTTCGACCGTCCCTATTTTCAAACTGTCGAATATTTTTATTTCGCAAATCATTATATGGATATTATTTTCGAACACCTGAACCCATTATAGAACACCTGAAAAAATAAAAACACCCAAATCCGCTGGAACAAAATCGGACCTGGTAATGTTCGCATTGGACGAACTGCTAATTGGCGGTGTGCGCGAACGTGTCGACTCACCCGCGATCCGTCCAGATTATCGATAAATATTAATTGGCTTATCTAGCACCATAAAATCGAATTATTTCGACTCATTAACTCGATTTATGGCGCATAAAACGCGTCTTATCGGTGAAATAATTAGTCGAGGCCGGCCTACACCTGCGGCCCCCAGGCCCGGACTGGTTTCCACCGTTTGGACTTCAACACTATCTCGAGGACCGCTTTTACCAAACGGACACGCATCCACAGACTGGATGGAGTGACATCCTCGGGTCACCACAGTCCTCAAGATCGGATATCGCGGTAATGTGACAAAGGAGGTTCGCCGGATAACGGGGTGTAGTACTCTCGGTCGGTGCTCGATTGTTGTTGTTGTTGGCTTTCTGTTGTTGTTGGGCCCGACTCGGGTTTTCAACCTTTTCGAATTCTAGACAGGTTCGGAAATCCGGTTCTACCTGATCTAGATCCATATAAACGTCGTTTCGTTTTTGTATGATGTGTTTTGTGTGTGTGTTTGTCGGTGCCGAGATCGTGCCGTTTTCGCGGATGTGGCTTTTAATACGATTAGAACGTTTCAAAATCTAATTAGTATCGATTGATGAATGAACCTATACGTTTGCCGAAAGTGATTTCGATTTTCAATCTATTTTTTAATTTGAGTGTTAATTTAACAATATGTCCGTAAGCGTCTGTGCGTGTTGTTCAGTTGCTTCTTTTGATTTTCAAGTTTTTTTCTTTTATAATTAGTTTGAATTTTCACACATAGCTTTTCATTTTGAATACAAGTTTATGAATAAAATTACAATGAAATATTATAAAACCATCAAAATATAATGGGTTAATTAAAAATTAATTGATCAATGAATATTTGAAAATTTGCATTTTTTAAAATTAATAAACATACTTTATGCTACTGCAAAAATCATAGATTATTTTTTTTTATTGTTTAATGTAGTATAATATTATAAATTGTGCTGTATTACTGTGAAATATACTTATAGTGAAATATCACGTTTAGCGCCGCATTAAAATTTTAATTATTGTTTTCGGTACGAGAAAAATCGGTGTCTAAACGAGCAATCATCACTCAAATCGAATATTTACCGCTCGTATTCCATCAATCAATCCTGAAATTTCGGTACGTGCATGTAACCGCAAAAAATAAGTACACACGAGCAAATCCGTTCGCATCGATATATTGTTATTGAATCGAGAGATCACCTCATCGTTCGTGGTTGTCTGCTCAGCCAATTAGGCTACCGAATAACACGTAACTAATTTCGTGTCTTACGTACGTGGCATTTTAATGAGATCTTTTTCTCCGCTTCGTTTTTATATGGACGTATCATAAATAAATATTTAATTTCGTATTTCCAACCGTCGTTATCGGCGCTTGATTTTCATGCACCCGAAATGAGCTTTAAAATATTCGCTGCCGCTATCTCGTATCAAATTAGTGTTATTTTTTGTCTTTCGGAGGCATCGGCGGTATCTGCGATCTGTAAATAAGTTAATTAAAACGCCAACTTGTAATTAAAAAAAAATACACATACCTCGGACGGGGGTACGTATGATGTTTCCGAACCGACCTTGCCTACGTCGAACGAGGAAAAAAAGATACGTCATTAATTGACGTAATTGCCTCAGAAAATGTTCTCACATTGAGACTTTTTTAATTAGTTTAATTATTTTGATGCTGTTTTTATGGAATCCTGAAAGAATTTCAACGCTTAAAGGAGTTGCGCGCCCCTTCGTTAATGAGATAACGTGTACGAGAGAGCCACTCTCCGCCATACAAATAAATGAATAATAGACGTTCGCATAAGCTAATTGGCAAGCGGATACGAGAGAGAGAGGGCCCATGAGCACTCCGCCAGAGCACTCTGACTCTAAATAATTGTATGTCTACTTTAAAACTAGATTCGTGCTCTATTCATCGCCGGGAATCCTGCGAATTCGCCTAGTAATGCCCGTTGCCGATTTCGCGAATCTAGGTCGATACCGCCGAGGGAAAGAAGTCAGAAAATCATTTCCATCATCGCTTCACTGTACAAACATAATGGATAATGATAAACGCTTATTATATCCTCAATCGTTATAAAATAATTTATGACGTTAATTAATTTAGACAGGTTCTAAATTTACACGTATACTCTCTTTAGTAAAAGCGTGTAACGCTTTGTAGGAAATTACCTCGGGCTTAAAATTAACAGCTACTTTTGTTTCACGTCGTTTTATGTGTAATTAATCGCGATGCTTTATTTATCGCTATTTTCGAAAGCTTTGTTTTTTTTTCTACCATTCTCACGCCGAACATACGATGCACGCACGAATTCGCGCATTTCAGCTAATTGACGTTTATTGAACGAATATTTCAGACATCCTTTTGAAAATCTCTCGTGCTCTTCTCGTTCGTTTTGGCGGCTTGATTTACGCCACGTATCAAGCGTTTTGCACGGGACCCAATTAATGTTTACGACGGGCGGATTCTTCGGCCGATCAGAGCCGCCCAACACCATTTAAAAAATCCGGGAACCTCTCCCCAACAACAACACCATCCTAGCGAAACGTTTTACGATTGGAAACCGCTGATTTTACGAGTGGGCATTTTGAGGGCGGCGTGGTAAATCAGCCACCGTGCGCGTTAATTGGTTGTCCTGCATACATATATCGGAGAGGCTCGCTGACATGCCGTAAATCCGTACAATTTATGCCCGTTTACGTAGGAGACGCCGTTCGGGATACACGCAACGTGTGTAAAACCACCCCTTGCGAGAAGGAGGACTTCCTCCCACCTCCCACTGCCCCCCGGTATCGGCCTAATGAGAGTCCTGGGCGCCCGGCAGCTCGTATGATAATCAACGCGGGCCCGCCTCTCTAATAAGGATCGCATTACAAAGAAACAGCCTCGTCTGCTTTTCTTAATTAAGATAAATTATTCAGACTGGTTGTCTGTCGGCTCTTGGTCGGCCCGGCCGGGCTGCTTGCGCGCGCGCCGGAAAACGCCGGTGTCGAACAAAGCCTCCGATCGGTTGTTGTTATGTTATGTTGGGTCCCTTGTTGTTGTTGTTGTTGTTGTGTGTTTGTGTGTGTATGTGGACCTTTTTAGAATGTCGGATGTATTGACTAATTATGCTGTTGTACGCGATTCGTGCTTGCTAATGTGCGATGCGCTGTTCCGATATGATTTTCTATGGTAATGCGGAATTTGTTAGCGTTGATATGTGTTGATGTTTTAATATTATAATTGAAGTTTTTCTAATAAAAATCAATCGATTTTTTTATGATAGATGCTAATCTTAGATTATATCGTTATCAATTCTAATTTATATCGTAAATCGTAAAAATTCGTATACACGAAAAAACATGTAATCTGATATGAATCCAATTAATGAATACAAATTAGATCCTATTTAAATTTAAACGTTTGTTTACCGCGATCATATTGATTTGATTCGTGCTTAGAAATGATTAAATTTCCAAGAACGGACAAATTACTCTGACAGTATTCTGGGACCACGAAAATCAGGTATTTCCGTTTTTGATTCATATTGCAAAACCTGATATTTTTCTCATGGATAAAAAACAAGATGTAAAAAATAAAGTACAAAAAGATCGGACGAGCTTCATCGGTTTATTTTCATCAATCGGTCCTAACTAACCTGTCGTATAAATTCTTCTCTCACCTCGTTACAAACATACGTATAGTTTAACATGCCATAACTCATGTTGATTTTTATGCATTTGATACGAAGGTGATTTTTATGTCGACCTATAAAAGAGCGTCTGAAGAACACATACCTAGATGAACAACCGTTTAATTGGTCACTTTAACGCTCGTGTTTGACAATCATAAACGATAAGGATCACAAATCATGCAATCTAATTTTCATTTATTTTTTCTTCGCCAAAATCATCGCACGAATATGATTTTTTCAGGACACGAACATGCGCGGATCATTTCTCGGCCACGGCAATTTCTACGAAATTGAACCGCATCATGCGCAATTATATTAATGCACAACGTATTACAAGATCGTTTAAAGTAATGTCACCGTGCCGTAATGAAAAATAACGACATTCCTCGAGGTCTTCGGCCAGAGATCGTTAATCTCTTTTTTTTTTTCATATTCACGTATTCCATCGACCCCTCTGCTCGATACGACACCGGACTCTAACGTATACGTCCCCGTGCGCGTTCAGATGAGAAAATAATTATGGCAAACACGAAATTTTTATTCGTTCGCAGTCGGAAATAAAATTCGAAAAAAAAAATTTCGAGCGGGAGCGATTTCGTCTGTGTGCGAGTTCTTGTGATGGTGCCAGAGAGCGTCTCTGCGCCATGTGAAATCTCGTCATTAACGAAAAAACTTTATTTTTAGAAGAGATTCCATATATATGTGTTTTTATTTTATTTGTGTATAGGCATTGCGATGCATGTGTACACGTTTCAATCATCACTCTTTGAAACACAAGATTAGTCCAAAAGAACCTAAACGATACGGTCCGAAACAAAAACGAGTCGCATTCTATTCTAAGTTACATTGCCCTCATTATTTCTAATATAATCTTTTTCTTTTATTCGAGTGTGATTCTTTCAAACATTCCATTCTTGAATTGAGGTCTCTAAAAATTTTCTAACACATCTCACCTATATTATATTCGAATGTGCTTTATTATAATTCCAATAAAACTCGTTGATCTTTCATCGCTTCAATATCATTCCATAAATGAAAATTATACATTTCAGTAATAACAAAAATTTGAAACCAGATCCGTTCACAATGTATCATTTTGCTTGAAATGTTTTCAGTTTTGGATATAAATCCCAATTTTGTGACGTGCGAGACATGGTGTTTTTGCCTCTCATCCTACGGGGCCGGTTCTAGCCGGGGGTCATTATATTTTTATGTATATTCTGTACCAATTAGTCGCAGGCATGTCCCGGTCGTATCAAAACTATCATCTAATTTATTTCCCCGGTACCTGTGTAAGTTTGTGTGGTTGTTTGTCCGCCTAACAAATGTTTCAATCGAAACGTACGCCCGGAGATCACTATTTCATATGATAACATCGGAGATATCCTTTCTCACCCAATATAATTTATATTTTTTTAAACGATTCAGTATACATATCTTTTGTGTTGTAAATGTTTATATCGTATTCGAATATTTTATAACTGTAATCTTATTATCCTTTACGTACCGAAATAACAGTTAATTGACCTAATAAACATTTCGCTGGAAAGTGATTTTTTTTTTGCACAATTAAGCAATTTTTCTCATCTTGTACGTATACCACTGTTCTAAGATAAACGAGCCGTGGCTAGAACAACGTACGGCGGAGTCCACAGGTAGGCGGCGCACAGGTGGACGGCTAATTAAAGTGCTAACAAACCAATTACAGAGGAAACCGACTGTGTGTGTTTGTTCCCTGACTCGATCTCCCGTTGCCCGAGCTGCTTCGTGTTGCTTTTGTCTCCGGCTCGCTGTAATTTGCACGTACATCCACCTAACGCGCGACCTCCCACTTTCCCACCCCCTAATTGACCCTGCACCACAATAAATCCATTACAATATACACGCATTAGGCATAACTTGCGTTCGAGTCCACGAAAAATTAAACGGCGCAAACACATCTCGTGTTTATCCGTCGGGCTTAGCCGGCGATCGACGAGGTTTGTCTTCCGGGCGAGTGTTTGCTGGGAAAACAACCCGAGTATGATGCCTTACACAATGAGAGGCCTCCACTTCGCCAACAAATAAAAGTATTGAGTGCGTATTCGAGTTTTGTGAGGCTCAAAACTGTTTTCCTTTCGGATAATGTTCAAATAGAACCGGCCGCAGCGCGACAAGGCGTCGCTTTTTTGATCGCATCTTTCGTAATGAGTGCGTGGCGCCTTGTGAATTATACGATTTTTTTCGGTAATTCAATTATCATTTTTAATTAATTTCGTATCAAATCGTATGTTTATTAACAACTACAAATTTAAATATTTAACTGTTAATGAATCTAAAAAGATTAAAGCCATTCTTTGTCATTGATTATTATTCAAATTCGACTTTCATTCGATATAGATAGACTTCGAAATTGGAACTGCAATAGGATCGAATTAAGACCTAAGCACGTTAAAATGCCGGCTGTTGCGGTCTCGTTGCTCCGGCAATACACATCGGAACGAAATAAAACGAAGCCGAAAATGTGATTCTCCTCTGCCGTATCGTGAAGCAAAACGAATAAGTTTGGAGTAGTCGCACTTAAACAACTCGTAGCACCTGTAAGCGAGGTGAGGTAGGGAAGGGGACACGACTACAAAACGCTTTTAGATTTTGTTTAAAAGCTGAAATGCCATTTGTGGAACTTTGTTCTTAAAGTTCGACGGCGGCGGTGACGGCGCCCGCCCATTTATCGCTCTCACCTATGGGACGACAAATGAAACGATCTCGTCGATCTGCTGGATTGTCGTTGTGAAAATTCGAAAATTTTGTTTCAGTTTCGGGATGCGTATATTGGTCGAGTTTATTTTTTGCTTGTGCAAGTGTTTTGGGGAAATCGTAAAAGTTGATTCGTTTCGGATTCGCGCTCCGAAAAAATTTGCACTGTTTCGAATCGTGTTTGTATTTCGAAAATTGGTTACTGTATATTGATATTTTTGTGTGTTTTTGCGGAAATGTCTATTATATGCTTTTTAAGAATCATTCGAGCGTTTTGTTTCATGGACTTCAAACTTTGGCAATATAATTTTATCACTGAAATTATCTTGAAGTCAATCTATGTATTTATAATATTTTATTATAAATATTATTTTAAAAAATGATGGAAGCTCTCAAAATATGACTTAATTTGTTCAAAATTTGCACTTGATTCATACAATTTGTCGCAAATGTGGCCCTTAAAATGTTGTCCTTTGATTACTATTACATTTTTAATTTTTGGTTAAATTTGCACCAAAGTCGAAAAATAAAATTTTTATATCAAATATTTTCATGTAATATTTTTTAACCTCATCTGTCACATTAGTTAATACGACGTTGTCCCAAAGTGAATAACTAATAGGTTGAATATAATGATTATAAATAAAATTCTTTTTCCAAATAACAATCGGAAAAACCATTTTTAACCTTCATTAGCATCATTTGACACTGAAAACCTCACATTATATATTTTTTAATAATTCACAATTCATAAAAATGTTATATTCTCGCTCTAAAAATTCGGTCAAACATTAAAAAACTTTCAACCCACAATCATCCTCAATTCGACCACATATGCAACACCCATGTACCACGCATACACGAGCACGTGCTCGCAGCCCACGAACACCTCGCGTTAAGTGGCCAACGGGGACCGTAGCCGGTGTCGGGACCCGCAGGCCGCCCACCCCCGAAATCCCGCCCACCGAAGACCGTCGTGTTGCACCCTTCGGCGGCGGGGGCGCAACACAAGAAAGCGTTTTAGCAAAAATAAAAGTTTGGCCGCACGGTCTTCGTGGGCGGGGGCGGGCGACGGTTTAAATGCACAATTGTTGTAGCCGCCCCGCCGCCCTCGCCGCCCACTCAGACCGCAATCCGAGAGTGCCCCGATTCACGCACGTACGTATTTGCATATATCGATCCCGGTCTATTAGGGGCGATGGTGGGTCGTGTTTTCGGCCCGCGAGGCCGCCCAAGACGTGGGCGGCTGCCCTCGTGTGTCTAGTGCTGTTTATAGCATCGACAAGGTCAAGGATTCGTTATTAAAGTCCGCATTGTATTCTATTGTCTTTGGTTTGTAGGTCATAGAAATATTCGATGGTTTATTCGAATGTTTAGAAGTATGACTTTCTTCGGGTCGGTATGTCGGAGTCGTTGTCGCTGTACGGTCACATCGTCGGTATTTTTTACCTGTTCGTTTTATGGCTTATTGATCGGTGCGGTCAACCTCTTAGGCGGCGCTTAATTACTCGGTCGTATTCGGCTAAAATACCGTCAAATTAGTATTTGGAAAAGTCGAGAGAAGCTACCTTACCTGTCCGCGGCGAATTAAACCTTTTGCCAGCGGACAGCAGTTTCAAACATTTTGTTTGTGCTTTTTCTATCGTTTCGTTTTATTTTACATTCGACCTGGACGCTAACCGACCAGACGTTCGCAATTTGTTCGGCCCGAACCGTGACGTGACCGATTGAGCGATTATTTACATAAACGCCGGAATTTTTGATACACATCTTCGAGCTTTTTTCTTTTCGGCGAGCACGCTAAATTTTCAATAGCTCAAATCGAAAAATAAAATCGCAATTGCGCGCGCAAAGAGTCGCGGGCCGTAGTTTGAGAGCCGCAGCCGTATTCGATACGATCGATTTATTTTGTATTGAACGGAAATTGTGTTTGCCATTGATGTAGGGTCAATGAAATCCCCCTCGCCCCTGCCTCTTTCGTTCATCCCCCCTTCCCCCCTTGATCTTTGTACACCTTGAGGAGATCGATCCATTCACCAAATAGAATAAATCTCTTTTGTAAATGCGCTTCGGTTTCATACCACGTGATCCGACAATCAAGGACTTTATCGACAAACGCTCAATCATAAACCGATTAATTAAACCGTTCGTCATATCGCAAATCAGCTTATATGCAATGCCGGTATGTACCTCGAGATTGTATTAGCAGATTGTACGTTTTATATAAGATTAAATTATGTCGGATATTTTTCAGTTTATTTATCACAGAGTGCTCTACAGTAAACAATCTAATTAAGCGTTGTGAAAGCTAGCGAAAACCCGCGATAATATATTGTAGTTTTATTTCACTTCTTTGTGGTGTATAAATAACAATTTTATATACGAGTCGAGTTTATAATCGAATAAAATTGCTATAATATCACTAACCTTTTCTGCTCTTACTTAAGTTAATTATTATAACTGTTATTTATGAATATTTATACGTCTTTCAGTGAAATTTTGATATATTTATTACGATATCATTAATCGCAATTTTTAATGAGCATTAACACTTCAGCGTCTAAATTTTATAGTTACTTAAAATTATTATAATATAATTATCATCATTTAATTAACTTTACTTTATACATTCTAAATAGTAAGAATCGTTCATTTAGTTTCGTTGAACACACTTCTGATTTATTTCCATAGTTATGCGGCACGTGGCTCAGTCAAAATATAATAAAAATGATCGCATATCATCTTATACTAAGAGTTGTATATTACGATGTTATGATAAGAATAATTGTATAATACCCAAAAAATACGCGAATAATTCTACAAAAACCATTCAATAAACTCATCAAAAACAATCAACGTTTCAAAGAACAAATCGACCATCAAAATCGAATTTTCCAAACACACGAACCCAACTAAATCGAATCTCAGTCAGAAAAGGGTTACCCGCCGCCATCCACCACCTAAAGGGGTGCACTACTAAGGGGTGGGCCACGTATGAAGTCATCGCGGCCCCGTTTCATTAGCGGCGCGCTTATCGCGGCCCGCAAGGGTTAAGCGGCCCGCAGATAAGGCGGCACGCAACCCACCCCTGGCCAGGGGTGGTGGCCCACCCCCTGGCCACCCCCTTTGGCCACCCAGGCGCCCACCCGTCTGCGAGGCCCCGACAGCGATATGCACTCACTCTCGTCCCGCTGCCGTATCTCCCAACTATGCGCCCGGTGTGTGTGTGTTTTCGTTCGATTATCATTCGTGTTCGGTGGTTATTGTTGTTTTTTGTGGTGTTTTCGTTTTTCTGATGTTTCGTTTTTTCGTGTGGATTTTTTCGGTCGGGCGGTGTAGGTTGAACCCTCGCGAGTTCGTGCCGCTTTGATTAAGTGACCCTCGCGCTTGCGTTTAATTAAAATTTGTATTGTTTTTAAATTGAGTCGGTGCTGATTATTAATATGTAGTTCTTTTATATTTTTTTGTAATGTGGTTTTTTTTCGTTTGTTCCAGGTATGTTCTCATCAGTACTGTTGAGTCTGAGGTGTTTATGTAACTTATGCATTTTTTTTAATTTGAATTTTTGATATGTTGCGTCATATGATCGACCTATACAATGCATTGTCAATTAACACTAATTGGATAGTCATAATTATGATACTTTTTATATTGGCACGATTTATTTTACAATCATTTGCATATAGTATTCATTAAATTATAAATCCCCAAATTAGAATATATCAAATTAATTTCCATGATGAGTCATTGAAATATTTAAGGATTCTCTATTTTTTTAAATTAATCTAACCATAAATAATCGAAAATTATAATACAATCATTATAAATTCGTTATAGTATCATATGCAGTTTTATTACTCGTTAAAAAAATCTGAATAAAACCCGAATGATAGTCAAAATACCATGGCCGTTTCTCCTCATCAGATCGTTCGATATGTAAATAGGGGTGGTCGCTGATTACTCGCCAGGCTGCGGAAATACCACCCCTTCGATCGACCCGCAGGTCGGAAAATACGACCACCATTTATTATAAGTGTTTGGACTAGAGTTATTAATTAACAATTTTCGTGCGTGCGCACCAGTTCATTATACGCGACCCTTCCGGCGAACTATGAATTCGTTATGTCGGTTTCTTTTTTCCCTCGTCCGCAACCTACAACCCCCGACTAGTTATTTCTTAACGGCACTGGCGAGGGCTGGCCAACCACCCACTTCGCTATTTATAAGCGGCGATTTCTTAGGTGGGCGGGAGTGTTGTTCATTATTACATCAGATAAATTTTGTGGGGCACGCAAGTGCGCCCGGAGACAGATTGCCCCGTTGGCCGCCACACCACTGTTTTGTTGGCCTATTGTTTTTAACGAACCGAACTTTATCCCCCGGGCCCCGGTAATGTATGCAAAGATCATAATCGCCTTCGTTGTTGTTATTCAACGTTGCCGCTAATGAGACACGCCGCTACCGAACCTAATTAATTTAACAGCCGCAACGGCTATGAAAAAATTCCGAACCGAGCACGTACGGGGTCGTCGAAATTGTGTGTGTAGAAAAAATTTGACTGCTTGACCGAACCGCGTATTCTGCGTTGATTACGATTTACATCTTCGCCGTTTTGTGTGAAATCGATAAAATTTATGCTGCTGAATCAATTATCGATTCGTTCGTATACGTAAAGGTAACTGATATTTCATAAAATCCCCGCGTCTAGTCCCGGTTTCGCGAAAAGCGCAAAAAGCCCGGCAATTAGCATAATACACGCCCGCCGAGTTGAACTGTTGTTGTTGTGTTGTTGTTGTTCGGATTTCGGGTGTTGAGCAGACGAACGCATCTGTCGACATGGCATTTAACAAAGTTTACTCTCTCGACGTCGGATTATGATAATTTCTTTAATCCGCGGCCGCTCTGCAAAAAGTCGTAATTCATCGTCGAACCGGTCGTTTTCGGGATTTTTCCTCGCCGACATAAATTTTTCGCGAATAATTAGCGAAACCGGCCGAAAAATAGTCCGCTCGAATTTGGTAGCGCATTCCGTTTACTTCGATTCGATTGCGAACGACTAACATTTGCTTCTAAATTAATCCGCCGTTTTTATTCATTTTTTCAGATTTTAATAATTGAAATAAATTATTATTTTGTCATGATAGCGTACGTTATGGCCCATTAAGCTTACAAGATGGCGCAATAAAAAAATATTCGTCAATCACGAGTTAATTGCAATATCGACTTTTATGCGGCGTCCATTATAACGTTAACGAATCGGCATCGTTGATTATGCGCAAGATCGGAATTGGCAAAAATTAATTTTCCAACATGCGATATTTTCTCATACGCACGCCGATTTCTATCGTTAAAAAAATTAATTAAATATTTTTATTTTAACAACATTCTTTGCGAAGTATTTCCAGAATTCTTTATAGCTACTAATGAACTTAGCAATTAAAATTTTTCGTTTTTGAACCGGTCATCGATGTCATTCTAATAATAACACTAAAAAATTGACCCTTAAATATACTGAAAAAAAGTTAATTTGAATCAAAATAAAGATTGCACAACTTTCGCAATCGTAGCCGACACCGAGCAGAATCGAACATAACTAGAACGGCTTAAAAACTCAAGAGCGCAACCCTTCAAAACCTTACACATGCTGCGCCCAAATTAGATAGGTGTGGGAGACTAAAGGGGGGCGGAGGCCGAGGGCAGAGCGTGCGCCCCGGGGTCGCAGCCCCCGACGAGGGGTGGCGCGTCCCTAATTAACTGGTAAACTTTCATGAGCCCCGCCGCCTCCCCTCACCCCCGGCCCGGGCTAATTAATGTGCCTCCGCAGGGCGTTTAACCCTCTCGCGAGCATCCACCCCGCGGTGGCCCCTTCGTCTTCTTCCACTGCTTGCAGAGCCCGTGGATTCGCCTTTAACCCTTATCTGCTGCGCGATTATTTACTTCTGTCCCGTACAATCCGGCTTGCATCGATCCATGTGTGCGGTTCTTATGTGTTTTGAGGGTCGGTGCAGGTTAATTTAAAGCTCGCATGGTGCATTTTCGATTGATGAACGATGGAGGAGGCTCGATTCAAATTCGCGGGATTTCGTTCAATTGCGGGTTGATGAAATTGAATCGTATATTCGTTCGAGACATCTAGCCGCACTCAAACCCCCGAAGCGAAAGCACAAATCTCGAAATCGCATCGGCAACGCATATTTATACGATTTTACGAAATCCTGGCGCGTTCGACACGCGATACTCGAATTCGCATTATGCCCGAAAAAGTGTGCGCCGGAATCGTTTCGGGGTGGGTGTATTAAATTCGGTATAATTAATAATCGGCCGGCACGATTACCATTAGCGACCTAGGTAGGTCATTAATTATCGACAGGGTTTTAATTTTAATTAAACTTACTTCACCGTTCACAATAAAGTAACGGATAAACAGACGGGCGAGGACTAAGGGCAGGGGGGGTGGCCCACGAGCGGAGAAGCCTACAACTCCAATCCGGTTAAGTAATCCGCCGGTCCTCCATTAATTTCGAGATTGCTTTCTTGCAGGCCCGTGTTTCATTATGGACGAGAGAGAGAACGAGTCCTGCTTAATTTGATACACACGCACGTTACTATAATACTATGCTGTGTGTTACACTTACGTATCGCCGAAACCGAAACGGGACACTTTTCGCACATGAGGTCGTCGTCGTTCGCATGTTTTGCCTTTTGAATAGTTTCGAAATTGTGAAAATCGAAAAATAATTCGATTTCGTTATAATTAAAGCCGCTCAAATGTATCGCTGTGCTGTTAAGGGATTGTCGCTTTACTTTCGCTGTAAATTTGTGTTCCATTTTTAGAGCGCGGGTGGCTTTTTCGCGAACCGATTCGTTTTCGAATTAGTACCGGCCGAGTCGAAAAGTCGGCAGACGCCGACTCTACTTTTTGAACTAATTAAAAGTGCGCGAAATTAATGCGTGAATTCGCGTTGCGAAATTAACCGACTAATCTTCGTTGAAACTCGAGAAGAATTGATTTTTCACGATAATTTATCTGTTTAATTTCTTTGTAATTTTTGTTAAATTATAAATTTGAAATAAAATTTTAATTGAATTTTCTATTTAAAGAATATCAATTTGATCCTTCAAAACTTTATTCTTAAAAGAATGTTTATTAAATTTATCACAATTCTGTTTTTAATATTAGATATAAAAAAATCATAATCATTTCAAATCAGGTTTGCATCGAACAAAATTTTTACTGTGGAAAATCGTTCGTTGAACTTAAAAAAAAAACTTTGTTTACAGTTAGATTACCCTATGAGTTAACACGATCAATCGAGTCGGCTCATTTTGATTCAGTCGTATCGGGTGACCGCCGGGAGGGTTGCTCGACTTCACCCCGTTTATTTTCCCATTACGTGAAAGCGTACGAGTATAATTTTTTTCATCATTTATACGTTTACGGGGTATAAATAAACGAGTGTGGCACTGATTGTTCGTCAGTTTTGACATTTAATTTGTTTGATTGAGACGTCGGCGTGCCCTTTACAATATCCCCATTGACGCAATATACATTGTATGTGAAATTTTGGAACTCTTGTGTGCGTGTCTGAAAAAAGGGAATTAAACGATGAAGATGAAAAATAAATGGAAACAAACACATTGTTGGGGCCATGACGGGGCAATCGTGTTCCTGTTCGGAGCTCCCATTAAATAATTAGTCATGGTTTTAGGGAAACGTACCGCATATAACTGTTTTTTATTTCATATTTGTCACTTGTATTTGATAATTATTTGTATATATTTACAGTTCAGTGACATTTATAACGAGTCTTTTATGACAGTTCATGATTCATATCAAACCAAAACTAAACACTGTATTTTATTTTATAAAACTATAAACTATCACATCGGCGATAGAAAGCGATAATGATTCGATTTAGTTTTTAATTCGATTCAATTCAAGCGTTCCGCAGTCTTCGGAAAAAGGTGAAACGAGGGGTGGTTCGTTTAAAAGAAAAACTAATTTGTCCATTGAATCAGCGTCTATTCGGGGATGGGGATATGATTTAAAAATCTCGTTTCCTCTCGGTGCCGGGCTTAATCCGCTCTTTAATTATCCGGGCTCCTTGTCCGAGGCGATTGTACAATGGGGTCCCCTTGTAATTGTTCTTGTGCTTTGCTAATTAATCAGGAGTCGTGTAGTCGAGGGCCCGATACTCGCCCCGAGGAGTGGAACCATCGGCTTAAAGTAACATCGGCCCGACCTATAACCAACCCTGGCTCGGCTCAATCACCATCGACGATCGTGCCGCACAAATAAACCTACAGTGCTTCCGTTTTGTCGCTAATCTGATTATTATGTTTCCGTTTATTTTTAATTTCATTAATGCACTCGTGTAAATTTTGTGTAATTAGGAAGGCTGATTTGAACATTGATATAATTAATTTATGATGATCAAATAGTGTCCGGATTTGTAATCATGTAAATGTAACTAATCATGTTCAAATTTTGATTAGAATAGATAGATTCGAAGATATAGAATACCCGATCCTCTTTTTACACGGGGGATACGTTCAGAGACTACCGTATAAATAAAAAACCGTGTAAAAAAAATGTATGGTGACCATACAAAAATTGGAGATAGGTTCCATCGCTAAATTTGGATAAAACTTCCATCCAAATGTACTTTATAAAAAATGTGCAATGTGAAAATTTTTCACCGTGTAAAATCATCAAAAATCATCGAAATTTTTTATTTAATAACTATAATTATATCAGTATACTGGTCTGCATCGAATCTTACCATTGTGGTATAAAACATATTTTTATTATTTTCATACCGTGTTAAAGTGAAAAATCCGTGTAAAAAAAGTAATCGGTTCATCTTCCTTGAACCGTGTTATTTAGGAACCGTGAAAAAAAAAACCATGCGAAAAGAGGATTAGCTGTATTTATAAATTTTCTATATATCATTGATAAATCCTCATATCAAACTTCATTCATAAAAAAAAACGCTTTCTGCCAAATAAAGAAAAACAACCATCACACAATGCGCCGACTTTGAAAACACATACACAAAATCCTCCGCTTCCATCCAGCATTCGAGTGGAGCCTTCGGCCGAAGGCTGTACACGGCTCGGTGGCGCAGCCCCGTCGCCCCCATGCACCCCCGCCCCGCGCCATCCCCCACCCCGCGCCCCTCTCATTTCGCCTAATGCCCAATTACCCTAATGGCTATTTGCATTCGCCGTACGGACGGGCGGGGGCCGGCGCCCCCGCCCCCGCCCCCGGGGCCTGCGCCCCCTCGACACTACAACTGCTCTTGTCTGTCAATGTTTTCAGCGGAGTTATTTGCGTAATGGGCGCGGATGTAACGTCTATATTCAAAACCAGCCCAGCGATTCTTCGCTGTGTCTCGCTCGCTCGTTATTTCGACTATTAATTGCGGGGATGGTCGGCGTTTCGTTTTTCGGAAACGCGAATTTTGAAACTTGCTCGTTTTCGTCTAGTTGCTGTATGTATGGTTTTTAGTTTGATTTAAAAAAAATCAATAATCATATAGAGAAATTTTTAAAAAAAATTCCAGAAAGGACTTTTAATTTTATGTTTTTGAAAAAAAAATCAATCTCTTCTTCTGTATATATTTTAATTGTTTTCTTAATGAATGGAATCAATTGCTCGAATTTTTATGTAATTTGTTTGTACGCCTACGATCGTTTTATATAAGTGTGTCGCAGCTTTATTTCGTACGGAATTAAAAGGATTACGTCTAATTTCGTTTCGCCTTCAATTGTTGGTGTTTTAAATTAAACGACGGTTTTTGTTTCTCGTCAGACTAGATTAAATTAAAGTATACACCCGTTTTAAAATTCAAAATTGTAATTATATCAAAATAGCGTTCATTCTCATAATGTTTATTATTAAAGTGAAGAGCGTTCATTATCGTTAGCGTCTAATTACGTTTGTCGTAGATGTGAAATATGATAATAACTTTCGACGAAAACGAAAAACTCATTAAAAGATATTTTATCTGCTGGCCGTTTAGACCATCCGTTACAATTTTTCGCATAATTATATTTTAATTTATAGAAATGTACAAAAAACATCCATTCGCTTTTACATTGTTCGTAATAGTACACGGCGAAGCGATGCGTCTACGTAAATGCATTTTAGTTGTACGCCCACAGCTATGAATGGACCACTGAAATCCATGTACTCATACATTTTCTATATATATTTTGAATATTTATATCTTCATTATTAACAGAACAATGACATTAATATATTTGTATTTTTTGTATTTTTTGTATCATTTGTATTTTTTTTTTCAAACATTTTTTTTATCCATATTCATACCGTTTGAATATTGATTGTGAGAAATATTCCAGATTTTCCAACTGCAATTCGATTATAATCAGACCATTTTCCATTCTACCATGTTCCGCATATCCATCTATCCGCAATAGATAGCTTTGCGGGGTATCTAGAGCTAAATTCATTAAGATTAATTTCATACATGCAAATCTTATCGTCGGTTCATCCGTTGCAACGCTGCACCCCGGTGCATTACGGCATCGCTCTACGACCGCACAGCACGACTTGCAATACACGTACACTGCACTTGCATAAAGTATGCACTGATATATCCGCGTTTACAGGACCGAATCGGACGTGTTCGTAGACGTCTGTATAAATCACTAGATAACCTCCGAATACTCACCAAGATGGGCTCTCGAAACGCATCGTGTCTCAATCTTCGTGGTGGGAAAATCGTGAGGTTTTCGAATCTCTAATATAATAAAATTTTGTGCTGCTTTAGTATGTACAATTTAATGAAATAATTTATTTCGTCGAAATAACATACAAGTGAAGAGTCTATTAAAGCTAAAACACTTGTAATGTTGGACGATAGGGATCTTATCGAGTACAGTCGAATCGAAAATTAAGATAGGACTCGTATTGTGCGCGTAGGTGGGATTTATAAGTCCACCATCGTTCAACGTTCCGATCGATTCAACCTCTCGAAAGATAGGCACCGACCCGAATTAAAATCACATAAACGACACACGGACGCATTTATTTATTTTAACTATAAAAAAGTTTTATTTTAATCTTAGAAAGCCTAGAGCGGCGGTTCGTTCGGAGGCGATCGAGCCGAACTCGTAAAACGGGACCATCAAAAGCCGCTCCGAACTCCGGATCCGGAGTCCCCCCTATTCCATCCCCCGCCCCCCGGACTCATCCCTTAAGTGTCGGCAATGATGCAGACGTATCAAAATAAAGTTTGACGACGCTAATTAGCGGCTGCGGCGCTTTCCGTTCTCCCCGAACTCGTTTCGAAGTCGCGAGCGTAATCTTCGGGGTGGTCGGTCCGCGAGCACGCGAGAGCTCGCACAATACATCTCCGGCTCATAATTAAATCACCTAATGATTCTTAACACTGTAAAACTTTTAATTAATTTGTATTGTACAAGTTCGCAGCGGCGACGGGTGGCGGGAGGCTTCGGGGGGGTGTACGGAGCGCCCGCCCGCCTCCCCCAGCCGAGCGTGTGAGGAGCCCAAGATAAACAAATGGCAGTTTCGTGTTACTGTTTAAACTTCGTAATTCCACTTTTAATGGCGGCTGAGGCTCCGCGTACTATACGTATCGCTGGTCGGAATCTATACGGAAACGCGAAGCACTCGCTTTCCCAGCGCGCGCACCCCTCTCGTTCGAAACGAACGCGGCCATCACCCCCGCCGTGGCCTTTTTTTATATTCATTCATTTTTTTTTTATTGTGTGTCGTCAATTTAAGTTTGGGCCGTAAAGAGGCCACGGTGCCGCTTTTACAGACGGCGTGACGGGTTTTATCACGCGACACCTTCCGCGACTTATCTATGCGCGATTCTCTCGTATAAACTTTGTAAAAATTCGTCTCGTTAATGTACTGATGTATTATATTTATGCGGTTCCTATATTTTGTTTGAAATGCTTGTGATTTAATTACTCTATAAAATTTACTATTACAGTTTTAACGTGAGCAAACTTTTAATTATTGTTTTTTATTGTTTCAGGTATGCGCTCTTGGGATTACTACTATATGTATTATTATTCGGAGTATTGTGAGTGTTTTATTTACTTCATAACAAATTTATACGGTCGAGTCATTAAAATTATAACGAAATATGAAAACGCCAATGTCAAATTCGACTTAATCGTAAAAATATTTTCGCGCAAGTGCGCAATAAATTTTTTTGTAAGTATCGAATTAAAATTTCGAGCTACCGTTTTTCATTACAATGCGGAACCGTTCGTAATACGTAATCTTATTTATTAATGACAATCAACGGCCGAATCACCTTGGCTTAATAATACGTCAATTACGCATTGTTCGTGAGGGATAGTTAACTCAAATTAATTAATTTAATAAAACATTTTATAGTTTTTTCGTCGCTATATATCAAAATTAACACGAATTTCATATATCGTTACCGAACGGACTGACAATGAGTACGTAAAACTCACGGTCGACCGATTTTACACGTGTAAAATTTTTTATGTACTACTTTTTGATAATGATGCATTTGTATTACGAATCATAACGATTGCGCAAGAAAAAATAACATTTCAATTTATAACGAAACAAAAATATAACATAACGATTTCAACGACACCCAAATAACGCATTAGATACTAAAAATCATCCCATGCAGCAAAAAAGGTCCGCTTTATGCAAAATAAATATTAACCTTCCATCGGCGTCCGGAAGGGAATTTTCCAAATTTTCCAAGTGAACGCGGCGCCTCCCGCGTACCCAGTTTGGTTTCAATTTGGCCGTCGCGATCATTTGTTTTTTGGCCGTTCCTGAGGACGAGGGGTCCCCGGAGCCGCCCACCGCCGCCCACCGGGGGTAGGTCCTCCACCATCTATCTATTTAATTGATTCCGCTTCGGTTTAGTGGAGCCGTAGTAGTTATACGGCGGGTGGGTAGGGGCGAGATCGGCCGGGGCAGTTTTAGTAAATTGTTTTTCGGGTTTTATGATTGTGTTTCTGCACGATCATTTATGTGTGTGTTTCGGGAAAATTCGCGACGGCAAACAAAAAGGAGGTCCCGATGCCTATAACGGGACCTAATTTGATTGAATTTTTATCGTGAAATTCATGTCTATTTCAACGTTGATGTATGCAGTCTCATAAACTGACTATACAACTTCTTTTTATATCCCTTCGAAATCTGCGACCGTATTTCCATAAATGGAATGTGCGCTTTTTTTCTCGGCTTGTAATCCTCTTCCCTTAAATGGTTCATAAAATTACCGAGTTTTATTAGTACTTTTATGATTGAACATCTTCACATCTTGATATTCTTCGATGCGTCAGTTTTCCGATAAAATATTATTCGATATTTCGCACTGCAAAATTCTCACATTGATTTTACGACATAATCGATATCAAATAATTCTACGTATTCGTTTTAATAACACGAATTCGCATGCTCCGTCCGGTATTTATTTATTAGTGCAGTCGCATCTGCTACGATTTACTGCACTCGCATGCACTCACGTACACACGTTAGCGTTTATTTTGCTCAAACGTGTGTGTACATGCACAGCAACGTATCGGTATCATTCAGTAAGTACACATTCAATTTGCCATTTATCCAGGAATGGATCTACGTCATTACTTAGCGTACCGAACTGGGGAACGGGAATATTGGGAATATACGGTACGTGTGTGCGCAACGCTCCCGGTTGCAGGTGAACGCGAAAACGGGGGTGTAAAAAAATGCACTTTTTCATATTCATGCTCGATTAATTCGAAAAAATATTCGAGCTATGATAAAATTTGTATAATTGGTTTTCGATTAAATTACTTTCGCATTCCGCTTTAATTTTTCGCTTATCGTATCGCATTTCTCAAATGGATATTACATTTGTTTTGTGAAAGTATCGCTGAATATTGAAATATATTTAATTGAATGCATACGTTATTCGATATTACTATTCAATAGAATTTTTTATGTTCCATTTTATTCATTAATACAAAATAATCTGATTCCAACTTTTTTTCATATTGAACCATTAAATAAATTGCACTTTTATCAATAAAAAACATCCATCACACAAATTCAACACTCAATATATTTAATTGACAATATTAATCAATCGATAACGATCCATCAATATATGCAATTCGTTCTAAAAAAACAAATCGCACTCGACAACACGTTGCACTCAATTCCATTGTTTACATAGAGACGCTCTCCGTCGCTAAGGACGTGTTGCAAAGAGGAAAATCCCTTCATCCCCTGACCTTGTCCCAGTGCGCCACCCACCCCTGGCCCGCTGATCTACGGCCGCCCACCGCCGCCCAGGGTGGCCGCCAGGGGCGGGGGCGGGAGCACTCTCAATCACAGGAAGTGCGCCCATCTCATTCCGGAAGTGGTTTTATCCAGTCTTCTCTCGCTCCGGCTTATATCTTGTGCTGGCGTCCCTTTCCGCGCGCCGTCAACTGGTTTTCCTAATGTCGACGTCTCTTGCATGTATCGTGTGTGTATGTTAATGTTCGGTTGTCTTTGCGCTAAGATGTTGATGGCTGGTTGTTGTTGTGAGTTTTTGTTTGGTAATTCGGTGGAAAATTTTTGGATTTGGTAAAGTTTCGATGACGTGGAATTATGAGATCAAAAATTGATAGTGTCGTTGGATGATTTCGAAATGCAATTTTTTATTACGTAGTTTTTCGTGTGGTTGATATTTCAATTAAAAATAATTAGAGTGATGGTGGGATTTAATCTAGTCTTTGATAATGAATAAAACTTTAATTAGCTCTTTTATACTTAATCCGATCGCGCTTTAACTGCGATTGTAATATAGAATTTCCATTTGTTTTTACTTTTCGTTCTAATTATATTTTATAAATAATCTAATTATTTTTAAAAATGTAAATATTGTATAATTACAGTTTTATGTATGCCGAATAAATGTTTACACAATGGTGTTAATTAGCCTAAAAATAGACTTATTAAAAAAGTATTTGATTGCTATCTATCGCAATGCAAATAACGATTTTTAATTAGCACTACTTATAGAATTTTCTTGTAACGAAATCCTAATTCGCCATGTTATTGTATATCAGCATTGCTTTCACAATAAATAGTTGAAACGAATTTTAAAATCAATCTTAACGAACGATTTCACGATCGACGCCTCAGGAATCGTTTTGTTACGGTTTTAATTGCGATAAGTGCGCTTAGAGGTTCTCGACGAATAAAAAAAATAACACTCGGTTAATATACGAATAACGCGAAATAAATTCACGCCGACGGGTCTAATTTATGGCTCAATCTGCCAATTTTAATAAACTCAAAATTGAAAACGAAAAAAATAACGGCACAAGAGAGGAGAGCGCACAATAAACGGCCTAGTCCTCGCTAATTTATTTTTTAATTAATAATTTGACGCGAGGTGTATCCTGTTGCCCGAATGAACCTAAAACCCCCAATTAGTTACACGCTCTCGAAGATCGATGGCGAGGAAGTTGAACCTATCTATTTCAAACATTGCAGAATGCCGACAACAAATGCGCGCCAAAAACATAATTGATTTTTTTCGCCAGCAAGACGAGATCCTTTAATTGATTTTAGAACAAAACTCTTGCTAATTGTGTACGGTTCACACGTCGTTTTTATTACGGAATGGACATTGATTCATCTCGTGGTTGAGTTGATAAATTTGAATTTTTCCGAGTCTAATATATCGATTGTAATCACTACTTGTATAAAATATTTTTCCTATCTTTCTTCAAGGTGAGAGGAAGCGATATCGGTGAAAAATTTCTTGATAAAGTCGTCATAAAGGTCTGGTTAAGTACGGCTGCCAAGATCGGTAACGAGCAATGTATATTTTTATAGTTTCGGCTTTTTTGTGTAAGGGCTTTGTCGTTATCAACGAGGCCGGCTTTTATGTCGTCGGAAAAAGGCGCACTTTCATAATCGCATTATTAAATATTTCTAACCCAATCGCGTTGGGGCTATATCGGCACGCGAGTCGCGCACTCCAGAAGCTCGGACGTCTTTTCCAGCCGGGGTGGAAGGAATTCGTGAATAATGACCGAAAGTAACATTCCTAAGGCTGACCGCCGGGTCGGAAGTTAAGTAAGAATTTAATAATATGTCAAAGGGAAATATGAGCCCTGCGCTCTAACAATCTTTTCCTGACGTTTTACCTTTGATGCCAAAGAAAATATTTCGTATTGAATATAAATAGTTGGCTCCGATCGGCCGGAGACGCATTGTCGACTGACCGCCGAATATTTTGCGAAAAATTTGAATATTTTCCGAAACTTAATATCACGCCAACAAAAATCTACTTTTATAATATTATAAAATAAAACTTAAACCTATTGAACGCTCTCAATACCAATGAACTGCTTGTACCGAACTCGCTTGCAGATTCACCACACACCACCATCAATTAAGCTTTCATCGAACCTCGGACGTCCCTTCGTCATCCCTCCAGCCGATCGTCGCCCTTAATCCAATATTGCACATCTCGCGATTATATGGGACGGCTTGTTAATGAATCTCCTCCCGTCTGCCACGTATGATAATTCAATTTGAGATTGGCACGTCGAAAAGCCGAAATGCGACGGATCGTTGCACTCGCGGAATATCGATGTTGTTGCGAGGTTAATTAATCGTCTGAAAATGAACGTATAAAGGTTTTTTTTGTATTTTGTGTATACGAATGATTCGCGGTTCTAGTAGATAATTAATTTCGAGTTTAATAAAAAGTTGTTTGCGTTTTTTTTCTCGGTGTTTTGTAGCTCCGTATTGAGAGTAATGATCGAGTTGATCAATTTAATTGAGTCGATTCTCTTGAAATGTTTAAGTTAGTTCCTTTTTTTTTATTTTTATCTCGGTGTAAAAAAATACAGTGCTTTTAATTTTCGTATTCAATAATGTTCGTAGAATTTTGTGTTGTGCTGTAATTAATGGATAGAATCTGTTCAAATGTTTTTCGATGTGGTTTAAAAATTTAATATGCATTTTTGAGCACGAGCCGTCCCTGAATGCGGAGGGCAGCGTTCGTTCAACGTTAATAAGCCGAAGCGATATTTTGTGTCGGGAATTTCTTTTGATGATCGATCAAAAACGGACAAAAAACCTCCTTTCTGCCGGGCATGGGAATCGAGACTCGGCGAGAGTACATCGCTTTAGGTCGGCATGACCGCTGTTTACCAGCATGAAGCTCACATTATAGTAGATATCTTCTTTTTTATTATTCTCGTCCATCTCGTTTTGTTACGTCCTTGATTTCATTTAACATTCCTATCCATAAGAAAACTGTAAATTGACTGCACCTCAGACAAACACTGTGATAAATCTGTTTTGAAATCGAAGCTATTCTTATTCATCGATCGACTTTTGATCTTTAAATTTCGCGACCGTATAACAAACGTATTCCTAAACCAAACCGCATCTCAGATTCAAAAAGCGCACACTCTCATGAATAATTTTCTTGCGGAATTTTTTCTTACCATCGATCGATCGCGAGATCGCCGTAACGACGTCCCATTAGGGCTCGTCTGCGATGGCGGAATTTTCCGTTTTCGTATTTGTCATTTTGTTAGAACAAAACGGCGGAAGGGGGAAAGCGACGGTCACACTTGATCCAATTAGAGCCGGACGGCTTAGAAGCCCTCTAAAGGCCTCTGTCCCTCTTTCTGCTTTTGCCGTGGAGCCTTCGGGCCGGCGAAGGGTTTCCCCGCTTAGCGTTTTTAAATCGATAATTGGCCGTTTGGCTTTCGTTCGCCGAGGGCCCGCCTAATTGTGTGCGAGGGCCACCCCGGCCCAGTTTGATCGGAGATAAATTTCGCTATTACGCTTTTATAGTTTTGTTTTCGTATTATTTTGTTGTGTGTGTGTGTGTGTGTTTGTTGTGTTGCGTTTTTTCGTCGTCGCGACCGGGATCACGCACACGTAAAGCGGCTACGTTTAATGGTTGTGTTTGAGTTTCGGTTTCGTTTCGACATTCAATTTGGGTTCGTGTGTCGGACCTAATTAGAGTTTTGTTACGATTTTGAAAATTTGAATCTATGATATGATTTTTGAATTTAATAAAAGTAAAACGATCTGATAATTATTTTTTATTGAGAGCATATTTCGACTCCACTTTATATTGCATTATCGATGTTGTAAATCGAATCGGTTCGAATTTGTACAGCCACACTGTTACAACACGGCCAGACGAGGCGTTGCGTCTAATTGGATAATCTATGATTTATTTATCGGTTCGGCTTCAATTTACATTTTTCGCGTTCGACTTTTCCTTCAATTAATCAAAGTGATCTCTTGTGTTCTTTTTTTATTATTTCTCAGGTGATCCTATAAACAAATTTTATACGGTCGTATATCTCGGAGCGTTCGTTTGTGAATAGGTGTTCGTAGTCAACAATTTATGTGCACTTGTGTTTTACACTCGGACGTATTTAGGCCTTGAGTGGTCAGTATAAATCAAACTATCGCGGCTAATTGTTTTACAAATTGTTAAACACATTCCGACGTCTTGTATACACCGATTTTATTTAGTTTCAAATCGAAAGGTCGAATTTCTCACATTCTCTATACATAAACATCATTCCATTTTTCACTATAGTATAATATTGCGAATGGCGCTTAATTAAATCGTACACGCTTAGGTGTTGAACCCACCGCTTTGACTGCATAATACGATCACTCGACTGTACACAGCTATCGCTTTATAATCGCATTTTAATTTTAATTGTTTCGTTTTCATACTGCACACGTACGAAAATCGCAATCGGTTTTTATGATCCGTTTCCTCGCAACCTAGTGATACATTGAGCGCGGATTTCAATGTGGTATCGCTCTAATTGGCATGAAAATTCCTCGGTTGTCCGAAAATCGACTTCGCGTATGGAGACGTATCGGAACAGCAAAAAGCCGGTCGGTAATTTTCGTACGTGGATGGAAAACGCAATGTACCCCCAATCGTCGTTTCGAAAAAAGCATTTCGTTAACAATATATATGTCCGGATTTCTCAAACGGCCCCAAATTTGGAAATACCTCAATTCTCCTGTCAATTACCGGTTTAATATTTCTCTTCCCCTCGGAGCCCTCCCGATTTTCATTCTATGTTGATGACGGAGGGCAAAAAATGTATTTATAATACGTTATATCGCATACTGTTATATTTTATGTATAGAGGCGTTTAGGATCGAAACTCTCAAATTTTATCTAAACAAATGTCGATGATTCGTTTAGTGATATTTTTTATTAAAAATTTGTTATTTTATACAACTAAAAATTATTTTTTGAAAAAACAACTTATTTAAATTACGAAAAAAATGGATAAATTTTGGAAATTGTGAGTTTCGATTATTTTCCCCTAAAAGATGAGAAACTTTCCCTTTCCCGTCTGTTTCCGATCGGACTTCTCCCTGTCGATATTAAATCGGGGCTATTCTTAATGCATTCAAGAGTGTATGAATTATTTATTTCACATTCTAACAGGTCAAATTATAATGATGAAGAGGATACGGCGAGGACTTTTTTGCGCTCACCGAGACCGCTCAATCATATCAAAATCCTATTACATCAGATATGGAAGTTCCATTACCATAATACGTTCGTTTATTGCAAAAAATTAAGATGGAAAAAATAGAAATTGATGGATTAGAAATTATATATTGCATACGCTGAAATCAATTATTATTATAAACATCCACGTTAAGTCTAATTGTTTCGTTTCATCAACCATAAACGTTCGAATGGTTTTTATTTCAATTATAAAATAAACTTTCGCCCAATTTACAATTAAATAAATATTTAATCTATCGATTCAATTATTTCGACTAAATATTGTACAATTTTCTGAAAATCATTGTGATGAGTACCAATTAGGACGGTTTGATGTACCAATTTATTCCTAAAATTTAAAAATAATTCAGTCATTAAGTGGTATTATATAATCGCTTTCGTTAATTGAACTGTTGAACCACTCGTCGAAAAGAATATAACAGTACCATTCACAACGAACCGTACAGAATAGTGGTCGAAATGCGTAATAAACACGCATTGTCGGAAAAGCAACATGCGTTCAACGCATTCTAATTGTTTAAATTAAATTGCGCGCCCTTTCTAATTTGATCGCATTCAAATTCTAATCGCCCATTGTTATAATTAACAGTATTGCTTGCGTCCCGTTCCACCTCACTGCGTACCCTGAAAGCCATCTGGACTTGTTCATTAATTATTGTATTTTTTTCCGACGCGTATCCCTTTGGTGCATGTGCCGTGTTTTGTGACACCTGCCTTAATTGATCGCACCTTATGTACACCTTGTGATTTCAACGGTGTCCAACATGTTCATTGTCTATTGTTTGCAAGTTTGTGTTTGTATATTTTCGAATAAAATTATTTTATGGAATGGTTTTTTTTAATCATTCTATTGATACGAGTTGTGAAACCAATTTGTGGAAAAATAATCATGTATCCTTATTTCTAAAATATTTTTTATATGTAAGTTGTTTTCAAGTCTGTAGTGCCGATACGCTAATTGACTCGACGTCCATAATAGATTGTTACAATTGAATAAATTACGCATTCAAATTGTCGCACATAAATCTGTGATTTGATACGAAAGTGGGGCCGCCACGTTTTTTGATTTATGTGCGTCGAACTTGTTTGGCAATTTTTTTTCGAATATTTACGCTTTATTGGTTTTCGAGGGTTCGTACTTTTTTGTTCGATTTTTTTTATTTCGAAAACGTCGGTTCGTTTGCTTACAGGCGTAACGGCAGGATGAAGTCATATACTTTCCCAAATAAATGGCAGTAGTATTATCCTTATTATGCTTCAATTAGGCAGCGGCTCCTTAGAATTAATGAGGGTTTCTGGACCCCCCGCTAAGGGTCTGCAAATTTAAGTAAATTACCTTTATTAATTGGAAACTTCCACTCTTTTCGCGCATCAACCGGCATCAGCATCGTTGATTTTGTCAACGTCAAATAATCGGTCATGAAGACAACGTTTCTTTATATTTCAAGAATTTTTGAATTTGCATGCAACACGTTAATGCGCGTACATTTTTTAACGATGTGATTTCGTCTTGGGTGCCGTTCGATTTCGTTGTTGGCTTTTTGATATGTGGGACATTTTAATTATAATTAATGATACGTGAGATACAAACGGCCACACTGTTCCGTCATTATGACCCAGTCGAATACCTGTGGTAAAAGTTTGTTTAAAATGTCCTCCGAATTAATGTACGAATTGCGTATGCGATCATGTGATACGAATATTTTATGCCGTTGTTATTTTTAACATGCCAATTATTTTAACATATCATATATAAAATTTATGTTGAATAATTTGATAATTTTTTACAAAGCATAAAAACTGAATTGACATTTTAAACAAAAATCTTTCAATTGAAACATCATACGTATTTTATTATTTTTCCGCTTATTAAATTTTATGTTTTGAAAATTCTTACATCTGAGTATTAGATTTTTTTATGATTTATCAATTACCGTATATATGAATAAATTTTTAAACGCTCACATTAATTTGCACACGTACTTTCGTCGCGAAAAAAAAGTAGGGCGATAAAGGTTTAATGGAAATATAATCTGCGTCCGACTGGTAGGCAGGGTGGCGAGGGTGAATTTCTGCGCCTCAAAAGTCTCGTCAAATATTTTAATAAATTTAAGGCATCATTAAATTTCGTACGCGTCTTTAAGAGAAGTTTGCAGGGCGGGCGGTCTTTTTCGATCCAGACTCGGAACAAGGGGGAGGGCGGGCTGGATGGTAGAGGATGTCTCGTGTCGCATATTAGCAAAATTATCCGCGAGATCGTAATCATGCAAAGTTGGTCGGTGCGTGTCGTCGTCTCCGGCGAACTTTTCATCGGCGTCACAATCCGCGCCCTCGCCACCACCGGGTGGGCGGAAAATCCCACCCACCCCCGGCTCGCCGCGTCCAATTAAAGAAAGTAAAGCAACACTGATTCGGGGGTCCCACCACTCGAGCCAAATGAGCCCGACCTCTTGTCGGAGCCTGGCCCGCTCCCTGTCCACCCACCGCCCTTCCGAAAGTTCCCCGGGGCGGCGCCAAACCGCCCTTCCTTCCCACCGTGGACAAGAAAGCTCGCGCGGGGGAGGAGAGGACCTCATTAATTTCCATGCGTCATTATTTTTCTTTTTATCACAACAGTCTATCTCATTAATTTGGGACCGCTCTCGACTTTATGCGTAGTCTCTCTCCATCGGCGTGTTTGTGGGCCCTGTACGTGTGCGCGTTTTTTGAATGGCCGGGGATGTTTCGACCCTTAAATGCCCCGATCTCGCATTGTCGCCCCGATGGAGGCAAACTTTCGTTCCGGACAAATTAATTCCGTTTTTCGGCCGGCATACCTTTGCGTCGGTTTTTCTTTCGCGACGAGAAAAGCCGCCCTTTGATTTTTCGGGAAGTTTCGAATTAGGAGAAGCCGCGGTTGCGGATTCCCGCTTTCTCTTCGCTCTCTTTGCGCGATGGAAAACGTATTGAAAGAAGTCTTTTTGCGTTTAAGTGCGTTCTCTCGTAACGCTTTACAAACTTCTAATTAATTACGCCGTTTTCAACTCGATGTAACATTATTCTGGTTTCACTATTCGGGGCGACCTTTTTAGTTCGGTTTTCGTTTAGGCTTATTATTTAGTGTATTGTTTGTTGTGTTCTATTTCTAACTCCGACATCACTTATTTCAATTAATCATTTAATAAAAACATACATAGTATATTTTTGGTATCCGATTGAAAATGGCGTTCAATTACATAGCACGCAATTTTTTTGATGATTTATTAATAAGTGAGTCAGATTATAAATCACTTTTTGCACCATACAATTGTAAAATAATTATTGAATGTATGTCCAATGAAAAATCCTAAAATATCACAGAATACCAAGGTGTTGACCTTTAAAAAATCCTAATAATTCCGATTATAATTCTTCGCGCAGTCGACTCCACCGGACGGGACCGGCGTGATTTTTCTCCGCAGAATAAACGCGAAACCTTTTCAGTGATTTTCGCGATGAAGAAAATTCAATGCATACGAGATTCGGCCGAAATTTAAGTACCCTTTTGAACCCGTTGCCCTTCTACGAGATCGTAGGTCCGGTCTAATCCGGCCGCCCCCGACGGCGAGGGGGCGCATTCCGCCCACCGGACCATCTCCGCCCTCCCATGGGCGGCCTTATTGATTACGCGGCTCGTCGATTTATTTCCGGTGCGGTTATCTCTTGTTTACGGTTATTGCCGATACATGTTGCTGTACCGTGGCACAGTAATCGCGTCGGCAATGGACCGAGCCGATCTCTTGTAATGGTCGCTGTAAAAATATTGACACTTGTTAAGTAACGCGATGAGATATTTTTATGTGGGTTGTCTTTGAACTTTTTCACTATAAGATGGTTTTATTTGTAAATTGAAAACGTGCATGAATGAGAAATGTATGGTATTGATTCGATTCAGATATAATACAAATCATAGTCGGTGTATGTTTTGTGGTTTGAGGGCATGTTCGATCTGTTGCAATAGGTGTTAGTGGGTGTGTGTGCCGATAAATTGGTTCAATCGTAATTCTCTGTATCGCAGTTTATCTCTCGTAAGGGATACGGGATGAACCCGACTATATAAAACGGACGAATATCAAACCGCACGTTTTATATATTTTTAAAAAAATTCGTATATAATCGTCGGACGATTAACGCAAATCCTCCGGATGCTTCGAAATCGGGTGGGCGAATTACACGCACCCCATTCGTGCAGGGCGACCTACCCGAACCGGTCGCCGTTTTATTTTGATTCCGTTTTAATCGTTTTGTCGAAAAAAAAAATCTTATAGCTTTCGTGCCGACGGTGGCGGGCCAGCGCCAAACGGCTGCCATTCATCCCCTCGCGTTTTTGATAGTCGACCGTTATACAAAGTTTTGGATGTGTAAATCAATCACGATGACGTGCCGCCGGCGAATTAGCAGCAGAAATAGTCGGCAGCCACGAAACTCGCATGTACCGTTAATATATTTAGGGTATACGTTCGGTTTTTCACCACCCACACCCCATCGCGGTGCTTTTCCCGTCCCCTCGAGTCCGGGACGCGTTCGAGACAAATAAGACGTTGACACGAAAACACGCCGGAAACAATACACAAAGTATTCGGAGCATTCGACACTTTCAACGATGTCGTAAATTCGGTTAGCGTCGTGTACGAGGCGCTTATATACGTGTCGCCGATTCGAACTTTGCGACGGGATGCATGTGTCGTATAGTTTTAGTGGGTTTGTAGTTCGGCCTTGAAAATTTGTGACGTTTTTCGATGATTTTGTATGATTTGGGTTTTTGTTATTAAATTGTGTTTTTGTACTCTTTTTAGATTGAACGTTTTCACCCATCTCAGCCTCTATATATGAATTAAAGGTATTTGAATTTGCTCATGTTTTTATGACGTAACATGTTGGACGTTTGATAAATTATTCACATCACAATATTTCACCTTTAACACACTTTTCCTCTCCATTAAATGCAAAAACTTCGAATAATGCATCCGTTGCACTCGCGATATATAAATATTAAACGAGTATCGCATTGTCGCAGAAGCGAGGTCGGACAACGGAGCCGCAGCCGTCCGACTATCGCACGTGCTCCGCGCCATGTTTTTGTTCTTTCTTTGTATGCAAATAATAATATAGCTCCGGGGATATATGATGGAGATAAAAAATACACCATTTACGAGTTCATTCCATTACCATAATACGTTATGGACCGCGGGGTGGGGCGCGCCCCCGGCGCCTCCGCCCCCCCGGCAACCGCCGAACATTGAATAATTCATCCCACAACACCCCCCGGTGCAGCTCTCACGTGCCTTCTAAGTGTATTGCACGTGGCCCTCGCCGACTTGTTACTCATCGGCGTGGCCGCGTGCGAGGAAGCCTCCTCTCCTCCTCCGGCTCAATGGCCGTGCGGTTGTACGTGCGCGAAAGCCTCTCGCTAAACTGAGGACCGAATTGAAAATTTTCAATTCGGTTCGGCTGTTGGTGTTTTCCGACAGATTTTTTATGCATTCCGTGTCGCTAGTGTTTGATCTCGTTGGGTTTTGTGTATCGATCGGGATTATTAATTTGTTGGATTGTTGTTGATTTTGATGTTTGTGCTTTCTCTTTTGTCGCTAGGTTGAATAAGTTGTTTGACCGATTTGTCCAAAGTAGAAATCGGCGATTCTTAATTGTGTGGTACTCCAGTGTTGTCTTGTATCTGAAACTGGGAAATCCGCACGGTGTTGATTTTATATAAAGTTATTGAAGTAAGATGGTGTCTCATTACTTTACTAAGGTGAAAGGTGAAAGATGGAGTACTTTATACAGTCAATAGTTGTATATTTTGTATAAAACATTATATAAATTATATAAATATTTCCATTTGCGTAATTTAAATTAATTGCAAACGAGCTTTTAAATATATAATAATTTTTTTTTCGTAATACTTTTAATACATTTTTGTTTTTGAATTTTTATGTTTTCGAACATTTGTCTCATATGCGAAATTATTCGACCGTATTAAAATTCAAACCCTTCGGGAGTTTATAGCGTTACCTTAATGGTATGACTAGACTTTTACCGATGATTAATATTTCATACATCTGAAATGAATTCCACCTTTATGTGTGCAACATGAACCCATTTTTTTTTTGCGTGTATGAACTTTTATAAAAAAATGTTATGCACTTTACACTACATCACGAAAACAAAGAAATGTTTTGTTATTCAAATTCATTAAATAAATCAAACGTAACGTGATTCATAAAGTATCAAAAGCTCATTTTCGTTCCACTTACTGTTGATACACAGGTCGCAGCTTAAAAAGCTTATCGTGTCGCCCCAGTTTCGAAATCGCGAATTCCGTCAAACTCGCACGTGTAATATATAGCCGGCTCATGATCGCGCTATAAAAGGTTGTATTCGATGATCGTGGAAACAATCGTCTGTGACCTATTAACAAATGTTCCCGGGCATTTGTCGCGATCCGATCAGAAAAACACGGAAAGCCCATTTGGCCGAAACCGAAACCTAACCCAACCCTGACCTCGCACTCTCTCACCACCTTAGTACCATAGTATTTCGGTTCGAAAAACTCACCGAACACCACTAGCCCATTTGAGGCTATATTCGTAGCGAACAACGGCTTTAGGAAAGACCACACCGTGACCCGTCTTCTTCCCACGCGAGCTCTCCGAACTGGAAGAGTCTTCACTTCGCGCACGTGAAATATTAAAGTAATTACACGCAGGTAATTGGACGCGGCGAAATAGTGAGATATGTTCTTCCTTCATAGGAGAGCCCAAATAAAATATGAGAAAAAAATCGGAAAAATAAACCGACGCGGCACTTGCGTTTCATCTTAATGTGTTGCTTTTTCGTTTTGTTTAGCCGGCTAATTGTTGTTGTTATCAAACCAGTTTCGTTCTGTGCAGACGCCTTCGCGTTTTAAACGTTACCGCTCTCTATTTAGTCATTACTTCTCGCGTTAACGATGTAAAATGCGCCATTGTCATTGTGGACGGTGTTAACGGAACGGTTCGGCTGTCGCGGCCGCTTTTGTCGCGATTAATCAATTATATTGGGATTCCGTGAGTGGGTCACTAGAGAATAATCTCCGTATTAAAATTCTTTGGTGTTTTTAAAGCGGCAACAATTAAAGTTATATTGAGAAAGTGGCGTATCGCTAAACCGATCGGTGAATGTGTTACGCGCGTGGGCGTTAATGGAATGCATATTTGCGACTTTCAAAGCTTCATAATTAAATTGATCGACGTATTAAATTGAATAGATTTGCATTTTCCAATTTGTGAACGTAAACATTATATTTAAAGATATCCATTTGCAATTCTCGCATACACACATACACAGTCGTGATAAGTTCTCGTACGGAATTGGATCGAAATACAATAAAGTTCACGTTTTACGATCGAAAAGTTTGCTTGTTTGAAGATAGTTATGTTTAAGTATATTTATGTTTTATCTTTTAGAATAAACAATCACGTTCTATTCAGATTTGGTAGCATTATTAAATTAAAATATTTTCTGTACGATGTGAAAAAATAGCGCAAAATATTTCACTTTTTCAACATATGTAATGCGTATAAAATTTAGTGTACTTGTTAACAAAAATACAATTTGATTTATGTTAGCGATTTTAATTTGAATACAAACTTCAACGTGCATTCAAATACATTTTTTATCGTCATAAAATTTTAATGCGAAAGTCTAATGAGTCCGATAAGACCACTTGGCACTGGCAGTGGTGATTTTTCAGAAGCAAATCAGCCAACTTTACAATTTCTTGTTGATTCAACTAACGAACGACACAGGAGAGAACCTTTAGCGACGTCGCAAAATTTGCACATATTTTCACTAACGGCTGTACAGTAGGGTGAGTGGCCGGCAGTTTCGGTTATCTGGTCTTGCTGCAGAATATTGCGATGACAACCCATCGTAGAACCCCATGATTATATGGATGATACGTACATAAATTCAAGTGACCACATATTATGAAATGTATTCCGGGACTAACAAAAATTATCTACATATATGTATAATTTATAGAGTAGAAATTGTCGATAATTGTGGCATGCATCGATGTGTGTTCAACATTGTATTATATTAAGTTCTAACTTATTTATTTTGGTTTTGATCTATATAATTAATGGGAAAATTTAGCAATGTCTCGATTGGTTAATAGATAAAATTAATTGGGAATGTTCTGTTCAGTCCAGGCTAATTCAAACGTTTGGTCACCCTGGTTTACGTAGATTGGCTGAGGAGAGAGGCACAGTGAGTAATCGCACACCGTCCACGGTGCCCAATCACGACTTTAATTACTTACCCTCGTTATTTGATCAATCAACTGATAGTGGCCACGGCGAACCAGCGGACCCTTTGGCCCTTCGCTTCGTTCCTCGTTCCCTTTGAGACGCGCGAAAGCCTAATCATAAACGCGATTTCACGATTAATGCGCCGATTCGCTCTGCAGTTATGTTCTATGTAAAAGAAACGGATTTAATATTACGAATATGTTGGAATCTCACGAGAAAATTAGATTGAAACGTTACGACTAATTTACTCCATGTTTTGTCGAGGGATATTAACGAACGATAACAAACGCATTTCCGTTTGATTGAAATATCGAAACGATCGGTCGTACACAAAGGACAAGTGTTAACGTTTACGCGAACGGCGACATCGCCGTGGTGTCAAATTTTTTCGAAAACAAAATTCGGGGGGAAAAAAAACAAAAAAAAAGAGGAGAAATGTATAGGCGCTCGTATGCACACACGCGTACCCTTTTGGCCGTAAATTAATTGAGTTGTCAGGTTGACCGTCCGAAATTTCGCTTTGAAAAATTCCCGCTTTATCCGCGTCGTCGGTGATACGTCATTAAATTTTCAAAGCGACCGTTTCGCCATATCAAAAACACTCGTTCGGAAAACGACGCGCGTCGAACAATTAGGCGTTTTGTCCCGACCCGCCTTTTCGGACCCTTCCTGCCGATTTTATATATAAATTTTTATTTTGAATTTCGGCCCGTATAATAATGTCCTTTTATTAATTTTCACCTTTGTCCGAAACCTCTCGATTACTAATTGGTGATTCGGCATTAGGGAACGATGCCGTTCTCGTCAGAGGTTTCTTTGTCTTATTGTATCGTCGGAATAACGCAGTTCTAATTCAAATTAATTAGATTCATCGATCATCGATGCGCCCACGCGATTGTTCAGAACTTCATGTATTGGATATTATTTCGAATTTACGCGCGTCGTAAATGTTGCACGTTCGTGGTCGTTGTTCAGCGGATTACAATAAACACCGTCATCGGCCGGTAATTAATAGTCACGCGAATATTTTTATTTTGTAAATTATCGCCTATATAAAACGCCTACAAGGCTTTCGATAAATATGGTCGCACTTTGATGTTCATCAACGCAATCAGCGTCGTGTTGTACCCGAGGCACTCGCTTATGACCCTTGTACAAGATAACTGTGGGCTTATAAGTTTTTCGGTATACCACAATATCATGCGATATGATACTGTTTGTATGTTTCACTGTTTTATATACGATCTGTATTCTGAATAATTTGAATTAATGATTTGGAAAATCCGATGAGTATCGAAAATTCCTATGACTCAGAAATATAATTTTCCTTGAAATGAATTTTTTTTATAGACGATATGACGCAAATACAAATAAAATTTACTACCCAATAAATCACAATAATGAAACCGAACACAGATCTGAAAACGACCATCCGACGATAACGAGTCGACGTAACAGAATAGAACGGAACAGTACCTAGGTACTCGTGTGACACCGGACCCCCTCAGCCACTAATTATCTCCTTTGTCGGCTGGGCAGGGGTGGGGTGTCTTTGCGCCAGCTCGTTAGCGCCGGTTTCACACCATTTTCCGCCGTTTTTCATTCATTAGTTTTTCGCAGCGGCGATATGCCGCCGCCGCTCGAAAACAATATTAGCTTAAATGTATTCATTTGTATCATCCGCTCGTTTCTCTCCCGCGGCGCTTCTCTAATAGAGATCGTTCCGGCGAGCTTTTGTTGCCGCACCGAATTGAATCGTACGTATAATGGGGCGCGATAACTGTACGTTTTTGCTGTACGATGTGTACGTATGTGCAGTCGCGTTTTGTGTCCGTTTCAATTATATTATGGTTTGCGTTTTGATTTGGTTTTCATGCGATTTTTGTACGCTGAAATGATACAGTTTTGATTTGTTGAATTCATTGTTCATTTAAATTGAGTGATACTTTTTTTTATTGAAAAAATATCAAAATTTTCTGAAAGTAACAGAACTTGTCGTGCAGTATATATCGTATTGAATTTCTGATCCATTCGATCGGTGAAACTGTTTAATTTGGGTGTTAATTGAAAAATCAAAGCATTCGTCGTATTTATCCAATTTAGCAACTAACCGAACGTTCAGATTCGCACACACGTAGCGATTTCGTTAGGCAAAACTGAATCGCGCGAATTCGCTTAACTCTCTCCCGCGACACAAATAATCGAATCATATGTAATCTTCGAGTTAAAAGCCTTTAGCCGGCTCATCTCTCGCTCCGCAGACTAAACTTTACCATTTGTCATCGCACAAATGGGAAACGTAACACACACACGCGAAGACATACGAACACGTACGCGCGATACACACATATAATTGACGTGTACATAACGAATTTATATATACACATACATAATTCACTTGCTCACGCACGCACGTACCCAGAAGCGCTTCTCGCATTCAATTACTCCCTCAATTATCCCGATGTTCACTCTAGTTTATTGTTTCTTCTCGGCGCTGCTCTGCGAGTAATCGTTCTGTTTCGTTCGCCAGCGAAACTCTATACGAAAAGCTCTGGATGGGGTAGCTTTTAGTGTTAATATTTTCCCCATTAATATTTAATACGTTTAATTACGTGTGTTTTTTCGGATGGTAATGCGCGCGCGTCACGCCCAATCCAATAATGGAAGATGGACTGCCGCTAATGGCGTCGTCAATTTTATACCGTTTTCGGGTTTTAATTGTTAGACGAAATCATGTGTTCGTGATAGTCATGGTGACTTCGATAATTTTGTATACACTTTATTGAAATTGCGGTTTTTTCATGTCGAAATTTTTAATTAATCTACGCACTATAATACGATGTCATTCAAAATGATTTTATTGAATTTTGTTCAGATAATATAGCTTTTATAACGATTATCCGATGTATTTTTCGATTAACTCGATTGTTTTTTTTTTGTGAGCTTCACACACGTCAGATTTTAAATTATTGCAATTTATTCTGCATTAAACGTAGTTATTTTTTCATTCTGCTATGAGTAAAAAAGGTGTAATTCGTTTCTCGAAAACGAAAAAAAAATACCGCTAAAGGAGTTAAGGTTAAGTGGTAATTTTTAAATCTCGCATCCGATTAACTCAGTACATTTCCGTCGTGGACATTAAATAATTTTCAATTTAAAGGTTGCCGTAAATGCTTTCACAGCATGTGGTGAATTGACTAATGACGTGTGGCGAATCGTCTTTATAATCAATTATTGAAAATCGAAAAAAACGATGCATGAAACGTACCATTAATTTTTATTCAAAAACAAAATAAAATACATATTCGTTGCCATCGACGATTCTCCACACACGCGGCAATGCGAAAGGTCGAAATTTTACACGCGCACGTTCCGGAAATTAAAATCATTACTTTCATTAATGTTATGGATCACGTGCGAACGTCTTTCTTTTCCTACAACGCCTATATGATTGTCGATCGGAAACGGAAGCCGTCGAACGCTCCTTCTGCCGATTGCTTCTAAGAAATTCCTCGACTTTTCCACATCAAAATCAACAATTCATACTGACCATTTTCACATATAAAACACTTTTTTATCGAACCGAACAAAAACCACCCATCCGAACCCGCGTTCCTCTTCAACGTAGGACAAGTTCGTCTCGCATAATGAGAACGTCCAGACAAAGGGGTCCCGCGCGATTAGTGGTCGGTTTTACCTGTCGCCGGCATTCCGAACCACGGGGGCGCACTCCACACGCCTAGGAGGGGCTCAGCCCCCGGGGGCTCCGGTAATTTAATTAGCCGAACCGGCCGCCCCCCCGCCGCCTCGTACGTCTTTGACTAACCACTTGTCTTAAATGATTGATACAATTGTTGAGCGGTCCGGAGCGTGCCCGCGTACATATCCATCCCGCTGACGGCATCGGGTAATTGGATTGTATGCAAGTGAGGGAATTAGCCCGGGCACGTAGCCCGGACCTTTGTCCGGCTGGCCCACAATGGCATACGAATAAAGTTATGAATCGTCGAATGAGCCATTGTGCTGTCGAACTTGCTCCGGCTCTGTGTCGTCGGCCTCATTGTGCCTCATGGGCGGTTGTTTTTGTACGGCGGTGTATCGGCGGTGTATCGGCGCGTTTCGATATGGGAAGAATTGTCGAATTAGCGGCGCGTTGTAATGTCTGGTGTTCGTTTGGGTGTGCGATGGAGTTGTCTTTGTTCGGGGGAAATGCGAAAATTTCGTAGAATTTGTGTTTTAATATTTTGTTTATTTTTTTGTTTCAGGTAAGACTCGTTCAAAACATACGTCTATTCTAAAACCGTTAAATTTTGGTAAGTCGTGGATTCGATTTGTATCGTTTTAAAAAAGTATACTTTTATATTGTAGAACATTCAGTATATTCACTCTAACATAACAATTCGATCTCATATTATACAACACACACAAACTTTTTTCGACGCGCTCATATTTTTATTGACCGTCAATTACTCGAGAACGACGAGCGCACGTCGCAACATCAATACCTCTCGTTTTTACATCGCGGCGTTATTTAATTTTATTTAACGATCACGTTTTTTTGTCTCGACTGTGACGTCCATTATCATTCCGCGATTTTTTCCATCCCGTATTATATCTCGTATAATATTTCACGCAACGCGCAAACACACACACGTACGCCGGAGCGGTCATCATCCTTCTACGGCGCGGAGACAATAATTACGGCGCGGCATCACGAACGATCGGCGAGCACGTGAAAGACAGATTTACCAGGAGGTCCATGTCCTTTCGGTCCGAAGGATCAGATCCGATCGATGATTGCGCGAGCGTACGTGTCGGTATCTAGCGATCGATCGGGCTTATTTGAACACGCGCCCGCTGTTGACTGTTGACAATGTCCGAGGCCCGAGTGCCGGTGGTAATTAGGAGCGGTCGGTGATGTTCGTTGGATTTATGCGCTTTTAATGCATTTTTAATATCGAACGAATGGCCGGTTGTGTGTATGTGTGTGTGTGTGTGTGTGGGAATGTCCGAAGACGCTCTTGAGTCGGTCGTGCCGGGGCCAGAGGCTGCGCTGGGAACTGAACCCGTGACCCTCCTCGCTTGACCTTCACCACCCTCGACCACGAAGCCGAATAATATCGTTGTCTACATAAATATATTATGCTATTATGTTGATAATATTATTTTTTAATAGTGATATATTTTGATTTATTATAGAAGATTTTGCGATCGGAAACTGATGTAAATCTTTGTTCATATAATTTTTAAACGATCGATTTAATTTGTTATCTTAAAAAGATTTTAATTTATTTAATATCGTCATTATCAACCTGTTAGTTATCCACTGCAGGACAAGGTCTTGTCAACTATGTGATAAGTTAGGCTCTATCTTATCGCACTATACCGAGTCATATGATAAGGGGTAGGAAACAAAAGAGCCAACCCATCCCATGCTAACGGAGGACGCTCTCACAATCAGACCAACGGTATCTACAATATGTTACTTAATATAATTGAATCCTATATGGTTTTTTTTTATTGATTTTAAATAATAGTATCTTATTTAATCTATATGACATCTGAAGAATAAAAAAACGAAAATATAAAAAATTTTCTCTCAAAGAAAAATTACTCAAAATTGAAACTGATTTCGATCTAGACAATTATAGTTATTTTGATAATGTTCATTCATAATTTAAAATGTATAGATAGCTATTTTTTAAATAAATTAAATATTAGTGTGTCGGTGAACGGAAGTGTGTGGGGTCCAGGGCCGGATCCGGGCATCTTGAGGCGGGCCCAACACACCTGTACGTGGCGACCGGCCCCAGGCTTCAGCTGCAAATTGTTGTAACCGGTACATTACCGTCGCCATTAACCCTTTCAGGTTACTAACCGCCGAATATTATTACACCGCCGCGGCCGTATCGTATATCTATAATACACGTCTTTCTCCCTCAGCCAGACAGACAGAACATAACCATCGCGCATACACACAGAATAACAAACGCACGAACTTTTCCTCGAATTCTGATTTATATCCGGCGCATTTTGATATTCGAACTCGCCGCTCGCATATATCAAAGCATTTAAAATCGCTCGGCCGATCCAAACCGCATCCCCATAAATAAAAATTTGAGTTTTCTCAATTGGCGGAAAATTTTCAAAAATGTTTTTTTTTTGTTCAGCGGGCACGTACTTGCGTGTTTGTCGAGTCCATATTTTATTTGGTTACCTAATTTCAGTCGAAGGTAAACATTCGTCTGTGGAAAGCAAAGTCGCGGTTCCAACAGTACGTATTGTCGGGGAAAAACCTCTCGCGTTTTTCATTCAATAACCGTCTCATAATCAATTTATGAGATTTCCCGACCAGTCCGGCCGCTGAAAAAAAACTTTTTTCCCGCCGAACAACCGCGCATTCACCGGGCCGCCCTTTCCCGCTTTTTTCATTAATATTTTTAATTGTTTTACATTTGAAATAAAAACTGAACAATTGAAACTCGCCCCGACGTAACTTGCTCGTTCTAACAGAGACCGCAAACGAAACTCTCGGATGCAAACACGATAATTTTCAATTCAATAAAGATCGTTTAAATATTGTATTTTGTACTCTCGGAAACGCGAAAGTTTCTTTTTTTTTAATTGAGTAGTCAATTGATATAATCTGGCAATTATTTTAAGTGTGAAATTGTCGACGATAACTCTGAGCATGTCACTTTTGCTCAAATGCAAAAATAAAATTATAAACGGTATATTATTAGCGGTTAGCATGCACCATATCTAGAATTGCTTTAAAATCTGATTTTTTTTCATTATTATTATCGTTGTACCGTGGAAAACAAGAACGAATGATATAATAATCGTTGCATGCCATCCCTAATTGCACGCATTGCATTTCACTGTGTCAGTCGGTTCGTTTCGTATAATTTCACCGGATAATTTAGCAGACTACCGAGTTACGCCATTGCATATTTTCAAACTTGACAGCGTTTCGATTTTTATCCTTTTTTGTTTCGAATTTCCAAAAAAAAAGTATGAACGGGAAAACCGGCCGCTCTCACATGGGACGAGTCCCGGCCCACACCGGTAACGCATCGTGTAATTATCGATTTATAGATTGATAAAAAAATTGAGGCTTTCGAATTTTTAACTTTTTTTGTAAACGTAATTATAAATTTATAATATTTTTTGTGTTAAGTGTAGAATCAAAACTCTCAATTTACATTTGTTGGAAATTAAATGTTTTCAAAAATTTTTATCGACTTATTTTCCATCAATATTTCATGGTTCTTCATGAATTATTTTCAGTAAAGATTGTGAGCTTTGATTCTGTTGCCCTCATATGTTTTCGAGCGGTCTCGGCAAAGGTATCGATGACGGCGTTGGCGCGTATCGTATTCCCACACGGGCCGGGCCCAAATTGAAATTTAATTAACAGACAACCCCCTCCTCCCTCTCGATTTTTGGTACACCTTATTTCAATGCCTCCCCCCTCTGACCGATTAAAACTTCGTTCATCGCAATATTTTTAATTACTGTTAATTTTTTCCCGTTAAAAAATTTAATTACTTCGATTTTTTGTATCGTGTACATTGTTTGCTTTGACCCTTGAAAATTTTCGCCTTTTTATGCGATGTAAAATTTTAGCTTTTTTAATTTTTGATACTGCGGAGTTTCGTCTAATGATAGTTCAAAGAAATTTTATTTAAGAGTAATTAATATTTGATATTATTTTATTTGTAATTAAAATAAATGTTTTGATTAAAAATACAGATATAAATTTGATTCCTTCAAAGCGGAACAGTAATTAATAGTTAAATAAACGGAATTAAATCCCATTTCGGAACCTAAAGGAACTTGCACAATTTCAAATAGTACATAGAACAAAGTGCACCGGCTATGCAGCAATGACGGATGCACTTAATCGCAGTTTGCAGACAACGAACGGCCCTATTCCCCTAATCGGCCACAGATAGACGATTTAAACTCGAGGCCCTTTCCCTTCGTTTTTCGAATCCGATGCCCGTTTTGCCCGGCATTCGCGCGTTTTTATAATTGCATTTCGCTCGAAACGATTAACTCGAGTCACGTTTTCTCTCGCGGCTCCGAAACGCCTCCCGTTCGGGCAAACAGCACATTTCAAACCCTTCAGCTTCAACAGTGAGATCGATTTTTCAAAAAATAATTATTATCTATTGCGGGATCCGTCTGTGCTTAATAATTTTATTTTGTTGAACTTTGATCGTGTTAAATTCCTGCGCTTAATCTTGGGTAGTTATTAATTATATTTAATTCAAATCAATCATCATCGTATGGTGTTCATTGTATGAAAAGATTTTTCAAATACATCGTAAAATTTGTGTGTTATTATTTTTTTATCACTAGGGTTTGATAGGGATTTTTATCACTAAGAAATTTGGGTATTTATTCCATCCCTTTCAAATGGTTCATCATCACAGCTTTATACGGATTGTGCCATTTGTCGTTTACCTTAATTCAAGTGATTTATGTTATTGACTAATTTTTTCAACCAAACAATTAACTCAACTCAATATTTTGTAGTAAAAATTTTCAAATTTCAGTCGTTTTTCAGAATGATAATAAAAAAATTTCGCCGTCAAATACTAGAAAAAACTTTGAACAATCACCAACACACATCCCATTCAAATTGCAGACAATTCCACACAAACCATCTCCTATCCACATACAGTTTTTATTCCAAGTCTTGGACGAAACGAGACGTAAGGGATGGGCCACATCCCCCGCGGTGCCACGGGCCCTAAACGGCAATTCTCGCGCGCAAATTAACCGACCCGACGCCGAACGAAACAATTACACTTGCCGTCACTAATTAAGAAGTAAAGTAGACGAGATGAGGGGGTGTGCCCGCCGGCGGGCGCTCGTTAACGGCCCCCGTGCCCCTCACCTCTAGGGGGCCCCCCAGGGGGGGCGGAGTCGCCGGACGTGCGGTGGACAAATACGAAAACTTCGCAGCCCCGTCGGCGACGCCTTATAATTAAAAGCTCGCCCATTTTGAGTGTGTGTGTGTGTGTATGTGTTCACTATTAAGCCTACGAATGTTCGTTGAAGTCTAATTGCTGAATCATTTGTAGTATTTAAATAATCTTTGTTTAATTTCGGGGGCTTAGTGTAATTAGTTTGTCAGTTGTGTGGTTTTTTTTATGAATTCGAATTTGGTGATATCCTATATAATTATTTTGTGTGTGTAATTATGATGAATGATATTATTTATATTTCACCTGTCTTTTGATTGACATTTTAGTGATTAATTGATATCGTTAAATATATATTAGCCGATTGTGACAACCTCACTGTGTAATTTGAATAAACGTTTAGAATGCAATAGGATAATTTGTGCTTTAAGATCTCGATATGAAAATATCATATAATTAAGCTAATTTTTTAGTTTCACAATCCATATATTCTAATACAAATACATTAGATTGAAAATATAAATAAAATAATCCTTACACAACTTAAAATTTTCAATCCAAAAAAATATTACATTTTTTTGATAATATTACATACATATATCATATGATTATACTACAAAAATATTCACATTTTATTATCAAATTATGAAAAATACAAAAAGTACATAAACACACAAATTCATAAAAAAAAATTCCATCACAATCCAATTCCGCACTGAACGATCCCGCATAGCGAAACTGCACCGTTCGAAACTAGCAGCACTCACAGTTCGTGCGCCCCATTTGTTGGAAACGATGCGCGCCCGCGCTAATATTAACGATTAGATCTAATAAAATGTGCAGCGTTAATTAAATGCAATTCGCAAGTGAGCCAGAGTGCAATGGCGTGCTGCAATTTCGGGGCCGGCCCTGCGTTAAAAGCGGCCGCGCAACGCCTCAAATGGAATATCGAATGCGAACAATTAAACGATTTCGCTCGGTTTACGATGCGCACCTAGGCTTGTGTGTTTTCCGTTCAGATATGTGTGTGGTGTAGGTCTTGCGTATTCGTGGTGGTGATACAGATAACGTGCCGGGTTGTACGAACGCGAAACTTTGACGTTTCCAGTTTTGAATAATTCAAACGTCGGCGGTGGCGCGAACGCTAACTGACTAGACTTTTAACCGTTAAGTGCTTTAGTGAATTTATCATTTAATGCGTTTTCGTCGGGATTATAATTGATATTTGGTGCATCATCATTATACAAAACTAAACTATATAACACTCAATCATTCATTGACCTTTCAATATTGACGATATCATTTGATTTAATTTAAAAATGTATTGAATTGACTATGGTTATGTAATCGAATGCATACGTCTACATTTGATATTAGTGTACGAAACATTACACATTGACTGTTAAGTTAGAGACTGAAGTTAAACTTGCCGATGCATAACTCGTGTACCCGCCCGGTTTACTTGACTCGGCTTTCGAAGCGAATTAGAGATCCGACGTGATGCCGTTTGACGTTTTGATGGTTCGTCGTCGTGACGGTGTTTCGCCCTAATTGCCCTAATTGAATTCCCATTTTGCACATAATTAATTTTAATTGACGTCTGATATAATGAAGGCCGAGCGAACGAGCGCGTACACCAGATATTTAACGACGCTAATGGCGGCGTTCGCTACAGATAATACAAAAACCCTTTCATTAATCGAATCGGGTTGTTGATTGTTCGATACGGTTCTAGATATGTTTTCTTGTTGTTTTGTTCGACGGGATTTGAATTGTTGTCGGACTAATTTGCGTATTAAATGTTTTGGAATTCCTTGATGCTTTGTTCTAATGTGCTGTGAGATATGTTCTATGGTTCATGTCGAAATTTAAAGAAATCAAATTACTCAACATTGATTATGTATTATTATAATTTTGATCAATGAATTATTGTTTCCAAATCTTACAATATCAATTGTTGTTCTTAGTCATTGTTAGTTTGTTTTTAGTATTTGAATTCATGAATTTTTCATGTATTCTAGTTAAAGTTTTCAGATGTTTGCAAAATTTCTTCAACTTATCGTAGAGAAGTGCTCGTCTTTATGAGCAAGTCAATCGATTTGTCACAACGGTGACCTCCGTGTACAGTTTCACATTTGAATTTTACGATTCTGCCAAACGCGAATAAGAAAAATTGTATTTTTATTACGTTATAATAAAATATCTACTTATACGACGATATTTCAGAATCATCGTCTTTGTTCGATTTTTATACACCGTCTACCGATAGCCGATTAAGACAATCTTCAAAACATCCTTTCGAATTCTTATCAATGTTTTATTGTCGAAAAATATAATGTAATATAAAGAAAATTACTTTTTTATCCTTCATACATGATACTCAACGCCGTTTACGATCCATCGTCATTCAGGGGTTACGAACTTTCTACAAATTTTCCCTCCATCAGCAATAAAATTATGAAATTCTATATAATGCAAATCCTGATTTGCGAGCTTTCATAATAAAAAAGCTCAATTTTTGAGTATCTTATATTTTCACTTATACGAATTTTTTTATTCAAAAATTTCTTACTAAAATGAACTAACACAGATAAAACTTCAAATAGTCAACAATATAATATTATTTTAAATCTTTAGAACATTAGGCATTTTTATTTGATATACATAATCAGATCTAAGGCAACAGGAAATGTTGCAAAACACCGCATCATAATGCATTATATCCCGGAGACTTTAACGCGTCTTTCAGGAGCTTTCACGCTTTCTGTCCGCGGTTCCGTCACTATATTGACTCTGCGGTCGCTTTATGGACCTGAAGTATTAATTTACACCGTCTGGTCTCGGATCACGTACTGCCGGGGTCGTATCGTGGCCCCGGGAACCCTGATGACCCCGCCATACATACCGTCCCATGCCGGCGGAAAAAGCTCGAGAATATTTATCGAAAATTAAATCGAAATTTAATTAAGGATCGGTGCATTGCCGAAAATGATGCTGGAAAAATCGAATCGTGTGCAGGCGTTTTTTTTTTTTTAATTTTCGAATCTTTGATATGGAATGTTGATGGATGGTGGTGTATTGTTATCTTATATGTGTTTTATGGCATTTAATAAATCTGCTATTGATCTTTGTTTTTACTAAAGCGCCAAAATACACCACTGTTAAAAATCGAATTCAAGGATCGTCCGATCACAACATAATGTAATACAAATTTTTTTTAGTCGCAGTCTCGTTTAACCAAGTAATGTACGTAATATAATTTTTTCTATAATTCCCATAGCTTTTACAATGGAAGACGTGACGTGATTCAACCGCAACAATCTATCGATCCGAAACCGTCTTTTTTGTATCGGTTTCGTTTTTTTTTCTGATAGATCATCTTCAAACGTGGATCGATACAATCTGGTTAACTTTTTAGAAACAACAAGCCGTTCGCCCATTATCTGCCCCGTGTGAAACAAATTTTAATTACTCGCCGGTAATTCGACGCCGACTCGGTTATCCGATATCCGAATCGAAAGACGACGAGTTTATCGACACTTGGACACTTCTAAAACTTTTCGAAAGCTTTGGCACCCACCCACTGTGGTGGATGTTGGAGCACGAGGGACTTACGAGCCGCAGTTTTGCGGTCGACACGACTATTAATCGATTATTATTAGACGCGGTTCTAATTAATCGTTTCACAATAAACGCAGACTTTACAAGCGATTTGCAATATTAAAATTGATATAATGTTTTGAATATTTTGTTGAACATAAATTTTTCATAGAAAAACTTTTATTGTAACGATATAAAATTGTTTAATAAAGCATGAAGCAATCGCAAGTCATCAACATAAAAATTTTCATCTTTTTAATAGATTTTCGTTGGAACGCGGCCCCCCGGCGTCTGTACATCGTCGAATGTTAACGTTTCTCGCATACGCACATAATAGTTTATTATCCGAAACAGTTAACTTCGTAATTTTATTGGCGAAATTGGGGCCTTAACAGCGGGCGATTACTGCGGCGCCGGATTAGCCTATCGATAAAGGTAAAATTGAGTTTGGCGAGTTATTCGCACAAGAGGAACGGGGGCCGGAGGTTTAGGGATTTGTGAATTGATGCGAATTAAGCCTCATTAAATTTCACCTGGATATTAACGACTTACGCCAGCCGCTTAACTATTCGACTTAAATTTTGATTTACGACGCGAATTATTATTGCGTGGATTGTTATTGCGCTTCTGCTTGCTTTCGGGTATTGTTTATCTGTACACGTGTTTTCGTGTTTTTTCGACTCGTCCGATCACCTGTCATAATAAACAACGGTGTTCCTCTCGTTCGTTGTTTACGCGAATAATATTTGCCGGCGATATATATGAGCCGATGGCGGTGGCCGCAACCCTCGTAACTCGGTATCCTCATAAAATAATAAGCGGAGGGCGAATGTGTTCAGGTCTACCCGGTATGGCAAAGCCTCTCCTACAACAATTAAATTAATTAGACAAATCTTTATGACACTCAAATTCCTTCTGAATTAACAATAAAGGCAGGAAATCCACTTGCGAGAGGCTTTATATCCGGGAATGAAACGGAAACCCGCCCCGTGTGTTCCTATTTCTCCTCTCTTTGTGAAACTCTCGTGTACATATGTGTACGCGCAATTTTGAGTGTGAGAGTGCACGCAGTTGTGTGTGTTGGTCGGAAAATTGGAAAATTTAAGCGTTTCGCTAATTGTTTGGACCGTACGACTCCTCCACTTCGGACCGTATTTAATTTGCGTTTATTATTACTTTTATTTTAACGACCCACTCTCCCCGGCGGAATTAATCCTTCGCGCCGATTATTAAATGTGTCCGTTCTCACTTCGGATAGATCGATCTATGAAACGGCTGAAAAAAATCGGTGCGAAATTTCGCCGCTTATTAATTTAATTTATTTTGTATGTTCCGATCGAAACAATCACTATATTTTATTTTTTTAAAGCCCCTAACAATTAAGAGCACTTTGCGAACATTACACATGCGTGACGGTTGTAAATTTTTATTTTTTTACGACGCCGTAAAGCCACTTCGGTGTAGCAATCTTGTAGGATATTTATTAATTGTTAACATACAATTCAGAGAGCATCTGTCCGTTTTGGACAACAATGTACGTTCCGTCGTATACACTTCGGTGACGTCGTAAAGCAATTTTTCACCGGAATCAAAATTAGATTTTCGAAACGTTCGGGAAGGGCGCTGTGTTTTTTGACAATTTCGCGTCCTTCGCAAAGTTCGCGTCGTGCGAATCCGTTTTAATTAAACGGCCTTAGAGTAGCGTCACACGTAATTTTGAATAATCAACGAACTCAAACAATTCAATTAATTACCCTGTAAACTGTTAATTATGAAACTTCACATAAAGGGAAAGGGTGGGTCGCCCTACCTGTTACCCGAAGTGGGCCGCCCACCCCCGCCCTGACCTCCGCCAGGGTCTTCTCTCCGCTAAATTGGGCCCTTAATTATTTTCGTCAAGTATCCTAAAGTGTATATGTATGTTCGCAGTGGGTGGTGGGCGGGCGGGCGGAGAATATCCACATCAGGTGTCGGAAACTTTTTCGCCTCTCGTAAAGTAAATTTGTTAACTCGAAAACACGCTCGAATTATATAACGCGGCGCTCTCGCTTTCTTGCCTGTTATAATTTTCTATTAAGATGTACGAAATATTGTACATCGTGACGGATCCTTTGCTTTTTACGTATCATGTTTCGCTTAATTAATAACATAAGTTTGGTTTAACTTTGCGCCTTTCAGAGAAAAAGGCCCAACAACAGTGCTTCACGCTGCAAACTCGAAACAGTTTTAAATATATTCTGACGATCATTATACCTGGAGCTAAATATTTTTATATTATTATAAACAGATTAAATTACTTAATTAGTTTGAAATCAGCAATTATCAAACCTCTATTAAGCAAATGAATTATTTTGCTACAGAAATTTTACATATTACTCAATTTTTATTTTCGAAGAAATCGATAATCAAATTCAAATCATAATTATCTTAATTAATTATTTCATCTTAGAAACATCGTCGATAATCCTCGTCCTCCAACTAATACGTCAATTCGCGTCACAACACACACTCATACAAAAACACGACCATCATAATTGACGCTCGTTATCTCGCCGCTCATTAAATTCGTTAATATTTAGAGCCATCGATACTCGCACGTTTTAATTATTAATTAAGAATTTTCGCGCGTCGTTTAATACGAAACTTAGTCGTTACCATGCATAGGCCCAACAAAGGGGGTTGGGCGGCGTTCCTCCGGATACGAGATACGCCCTGACAATGGAGTCCGTGGGAGTTTCGTACCTAGGCACGTAAGCCCTTACATGTGTCAGGCCCTCATTCCTAATTCAGCCTCCATCCCGTCATTAAGGCCCTTAACAGCTCCCCGGCTCCACTCTGAAAATTTAAGGTCTTAATTTTATAATCATCCCGTAAACAATTAGGGACTCTTTCGGCGGGCCTCCGTCTCGCTCGGGCCCATTCGGCGTCGTATACGGGCCTAGGTACGCGTATTATGCGTTTGTTAAATTGAAAACAATTTGGGCCGTTTTAGCGCGCGTAACGCTTTCCGCAATTGGACGCGAGCGCTTCGGCTTTCGTGTGGATGTGCGTGTCGGGTGTTGGTGTTTTTCGACTGTCGGGTGTACGGTCGAGCCTCGATTATTCGATGGTTGTTATGGTTTTTTGTAATTGTTTTTATGTTGGAAAAATTTTAGGTGGTTTTTCCTGCCGTCTCTAATTTTTGATTATTCCTTATTGATGTATTGAAATTTTTTCGCTGTTTTATTTTCACTGCAAATATTGTTGTTGATAAATTATATATTTTTTATTGAGTCAATAGTTTGATATTGCTGAACAAAATGTTCATCAACGTTAAGTGATTTGTGACACAGTCAATAGATGAATGTGTTCGTATACCATTGGTCTGAAATCATTTGACAAGGGATGGTTTTAGTATTCAACCCATTGAGAATTATCTCCCTTTCATCAACACATAATAGATATACAATCATAATGATTATTTATAGAAACGAACACTTGATTTATTTTCTTATATTATTATATTTTCCGAAAAAAATTATAAAAAAAATTCAAATTAATCATCCGATATTTATTTGCTTTGATCCGGATTAATATCAAACACTCATATAAATAAAATATTCTTTAATAAACGAGGTCTGAGCATAGGAAGAAATTGTGACCACCATCCCGGTCACGGCAACCGGCCGCCGAATATTTTCTCTAATTATTGTTTCAATTACAAAGGGATTCGAGTAATGATGATTGTAACAGGGTATCACTTATAAAGCAAAGCTTATAATCCGCTCCATTAGGACATTAAGCGGGATCGGTGGCGACGACGACGTGCCCCGGCCCGGCCCGGCCAAGGGTGGGCGGCTGTGGGCGGATGGTGGGCGGCCGGCCCGAACGGGGCTTGTATTACCAATCCTCGAGATAAGCCTTTCAGTATCGCCGTTTCGATTTTATATATAATACCAATTACTTCTACTGCGAATACGACTTTCAATTTAACCCTCATTGTGTATTCCCTCGCGGATTTGCGCGCCAATTTAACGAAGTGCGGGAATTTTCGCGAAAAGCTCTCCCGAATCGATGTGTAAAAGTTTTGTTAAAAGCTCCGTTTCGAATTTTAAGTATAATTGCGGATCGGATCTACGCGATTTTTACATCTACGTCGATTATTGTTTTTTTTCTTCCTGGAACGCCCCTGCTTTGATTCGTAATCGAATATCAATCATGAAATTTATCGATGCAAACGTGAGTAAATATTTATTTTCAACGTATTTTCTTTAACGAAAATTATCATTTCAATATACTGGCGTGCAGGAATAAAATTTTGTTCTTATTCAAATTATTGTGGGTTTCAATTGTGGACGTTGAAACTTAAAGCTCAACTTCATAATCTAATAGCTTTTATTATAATTCAGTTCCGGTTAAAATAAATTTTTGACCATCCTGAATGGACACTCGTATCCTTCTTTTTGCGGCAACCGCGAAACCATACAATTACACCGTCTCTAAGTCTTTTGAATAATTTCTAAAGTGCACAGTACGGGCAAAAGTTGGTACAGCCAACGCACGAAACGGCGGACGCGGCGCATCCGTTTCCGGGATAATTCATATTATGCTAATATCGCCGGAGGACTGTAGTATGGAAAAAAAGGTATACGCGGAGGTTCTTCACATTATTCACGGGTTTGTTTCATTGTGCTGCATCCCGGAGACGCGAATTAATTCATCCGCTCGTAAAATGGTCTCCTTTGTTTCTCGGCCACCGAACAACAATGGCTCGAAAAGCGAATGTTTGCTTCGACCGTTCACAAACACTATGGGGGCCGTGGGCACACATTGGCGTTGTGTGTTATACGGTGTACGAAAGCCGATCTATCGACGTGGAATCTTTTCCGATAAATAATTTCGTCGACACGGTTTTGTGCCTAATTAGAAGAGGCCAGCCCGCCCATCTGCGGTGTTTTTGTTTCTAATAGATTCTGATGCTAATGAATTTTTCGTTGTTACACATTTTCAAATTGAATATTTTACCCGGAGTTCGTATCATTCGTCGGGCGGACGAGCTGTTGAAATTAATAGTTCATAAATATGCATAAAAAAGTAAAACTCAATTACGCTACTGTGAGGCCTTAATTATTTACATGTCGCATCAATCAATTTTTATTCTAATGGTTGAATCGCGTTGATTGGACGTTGTTTCGTCGAAGATTATTTTTAATTAAAAGTTAAACTTTCAATAAAAATTTCAATGCTGATTGCTTTTCGAAAATGTATAATTTTCGTTTAAAATGCTCCAATAAATTTAATACTACACGTCCGTTCAATCAGCGCCTCTTCTTTGTCGAAATTAAACCATAAAAACATTTACAAACAGGCATTTAACTATGATAGAATATATCGTATAATGCTTTACATAAAAATACGAAATCGCCCAATCAAATTAATTTTTCTACCATGCGAATAACCTTCAGAATATTCTATCGAATCGAAACATTCACCAAATCTCAAAATACACAAACCCTAATCACATTACTGACCAGATCTAAACATACGAACCACAAACAAATCTGACCATCAATTCCCTCGAACGTTTATGAACCATGTTTAGTCTGTCCATCCGATATGACATGCCGAAACAACCGCAATTTCTCTTTTTTCCCCCGAACCCACGAAAATATTTTTTTCTCTTCCAGCTTTCAGATATTGGCACACCACCGAATACTTGCGCACCAACAGTAGCACTCGCTCATGCATTATGGACGACCATGTGATTTACCAAGTGGGCCTTTGTCGTCGGCCACTGCGGGGCTCGTCTCTCTCTTGTACACTCGCTTGATTTGCAAACACTATTTGTATCAATTTAGCAAATGGCTTGACCCCGCCAGCCTCGGGTACACGTGCAATATAATATATGGTGTGCGGGTCCTACTGATAATTGCGGACGCGCGTATAACTCACGCAATCAACTCGCGCATGTAATTATATCAGAAGCTTGTGGTCGTGTGTATGTGCGAGTGTCGTATGGTGGACGTGTGTGTCTTGTTTGTTGAGCGTTTCTTGTGAAATTTCGTTTTAATTCAAACGAACTTTAATAAATATGCAAATCGGAGTTCGGCGGGCGATTAGTTATTCATATGTCTTTCGGTCGCGGGTGTGTTGCATGTTAAAAATTTCAATCTTCCATATTATTCTAATGAGGGTCAATAAAATTATAAATAAATTTAAATACTATCGTGTATCGATATTAAATTATATTTCGCTGCTAATGGGATACAGGTATCGCGTGATGTTTTGTATGTCGACAACTTTCGATGTACAAACCGTCGGCGTTTTTCATATCCAATCAATTTATTGAAATTGGTGTTTGCTCTTGAAGTAGTTATCTATGATTTAAATGTCGCGTATTTTAAATTTTTAATCATATCACAATTTATTTTAACGAGTATCAAGAAAGTTGTGCGTTCACAATGTTCACATTACGATATTCGTATATTTATTTTAATTTTACGCTTTTTGATACATACAAAAAATAATCCGGCGTCATCGCCACTCATGGGTCCACTCTAATCGAAAAAACCGTAAATACGACATGATCCATCATAATATTGTATACACAAAGTACTATATCCGAAGGGACCCACTTCGGCCACTCAAATTTACCCATTCATTTATTCATTATCCGACCCAATTACGCCCTCCGGAGCGAGGCGGGCCGCCCAAACGCCCACTTTCCACCCACCCCAAACGAGAGCCCTCGACTTCTCTTCTTCTCTAGGTCCACGACGATCGTCTCGACGAAAGGGGTGGCGGTTGTGTGTATACAATTTATTTGCAATTTTATTTTTCGTTCGAATTATTGCCACCGCGTATTGTGCGATTCTGGTTAACTATTATGTTAAACCTTGACTGTACAATGAGCGAAAATTCTGCGCCTAAAATCCTATTTGCATAATAAACCGTAACCGATGCTTTGTCGATTTTAATGGTTCTACTATACAAGTCGAATAAAATTTATATTTCTAATACAATTCGTACATCGAACATCAAAGTTCACTTCAGTATTCATATGAAAAAACTTTCCGCTTGAACGACCGCATATGCAACTCGGGCGACACTTTCAACGCAAATTCCACCCCGACAGACACGTCTTCAAATTGCCACAAAGAACTTCGTTTAACGCAAAACACATGAATATGCATTGCGGTGCAGTTTATTAAAATCTTTCCGAACTCACCCCCCACACACGCCCGGCGCGCTCAGACTCTCAAAAGCCTCAGATAGACGGGTGGATAGACACACACACACACTATATCTCTCTTCGGAGCGATATTTAAATTTAAGTAGATGCAAATGAACGTGTTTGTTTTCAAACATATTAAGGCGTGCAGGCTCTAATGGCCGGTGCAAACGGCTCTATTTACATAGCCGGACGGGGAAGGCTTTGTTCGGGCGCGCGACTCGACATTAGAGAGCGGCGGGAAGTCGGATATTTCGCTTTTCGATTATTGCGTATATATTTTTTCATGGTGTTTTATTGTTGTCGGTGGGTGTGCGGATGTGCTTATGGGGTTTTAATACGTTTTCGAGTTCAGGGTCGCTCGGTTGTTAGATGGGATTAATCGCCGTTTTGGATCGTCTGTTTATTTCCCAAGTGCGCAATTCTAATTAAAATCTATTTTTTTCCAGGTCGATTGATTGTTTTTAAATAGAAACTCTTTTATATAGATATTGATTCGTTATTGAAATAGGTTTTGATGCAGTTTTAATAGAAATTTTTGATAGAATTGATACAAAAGATCCAAATGTAATCGAAATGTGACAAGTATTATAATTTTTTAATTTCCAAAAATTTTTAACAGAAAATTAAATCAAAATTTTCCGGTCGACTTTGTGATCTTCCTTTGCGGTCCATCCACTGTTTATCTGTCGTCTAAATCAAAGGTGTACCGCGGCGTACGTCCTTTGCTTTCGTCTTCACATCATACGAGCCGACCGGCACATTCAATATAATGACGCGGCCTTTGTCTACGTCACCGGACGCGCATACAACCGACATTGATCGACAACCTTTTGTACTATTCAACTGTTCGAATTGTCGTGGAAAAAAGTCGGAAAATCGCGCCGGTTCGCGTCGAAATTCGCCAGCTGTCCGCGTGCGTGCGCAAACATTCTTATCTTCACGTTTAACGAACTCGTTCGGTGCGTTAATTACGTCGCGAAATTAATACGCGGGGCTTATCGATTTATTAATCTCGGATCGGTAGTCAATATTTATGATGATAATGTGACGCTTTTAATTAAATTCGAATTAATATTACTGCGGTTCTAGATTACAGATAGGCACCGGTAAGAGCAAACAAATATGCCATTGATTGTATCTAATGCTTAATTGATGTTGTATTTTATGTTAATGTGTAAATAAAAGCTTGAAAAAATAGTCTCATTGGTTATAAATTTATTTTTAATATATTTTATGTGGAAATCATTTTTTCTCGTTTAATGTTTGTATGTAAAAAAAAGAATTGTAACACCTACGTGTTACATCTTTAAATCACGCATACTGTTTCTTCACTCTTAATTATATGTTTTTTTTAAACCAATCAGCTTTAAGAACATCGTTTACACCCAATTATGACCTACGTACAAAAAATAATTACCACATAATAAACGAAGCTCATTCTGCTTAACTCGCCTGGAACCGGAATCAACTCCCTCAGTTCAATTTGCAACCGAAATCCAGACTAGAAGTGGTCTTTGTTGAATATTTTGAAACCATATGGACATCGGACCGTCTGTCATAACAATGTGACACGATATGGATATACAGAGAGTAAATTTTCGTGGAAATCCTTCCTGCACTCGAAACGATAATATTCGACCGAACGTGCACTATATCATCAGGTGTATACGGGAATTAACTCGAACATCTGAAAAGGTAGATTTGAATATAAAACAATAGGCGAAAGATTCGTATCTCGGTAAAGTGGGCTCGTTTTCGCGCCAGTTGAGGTCGTCTCGGTTCACCGTACGACCGACACTAATAAGTCTGCAAAATGAATATTAACGAAGTGCAACAACAAAGAAAACCTTCTGGTAGATAGCACGTAATATATATCGCATCATTAAACTGACAAGTCGAGATGAAATTTTAAATTAAAGCGTTTTTTTTCACCGGCTATATAATCTTTATATAGTGTTGTACGATACGTGTATGATGGCAATTGAGTGATTATGCTAGCAGTTTTCTTGATCGTTTGCGGTCGTAAGAATCATCGCAATTGCATATGAATTGCTCGAATCGAACCACATTATTGCTTATATTCGTATGAGAATATCTTCAAACATCGTATCGTGATTAAGGTTTATACATTTTTACGCTTAAACAAAACACTGGAATCAAAATCAATCTTCAACTTATATTCAAATGTTGTATTATATTTTATTTATCGTACAAAACCTATCAATGCGGTACTTAAATTGTTGAACATTTATTCTACAAATTCTGTTATACAATGAATAATTTTTATTTAATCGGAATTTTTTTCCCCAATTGAAACGGTTCGCTTTTGTCGACGTCCACGTCTGAAAAAAGCGACCGTTCGCTTTCAACGGGGCTCGTTTTTTTCCTTCCACACATCCATGTACCACGAGGTCCGGCTGGTGAAAAGCAGCACTGCTGCTGGCTTCATTGCGAAAATTCGATTGCAGAATTTTAATTCGCCTACGTCGACAATAGAACAATTATGGTTGGGTCAACAGACGGAACGAGCTTCCTGTCCGGGAGCTTTGAATCCCGCCCACCTTAAACTGCACCGTACGCACATTAATTTAGATTACTTTGCAGTGCCCGCGGGCAAACAGTCCACAGAATTCAAAAGCGTAGCCGACTTCCTAACATGCGACAGTTTTTACTGAAAAAAATGACACATCGTAAATTAAATTTTGAATAGTTTAGGTCTTGCGGTCTGCGAAGCTCCGCCCGACAACGATACGCGGTCCCCCTTCTTGCATAGGTGTATTAACACACGAGTCGAGCGCGAATAATAAATATTTTTAATGAGCATAATTAAATCATAAACTCGCGGCGTAATTGAGCTCGTTTATTTTATGATACCCGATTAAAATTGCGGGCATAGTTAGTGTTTTTCTTTTTTTTTTCAGCGCGCCGTTATTATTTTGCTTACAGTTGGGGTGAATAAGCACATGAAACATTGTTCGTTTTGAAACTTTTTCAACTAGAAACGTGTTCGTTGGCGTATGCTCGTATTAAAATACGAATACGCAAGGCGAACGTTGAACATTGTCTTAACGTTTTATGAGTTTTTGAAAACTTTTGTTTCCATAGCCCGCGCCGGTAACAGTTCGTTCGAGAGAAATTTAATAGAAACCTATCCGATGCCTACGGCCATCAAAAAATAATCGGAAAATTCATACGAAAATTAATTTGAACGAAATTCGCGAATATGCTAATGCTACGTGTGTATGCAGAAACAAACACGCGTTAAATGGTGCCTATCGCGTCGAAACGGTATCAGCTCTCTCGTCTCTTGACCGGGTGAAGTGTTGACCGGGTAATTCGAATTTCAATTTGCATATTTATGGCGCTGGGTGTGTTAAAGTATACGTATACTTTATATATATATATACAATGACGTTAAACTCTCGTATGCAGATGTTGGAGCGGTTCAAATGCGAGAGAAAGTGCGCCACACCTGCTGCTGCTATCCCTCCGGTTCTACGGACAACGTTTCACAATCGAGCAAAAATGATTGCATATATTATATCGCAGATCGAGATAATTCTCGATTTGTACAATTGAACTTAAAGTATTTAAATTGAAAGTACATATTCTTGAAAAGAAATATAATAGTTATCGAAGCATTCTTATTATTGAATTGAAAAGTTTTGTTAAATATAAATTAATTAATATATTTTGTCCGTATTCACATCATACTCAGAATTGAAAGAACCCATTTCAATCAGCACTGTTAATTTTTTTTTGTAAAACATAACTCCACATCCCTACCGACCAAACGAACACAAACACTGCTCCGAAACTCCATCCGCGACTGACGGGCCCGTGCATAGAAATATTTTTCATTAATTCCCGGACGGACTTCCGTTCCCAGAAATCCCAAAGCCCAAATTCGATTCGGGATTAACGGGCCGGCTAACCAGCGGGCTGCAGCCGCGACTGCGAGGCATAATTTGTCGCGAGTTCACATCCTGACCGAGAGCAAACTTTCGCCGGTCATTGTTTCGCGTCCGTTTTTGTTCGCAGACTATAACACAATGTCCACTGGACGACGTGGCCCTCGGTCGTGACGTGTGTATGTTGTATGAAGCTCGAACGTGCGTGCGTGTGTGTAGAGGCGTAATGCCCGGTCGGTACGTGTGTGGGTGCACGTGCATTGTGCATTTGGGGTGGGTGCACCGTTTCGCCATTTGCATCCCTCTAATAAAGCCAAGTTGGCCGCACGACCGCCATTGCGCATTACATTGATCGTAATCCTATTGCGGTGGGGTCGTGTCGAAGGCTTCGATGGTGTGTGATTTTTTGATGATTTTGGTTTTGGGTATCTGTTTTTTGTTGGATGTTAGAAAAGGTAGTTTGGTTTTTTGATAATAATACATCGTATAGATTAAACTTTTGTAATCAATTATTTATAACTAGCAATAAGAGATTTGAGATTTAGATTATTTTCACTAATTGTAAGAGGCTTTGTTTTACGACAAATTGTTCTTTAAATCGACACGTATTTTTTGTTAATATTTATCTTTTGATATTATAATAAATTCGATGTACTTATTACAACATTGTAAAAAATATATTTAATTAAAATTTTATAATTTTATGAGTCACTTAACAATGTGAGAAAACTCTGTACTTTTCCGTAATTGTTATTTTATTAAATTATGTTGAAATAATTAACATTTTTCATTAAATATTTAATGAATTTTTACGTATAAAAAGTTGTTAAAATTTGTTACGACTTTATTGAATTTTTTTCTGAATCATCGAAAATTTCATCCGTTAAAAAAATGCAAAATTTGAAATTTTTTGAACAGCGCCGGAAATTCGATACCTAAAACAACTTTTACAGTCGATATAAAAATTAATTTTTCGTATCCGAAAAAATTCCCATTATCACGAACCTCCGCGACTAATCACCCGTGAATTTCCCCCATAAAAAAAAAATCGCTCGGACATCGAAAAATCCTCTTTGTCGAATGGACCGGCGATATTATGTGCTGCAGTTCAATTGCACAAACGGGAAAAGAATTTAAGTCGACGTATGTAAATACGCATTGTGTGCAACGCGTTTGATTGATGATGGCCACAAATGGCGGTCTAGCACGCCACGTCAATATTAACTCGTTTACACTAGAAACTTCACATATTGACACGACTCGTCGGCCTTTTATTTTTCAACTTCGCCATATTTACCTTCGATGAATTTAAACGGTTTTCTCTGTCTATGGGATTCTAATATTTTCCATACAAAAGCAATTTACATCGGATCTCCTGAACATTTTCTATAACTCCCCATATTTAAGGTTTCATTATCTATCCGATCATCTGCACATATTGTGGGTACAATCTCACGACGATTGTCCGTCCATCATCGTATCCGATCCGGCAGAAGAGACACGGTCACTTGTCCTCATATTTACCGACTTAATCGTTCCGAATGGAGGGAAGCTCTCGGTTCGTTACCCGTCGTTAGGCAGTGGAAATGTTTTTAATTCGTCAGCTGGCGAGCGAACTGTGCACATTATAAAACACACGAGTCCATGGTGTCGGACAGGAAGTCGTTATGTGCTGGTGACCTCCGGAGCACACAACCCCGTGACCGCGGTTACGCGTAAATTAATGCACCGCGATATTAGCGCAAATGAACGTACGTGATAAATCACTGTTGCAGGTAACAGCTTTAACATTTTCGTTCATTTTTCGATCAAGCGGACGTCGACCGGCCGATAGAAAAGTTTGCGATGGCATCTATGAAGGAGGATGTGTCGGAATTGATTTGTATCAAATTGTTTTTCTGAATTTGTTTCGTAAAGGTTTTTATGTGAAACTTTTTGCGATTTTTTTTATTTGAAAAATCAATGCAACGTTTGTTTGTGATGTTATGTGATTTTTTCGTTGTTAAATATCATTAATTTGTTATGTGACATCTGTGTTTCGACGTGAAAACTTCAGTTCGATGACGTACTAATCAACCAAAAGTTTGATAATTAGACTTCTATAATGTATTATAGTAACACGTTTATTGCTAAAAACTCTCATTTGATGTTTTGCGAATATTTCGGCAATTTTACGCAACGTCAAAAATTCGTCAAATTTATTTTGTTTGAGGAAGTTGTTTATATTTGCAATTCTTTCATAATTTTTTCATGTGAAATAAAATAAATAAGGAATCCTTACAAAACTACGCAAAGGGTGCGAACTCTTTACGTTTAACTTTTTTTTGTGATGTAATTGTAAATAAAAAGTTTGAAAAAGGCGACAATGTAGAGAATGGAAAATTTACGCACAGCAACCCTTCCGCGCGTATACCGAACTCCTCAATTACGAAACACTAGCAAAATTTTCATTCAGTAACATTCATTGAACATAAACAAAATGCGCCCCACGAACACGTGCAGCCCCTTTCCTTTCGAACTCGCTATTTGCAAACCGAAAAATTCGCAACCCACACAGGAGAGTGGGTGGTTCGCGAAAAACCGACGTTTGAAACGGCATGGGGCTTTTAGGCTCACTAAATATTTTTGCCGGCACTTTGTGCCTGAAGAATTCATCTGGGTAAGTAACAAGTGGCCGGTGGGCGGTCGTGGGCGGCCGGGGGGCGGCGGCGTCGTTATTTTTCAGAGGCGCCCTCCGCCGCCGTGTATATTGGCCATTAGCATGATTAGACCAATCTCCCCGGAGCCGCCGGTACAGGTGCTGCGCCCCCCGGGGGCCCCTTTCGCCTCCACCCCGCCTCACCTCGGATACGTATCCACCTGTTGTAGTGCGCATTTCGACACTTATCTCCTTAATTAAATTTGTACAAGTCGTTTGCGATGGTCGTAGTTTGGCGTTGTTGAGTGATTGGTTATTTTTAATTATAATATTATTTTTTTAATAGAAAATTGCATTGTTTATGTGTAATAGCTTAAATGGGTGTGTTTCGTTGAACGGATTTTCATAATCGATGTGGCCAAAGTGCGCCCCCGCTTTTCCGCCCTTTTTAATATGCGCCGCGGGAAATATGAATCAAATGGCAGGTAAAGGGAAGGGGAGGGCATCAATCCGTGGGTAAAAAACCGCAAAATATATTATTTCACGCGGCCATCGTGTCGATTCGACGGCCTCCGTATGAATTTTTTAACATTCGGCCGTCCGTCCGTCGAAATTTTTACCATCCATCAAGCGCCCGCGCATACTCGTACATCCATCTGCATACGCGACGTGCAACCGGCTCGTTTCCCATCGCATACGAATAGTTTATCGCGTCGAATTAACGGCCGAAGCCTGAAAAGCAATATAAACAAAATAAGTTTCGTGAAAAAATCTAATAAAGCCGAGGTTTTTGCCGGTTTCGCGTTGTTTTTTCGCGGCGCGAGTACGTGACCGAAAATCGGTTCGCCGTCTTTCTAGGCGTCGCGATTTTATTGTTTCATTCTCGTAGACGTTTTCGAAAATATCATTTCACGGTCCGCGGTGCATTTGCATCTGCTTTTTGTGTTTTGTTTTTCCGTTTTTATTTTGGGAAACGAGCGCCGAATGAAGCGCATCGAAGCCCATTGAGCGTTTTGTCACGCGCTCGTAACCGCTCCATAAAGATTCGTCTGTTTTCCTACATTTTAATTTGCATGTGAAAATAGAAAAATCGATTCTGTACGTAATAATAATAGATCTTAGAAACATGCATAATAATCAGTTCGACAATATTCTGACCATGGAATATATGTATATATTCTACGAAAAGAACCTATACTGAATTGATGGAATCGTTCGGAGGCCTGTTCGCCATAAAGCCGACTGTGCATCGGTGAATTATGGGAAACGAGCGCATTGTATTTTGCCCTGCAACGGCCGTTGGACATCCTTTATTCATTTGGAAACGAGGCTTACGTCTGCATCCACTAATTCAAGCAGATTTAATATGCGAGCGACCTGCACCCCACAAATATTCACGTACATAATTCGATGCGTCCGTTCCACACTTCTCGAAATCGCTCATATTGTATTTACGTCTGAAAATCTAAAATATAATAATTGCTATACATATGCTTAATCTTATTGTGGTAGAATGTCTATGAATTTATTTGGCTATAGAATTTAATTAATTCAAGATTATTATCAATCCTTTGAATACGTATACGAACCTTCTTTAATCGTGAAGCGGTATTAATGAATTAATTACGCATTGACGTATTGATTTAATAACTTTCATTTATGTATATTATTCGCTTTTACAACTCTCTACGACATAGATAATCAACTCTTGTTACGCTTTGATTCGTCTTTTGAAAGTTTATTACATTCGATCGTAGGTATAATCGATATAAATCGAATCAATGATCCTTGCTTCCTCGAATGATTTGCATAATATTATACGATGACATCCGTTTCACATGGAACAGTCAAAGCATATCGAATCCAAGAATTCCACGTATTTTTCACTTGATCAGGTGTAAAATTGTTATCCGATTTTAATATGATTTTTTCGTTTATTTTTCAGATGATGGAATGTGCTTATCTTCCGGCTTACCCCCAACAAAGGACTGCAGCGAATTGGTGGTCTGAAAATCATTCGACTGCCGATGACAACTAATCCAAATTTGTCATCGCTGGAGGAAAATAGTTAAAATGGAAGTGCATAATTCATGAAGTGTCAGTCGGTGCATGAAGACATTTTTTTCTGGCGTAAATGACTATGCCCAACAATGAGGGTTTCGTGCTAATTGTAATTTAATAATAATTGATATTAATGATGAAGATCGAACGTTTTATTTAATCTGTACTTAAAAAAATTGATCGTTACGTTTAACTGCAACAATTAGATCAAATCTTAGTTTATTTGAAGGCGAAGTTATAATGTATGATGAAATTTCACGTGAAGTACACACTTTTAGCGTATTGTATTTTTGACTACAGTGAGACTCTCTGTTAAAGTTTAAGTTATGCATGTTAATTAAAATAGTGATTTAAAACTTGTTGCCTTGTTATATGTCATATATGCAAGGCTACCGTTTTTGTCCTTGTGTGATCTCGATCCCATGTTTTTTTTTCGATAAGTTTTTGCCATAATTTAAGTCAAAAACATCCATGTTATGTCTATGGATCATAAACAAAAACGATGTAAATATTAAAATAATAAATAAGGGAAAATTCTCAAATTACCTTTATATATACAATAAATATAAATATGAATTGTCTATATGTAAATAATTAAATCTTTGTATCTAATTGATTACACGTATATTTATTTCATATATATGATTCGATCGAATTTAAGTTCATAATGAAGTTTGGTTCTTATGGATTTGAATCGAACATGTTAGCCTATGCGGCTTTGAATAGTTAACCAAGAAAGAATTTCAATATGATTTGTTAATATCAGTATTTTTGTGTGTCAAACACGTGACAATTTTACATCTTCAGTATTATTGTAAATCAAATTAAAAATATATATTTATGTATTGTTTCGAAACACTACAATCTGTGTAAAATGACCATTTAGTATTGTAAGACAAGTTACATATAATATTAAACTCCGAATTATAAATGTTTACTGTTAATAGATAAACATTAATTTAGAATGGAACGTCAATGAATTGAAGAAGTATATGTAAATTGATTAACGTAATGGTGAATGCATTTATTGTGTTATATATTACAAATACATATGTACGTTAACTATTATTTAAGAGCTCAATCTTCATGTATTATATATTTTTTCTCTGGTAATACTTTCAATTCATACGTAGTAAAACTTTTTATGGTTTTTATCTATTTATAAAATACAAGATTTTCTGGAAATAATCTGTTCTCATGTTTCTTCAGATGTATCTGAACTTCTTCGTGATAATAATTATATTTAGTCATGAAATCGTAAAATTTTCAAATATTATATATTCTTTGCAATACGCGTGCGTTGTGATTTTGACAATGTATTAAATTTCGCGAGCTATCGCTAGTTTTTCGAAATACTGGAAAAATCCTAAAATTTTATTAAAACATGCATTGAAAATATATTTATTTTCACATGTATTCAAATTATGATATTATTCAAATAATTGATTTGTTTGTAAACTGATCAAACTAATTAATGTTAATGGGCTGAGAGAGAACACATTGTGATCGAACATTGTAAATTTCTGTAATTATTAAAGTAAATAATGTTATGATTATATTTTAAGGTTATTTGATATGACGTTGATGAACAAAAACGTTTTCTTTTTATTGTCGACCTTATTTTTGAGGCGTTGATGTTTTACTTGTTGGTTTGTAAGTTGATTCTTTTTTATCAGTTTTTTATTACATTATTATTGTATATAAATTATTTCATCACGCGTGACACGTTTGTATACGCATTGTGAAGCAACAAACACACAACAGTATTTTATTAATCGAAAATTTACGTGCAATGCTTGCCTACTTATTTTACCCTCCGACACGATTTTCCCATTTTCCTACACTCACATACACACAAAGACACCCCAACACCCCCACATACATACATCCGAATACATGTACCGAATTAAATATTTTCGATATTAATTTGCTCTGTTCGGTGTGCCGTGCTTCATTATGCGACGTTCGTTCGAACCAAAGCACATCAGTTCGAAACGATAAAAACAAAATTAAACCGCAATTTCCGTCAAATAGACGGACGAATACGGGTTTTTCCACATAAACCGAACCAAGATTCGACCATTATCTGGCAGTTTTTTTTGCGTATAAAAAATGCGAGGACATTCTACGTAAGGGGAGATTCGTTCTTTCAATGTTCCTTTTTTTTTACGACCTTCAACTTTGCTGCCGATGACGATTGGCAAACTACACGAAACGGGCAGAACCCGAGGAACATTGAAAACTCGATCCCGTGCGGTATTTCCCCGCATTTGAATCTATCGATTCCGTTATTTACTCCCTTGCTGACGTATTGTTTTTTGATGCGAATCCTTGGTTAGGGGCGGTGGAAGATAAAACGATTGCAACGCTCCTCTTCGCGGAAGATAAATGTTTCTTCAGCTTTTTTTCGACTGAATAATTCGAATAGTCGATAGGTGTGCTTTGTATCGAACGGTCGTCGTTGTCACCAATAGATGACCCAAAGTATTCAACATGTATTAATTATGTCTTTTATGAGAGGTTTTTGTACTTGGGTCGTGCCCGCCTACGGAGACGAACCTCGGCGCGGCGAATGGCATCTCTCAACGTTGTTTCATTTACATAATAAGAAAATGAAGAGGGAAATAATAAACGAATTTAAAATATATTCGCTTCTTGTTTTATTAATTATTTTTCTCCGTTTTTCCCCCGCCTTGTGCCCTGTAGAAAAAAAAAGATTCAACCCCTTTCCTTTGATATCCACGGCTCTCTTTCTCTCACGGAGAGGGGGTTGTAATTTTATTCTGAATTTATTTCGATCCATCTGTTTGCGGAGGTCCGATGTGCGCTTTCTCGGCGCGGAAACTCTCGTCAAATTAAAACTTGCAAACAAGATTTTCCGGCCAATAATTAGTATTCAATAAAAATGAAGAAAACGGAGGATGGTAAATGAGCGGCCGCCAACCCTCCGTTAGCGTATTATTTCCATTGTAAAACAACTTCATTATGAATACGGCGGGATCCGAACGAGGGGGTTGAGTACATCTGTGTAAGGCAAACACGAAAAAAAACTTCTTTTTGAATCGTAATAGGACGGAAGAAAAATAAAAATTCAAGCTCTTCTCTGTAGAAGAATTTTAATTTCCTTATTCAAGTCATACTCCTTATAATTAACTTTCACGGTGTTAGCAAACTCATTTACCAAATTGCTTAAAGGGGAATTTGTTCAGATGGATGGGGTGGAAGGTGGACTGTGAGGTAGGCGGGTTTGCGAAAACGGTGCCTTCCTCCGAGCCCTACCCTCAGATTATTCAATTATTTATTTACTCATACTGTCACGACTATGCTATTGGACAGCGTCACATTTTTATTTTTGTATCAAAGGCGCGTATAATGCATTTATCCCAAATTATATTAAAATTTCACCAAACGAAAGAAGTTTTCCGGGAATTCGCTTCTGAATTGAAAAAAATCTGTTTCAGACAACGAAAATTAACTGTTCATAAATTGAAAATAGTTTTTATAGAACATCTGCAAAAATATTTTTCACAAAGATGAGAAAGAGTAAGTATATTTTATCGTGAAAAAAATTATAAGTTTGTTTTCGTATATAATAGTTGATTCGAATTATGAAAATTAAGTTTAAACAAAATATTTATCCAGAAAATTGGTTACTTTCTGAAATTAAAACATAAAAATTCAACTATAATGGTGTACATTAAGTAAACTCAAAATTTAATTTAATTAATGCCTCTCAAATATAAATATATGTATAACTGTGAGAAATTGTATAATACAATACTAACAATATAAAGAGACCGACAAATATCAACCACATAATATAAAATCAGTTAATCATTGTCATTTATACGATGTTGATTCATCAATTGAAAACGTATTCATAATATAAAACATACACGATCATTAATTAAATATTATTGATCGTGTACGATTATCGAAACTATGTACTAAAGAAATCCCATTGAAATTTAAAATCAATCATTCGAAAAAAATCTTGCAGCTTCATTCCATCAAAATGAAAAAAGATCCGAGTGAATTACTCCCTCGAGAGGGGCGAAAAAGCGTCTCACACCAAAAGCGAAGAAAAGAAATAAAATGGAAAAGTGCGGTTTGCTTTTGTAAAACAATAAGCGTGAATTAATAAAACTCAACCCTTCGAGAAACTGCAAGACACGATGAGGGTGGTGAAAAACTCAAATTAAAATAGAATTTATCGAGCTACCAGGGAAAAAAATGAATCGAAACTTTATTGAGTCAATCATCGTATATATTTTTTTCCTCCTGTTCGGCGTAGATACAAAAACGTGGATACGTGTGCACCGATATATTTTATACATTATAATATCACACAGTCGGCTACAAAGCTCGTCTCTCTGACTGGTGCATGCCTTATTGGCACTATTATTTCCGTTTGAACATCAAACAAATCTCGCTTATATGACAGGATCGTGTATTTTAAATGGATCATTATAGACTGAGTCGGCGCGAATCATTTGCGAACCGAACGATGCCTTCCATAACTGGTAAAAAATAATATGTGTGATGTAAAAAAGCGGGAAAAAATGTCGACACAATCGAAACGACATGGTTGAATTTTCGCTTAGTAAGATTTTTTTCGATGTAGTCCGAATCGAATTTAGTTCTATAATTGATCGTTTTCAAATGAGGGTTCGGTAGATGTTATTATTCGCTTAGTCGAATTTTCCGACACTGACAAACCGAGGAAATCCCTCGTGAATGGTTTCAGACACAAAGAACACATCGAAGACAATGGCCATGGATGTCTTTAAAAGTGCCAATTAGGCGTCAGTAACAGATTCCCAAACCACTCCAGTATCCCATTCGCAGAAGTTGCTCGAATCGTCCCTTAAATCTCAATGTATCAATTCACCGAAAATTTTTTATAGCTTTTATTAAAAAAAATAGGATACTGTTTGCATTATAGCGCGGTAATAAATTGAACGATGTATTTTGGTTAAGGGTTAAAAGAGAGGGCTAAAGGTGAGAGCGAAAGTGCGGATGTAAGTTGTAAGGATATAGGCGTGTAGGAAGGATGGGGTTGAAAGTCTTAAAATCCTCAGCACTTCTAAACACGGTATATTCATGATTTAGTCTTTCTATAGACGGGCGCAATCATACCTCTGCTGAAAGCAAAGTTTCGAGTCTCTCAAAAGTTTGCGCACTTATTAAAAGTAGCCCCTTTAACTTTTTAATAAAAATGTTATAGTCTCGTTACATAATTGCAATAGTTGTTAAACACTTTCGAAAGCTGAAACACATTGAAAATTTATGCAAAATCTCGAATATTTTTTACTACAGTAATTGGAATATAAACGTACATTAATATTATATATAAATAATTTCAATTTAGCAAACATCGAATTGGCTCAACATGCAATGATCATTTGACTGAAAATTTCCACGGAAAACCGATCGTGAAAAACGACCCAGAACAAACACATGAACATTACGACGTGCGCGGTGGTGTAATGGAAAAAATCCCATTACAAGTTTCGCGTTTTCCAAACGAGTTTCGAACCCATAAAACCGACCGCGTGCACATGCGGAGTTTTCCAGATCATAATGCGAACATACTTTTCGAAATGGCCCGGGGTGCAGCCGCATCCCGAAATTCCAGGTCCATTTTCGCCCTCGGATATGTAAAAGTGGTCAATTATGGTTCCTTAGGTGACTTTCTGAATGTTGCCCAGAAAAAATATTTTACTTTTCAATTGAAGCGCCAATGTATCGTGCCCGTTTCGTATACGGCCACATTGGCCATTGAAAACATTGCAAACTCGTTAAAAACTAGCTGCTGGAGTACGTTATATTGCTTCGGCAATACTTCTTCGTGGCGGGGAAGTATTTTCTATTCGGATATCTGTTTAATTGCTTTACCAAAATTATCGCCCTATTATACTATTGAAATATCTCACAATTAGATATCATATTTTTTATCAAAGCTATACTCTTGATATATATAAAATTATTTTTCCCATATCACACTCAAATGCTTTACAAATTCTATAAAAATACAAAACGCCCAATTGAAAAATACGAAAAATATCAAACACGGTCAGATGACAACTCCAAGGAAACTCCACATTACATACACGACCGGAGAAGCCTTCTTGCGAACAAAAGAAAACAAAAATTTCCACACGGTTCCCATGAGGCCTTTTCTCATAGAACGAGCATTATCGTCGATGTGTGCAAGCATATGCACATCGTCATAAGGACACGATAATAAACAGAGGGCCGTTGTCCATTTCGAGACAGGTCCCTCAGGAGGCTGTGTGGCCAAGCGTAAACGCACAATATTTACATATGACGGATTTCTGAGTTTCTGCTCCGTTGGTTGTTGTGCTCGACTTTTGCACCAATTTTTGCCGCTCATTGTTTCGTAAGAAGTTTTCTGGACGGCAAGAAGTGGCCCGTAAAGGGTCCCGCTCTTCGGACGTATGCAAATCGCTCGTTTCAAGCCTTTTTGTATCATTAAAAAGAACGACTGTGTATTCTGTGTTTAGATACAAATAGTATGTAAAATTCCTCGATGTATTTCGCATTGATTTTATCTGAATAAATTATTGAAAATTTTATGAAATTAAATTTGAAATTATGGAGCTTATTTTTTTAGTATTATATGTATTTACAAAAAGAAATAATTAATTTATTGGAATTTTTTCAGGTTTTTTTTTCGGTATCACTTACTAAACAAGTTATCTTTTTCAAGCTTTTTACATATCAGTATCTTTTTATTTGCGCATATAACAAAGTTTTTCTATTTTCACTCATTTTGTACATGGAGAATTTTATGTTGGTTTTTTAAACATGTTTTATTATACATAATACACGTTGTGTGTACAATGTAAGGCAAAATAACATCGTGGTCATTTCACCCGAAGGGCTTTAACATTGTAATATTTTCTTGGAAATCGATATGAAGTCCAGCTTCACATATGCATACTCAATATTCGAAACATGTAACTCGAATGAATTACTAAACTATCTCAAATTACACACGCTCATTCGTATATTCTTCAGGGCCGATGAACATTTTAATTATGCAAACGACACACAGACACCTGACACGCTCACGTACGAATTTTCACTCGAAATCGTAAATGTTCAATATTGTCTGGACCAGGATCGACGTGGACCAAAAAGACCCAAACCACTCCCCATCTTCAATGGATAAACCAACCCTAATTTTGAACGTATCGGACCTACGACTAAATAATCAATCAAAAACAGCAAACAATATTACTTAATGGTCTTTTTATCTAATTTCACTGAGTACGCAAACGTCTCCATCCCCGCTCCATACATCCCTTCTAGCGAGCGGGTGATTTTTGCCACCCACTATACCCCTCCTGCCCAGCGGCTACCTCCAAAGCTACATCGCAGATCCAATTATGATGTGAATATTTTATTGGACAATACTCTCTATGCTTAAATATAGCTACCTATAGGGGAGACTTACAGTTTTCCTGCAACGGAACCGACGCCGCCTCCTAGTCCACCATCCCCACCATCCTCTTCGTGACTGCGTCGATGTACGGCCACTATGAAAAGTTTATATGCATTTTATTAGATGATTTATTAAATAATTAATTCTTTAAAGTCTCTTCTTTATTCTAAATGCTAAATTCGATAAATTTTGAAAAAATTACTTTGAAAATTTATAATAGATCAAAAGGGTCTTTATAAAAAGTACGATATTAATGTTTTTATTAGGAAAGTATGAATCGAGTTTCGATAAAAAAAATATTTATCAATTTTCATCAAAGTAATGCATCTCGAGAAATGATACTTGCATTTCGTTACACCCCAACAAGGCGATGCAAGTCCTGCGAAACGGGGTGGAATGTGTACCCTTAGTAATGCCTTATTAGGGTCCTGATCCACCCCATACATCTCCATTCTAACTGGACAACCACCCACCTGGACCTATGTAGTAGCCTTCCCTATTTATTTTTGTGCACACATACATATTTTAGCAGTGAAGAATGCATACGAACTCTGATGAATGTATGCATTAGAATTTCGATGCACACCACAGTAATTGGCATTAACATGATATGGGAGTACTTCGTACAACATGCCTATTTTTTTTTCAGTAAAGCGATTCGCATATTTGTATTTTTCGATGTAATGAACGGAGTCTGAAAAAAATTGAAACATTTTTAATTGTGTTGCAAGTTAGCGAAATTTCTATGCATATATTCAATTTTTCCGTACAGGGCTCGTAATTAATTTTTTCTCGGGGGGTCGTGGTCAAATGTTGTCCCGTTCTTGCAGGGGTAAACAACTGGTGGGCAACAACCCCCCACCTCCCGATTCGTGCCCCTTTCCATGACTCATATTTAACTCTGCCGTATTATTCTCGCTGCCCCTTTTTTATGCTCTTCATAAAAGAAACTTTTTAATTAAATACCTAATCATGTAAACGCTCGTGAGCTACGCGTTATAATTAACTCCGCTTTTCATTTTCCCCACTCATTTGTTTCAACGTTTTCCTGCGTCATTAATTCGCTTATTCCCAAAGTGAGCTTCCATATATAATATTGTATACATACACACGTGTTTTAATAAGCGACTTTGATTAAATCCAAAAGAAAAATGCACTTACATGCACGTTTCTTTTTATATCGAAAAAATCATTCATATGATCGAATGTATTAATTTAATTAAAAATCATCATTGTCAAAATGGAAATAAATCCGAGTCGGGTTGGTCTAAGGAGGCCAAAGGGGGTGGTTGGGCGGCGGGAAAGAGTGAAGAGCCAGAGGGCCCACGAACGTTGGGCGGGCGCCATAGTCGTGGGCACTGCCTTTAATTAACAGAAAGTGGTTCATTAAAGCTTATTCATTAAAGCAAGGAGTAATTAGCGAACTCTAATGAATGCCGTAATAATCTAACTGTCGGTACGCTCGCGCCAGGGGGGGTACGGGCGGAGTGCGGCCGCCCAACAAAACTGGGAGAGCCCTCTGAACCCCGTAAATAAATAAATAAATAAATAAATACTGAAGTAACCTACCGGACAGTGTCAATCTACGAAAACGGGATGTCGACAATTGCAGAGCCCTCAAAAAGTGATTCCTCTCATTGTCAATTTTCCAAGATTCAATGAGAAAAATCCATACAAATTTGTCATTTATTATTTATCTAATTATCATTTTAATACCAATATTTTTATGTATAAATTACTTTTTTCTTCCATGAAGTACTTTAATTAATTTTTTTGAAGTAATTTTATACGTTCGATCCAATCCGATATGCATTGTTTCATAGGGTGCAGTCAAAATGCATCGCAATTGATTTTTCAAAGTCGAAGACGTCTTTTTCGTATTGTTCTTTTTTATGTCTGAGACTTAACCCTTTCAACCCGCCCCGTGCTTTCTTTCGCCCCCGGACCGACCCCTGACCTCCTACCCCGTCATTATTCGTTCAACTCTCTCCGGCTCCGTTACACTAATAAGGTTGCGCTTTATTGTAAGAACAAGCGGGAACGAATTGGCACAAAAAGAAATTATAATTATTTTTTCGTCCCTCCCCCCACCTACTTTGGCCTCCCACGGAATCCTTTAAATATTCTCGGAAAACGCCAGAAAATTGGCATTGCTTAAGCGAATTTGAAAAAACACGGTTACATCACATCAAACAAGTATTTTTGACATAAAAGTAATTATATATTCAATTAATTTTATTTTCTGAAATAATATTAAAACGAATGATATAATTGTATTTTAAGAATTAAAAAAATTCAGTTATGTTGGAAATTCAATTATAATTATGAATACATAAATTATTATTATGACTTTTTATCTTACAATTAGAAATAAACTAAATAAGTTCTTGTATCAATTATTTTTTTCTGTCGGTAGTAAATCATAAATTTTATTTATTCGCTGAAAAATATTATTGTTACAAAATAAAAATAAAATTTATTTTATAAAATATTCCGAAACTAGCTATATCAAAATTTAATAACTAAGTCGCAATTTTCGACTCGATTATTTTAATATGCGCAAACTCCATTGAACTAAACTCATGTTTAAACCGTGGAAAATTCAACACTTAGACTTCGGAACGTTGCCAGTTTTCATACATTGTCATGTCACGACTAATTGAATGAAGTTGACAACAAAGTACCTCGGTGAAATAACATCATCAACCAAAAGACAACTTGAGGAACGTGAACCTAGAATTTGCGACCTCTCCCAGAATTCACGTTAAGCACCAACTTGTACGTATGCAATGGCTATTGCTTTGAATCCACAAGGTGAATTCCGAATAATTGAACTGTACAAATTCGACAATTAGCTTCGAACGCCGTTTGAGATTCCCGTGAATCGTATTACATCTGAATATCTACAGATTGAATTCGACATTTGTTTTCTGTAAATAATTTCAACTATTATTTATATATACCATAGAAAAATAATTTCATATATTTTGAAAAATACAATTCGCATTCCTAAAGTGGAATCGGATCGAAGATTGAAGAAAATTCTAAGTTCAACCTTCAGACTGCCCTTGCGTTTTCCATTCTATGAAGCGACTTTAATATATTATCGTGGATCGATTTGAAAACTTTGAGCTCGGACGGGCCGTGACATAATTGAAATTCTTGATCGACCCGTCCAATAAATAGCCCATATTGTCGATATACAATCGCTTTATATGTTAATGTATAGAGTGCCAATTAATTTAAACGTGGCGCACTTAGTTCGAGATTAACTTGCGGCCGAGTGGCTTAATCCGAAAATAATGACGACTTAGAAAATCGCTTCTGTTCTCTAATTTGAACGTGAATGCGTCTTGTGAACGTCAATAAAATTATTTGTCTGTATATAAATAATTCGTAAATTGAATTATGTGAAATATGATTTAGATTTAATGAATATCTTTTCATAGGAACGTAAATTGGTAGATAAGGTTTATAGTATAGATATGATGGAAAGTTTCTTCGATAGCCTTTGTACGATCGGATGAATATAAAAAATTTGAAATATGAAAAATGTAATGCTGAAAAAAATTTGCACATCGCACCGACAGTGGAACGGACGTAGTGCACCCGGCAGATGCACGTTCAGAGTATAAGGATGCAATTAAGCTAAACCAGTCCAGCATAGAGTACTATCCATTCCCAAATTGGCAATTTGTATTACCCATCTCTCGACGAGAGGGCAGGAAGCCGGACATAGGGCAACGACAAGAATTAGGGCGTCTACCACCCTCTGGCTCCACATCCCAGAAAGCAAACAGAATTGCACATAAACCAATCGCTCACATCGCATGCGAATAACTTTCACATATTTGAAAATAAAAAGTTGAATTGTTATTTATACTAAATCGGAAGTTGTATAATCATATTAGAAATAGTGATGGGAAGACGTAGACAGAAATTTTATTGTCCCTCCGAGGCGGCGGAGGTTTGCTTTTCGTATTAATCGTATTTTGTCAAGAACTAAGGATGCATCATCAGCTCCGTCGTAGAAAGGAAATTCAATTTGTACATCGCTAGAGGATGTGACATTTTGAATTTTACGAATTTTCCATAATTAATGAAGCGCATGGTTGGTGTGCATTCGTGCGCTCGTATTCCACTATACATATATACGAATAATATTATACTTATGAACTGCACTGTATGTCTGGAAAATTGATACGTTTCTAAATCTTTCCATCGAGACAAAATAGTACATCGCATGTAGTACATGTCGCAAAAACTTCAAAAATTTTGAATTTGTTGTTAGTTTAAATTATTTATAAATATAATAATATTTATAAATAATTTAGAACATTATAAATTTTAGAACATTTCCAATCGAGAAAATTTAGTTAAGAAAACCAATTGATTTAACACAACTGTAAATCCATTAAATCTCCATCTCGTTAAAAGCATCTCTGAATGATTACATCTACTGTATTCACATACATACAGATTTTTATATGAATGGAAAACAATGCCAAAGAATTATATTACCAAATCTTAGAGTGATTCCGAATAAAAAACTTTGCGAAGCACTGCCGTAAACGTTTATACGTGTGCATTTTTACGTTGATCAAAATTGGTATCGCGTCAGACTGCGAAGTAGAACATTCGTCTACATTCGTACAACTCTTGTCCATCAGTCTGATTGATTTAATATAATATCGTCGCATGATTTATTTGTTTACGCCCCGGTTTGTCAACATTACATTAAAGAAATGAATAAAGCTTCCATCGCGTACGGGGAAAGCGCGCGCGCGAGCTTTTCCAACCAAAAAGCTCCAGGATTGACTTCAATGTAACAAATATATAAATCAATAAAAAATATGAAATAATCTTTAATAAATAATCTTAAATAAGCTTATTTATTTCTATTGATTGCTGAACTTAAACGATTTAAAAAAGATTTAATATTATATAATACCTAAACAAGTATAACGTTAATTTAGTCTGATCTCATTTATAGGATAATTTTAATTTTCGAATATTTGTATATTACATTTCAAGTAGTGAAAAAATATCAACAAACTCTTCAATAATTTCGAGAAATCTAAAATTTCGAAGTCTTTAGTTGATTTAGTATTGATGATTAACTTTTGTTTGGGATCCGAAAGCTTTTTTATAAGGCTCATACTCGGTAGCGTCCAAAAGCGTTATTTGATAATGCTTTCCGGGCAGATTACACCGTCGGGCGACATAAACACGTGGGGCAATCCTTTCATCGTGTGATGAATCGCTTTCAGAAAATCCCGTCAGTTCGTTCGCATTTTACACAACGACATACGAAAAAAAAAATAGATTAACATCTCTTCTAAACGTCAAGTATGATTGTACCATTTATTTTCAGTCCACCGTAGAAATTACAAATTCTCCATATGTTTGTTCCCGAAACTGAATGTTGCGATCCTGATGTGTTTTGAATTATTGAAAATTCGCGCGGCGAGTTTCCGTTTTGAAGCATTCGCGTAATTTTATTTTTCGGCAGAGTTTCACCCGCCGATTGTTTGAATTATTCGAAAGCTCCGCGCTATATTAGAGGCTATGTGCGTATGCATTGTTAAACATGTTCGTCTACCCTGTTGTGAAAAAAAACTCAAACAAACAAATACCTTTTGACCGAAAGCTAGTGAAAAACGAGACATTCAATATTGATCGCATACAAAATCGGACGTCCTTTGACTACGCTTTTCCGGGTTCATTAAACAAATACGAAATGTAGCGCATAACGAAAATTTCGATATTGTCCCGTTTTAGAATTTTTCAATATTTAAAAAGCGCCATTTGGAACTTTAACCCATTTCCTTTTTAATTCTTTTACGTTTTACCCAAAAATTTTAACTTCTATCGCTTACTATTAGTACTCGAAGCTTACATTACAAATATAGATTTTTAATTTTTATAATTATACTTTAGAGTTTTCTTTACTTAAATATGTAATTATTTGTTATATTTCACCAAGTGCAACCAATTGAGAGCAAAAAGCTCGCGCATCTCAGTGCGTCTTCAATTGAGGATGATTAAGAAAACATCAATGTACCGATTCAGATATTCAGCACATCTTTTGATCGCCGACTTAAAATTCCTCAGCATACAAAACGAGCTTACACCTCGAAACATCAACAACACAAAACCCAACATTTTGATTGTTATTTAACATCGCAGAACCTCCAATTACCGGCAATTAAACGCGCACATTGCCTTCGCGGACGCCGCCAACGTCCCGAAACATTCCATCCTGCCGAAACGTCCAGCTTTTATTTTCCCCATTTATTATTCAGCGAGGCCCATCTGCGAAATGGGATGCGTTTTTTCCACCATCGACGTCATATTCGCGTTACCTGGCTGCTCACTCATATCGACGCACAAAAGCACTCAATGCACAGTCACTCATTTGGAGTGCACACGTAAACGGTTCGTTAGAGCGGTTTTTTTTGTACATAAATTTTTTTGCGGATAATTTTTTTTCGTGTTTCGCGAATGCAAAAAGCGCCGGTTCGGTTCATTATGAGCTTTTAGCCGTTCGACGTGTGCGACAAGCGCACTGCCATTTTCGTGACGCGCGAAACTTTACAACGTGTCCGGTGTCAATGAAGCTTTTCATCCTCGTGTCAGGTAGGACGACACGAATATGTCGATGTGAATCGGGAAAAAAAATGTGTTCACTTTTGCATTCGCTTAATTACGATTGTGTCAGTAATCAATCGTGTTCGTTTGGCGTGAGGGCGATTTTGATGTGTTTCGTTAGAGCTTTTTTTTGTTTTGTGGATGTTCTAGTTTGATTCGATTGTTCTGTTAAGTGGAAAATTGTTATAGATTGTATGATTATAATCTGAAAGAAAATATGCTTAAATTTGAAAATGTGAATCCGAAATAAATTATTAATCTACTTATAAAATTGGTAGACAGCATAAATTAAACGAACTTGTTAAGAAAATTTTAAATCAAAATTCATTTAGTTACTTTTTAAAAATATGAAAGTTTTTGATCAAAAGTGGTACTGAACAACAATCTTAGAAGTTTATGAAAAAAATTACACGGGAAAAGTTATGAAGTACTGGAAAATTGGCTTTATCAAAGTAGTGAAAGTTGATCAAATGGTTTTGTGCACTTGATAAATAAAAAAAATCTTGAAAGTCAAATTATTTAACAAATTAAATATATTTTATGTACATGTATCGGAAAAAATTCTACCATAATATGATATTTTTTCAAATGGATATTTTGATTATTCAACATCGCTTCATGTCACGATATTGAAAATAGTTTAAAATTGACACACTCTAATTTAAATTTTCATCAAATTCTTAGCAGTACGACCCAAAAACAACGAAAAGCCAAAACAACAATACTTTTCAAAAATATTCGGAACAATTTTTTTATTTGAAATTTTTAATATTCGGTAAATTACCGAACTGTTATTTGAGTTATTTGCCAGTAAACCGGTTTACCGGTTTCTCTATACTAAAAATTACAAAATTTTTTACACGTAAAATTCAGTACAATAAAAAATTCAATCCATCAAATTCATAACTCGATTCCAATCAACCACACAATCCAAACAAAACCCTCTCATTAAACAAACTCACAATCCAACATCAATTTATAAAAAAACCACTCCAAGACACACCTCACCCACACACACATCCCCAACCCAATTCCGCCGAAATAGAAAAATCAATTTTCCCGAGTGCATTACGCAGGAGGCGTCTGCACCATTGTGCAACTCAAATGCACCATCCCTATAGAGAGCGGCACGTACGCGCCGGAGACTAATTGCACATTCAATCGAAACGGACGATCGGTCCAAAACACGAACGCGAAAAAACGAACGCGGAAAAGGAAAACGGAAAAAGAGGCGGCCGCGGGAAAAACGGCGCTCTTTGAAAAAGAGGCGGCCGCAAAATTCGCCCGTAATGGTCGCTAATTGCGTCGCGACGCCGAAAGTTGACGCGCTCGTTGCATTTTTCGATGCGATTTGTTATGTGTTGGGTAAGTGTTGAGATGGATTTTTTTTTTAGTGAAAAGCAAAAGGAACGTTGTGTTTTGAATTTGGGTATGTTGGAGGTTTTTTTATAAAGTATGGAATGGTCGTTGTCAGTATTTTATGGTGATGATCGAGGAGTGTGTTTAACCTTTACAATTCTTATATCGAATATAGCTCGACCTTCTTTTTTTTCTGCAACTCCTATGTCGAGCCTATTTTTTTTTTCAAGTTTTCCGAATTAGTTTATAGCTTTTCTTTATATCTTTTGTAAATTCTAAATATATGATGACGTTCTAGAAGAGTTTATTTATCACTTTATGATATTTTTTAATCAAAAATGTACAGATGGAAAAGAAAAAACCAATTATGAAAACGTTGGAAAACACAGGTATTGGCGCACGTGCCGTTGTGAAATGTGACGTTGTAATCTTCAAGGTCACACCCTAGTCAATTTCGTCAGATTTAACGAAAATTTCATTTCCGGTATTTTTTCTAATCACTAGTTTACCGGTAAATTAAATTTTGAAAAAAATGGAAAAAACCGGAAAAATAACGAGAACCTATAAAATACTTTCCCAAAAAAACCGTAACAAAAAACAAAAATTCTTTTCAAAAGTATTTGATAAATATTCAAAACACAAAAAAATACTAACCAGTTAATACTAACAATTTACCGGTAAATTATCGAACTGTTGTTTGGGTAATTCGGTTTACCGGTAAACCGGTAAACCGGTTTACCGGTAATAACATCCCTAGATGACGATAATTAATTTGAATTTTGTAACATTATTTAAGTTTTAATTGAGTATACATTTTTCGAATAGATTTATTACAACTTAATCTAAACTTTCTTTCTCACCAAAATTTAAAAAAGCAAATACATATAAATATTTCAACACAAGCTATAAATTACCTCGAAAAAATTTTATCAAATAAAAATTCCCATTTCATTCAGCACATAATAAACACGATTTCCACATCAAAAACATTTCACACCCTGATTTAGACAATTCATATGACTCACCACAACACTCCATTACACCGGCCACGTGTTCGGCACCATCAACACGTTTCGGAAACAAATTAATCCGACGACAATTTACAAGGCGCACATCCGACACGAGATACGTTCCGATTTTTCTTTTTTTCCCCATCATTGGCGGCTGCTTTGTGGCTGCTATTTCAGGACGGCTTTCCCTGAATCGGCAAGAACCGACTGGCGACTAGCTTTGTGCCTTTTGAAAGAACGCGCCTTTTATTTTTCGGCGTGTATGACGTGTGTGTTCGGAAACGGTCGTAGTTTCGAGCGATGTGGGTGTTCTCGATGAAAGAACGCGAAAAATAAATAGACATCGAGTTTTTATATGGAAATGGATGCGTTTTTGCCTGTTGGTTCATTTGTGCAATATTGATTTGGTATATTGGAAAATAATATGATCGATGAATGCAAAAATTCTTCATGTAATCGTAGTCTAATTTTAACTATATGACAAAACTAGTTTTCATTATTCAGTTTCATGATCATTTTTCATTTAATGCTACACGATTTTTTTTCTTATTATCATAATAAGAAAACAGGTGCGATTTAACTGTGCATTGAAAAAGTATAAATTGTGCCATAAAATTAATTATTATACGATACTTATGCATTAGATTAATATACGATGTGCATTATTTCTGGTGCATTAAAGAATCTTGTATTGAGATTATTATTTTATTTGCAGTGTGCAATAAAAAAAAATTGTGCATTATAAAGTGAGCATTAAAAAATATGAAATTAATAATAGAAAAAATAGGTTTGAGCATTGAAATGATTGAGGCAATGTCCTTCCTCCATAGACAATGCAATATATCTGTCTACTGTCAACATCTCCGTTTATTAAAATTTTAATTTAATTTAATTTTAATCACATTTTAACAATTTGGTCCATTCTGATTCTATTATGAAAGTTGTGAGTAATGGTCGTGTAGTTGTTATTTTGCCCTGTTCACATTTACGGCGTTGCTGATCCTTTATTAATATTCATTCTAATGCACATTTTATACGTTTCAAGGTAAAGATATTTTTTTCAATGTTCAAAATATTTTTCGAATGCATACATTATTTTTTTAGTGCACACTAATTTTATTAAATGCACGTTTAAATGTCTCCCAAGAAAACATATCTAATCTTCTGATGGAAACAGAAAACTCTTGTTCAAGAACAGACATCAAATAGATTGATGGTGAAAAATAAAAAATATATATTTCGAATAAATAAAATGTACGCAATTTGCAACAAACCTATTCAAAATATTTCCGAAAATTTCAGGCGACACTGTACAACACGGTCATCTGCCCAATTATTCCATAAAAACTCCGATGCGAGTGCTCGCGCGAGTTTTTTCTCAAAACACACCCGACGTATTTGCATTCGTCCGCTTCCTCTCGATTTAACGAAAACTGAAAACCCATCTAAAAAAATTAAATCGTAAAACTTTCCAATCAACCTAAATAATTCTCACGATCACCGTCCAAACGCGAATCTCTTTCGCATTCGAAAACGCGAATTCGAATGCATTTCGCCAGGCAGTGTCCATTAGCGCTCGCGTTGCATTATTGAAGCACGCATTACCGCCAACGAGGCACACTGATTAAAACGGTTACTTTAGGGCTTTGGATGTTGGTGTGGCATATGACGTTATCGGAAATAAGGGAAACGAACGCGTACCGGAAGTGCATCATGATTTTATTAACGCGCTAAGCTTTATTGACGTTCGAACGGACGGTTCGGAAATGATCAGAAACGTTGCCAAAGCTCGTTACGAAGAAGCTTCTGTTTGTGATTGGTTTGAATGTAGTTGGATTTATGTTTGGTTATCTTAATATATACATAGGTCGATTTCATTATTGATTCATAAAATTTCATATAAAATTTATATTATAAATCATTGATAAAAGACTTTATAGAATCTAAAAATATTTATAATAAAAAAACTTTATATTATAAATTAACTTCGAATTTTTTAAATTAATCAAATAGCTTTTCTTTTACGTTTAAATTAACACGTTGAAAAAATTGTCGAAATATATTCGACTATTGTATTTTTAGGACTTGAAAGTTTAGCGGTTCAAAGTATAAAACTGCTCACGCAAAGCCGTTTATTGAGTGTTTTAGCGGAGTGAATATTTATTTAAAACTAGTTTATTCTGATCATTCGTACGTCCTTTTAAAAGTTCCTTTATAGTTTTCGATTCAAACGAAAAAAATTGAATAAATACAATTCGTTTAAAAAATTTTCGATGCGTGAGTGTAACGTACATTTTTTCAAGGATGGATGCTTTTGTAATTTATCAAATTTGCAGAACATTCAACATGCCAAAATCTGTACGTATAAGGGTGCTTCAGTAAATAATTTTTATAATAAACCACTCAATTTAATTTTCATAAAACATTCCATCAAAAAATCAAACCATTTAATTCCAATCGTAAAAAAACTACCAAAACACACAAAACAGTATATTAATTCCCAAACAATCAGAACCTTAAAACAACCCATTAACTTATTGAAACACCCTATCGAAAATATACAACCTCCAACATACACCCGGTGTAATTGACACGCGGAAGTGCAGCAGCGGCAGGTATGATGCAACTGCGCTGCAACCGAGCCCGCTAATGCATTATTGCGGCAAATGAACTCAATTGATACCGCAATTGCCAAAACGTACAAATTGATGTTACCAATTATCTTTGACACCGCGCCCATGGACGGTGCATCGCGCTTGGACACCCCATATTGAAATTAATAGACGTCGATTATGCTCCGAGTGCAGTTATTGCATCACACGATTGCTGTGTCACAATTGGGCTTTGCTGTTCCATGGTCAAATGGTTATGGGTGGTCTTTCGTGTTTTTGATTTGGGCTTAGTTTTAGTTGGAGTGTTAATAAGATGTAATTGGGATTTTTGTGAAGCCATAGTTGAAGATTTAATAATTTCAGCAAATCGTAACGATCGGTGTAGAAAAAGATCAAATTTAAGTGAATAATTCAAATTATCAATCAGTGAGCGTGTTTCTCATCATTGATGTAAATTTTTAATACGAGCAAACAAAAATTTCCATACAAATATTTATTTAAAAATTATATTCATTAAAAAGATGGATAATTCACAAAAGAGTTGATTGGATTGTAAAATCATTGAATTGATAGAAATGTTTATTTTATATATCGATTACAATTTAAATAGCTTATGTTCAAATCGAATGAATAAAATAAGCGTCAAAATTCAAACAGTAGTAAACACGCTTAAAACTTATGGCAGAATCGCGTGCACGCCCATCAAACTAAGCAAAAATCGAAACTAATACAACTTTCAATGTCGTGATTAGAAACTCGTTTAATTCAGATTTTTTCCATACAATTTCCGATTCATATCTATAATACTCCAACAAATTATACCGAAATGTGCACTTTACGATTTAATTTCACACGAAATAAACTTCGCGATTTCATATACTCGACATTCGATACAAATACTTAGAAGCCTAAATTTCACAACGAAAAATAAGTTCAAAAGCTCATGTTTAAAAAAAATTCAAACATGAATATATCATATATCAAATCGAACACAATACATAATCCCTCAACGACCAAAACCCACAATACCCACCCAATAAAATCTAAAACAAAAGCATACACATATAAAGAAGGACCAGACGAGATTTCAACTAACGAGACTGCCATGACGAGTTTGAAACGTGTGCCCGTTAATAAGCCCTCGCCGGCGTTCACGGGCCCCCGTATTGTCGTTAGTTATTATATTTCATAGCTCACTCTTGACCCATAAACAAGTGCGCCTCTAATTGGGCTCTCGGCGTCGTCGGGGGCGGAGGCCTGCGCCCCCGGGGCCCCCTTCAGGACCTGAGCCGAGCCACCTCTGTGGGGTCAATAAAACTGTACGCAGTGCATGAATGATTGTGTTGATGAAATTGGAGTTATGATGATGGTTGGGTTGTTTTTTTTTTTTTTATGGAAATTGGGATGTTTGTGAGTTGGGAATAAGGATGAGTTAAATTATTTTATTGTAATATATAGCGCTTCTAAGTTTTTAATATAAAATGTAATGTAAAAAATATTTTGAAACCCCCATTATTATTATGTATGTAATTTTTGAAAATTTTCATTCTAACTTATAAATAAAATAAATGAAACATTTATTCCCCCAATAAAAGTTGAGAAGGAAAATTTTTGTCAACGAAATATTTTTCGTATTAAAAAAAAATATTTGCTGAAACATTGACATTTTGAGTGATGTGCAATGACTCGAATTTTTTTGCTAAAGAAAAGTTTGAAAAAATTTTTTAATTAGCATAAATGTGGCGTGACTAGTTAGTTATATGAAGATTCAACTAATGTCATTAAAATTATATAACATAATGAACACCACAACGAAATAATTGATGAGTAAAAATAATTCTTAAATTTTGTTGCTCAATCACATTAAATTTATTTAGTAAATAATATTTAAAATTACATTTTCGAAAGTACATAACAGCACTGAATTCCCATACATTTTCCTCGATTTTTCCCTAGTTAATAAACATCGAAAAAAGTTGTCAAGTGGACGCCGCAAAATTTTCATACGTTCCCGTACTTTCTTCTCCCAATTATTTCGTTATTGTTTCGCATGTGTACGATGAAAAAAATATATACCGTACGCGTTTAGGGGACTCGAGTGTGTGGTCCCTGCCCCTTTTTCGCGAACGGACCCAATTTATTTTTAATTGGGACGACCGAATCTCTCTCTCTCATTATAACGACGTATATGTGCTTTAAATTTGGGACTTTGAAAAGCGACGAGACTTTAAAAGTTTTATTTGTTTACGACGTATGAGAAGCAAGGATACGTCGATCTAATTAAGCCCCAGAACGTTTTATTACGTAAGCGTTTTATGCGAAAATTGTTCGATTTACATATGCATTAAGTCGTTAAATATAATATAATTCGCGTGCTGTGATTCAATAATAAACTCGAGTGGTGTCGAATAAAAGATATTCGAAAGTTCATGTTCGAATTATATGCAGAATATACTCAAAACTCTTTTTACACGGTTCAAAGAAAAAGAACAATTTTTTTATACGGTATAAAAAATGTATTATTATACCCCAATGGTAATATCTGAAGCAGGCTAGTATACAATTATCGTTATTAAATAAAAAAAATTCGATCCTTTTTGATGATTTCTCATGGCGAAATTTTCCCATATTACACATTTTTTTATTAAGTATATTTAATGGAAATTCCACCCAAATATACTGATAAAACCAATCTCCAATTTTTATATGGTCACCATAATTTTATTTGCATTTTTTTTTATACGGTAGCCTCTGGAACGTATCCCCCGTGTAAAAAGAGGATTTAAAAAAAAAATGAATCACCAGAGTTTCCCACGCGGACGCTCATTACTCATTATTATTGTTGAAGTTGTCTTATTATGATGGCGGGCGCAATTAATGCGCACTAAAGCGGCGTCGCACGAATTCAAGAAAAATTAAATTCCGAAACGAAAAACAAAAACGGAGAGCGAAGACAAAACGACACTCGTCTTCGGGAGACAATTTATGCGGCGGCGTTATGCTGCATTTGCTGAAATTAATTGGGCCAAAAGTATCCGCGAAACTTGTTTGGCCAATTAAGAGGGAGAGAGAGTGGGCCCGTAATGAAGCGGCGTATTCGTATGGTGCGGTCATTACGTCAACGCCGATATAGATCGTCAACCTTTTTTAATTGTGGTTTCGGTCTATTTGAAAATATGTCTTTTCCTTGTGTGTAATATTTTTTATTTGAAAATATGTGCTTTTCCTTGTGTGTCATATTTTTTAAATTGTTAATACACGAATAAATGAGCTCTTTTAAGTGAATGTTCTCTTTTAACTCGTCAGCTTATTTAATACATATAACTTTTTGGAAATATTGATAAAATTTATATAATTAAACAATATCAAGTATGGTTTCAATCAGTATGACAAAAACTTAGTAAAACCTTTAAGATATTATACACTTATATAGAATTTTAATTTATAGTTGTGTTTCTCAACTAGTTCGATTTTATAGAATGAAGTCATGTATTAATAAACAGGATGGTATATAAGCTTTTAAGTTGATAGTTGAATTATGTTAGAAGTTCAGGTTCTTACCGATCGTAGAAGTGAAAAGTTATTTGAAACACAAACAATAATAAATAAATAGAATAAGTGATCACATGGTTGCATGTCATTTTATAAATATCGATAATCCAGAATATTTGTACTTTTTTTTCTCTCATGTATATTATAATTAGATAAAAAAAATCATAAGAACTTTCGATTATATTGTAAAAGTTTCGTTATATTATTAAAATATTATATAAACTGCATAAAACGTCAGACATCTCATTCTTTTAAATTTCAATTATAAAACATTTTAAACATCCAAAACTATAAACACAAACCGAAAGTTTCGAACGCCCTATGTCCGTTGGCCTCGCGTCAACGTGTACCATTAGGACGACGACTAACCGTAATGAGTCCACCTTTTTGCGAAAATTGCCAATTATACATGCATCCACAACGAGTGCCTACTCCGAAAACACACATCCCAACCCATTCAACAAGTGTACGCGATCACCACACCAAAAGCACAATCCGATTTGTTCCGGCGAGCTTTTCTCGACGACCTCACGGGAAAGTCGCGGTTTTGACGAGCTCGTGGGGCCTTGTGACTTATCGATACCGACCAGCGGGTTCATTAAGGTGCTCAAAAGCCATTTTCGTTTGTCTCCATTAACTTTCGCCGCGAGCTTTTGTCCCGACCGCGACCGGCTTAGTGTTCTGAGCTTTCGGGCTTTCCGTATGGACCGAAATGTTTCCGTATTGTCGGCATTTGCCGTGTTATAGATGCAGTCCGTCGGTTTTGGTCGCCCTTGTGATGTTTTTGCTTGTGATTTGTTGCGAGTTTAATTGGACGCAGCGGTTTCGTCTGATGTCGGCGGTGGTTCGATTTGAAAAGCTTTTTGTACAAATAAGTCGCTTTTTGTATTAAGTGATTCGTGTTTTTTGCTCGAAACATTTCGAGTTAATCTTAATAATATTATATACATTCCCAATTAAAAAGTTTTTCTAATACTATTCACATAATTCGATATAGATTTCATTTAGTACCATTTACCCAAAACATTCTCTTAAAAGCTTCAATGATCAATTATAACGAATGGAACGATTCAAAAGTCTCGAAACTCAGACAGTAGACATCGAATAGAAACAGCCAACAAACGCTCCTTTTAACAACAGACATACACCCGAGGAAAGGGGCTCGTTAACGGAAAGGTCCGCGTTTTTGATTAGCACAGCTACCGACCGGGCCAAAATCCACTTTGTATTCGCCAACCGGCGGCTATTAAAACGGACAAATCAAACGAACGAACGCGGCCCGAAGACGCCGAAAAAAAGACGCAAATAAAACGGAATAAGGCAAAAAGCCGTTGTACACATCGGGAAGGAGAAGAAAGGACGCGCCGTCGAAAGGACTTTTTGCGAAGGCGCTTGCTTTTTCGTGTAAACTGGGGATTTTTACAAATCGGCAACGCGTTGCTCTCGAATCGCTCCCGAGCGTTGTCCGATATGGATGTTGACGATTTCAGATGGGTTTTCAATGGGGTGTCGAGCCCATTTATGGTGGTAGGCTGTAGTAAAGATGATCGATTCAATTTAAACAAAAGTTGAAGTCTGAAAAAAAATAACTAAGAAATCATTATTTCGCGATGTTTAAAGTGAAATCAAATTATTCATTACATGAAAAAAAATAACCACAGCAGTATCTCTTATTCCCAATTACGTAGCAATTCGACAAAGCGTTGCGCGCATTTGCGCCCCATTAACGGATTAATTATCGAGCCGGCCGCATTCTTAGCGGGGGAGGCGGCAAAACCGCCTGCCCGCCCAACAACCCGCCCAAAGCGCCTTTGGAGAAGCGAGGGGGGCTTTTCCGCGAATTAATTAGTAAAAACACTGTTATGATCGATTAATGGCAAATCTGCTTAATTGGGCCTCGCCTGGCAACCGGGACGGGGTGCAGAACCCACCGAGGCCCTACGCCCCCCGGCTACTATCAGAGCCGAACTGGAACATTTCTAATATACAAACTTTAAATTCGAAAACATATATTTATAATAAACAAACATATTCTTATATCATATTTCATTCCATTTTTTTTTTAAATACATTTTCCGGGTCATTTTCGAATAACCGATCCCCCTCTGGGTGCCATTGTTAGGTTCGACGTCAGTTTGCCGGCATTTTCGCGATATACGAAAACAATGGGTGTTGTTGTCGGTAATTAGCGCAGGTAATACCTCTCGCATAATACTTCGGGACGCAATCGAGTCTCTCTGCTCGATGATGGATGCGAGCTTTTAGGATGGTAAGCCATCGTACTATTGTTCTAATGGATGTTGTAGATTTCGGATAATGTTCATGGATCGTAATACGGGAAAGCTTCAATAGTGCATTGTATAGAAGCGCATACGATATTAAATCTATATTCTAAATCTACAGCATCAATAAGCGGATTCGTGGACATGTTTTATGCGCTATAGAAGTGTGCGGATCGGACGCGGCAAAAAGAGTGCAGCCTTCGGTAGCTGCGCTAATGGGCGTCGAAAAATCCCGATAAAATGCCGATGCACGCATTTGTCCCGCTATGGGCTATACAATAGCAATTCCTTTCCCAAATCGGGTCGTTCTTGACACTTTTTAGGGGGCCAACTTTCGATCATTACTATAAATAATGGAGATATATACGTCTGATAATCATCACGATACGGAGATCGCAAAAAATGATGCGATTCTTTTCGTATCGGATTATGGTGATGGTGTACTTGTTTGAAGTTTGAAAATAATGCAGAATTACGTTTGATTGTTCAATCAATTGAACAACGTTGGTACCCTTGCGTAATTTATAATTATAATAATTTGAAAGACGTTATGAAGAATGGTTTTCAATTATGGTGTACTTATTCATACCACTTTCAGAGGTTTCTTATTGTAAAATACATAAAGAATTTTTTACTTTTGCAAACGAATACTTATAAACGAGAAAAACGAGAATTTAGCACATTGATTGTCCTAAATTAATTGAATGTTTTTTCTCAAAACAAATATTTTATTCTTCTAGTATTTTCTACGGATTCAAATTAACAATCAAATATTAAAATGACAAAATTGATTTATATTAATAAATATATTTTCACGAACACTCAAAATCATCGGTTGAACAATAGACGAAATTTGCGACATTTTCTATACAGGATCAAAACTCTTTGCGGAACAAGGAGCACTCAATTCGCAAACGAAACGGTAACGAACCCAGAAAGAAAACACTCGATGGGGGCGAACGAGGCTTCAGGAGCGCCCTCGATGGGGCTCCTGAGGCCCCGGGGCCCGTATTAATGAGCCCCAACCGATGTTAATGAATCGCGACTGTCATTCATTATTTACAACGGTCACAATCGGCCGTGATTGAAGAACAATGATGTGAAATTGCACGTTGTAAACTCGGTTATGTCTTTTCGAGTGTTTTTGCTGAAATTTTTACGAATGTCGCGTTAATGATCTATCAATGATCAATTGATCGCTTTCAATTATTTATTTTATTTAAATGTGTAAAATAATATTTTATATGTGACATATTCGAGAGTGAAGATTATACTAGTTGATTTTATGAATAAATACTATTATTCATTTATCACTTTTTTTGTTTTTAATAGTTTTTTTTAAATATGGTAGTTCTTACTGATCACTGAGGTTAAGCCAGATACGAAAAGATCAGTATTAAAACATAATTATAGTATCATTATTCTAATATCATTTAATAGAAGATAGTTTCAGAATTCGAACTTTTCCAAAGTTACTTGCCGTTTATGGAAATATAATGAGTACATATGATAAGAAAAAAAAGCCTGAAATTCAGAAGCTATTGGAAAAGTCTTGTCCTTCAGAGAATAATATAATATATAGACCAAGAATGAAGATATTATATTCCAATAATTATAAATTATTCGATATACCCAAATTAATTCCAAATCAGTGTAAAAAAAAAAGAAAACCACTTCCAATTTCCAAATTTTCCCACAAAAATCCCAATTAATTTTCAATCCACATCATAATAGAAACCTCGAACCGACAATAGACCCATTAACACACCCGCCAACAACAACAACAAAAACCCAACAATCAAACCCTTGCCTTCGAGAAGCGCGCGCGCACCGCAATCGGCATGCGTCAAGTCACCGAGCGTGATTTAATGGGTCGCGTTCGCAGAAATAGGTCGCTTAACGAGGACGAGGTCCACTTTTTTGCCGCCGCCGAGGACACGGGAGCACCCAGGCTTAATTGGCAGAATGGGGACCACTTTCGGGCCTGTCGGGCCTCGTTTTTGGCGCGAGCCACCCCAAAGGGTCGGCCATGGTGCGCGGGCGCCGATTTATGCGCGGCGAAGAAGCGATAATGGTCTGTTGAGTTTTTTGTTATGGGAGTGTTGAGAGTTTTTTGGATTTTGGATTGAATTATTGAAAATGAGGATATGTTTTGTTAATTGGTTGTGTATAAATAGTGGCGGGTTTAACGGTACGAGGACAGAGCGGCCGCAAAGGGCCCCCGAATTTTTTGTGTGTTTAGAATAATTTCCAAAAGCGTTGACTTTTTTTAGGGAAAATTTTTTTCATGGTTCGAATACTTTTGAAAATCATCAACTTTTTTTAGGGATTTTTTTACGTTTTGAATAATTTTAAAAAGCGTTTAGAAAATATATTTTTAAAATTTTAAAATTATGTTATAAATAAAAATTTGATGGGAGCAGGGCCCTGAAATATTATACCGCTTAGGGCCTCCACTCGACTTAACCTGCCACTGATTGTGAGTATAAAACTTAAAAAGTCTTGTTATTAAATTTCTGGATGATTCTATGTAAGTTTGTTTTGAGAAAAATATCACTGAAACAAGCGATAGAATCAAAAAAAGTTGATTACGTTACAGTTTTCTTTATATTGTGTTAATTTTTTTTTTTTTAAATTAAAAGTCCAAAATTTAAATCATACTTTGAAACAACAATTTGAGGTATGCATATAATTTATTTCAACAATGGATAACACATCACAAGTTCTTAAAACGGCTTTTCATGTAATCATAAATAATTTTACATGAAAAAGAATAAATCCAAGAAATAAATTATGTAATACACAAAAAAACAGCTACCAAATTTGCTTACATCACAAACAGAAATCGAAAACTATGAATTTTTAATGCTATTCTGTTAATTATTAAATGTTCACATGAAAACGCATGACCCAATATCAATATTCATAGTACAAATTTTATACTATATTAAGTATAGACATATTTATTTTTATATTGTTGAAAATATAATGTTGGCATTGAATTTCCATAGTTATGAAAGAAAATATAAAACTACTTCAGTGAGTAAACCAAATTTATCACATGCTGTAATATGCTTTGCAAATATAACACCAAGCACTTAAAAAGTACATCGATTTTTTGGCACATTTGCAGTAAATTACAAAAATAATGATAAATAAATTATTTACGACAAAGTACCAGTAATAAAAAAGGAATAGATTTCCAGATTTCCTATTTTCAACTAATAAATAAAATAAAGTTAATTCTCTAAATAGTGTTTTCACACAATTGCACACAAAAAAATATAAAAGCTACATTTTTCGAGAAACAATTTTGCAACAAATTCTCATAAAAATTACAGAAAAAAATTGGTCCTCAATATGAATGCAGTCACAATATAATTTAATAGCTATGGCTAGTAAAATACAGTTTGATAGTTGTGATACTTTTTCATATCAACAGTAATATCAATGTTTAAAAAAACACTCCCAATAAAACATGTATAAATTATAAAAAAGGAATGTTGAAACAAATAAAATCTACCTCAAAAGACCATTAACAAAAAAACCATTCAGATATCCCATAGAAAAAAAATTTAATGACGCAATTTTTAATTCAGCACTAGAAAAAAAATTTAAATTACATTTACAACAAGTTTCACATAGAAATTCATGCCATCAATTTTTTTATTAAGTGTATAATGAAAAATATATCAAAATTACATTAAAAATATGTAACTGTACAAGTATCAAAAGAGTGATTTATCATGTCACCAGTGATTTAATTTTCAAAATACATAACAAAATAAAATAAACACATACATGTGGAACAAATAAAAATAATTCAACCGTGTAATTCCTAAATAATTTACTGACATCATGGATGCTGTAACGAAAATTTTCTTTTAAATAGTTCAATAAATATAAGGATTGATCAGTCCTTTAATAAAATCACCGTACACTTTTAAAACTTTTGTATAAATGTCAATATACTTTCAATATAACATTATAAATAGCACTGAGATAAATATCTCGATGAAAAATTACGCAATCTAATTTGGATTCAACTAAAATTCAAAATCAAGGAGTCCTTAATTTTCCTTCACCAAATAACCAAAGACAGGCCCTATCTACCACATAAGCAAATACCATATCCGCTATAAGCACTTGTACTAAAATCACCTTAAACTGAAATAGAAATAAATAAATTTATATAAGAATAATATGAAACATAACAATTCATTAAAAAAAACTTACCTCTGTTGGAAATTCGACTATTTCAAATTGATTTGAAAGATCAGGTAATAATCCAAGAGCTAAAGCAAACACAGCTCCACCGGAAAATAATACACTATACATCAAAGGACGATTTTCATTCAGACTTTCCATAAAAGGCTCACCCTGTATAATAATAAAAATATGTAAGTACATTTAAAAAGTTAAATGTGACAAAATGGTAAAACAATAATTATCAAATATGTACATACCCGATAATTGATGGCAAATGTGGATACTTGCAAAGCCATTGAAATTATATAAACTGTACTGTTAAGTAAATCTGGAACGAAAACTTCTTCTTCATCATCAGGTAAATCTAATGCCAATTTTGGTTTCCCATCTCTGTAAGTAAATGAGAAAGGCATTACAATAACATTTGCGATTCTGAAATAATATTAAGATATTATTTATTGTAATTCATAAGTAATTACCTTGGCGGAGATCTATCGGTAGCTTCTTTAACCAAATAAATCAAACAACAGAAATGGACAGCAAACTGTAACAAAACAGTCATGATTGTGTAAGCGTTGAATATATTTGGTAGTGGTCTTTGTTTTGATAATTTATTCAGAGGCTGAAATGTGATAAATTTATTAGTGGATATAAAACATATACAAGTAATTGATAATTATAAATTTGAAAACATACTTTGGATCTAGATATAAAAAAGAAACAAGAAGCAAGTAACAGCCCCTGTAAAGTGGCTTGGGTATCACTAAATTTGATACCATCGAGATATAAAACTGACTGGCCATATGCCAAAATGAGAGCATTTAAAGCTAATATTTTAAACATCTGAAGAGTGGTTACTAATGTACATCTTCCTTGTTTGATAATGTGACATACTAGAAAAAAGTTGTAATTCATGAAATCGAAAAAATATTTATCAAGTAACATTTAAGAAAATTCAACTCACTACACATAATGCTAGATAAGCGACTAGTGAATGGAGCAGCAATACTAGCATCACCCAATTTTACTACTTGGGATTTATCCATTTCTTCCATTTCCTTTAGTAATTTTTGTATTCTAGCATTTATTACATCTGGAGGTGCTTCATTCATATTTTCTCTTCTATTTCTTCCCACGTCTCTATTGTTGGTTGGGTTACGATTTGGATGGTGATTTGATACATTATTAATTTTTTCTAATCTATGTCGATCCCCTGGAACTTCGTTGAGTTTTCTCTTATCTTTAGCATCTTTTAATCCATCTCTGATTTTCTCTTTTTTTTCTGGCATTCTTTCGGGTGCGTTGGATAAAATAGCAACTCCAACCTAAAAAAAAACAATATTTTATAATACATGATCAAAATATGAAGGTTTGATTATTATATAAATAAAAACCTCTGCATGTTTCAAGGCTCCAACATCATTTGTTCCATCACCACACATTAATGTTCCATAACCTAATTCTTTTAATTTCAAGATAATAAACTCTTTTTGTTTAGGATCAAATCGAGCATATACTCGAATATATGGTAAAAGTAAGGAAAGAAATTTTTCATGATTTTCCATCAAATAATTCAACCCGTCACCAGTTATACACAAATCATAGTTGGATGTATATTCAGATATCTTTTTGGTGGGTTCAACTGGTAATTGTAAACGCTCATCTATAGATTTCCAACTCCATTTTCCTTCATAATCAGTCAATATCAAAGTTTGATTCTTCACAGTAAATTGTAGTTCTTTTGCAACATGACAAGCGGTAAGTGGATTATCTCCAGTTATCATAACCACGGAATGTGACGCATTTATGATTTCAGCAATTGCATTCTTGGAATCAGTTTTTAAAGGACACGATATTATTACAAAACCAACAAATTTCAAATCTGATTCAATATCTTCCCTTTTTAAATCTCGAACTTCTTGAGAATTCAATTTGCCCAGTTCTTTATGACCCAAAGCCAAAACTCGAGCTCCTCTTCTAGACAGTGATAAATAAGTTTCATCATAATGATTGGGAACATGACTGAACATCGATTTTAATGTTTCAGGTGCGCCTTTTACAGAGCCTATGTAATATGTTTCGATAGCTCCCATTTCATTCAACTGGTATCCAGCAAGTACCGACATACGTTTAAGAGCACTTGAAAAATGATTCCTATGAAATATTTTGAGTGCGCAAAGTTTTCCTTTTTTAGGAATCACAGCATCACCCTTTGTCAAATTCCATTCGACTGCAGTAAGTGTTGCTTTTTCTAGAGGATCTCCTACTAGTCCCTCATCTAGTTGTGCAAGGGAATGACATGTTGCTAATACTTGAATTGTTTCTGCTGGAGCTTCTGCAATCGACACAACTTCACAGTGTTTAGCATTTGGAACTCCAGCAATACCTTCTACAACTAAATTATCACTTGTCAATGTGCCTGTCTTATCAAAACAACAAATTTCTATTTTTCCAGCAAAAGGAATTCGGAAAGGTTCAGTGCAAAATACTCCCAGTTTTGAAAGAGAAAGTAAAGAAGTGTTGACAGCTAACGATAACTCTATGGGCAACTCTGGAGGCACCACAGAAGTTAATATCAAAGTGCATTCTAAAAATAATTTGTATCGATTCCTTTCTGGGTCTTCACAGCCTTTTATCCATACGTATGCAGCAGCAGCGATTGCGAATATCAACAAGAACAAAATGAAACCAAAAGTTTCCAAATTATTAGCAGTGACTCTTTTGACACCGAACAAAATCGTGCGTAGAAGTTTGCCTTGTGAAGTGTTAAAACCAGTACGCATAACATATCCAATACAGCCATTGTCGGGAGAACGAAGTCCAGCATTTGCAAATTTACTAGGAGCTGAATGTTGTACTATTTTAGTACCTCCATAAAGAAGATGGAGTTTGCCATTACCGTCGGCGTCAAATTTCCAATCATTTCCTTTTTCAAATTCTAATTCCATAGGTTCTTTCATTTGTGGTACACTTTCTCCAGTCAACATGGATTCGTCGACAATACAAGAGCCCCTAAGTAAAACTATGTCACACGGGACCAAAGTATCGTTGGGAGATCTCACAAGAGACACTATATCTCCAGGAACTAATTGATCACTGTTTATAGTACGCCATCGACGGTTTCGATACACACATATGAGGTATGGTTTATTTCCCATTTTCCGGATTTCAGACATATTTCTTAGCTGTTGTTGAACTAAAGTGCACTCGAATATGATGAGCATCACTAATGTAAACAAACTGTAATACCAGTACTTGTCCATGCACCAGAGTGCAACGCAAAACACTTGAAATACAAAAAAGGGTGCGGTGGCTCTCTCTTTGAATAGTTCCATAAATTCGGGAACATCCTTTATTAAATGTAAAAAATTTTCAATCAATATTGCTAAAGAAAATAAATCTAAAAAAACAATAAAAAAAACTGAATTTACCATATCGAGTTGATTTTTTCCATAGTCAAATTCGGCTTGAACAACGTCTTGATCTTCCTGTAAACCTTTAGATTGCAAATATTCGCTTGCCCAAAGATTAATGGGGAAATCGATGAGTTTGAAATCTTTAATGTCCCAATCGTAAACATACTTCAATTTTTGAAATATGAACCAGACTTTGGGTAGCTCGTCTTCTGTCTAGAATGAATATAAAATCAAAAAAAAACTCATTCATACTCATAAGGAAATCAAATAGCATTTTCAAGTCTAATGAGAAGAACATATAATCAGCGAACGAAACATAATCTTACTTTAGTGTGGTGGAGTTTGACCACTTCTGTAAAACCATTATGTTCTGAAGGCACCACTTTAACTACTTTAGCTTTGATGGGATCACTTTCCTAAAACGAAAAGTCACTATAAAATAAAAAATTATAAAAAAAAACAAATTAATAAAAAAAAATACTGACAGGTAGGCAAGTGAGGAAGCAGTATACGTGCACACTCCAATAACAGCACAGACAAGTGAGGACTTGCAAAAGACCAGCACCGGCCAAAGTCAACAATCCGGGCTCATAGTAGTCGTGGAAGCCGAAATGGAAGAGCCATCCATATAGGATGGCTATGTAAAGGACGACGAAAGGCAAGACGAGCGCCTGCACCCCGGCCCACACCGGCCTGTAGAGCTTGACGCGGCGCACGAGCGCGTCTCCGCCCCCCGAGATGGCCCCCGTTTGCTCGGGTGTCCCCGCAGTCCCCGCAGTCCCCGCAGTCCCCATAACCCCCAACGCCTCCGCCCCCCGAGACCCCATTCCGCCGCTCACCGGCCGATCCACATACGACACGAGACACGATCGCGGATGACACTTGCTCAAATCGAATCCGAAATCGACCATGTTTTTTTTATTGCAAACGTCATTTTGAAAATTAACGTTGTTGGAATTTTGCAATATCAAAATCATCGGTGTTTAGATAAACTTGTATATGGTGAGTGTATTATAAAAAATATGATTAGGTTTTATAATTGAGATTCGGTTTGCAGACATTTGCTCAAATGTTACTAGTGTAGCGACCCTAGCGCACACGACGCAAGCTCACTCACACTGATACACACCGACGCTAACGCACACGAAATGTCAAAAAAAAACATCGAAAATAACTTTCCTTGCCCGAGCAGAAAAAGTAAAGGGACAATATATTGGTCACAGTATTTACATTTCAAATTCATAGTATGTACATATATATCAAACGTCAAATAAAACATCAAATTCGCAAAAAAATTACCTTTTCGCCCGACAAATACATAGTTGCTACCTAGTATCAAAAATACATTTTTAGTGGTGAACTTATTATAAAAACTAAACAATAGACCCAGTGTATATTGCAATGTACATACAGTAATTTAAATGTTTTTTTTGTCGGCTAGTATACGTATGATTATATTTAAGACCATATACTTACTATACAAAAGTGTATAGCATGGCATAGCATTTTATTTAGTTGGTAGTTAGTCCCTGTCAAAGCTAATGACAAGTAACTGATTTTGTAAAGAAATCGATTACTTTACAATATTTTGAGATGATCTCATAAAGAAAGTCATCTTTTATTCCACCGTATTATAATTCGAGGCTATGTATTGTTGTTATTAAACAAATAATCATTATGATATACACAATGTGATTGATTTCCTTACGAAATACTATGCAAATTAAGAATATTTTGATTCCAATTATGTTTTATCATTTTTTTGTTACTGGCAACTTTACTGTGCGAAATTCTAAATTATACTGCTCGAACTGACATCATTATACTGGGCCGAATATTGGTACCCAAAATAAAATGATTTTTTGTATTGGCATCATTTTTTCGGGCACGACGAAATGCCGTTGTCAGTAGTGGTTGTCATAGTTCGTATATACGTCAGATTCTACTTGGCATTGAATCCCTTAAAAGATTTGTTATTTATCGTTTGTTTGTTAACGAGTGTTATCTTGATAGTTAGCCATTCGAGACATCGGTGTTGTGAAGAATAAACATTCGCCGATAGTTTTATGGAACACAACACCCATCAAATATTAGTCATCCGATCGATTGACGATACTTCACAATGATCGGACCTTCTAAAAATATTTCTTATTCTCCATTAGAAACTCGTGAAAAGCAAGTGTTGGACCCCATAAGTCCAGTGACTAAACGCAAATCCCATTCATCTGCGTTTATTTGCTGTTCGATTTTCTTGCTTCTTTTTATATTTTTGCCTATCATTTTGATATTCGTTATAAATTTTACTGTAATTGAACATGAAAGTGATGGCGAAAAATTGCCATATGAGAAGCATGAAGAATACGAATATTCACAATTCAAAAAGGACTGTGTATTGTGCAAATCGTCAAACGAGCCCTTGACTGAAGTGAAGGCAAACAGCAGATCACCTAGTATTGTGTGCTACTACAATTATCCACCACTCAATAGTAATACGACAGAATTACAACCAGAGAATATTACATGCAATTTGTGCACTCATATAATTTTGGCTTTTGCTTCTGTCTCCAATAGTACTTTAAAACTGAGCGATGATATGGTTCGTGCGATTCCTAGTTTGATAGCTTTAAAAGAATGTAACAAAGATTTGAAAATTTTGATCTCAGCCGGTGGCGGTACGACAGATAATGGCTTCTCTGAAATGGTAGTGAATCATGCGTCAAGGAAAAAATTTATAGGCTCTTTGAAATCCATTCTAGCTTTATATAAATTAGACGGACTCGATCTCGATTGGGAATTTCCTATTATTCCTACATACAAGGGAAATAACAAGAATTCTCAACTCATAAAAAGAAACGATTTGTTTGACAAAAGACAACGTCAACATTTTTCACAATTGTTAAGAGAAATACGAATGGAATACATAAGAGAGAAGAGGGATTATATTTTATCCTTAGCCGTTGCAGCACCTGAATCTATCGTAAATATAGCATATGATGTTGAAGAAATTAATAAATACGCAGACTTCATTAATTTGATGGCTTATGATTTTCATGCTTATTCTAAGTACACTCCATTCACAGGCATGAATTCTCCTCTTTTTAATAGAAAAGATGAACATTTTTATCTTTCAACATTGAATATCAATTATACAGCGCATTTATGGGTCAACAAAGGCATGGATCGAAATAAAATAATAATAGGGTTGCCAACGTTTGGTCACACTTTCACATTAGTAAACAGCAATAATGTATATCCAGGTAGTCCAGCTAATGGTTTTGGAAAAACTGGTGACCAAGGATTTATAAAATGTTGGGAAGTATGTGAACTGATTAATAACAGCCAAAATTCTAAAGTGTTTTTCGATAATGAAACACTTTCACCATATTTAGTCAGTGGATCTGATTGGATATCATATGAAAATATGGAGAGTATCATATTTAAAACTAATTTTATTAAAGATAACGATTTTGGAGGTGCTATGATTTTTTCTCTAAATTCCGATGATTATTTAGGGAAATGTTCCAAAGATAACCGATTTTATTTAACTAGCTTGGTAAGAAATACACTCATTGATGACGATTTATGACAAATAGAAAAATCATTGTCAATTGCATTGAATATTACGTGATTTGTTTTTTTATGTATAACTATTATATTTATATTGACTACATATTATTTAATTTTCAATGATTGTTGATCTCCTATAATGTAATAAAATTTAGCCCTTAAATGGTGGTTCATTTAGAAACTTTCGTATTTCAAAAATAGGTAATTTTCTTTTTCCAATTTACAATGTATTTGAATATTCATTTTATCATGCCATATTTATATATGTTCACATTACTATATTATCTATGTTTACATTACTATATTATCTATGTTTACAATACATATTTGATTTTTTGTGTTAAATATTATAAAATAAATAATAATTGAAGATTGATAGATTTACAATAGAGCTACTTTTGAAATTAAATCCACATTTAGAGAAAATTTTCAAGCTTTTAGTCCACTATAAACTAGTAGAACCAAATTAAATATTATCGTGAAAAAGTACAAAATATTTTTTATTAATAAATTTATTTCCATGTGTTTAAAATTAACTTCTGGAGAATTAAACTATATTAATATTAGCATGTTAATTTGCTTATGTAAATTAATTTAAATAATAAAATTTTTGTTTTATTTATGAGGTAATAGACCTTTGACTCGTTAGCATGAAAAAGTTTTAAATAACTTATTACTATTAATTGATTATTTATTTTAAATATTATATTTGTATTTATTTATTTATTTTGACAATAGTGTAAATATAATATCTGTGTTAGTCGAATAAGCTTAATAAAAATATATAAAATCCTTTTTTTTATTTTTACTGAATATTTCTTTATAGAAGTTTTCAACTTGTACAAATACATACACATATCTATGCTAAAAGTTTTGATTATTTCTAAATTGGATGATTCATTTGTAGATATCAAGTAAATTAAGTAATTTAGCACACAGACAACTCATTGAAGATCCTTAATCTCAAATGATCACTTGTGCAAATTACCTTTTGGGAATTTTTTTATCTCGTTTAAAAATTTAAATTAATAATGAAATATTATGCAATTTATGTGCAGATCCATACTCTAAATTTTTTTCCAATTAGAAATATACTTTGTTTCTTTTTTGAGAATTTTTAAATTATTTAAATTGTCTACCATCGTGTAAAGGCTAACCTAATAAAATTTCATATTTGCAAATATGTATGTGAAAAGCTATTTTGAATAATTTTACATAGTATAAATAAATAAAAAGCTTGAAAATTGATATTTTTTAGTGCATTACATAAATTTTTCATTCAAATACAAATTTCATATAAATTCAAAAGTAATAATTGCACAAAATATTTTGCACATCCAACCATTTTTTTTCACATTCTCATTTCGTTGCGAAATTCGTAGCGATCTTTCTCTTTGTTTTATAATAATTAGAATACATACTAAGAAATTATTTTAGTGTAAAACCAATTTTATCCTTGATATAATTATTTGAAAAATATGCTTTTATGAAGCTAATGAAATAAAAATGTTAAGAGACTGTACATGCAAGTTTTACACTTCCCTATCCGCAAATATTGTCCTTATCAACGTGAAATAAGACCAGGATGTACTCAGGATCTGAAACGAAAATCTATGTACAAAAGAAAGCATGTGCCCTTGAAATAATATTCACAAACTTATCATCTATTCAATTCACGATTAGTAACAATATTCATCATCGTTATTTCACAAAGACCTTGATACGTTTCTATTCGTTATTATTTTCAGTCATTCATCAGTACGAATTTCATTCATCTTCTTCACGGACGTCAAAAACCTTTCAGATTTTAACTAACAATAAAGGAAACTCATTCAGCAGCAAAATTTATTTCATCTCAATGATTTCCATCATATTTAAACTCCAACCAGTCATCATTTCCAAAATACGAATTTGCCGATCGAAATCTATATACAAAAATCCAATAATTATATAAATTCAAACTCACCGAAGTGAATGTAGCTAGAGATATCGACGTAAATCCCATCACGGATATTTTCAAAGGATACAAACCCCTATATTGTATTATGCTGATTGTTCGCATATGTTTAATTTCAGCACCGACCCACTGTCCTTCGTATGCAGCTCTCGAAACAATTTCCGTCTGTAAATATTGTTCATATATTATATATGTCAGTATTACGAATTACGTATTACATATACCGCTTCAATAAGTTTATTTCCGTTGTTCGAAATGAGCCAGATTTGTGTGAGGTTCGATGTTAAGAACATCATGTATTTTACCACGCGGTCGAGCGGAGATATCTACAAATCAATATAAATAATTAAGATTTGTAATAATTCGAAAAATGTATTGTTAGGTACTGACCGTTATGGAAAATCCTGATATGCATATCATTAAGGAACTGGCGAATAAGTTTGTTAGAAGTGTGAAAGTATAAATTGATTCGATGTCTTTGTGAATTCTGAAATTCGGATGTATGTATTAAATTTTGATTTATTAAGTTGAACGAATATGTCGTTACCTTATTAATTTGTTATGATATTCGATTGCTTTTTTTAATTTGTGTTCTGCAGATTCTTCGATATCCGAATTTTTTTCATCGAACGATATTTGCGTCAAATATTTGCATAATAGTTGAAACTGCATTGATAACTGAGCGACCATTATGCAAAATAAGCAATCTGCACCGGATACGCACGCAGTTGTAAAAATTCCTTCAAAATCAAGTTTAATATTAATGTGTTGATCCGAATTTGACGAAACGATGAAATTTAAAGCGATCTATTCTCATAAGTAACATTTGAACTTAAACGTAAAAAAATTGCATAATCATTATTCAACATTCACTAAAATCTCACGAGTCGAGGTAATGCATTTATATCTTTGTTGTGCAATTTTCATTCGAAGTCAATTTTTTTTTTTACTTATACGTCTTTTCTTTCGAACTTTCATATCTATATCTACATTTTTTTCATCAACTATAAAATGCTCACGATTTTTATTTAGAGTTTCGATATGATTATAATAAAGAACGTTTGTTACAAACCTCCATGAAACTGAGACAGGATGGTGAGTATGAAATTGAACCAATTGTTCTGCCAATCCCAAGCATACCACACAAAATACGGAAGATATTTATCACTGCGACCGTTTGTTAAGAAAAAATACAACATAATGATTACTGGAAATATATTGTAGACTGTGGACAATCCATTAGAGACAAAAGTATACACCCAGCAATACTTTATCGTCGGCTCCATAATTTTCTTCCGGATAGCAACACAATCAGGATCCTCCGTAGTAGGCCATAATTTTTCCATTTCTTCAAATAGCAATTTTACTTTTTTTCTCTTGTACACAAGTGTTACAGTTTTGTGCATGCTGATTGAGCTGACAATAAAACATGGCGTTACTTCAGCAATGTAACCAAAGTACTCAATAAAATCTTCGGGATTTTCTAATATGTGATGGATATAAAGTTTTATAGACATCCCTTCACCGAAAAGCAGCATTATAAGATTGAGAGTTCCAAGTATGTATAAAATCCTATGCATTTTATAGCTCATCTTCGATCCGTCATTTTCTTCTCGATGTATACTTTTCAAACCAAGTATTTCGAATGTTTTGTCTACCACTTCGTATGCTTCGTTAAATGAGTCCATTTTTATTGACTTTCAAAATAATTAATGTTATTATATTGGAAAAGGAATTATCTCAGGAAAATTTAATTTTCTTTTTATGACCAATAAGCTCTGAATGCTCAAATGATATGTGACTCGAGTACTACTTGTCAATGCGTAATAGTGTGAATAACTTACGTTTATATATTTTTCACGTGTTTTGATTTATTCATCAACATATTACTTCTATCAATGTCCACGAGTGAATTATTTGAATAATTTCAATTATACATATGATTGACTCATTAATTTTAACATTGTATAAATTGAAATTATTGTACAACGTTTAATAATTTAAATATGTAAAAATATATTATATGTAGTATCAGATAGTATAGATTTTAATATATTTTCGAATCAATAATCATTAATCAATATAGGTATTATAATTACCTATTACTATATACTAAGGTATACATATTAGGCAAATTTAATCTTTTTCAATATATTCTTAGAAAAACTCTTGAAATTTTTTAATTGAAATACATAAAAATAAATCATCTAATCGATTAATGACTTTTTTACAAAAGGTTTCAAAAGACATTTTTGCAACCCTGTTTGATGATGCGTCATCAACTTTTATAACAAAGTTAAGAAATGTTGGGTTTTATCCATAGATCTATTTATAAAACTTTTGTGTGTACTTTTTTACTTTTATTCTTCGAGCGTTATTTATGTAAATCTTTAAACGTGATAAATTTTATTAATCAATTCTACAGGTAGTTCAGCACATACTATTCTCATCGCATGGTTTGTGTTAACTTATGTTTCTTTCAAATTGTTTTTTTTTTCGTAAAATAATGTAGATTATTATAACACCAAAATTATTTTAGGATCACAAATAAACAACGGTGTGCGTCAGAGCAAGCAAATAAAAAGCTTGAATAACAAAATTTGCGTCACCTATATAGTACACACATTCAGCGTCCCTAGATAATAATTATTATATGAATTCTGGACATTTTTTACTGTGTATGAGCAGAAGACATTTATTCTAAATAACGAATTATAATATACATATGTATTTAGTAAAATTGCTAACATAATGTTTTATTTGTTTATTCACATTAGTATTATATTTACAAATTTTGAACATTTGAAGTTATTTGAATATTCTGAGTATCTTATGGTGTTTTTATTTTTTTTTGATGATCGTATGTAGCTAACTACTTCGGTGTTCAGTAGCAAAATGTATCAATTTAAACTGCTAGTTAGTCACTTTACCAACCACCTGTGGAAAAAAATAGATTTGTTTATATATAAATTAAAATAGAATATTATATTTTATGAAAAAAATGCTAACCGCCACTAGACCATCCTCCCTTTTGCCATCCACCACCACCGCCGCCTCCAGAGATAACCTTAGCGATGCGGACTGAAAAAAGGAATAAGATATTAAGCATTATGATATAAAATTTCAGATTGAATTTAGAAAATCAACTTACTTCCACCGCCATGACCGCCTCCATAACCGCCTCCATATCCACCTCCGAATCCACCTCCACCTCCGTGTCCACCTCCTAAACCTCCACCGCTGAATCCTCCGAAGCCTCCGCCTCCTCCAGACTTCCATCCGCCACCACCGCCGCCGCCGCTATATCCTCCGAGTCCACCGAAGCCTCCGCCTCCTCCAGACTTCCATCCGCCACCACCGCCGCCGCTATATCCTCCGAGTCCACCGAAGCCTCCACCTCCTCCAGACTTCCATCCGCCACCACCGCCGCCGCTATATCCTCCGAGTCCTCCGAAGCCTCCGCCTCCTCCAGACTTCCATCCGCCGCCACCGCCGCTATATCCTCCGAGTCCTCCGAGTCCACCGAAGCCTCCGCCTCCTCCAGATTTCCATCCACCGCCACCGCCACCGCCGCTATATCCTCCGAGTCCTCCGAAGCCTCCGCCTCCTCCAGATTTCCATCCACCACCGCCGCCTCCCAAACCTCCTAGGCCGCCGCCGCCACCTTTACCGTATCCGCCGCCTCCATATCCACCTCCTCCATAGCCGCCTCCTCCGAAACCGCCTCCAGACCAGCCCAAGGAGCCGGCGCTGGCTGCAGCAGTTAATGCCAATAAGCAAACGAATACCTGAAAGTAATAACAATAATTTTACATTTCAATTATATAATTTAAGTCGTAATTTTTGCAATACGGAATATACATATAAAAAATTTTAATTATATTTTTTTTGGGCTGATGATTTTACTAAATAGGTGGCGATAAAGTCGAATAGGTATTTTACATGAATTTTTGTATAAAGCAAACAAGTTTCGGTGCCGTGGAAAAAATCATTTTACATATTTTTTTAGAAAATAGAATTTTGTAAAGTTAGTTTTTTTAAAGTTAAAGAAATAAATAATAATAAAGTGGTGTATTCCGATCAAAAGGCACTAAAGGTTAATTATTGAACTGCGATAAATCAAGATTTTCAAAGATTCCAAAAGGAGATTCTGTTAGTGATCCAGATGAAGGGTTATCAGAGTAAAAAAAAAAAAACTAGATTCAATCAGGCTTTAACACAGCTTTGTAACGGACAAAGATAAAAACACGAAGATTCAAGCGAACGATTGTATTCCGTCAAGAGAGGTCAGTTACCTTCATGATTGAATCAATCCCAAACCTGCGACTGATGCATTCGAATACAATCTCGTAGCTTTTATAGTGGCCCGAGATTTTGGTGGGGTTGTACAGAAGTGAGAGCAGAGCCATTGGAGGACACGAGGTCCTCTTCACAATGAAGCGAGACCACCTCCATCGGCTTTATGGGAAAAAATCGGTTTGAACTCTCGTCATTCCGGTGATTGCTTGCAAATTAATGTGCGAGTGATTATTTTGATATAATTCATTGTTGTCTCGCTTTTCGATTTCGTTACTGTATTTATTTTTTTTTCTAAATAGAATCGCAAGTGTTTTTGGAACGATTCACGCGAAATTTTTTATTGTAATACAAAACAGGTGTGTTCACCCCGATGTTGATTTTTAATTGCTTATTTTCGACTAGTTTATCCAGATTTATTGAAAATTTATGCTTGAATGCTATTATTATAAGACTAGTATTACAGTGTAGTATTATATATCGTATAACAGATCTCAGTGTATTTCGAAAATTATTAGAAAACAAAACATAATAATCGTGTTGAAATATTTTTAACGTTCCTTGAAATTAAATAATTAATATATTTATTTGCAATCAATATTATTTTGATTTATCATATTACTGAAATATTGGAAATTTGATTATCATATTCAATAAAAATCAAACAAAGTAGGTCAATACGAATTGCATATTGAAACATCAAAAGGTACTTGAAATTTTTATTCTACTGAGGGCCAGTGAACTTAAAATACCTTCATTCTCGAAATAAAAGGAACAAAAATCGAATCCTACTCGTAAATAGTTTCGAAATCGTGATGAAAAATAAAACATCGCGTTCAAAAGAGGTCCCGTTTTGTTTCGTAAACGATCATCGTATAAGGATATATTTTTTGGTTATTTTTATGTAAGTGAATGTAGAAGTATAATGGTGAATAATAAAAATAATATGTCGGTTTGTGAAAAACGAATAAAAGAAACAACTATATATTACGCGCGAAGTCAAATGTCGGAAATAACTGAAACATCGTGCAAAATTTGCATATATGTAGAATATTTTTTTGCTTGTGGGAAATTTTTTATCAAGGTCGAAAATTTGATAACATACAAAAAAATAGAATTATGTATCATCGGAAACGAGTGTGTTTTAATATATGCAAATAATATGAAATATTTATTTTTAATTGAAAAGCAATGACCCTAAGCGGCATCGCAAATATTTTCCGTTCTTTACCTTCAATTTAATTGAAAACATTTGTTCGCGCTAACGTTCATTTATAATTTCGATATAAACACACACGATCTTTCTCAACATAAAAAAGCTCACAATCAGAACTGATAATTTTCATAACGTGACTAATCGAGGACAGTTTTTTTCCAACATCCATGCACAATTTCCAATCGATTTCCGATGCAACACCAACGGAGCCAATACTTCAATTCAGTAGCACCATTATTTTATATTCGATTACGCCGGATTGCGCAACATAATTTATGACATTTGGACCGCAATGCAAGTCAAATAACAAAATATGGAGCATTCATATTGGCCAAAAAGTGAATGTATATATCTGAAGAATAAAGCTAAACGAGAAGGCGTTGCTGTTTCACAGACGTAAAAGTAGATCCGTTAATTATTTCACAACGATCATTATTGATGAATTACGCTTGTGAGCACATGAATGCGAACATCGCCGTCTTTGGGATGGTTAAGATGGCGAATATTTGCCATTTTATTGAAGACCTTCGTCCGGAGCGATTATCTTCATAAATATAATGTAGGAAAGTTAATCGGCCGAATGCCCACAAACGATATTTTGCGAAAAACATTGTGGCTGGACATCAAGGAGACTTGTGCAATGTGCACAATCGCTGTGCGAACTGTGTGAAAGATGTGCATCGAATGACATTAATTATTACTGTCATATAAGGTGTATTTCATTTAGTATAGTCGGCCTCTTATTTGATATTTATGCATACTGCATTTTAGTTGTCTGTTTCTAAAAAATGTTTATACGATTTCGATAAATTTAAATAAATATTTTAGTGTGAGGCTCGTTCGATATAAATAGATTCGTTTTTCTTAAGGACGATATAATTGGTCAATAAATTTTCCCAGCGTAAAGATTAAAGTTATTTATTTTATATTTGTTTATAAAAAAAAAATAAAGTTTTGTAATTTAAATCTTAAATATAATTTAATCCGATTCCAATTAGATTTATAAGCACATTTTCCCTATTCCTTTTAAATAACATCATGTGTGTTATTTATATTAAAAAAAAAATACAAAACGACCTTTAAATTTAAATAATACGATCGGTTTTGAAGAAAATTTGATAATACGAATTATATTATCCTTAAAAAGATACAATTCTCGAAAAAGCCACACAAATCGTGACTAGTTAGATGCATATATAATATTTTATGAAATATAAATCACGTTTCAAATTAATATCATCATAATATTATGACACATCCTAGGGTATTAAAAATTACATTGACCGACACTTAAGGCTTTTAGATAGTATTACAGAAATACCTTCTGGAAAAACCACCTCATTAAAATAATTAAATTTAATAAAAGATGCACACTTATATATAATTTCATATAAATATTTTATGATCATATAATTGTGTTTCGAAAGTACTATCATAAATCATCATCATCATTTGAAATATCGCTCGGATCAAGGGCCTATTTAATTGGAACAAATTTATCTATTAAATAATCAGGATTTTGAATTTTAATAAAAGCAATAATTTTTAAGTAAGAAGACAGAAATTGTCAGTAAATGCATGTGGTATTTTAGTATTTCAAGCTTTTTATTTATAAATGTTCTTGCTAAATAAAGATGGTATTGTATTATTATTATAATATCAAATTAAGTACGTATCGTTATTTCTGAGAGTACTGTTTTTTTTTATTTAATTTATTTTTTATATATTGCGAAAAAGTGACATTAAAAATAATACGACATACTGTATACAAGATGTTTATTACTTAATTCATAAAAGTGAAACGTAAAATATCTATTATATTTATAAACTAACCATCACATAAATTTCAAAACATCGCATTGTACGTACATTGACTTTTCGCGTAAACCAAACGCTTGTCCTACAAAACGGAACCGCGCACAAAAAAAATGCAAAGCACGCACACCACAAATCAAAAGAAACACACAACATACAAATCGATATTTAGATAATAGCCATATTGAATCATCGAATGGCATCAGCGACCCGAAACACACCCAAATCCTCATCGAACACCCGAATTTCCCAACTCCGAGTTCCCATCCCACCATTTTCCTGCAGATTTCGCAGCCGGCACATAATCTGCATTCAGGCAACGACCGGCGGGTTATTAGAATGATTGCCATGTCGGATATCGGCTGCCATTGCATCATCATCATCATCATCATCGTTGTTGTCGGATCGGGTGCCGTTCGTGCCGACCGCTGGCCATCGCCAGCCTTGGCAAAACGGCAAAAACCGGGGGTACGAGTTGAACTTTATCGCTCTTTTTCGAAATTGTTCAACACTTGCGAAAGTGGCGATGAGCGGACCTTGTTCGGTGCCGATGTGTATCGATGTGTTGAGGTCAGTGGTGGGTTAGGTTAGAAGGGGTTATAATGCTTTTGCTCTTTTTCGGGTGAAAGTGACGATGAGCGGGCCTTCGATATATATATTTTTGTTAGGTGGAGTAATTTTTTTGTGATAATGATATCACTCTTTTTCGGATTTATAAGCGCGTTTGTGAAAGTGACGATGGACGGACCTTGTGCGGAATCGATGTAAATCGGAGGTGTTTTGTTTTGTGGTTTCGTTGAGATCGGTGGTGGGATAGTAGAGGTTGTGCTTTGTTGTTAGTTTATATTCGGTAATTAAGTGGATGGTAAAAATTTGCGCGTATTTATTTATTTTTGAGTAATGAAAACATTATGTTCTGAAGTATATTTGCGTATGATTTTGAATGTTTCAATTGTCAAGAACGTTTAGAATACGATAAGTATATGAGCGTGAATTTTCAAATTGTAAGATTGACGTGTATTTTTTTATTTAGTTTCATTTTGGAACAATATACATATATAATATTATATTATATTATATTTAACAATATATTGAATGTTTGACCATTTTTCTTTTATCTATCCTTTCAGATTAACGGCATATCCATTTACAGCCCCATATATCGCTCAACTTTCATAATTAATAACAACTGATATTTTTGTCAAGGTTAAACCGCTGACCGAACTATTATATTATTATCAACTATAAGGAAATATGTGCATCATAAAAATCAAACAACACTCAAATTTTACAAACAACTAGATTCCCCACTGGAAATACCATCTGCTCCAAACAAACACAGATTATTATGATTGTTAATTAATTTTTAATTTGACCGGAGGAGTGCGTTCGTGTTTCGAACGTCACAATAAATAAAGGCGAATCCAGGATGAATGTTCTCTTTGCGAAAAGAGGAAATCGTGACCTCCGTTTTCATACACTTTGCGTGGCATAATGCACTTCAATGTCGTCGAAACGTTCAAGGCGACCGGAACATCTTTCGACCGTAAAAACCGATTATTATATGCCATTCAATTAATCATTTATTTATGGGACTTTAATGAGAAACAACCTAGTCGAACGATCGATCCATAATTGATGAAATAAGGCACAATCGTGAAACCCAAGGGTTGCTAGATGTCGATCTTTTAAATTGATTTTGTGTACTTTGTTTTACTGTGGGGTCAATGGTATAGCCTCGTTGAATAGTAAAGTTGTGTATTCAGTAGATAAATGTAATGATTTTTAGTATTTTGAGAGTTATCTTCCCTTTTCATGGGTGCAATATGGTGAAGAAAAACTTCGAGCAAGTGATGGTATCGGACCTTGTCCTTTACTGGGCATTATTTAGGCTTAATATGATAATGATGATGATGAAGATTTTATCTTGGGCTTTTTTAAAAGGCGTTTTTAATAATAACTGAAATTTGAAGGTTAAGTCTTTACAGTGAAGAGATCGTATCTGATTTGTCATTTCGGTTCTTAATTGCTCATTTTCAATGAGGCAATCAATCAAAATAATTTATTATATATTAAAATAATTTCTCAATAATTTATGTAAGGATAAAACGTAAAATATCTTATGAATTTCTACCTCACGCATATATTACAATTTATACGAAAGATATTGATTAGACCACTTACCACATTAATTATCGACAAAACGTTCGAATCGTTCATTTAGTAACGTTTAATTCATCATCATCATCATTATCAACATAGACATCCAATGCAGGATGAAGTCTTGTCAACTAACGTTGACAGTTTGGGCGGTACCTTATCACGTTATCGATAAGGGGCAGGGAACATAAGAGCCAACTCCTCCCCATGCCAGCAGAGAAGGCTCTCGTTTAATTATTTATGAAAAATTATATAATCACTCATTCATTTAATATACATAATGAAACAAAAACGGCGCAAGTACATTTGTCGTGTTGTTTTTTTTTTCGTATTTAAACCTGCCAACACACGTAACCGTTTCACGTTCGAAAATTGACTTTTGCTGAAAAAAATTATACGGATTTTGAGTACACTTAACTTTTTGCATGAATGTATTATCGCGTTTTACTCATAAAATAAAAAAAAAATGTTTAAAAAGAAGGTTTAGCCATAATTAACTCGATAGAGTGATTTATCCCGGTGCGTAGTCGTGACGTTTTAAACTTTATTTAATATTTAAAATTCATTGAAAGGAGTACATCACATATATTTATGTTCTGCTCAACCTTGAAACATAAAATACGGAAATAGTACAATAATTCGTATGTGTAAAATGGAATCGTGATAAAAGTTGAAAAACTTTTCTGAGCTCTTGAAAAAAAGTAAATCACGTGTGGCAATACACAATACGTGAATAGGACTCCTCGTTTTTCAAAAGCAATTAATGGCTGTCAAATATCACAAAAGAAAAATGTCCTCAATATTGCATTAACGAATAAATATGAATGCGAACAGTGCACAAAACAAAAGGTTAATAACGTTAAATTAATTTATCGGAAATCAAGGGCGAGCTGATTTCAATTAGCGTTTTTCATTCAGAATAATATTCGATTGAATAATGTGAAGCTACTTATTTGGTAGCCTCGTTTTTTTTCACCATTATTATCCGAGTCAAATCTGTAGTCATGCAATATCCGTATTGGGAAAATCTATGCGAAAGTAAAAGTGAATTAACATCTCGAAAATCCGGCATTCACACACATTATTCTTAATTTTGTATGTTATGGCTCAATTGATTCTTGTGGCTGAATGTACGTTTGAGTGTATCTGATTTTGTATTATGTCACAAACGGTTTGTATGCGAATATAAACGAAAGGTAATAAATGTCTCTTTTCGTATTTATTTTGATAAATATTTTTCGAAACATGCTAAAAGTTGATGACACGATTGTGATTGTAATGTCACTGAAGTAAAAAAATATGCATTTGATAAATTCCAAGAAATAAATAAAAAATTAATACTTTGCTGGTTTTTTCACCATAAAATTATAAATTTTAAACAAAAACAAGTTTTGTATTATAAAGTGAATGAAATAAAATAACTTTCCATATTCACAATTTATTTTAGATTCTACATGTTTAATAAATGATTCATTTATTAAAATAGAATAAAAACACATTCACTAAATTTTTCTCCAGCTATTTTGTAAAATATATGCTTGGACCAACTTTTAAAATTCGCGCACTGCCAAAACATTCTTGATCATTGTAAAAGGCGGCATATTGACCAGGAGCCAAGGCTCTAATAGGTTCTTCTAATTTTATAATAAGACCGGAATGGGACTTCACAATCATACATTTTATTAAAGGATGTATATGTTGAAATCGAAATTCACATTTAAATGTATAATTCATCTTAAGGGCATGCGGTTCTTCGAATATCCAGTGAGGTTTTTCAGTATAAAAAATATCACACATTAAAGAAGAATGTTCAGTGCCGGGTGCCTGAAATTAAATTAATAAAAAGATTATATTTATGAGAAAAACTCTTGTTGCTGAAATAAAAATTTTCGATTTAGAAAGTGCATACCACATATAAATTATTATTACTTAAGTCCTTTTTATAAATAAAATATGCTATTGATTTTCCTGTTATATTACACCGTTGTCCCATAGTCCATTGATGTATTCCATTATGTACACCGACAATTTTCCCAGTGTCAATATCAATACAATTTCCTGGTTTAGAAGGTATGTACTAAAAACAAACAAATTATTGTTTTGCACAAGTAAAAAAGTAAATATGTTTGAAAACAAAAGGATTAAACCTCCGATATAAAATCTTGAAATCGTCTTTTACCAACAAAGCAAATTCCAACGCTATCACGTTTTTTAAATACGTTATTAAGACCTTTTCCTTTTGCAATATCTCTGACAATAGATTTTTTATAATTTGCAATCGGAAACATTGTGTGTCTTAATGGTTCTTGTTCTACCTGAGAAAGGAAGAATGTTTGATCTTTAAAACTATCATATGGTCGAAGTAATTTGACACCTGAAATGATATTCTGAAAAGTAGAATACATCCGAACATACTACATAGAAAAAAGATAATACAAAGGAATATTGATTTCTCAATTTCTCAATGTTAATAAATTAGATATCAAAAAGTTAATACATATAATAATTTATAATTTAATGAATGAAAGGAAATCAACAAGATTGTTGATGATAACACAGTAACATTTAATTTTATGTTCTCACAAATACTATCATGATAGCATTGAGGAATCAATGGCCTCTAAAAATAATAGGAAAAATCTAACTCACATTTGTCTGGATTGTAATTCTCTAAAAATGGACCAAAAGTTGTATTTGCATAATGACCTGTTGCTATAGCATCAACTTTTAGATTATTTCTACAGTATTGATAAAATGATTTGAATTTAACATTTCTATTGCATAATATATCTGGATTTGGTGTTAGCCCTGATTCATAGTCTTTCACTAGATTGACAAATACTTCGTTCCAATATTGCTTGACGAAATTGACTCTAGTTAAAGAGATTTTCAATGTGTCACAAACATATTTAGCATCTTCGTAATCTTTTTCAGCGGAACATAGTCCAGTTTCATCGGTCAAATCCCAGTTTTTCATAAAAACTCCATGGACGTCAAATCCTGCATTTATAGTATAATAATAATCATGATATTGGAAACGAATAAATGATTTCGTAGAATAAAACGAACTAACCTCTATCTTTAAGTAAAGCAGCTGAAACTGCACTATCGACGCCACCAGAAATAGCAGCAGCTACGCGGCGTATCATACTATTTTGTATAATTAAACAATACTGTCAGAATTCATAAAATTATAAACTAAATCGAATTTATATTTCCATCACAAGTTGAAATTAAACACATGATTTTGACAGTTGACATTTATAACGAATATGTACTCAGAAAAGATCATATACTGAGCAGTAATAAAAATATAAAATATGCATCAAATTTAATTTAATACATCAATAAAAATATATTTAAGCATCTAAAAAAGAAAAATTTATCATTGTAATTAATTAAAAGTTCAGTTAAATATAATTTTGATGATTTTGCTTTATGGCCACACTGAACTATGGATTTTTCTATACAGTGGCAACATCAGTCAGTCGGTGTATCTGTCAAGTAGTGCCGATTCTCTGTAAGGGTTAAATTTCAATCATCTTTTACTGTGGTTTTTAATTTGAAATTTGTATTCATATCCATATTATTTCCCAGTTTTTAGTATTGTAAGATTTAGCAATACGTTGAATTTATGTTTTACATAACCTCAATACTCATTACATAATTCATATTTTTCATGTAAAATCTATTTTCAACGTCAATTTTCATGCTATTTTATCTTGGTTTCTTCAAATTGTATTAATTATGACATTGACCATCTTAGATGATTCTGAAATAAAAACTTTCAAAATTATGATTGATCATTTGATTATTTACCTTTATCTTTTAAATACAAATTAGATCATCTACAGATCACCATGGCGTTCACACTTCGCTCTGTTAACATGTTGGCTAGACGAGTAGGTGCATTGCGCACATTGCAATCACGCAGCTACGCTGATGACATGTCATTCACATTAGCTGCCGCAAATCAGGTAAATTAAATTTTCAGGATGATTTTATTACTATATGGACTTAGCAATCAAATAAAACAATTATCTTTTAATAGGTCTTTTACGACAGTGTGAGTGTGAAGCAAGTGGACGTTCCATCTTTCAGTGGATCATTCGGTATTTTGCCCAAACACGTACCTACCCTAGGTGAGTGTATCAAATATACATTTATTTTAAACATATATATACATATATTGATTAAATTTTATCTTTTTTCATTATAGCTGTTTTAAAACCTGGAGTTGTAACAGTTTATGAAAATGATGGCAAAGTCAAAAAAATATTTGTATCATCAGGCACAATCACCATCAATGATGACTCATCTGTGCAGGTTCTTAATCCTTTATGAAAAATTTGTATTATGAAAATTTTAAGTTTATTATCATTAAAAAAATTTATATATTTTTATTATTGTTGTACAATAATTAATTAAATTTGTATATTTTTTCAATCATAATATTGAAAATTGAGTAAAAATTCTAATGACTGTTAATAACTTTTAGGTTTTAGCCGAAGAAGCCCACCCAGTTGAAAGTTTGGATAGGTCTGCTGCCCAAGATGTTCTATCAAAAGCTCAGCAAGAATTAAATTCTGCTTCAACTGAAATTGTAAGTTATCACTTAATAATATATTAATTAGATAAAAAATACACGCTTATAGAGTTCATTGAAAAACTGTTGAAAATTTCAGGCTAAAGCTGAAGCTGCTATTGCCGTAGAAGTCGCAGAAGAAATAGTCAAAGCAGCCTCAAACTAAATTGTTAAAATGTTCATCTAATTACTATAATAGTATGTATCGAAATAAACCAATTTAATATTTATTTAGTCTTTCATTATACAATATATAAATCTGATTTATCCTGTATCAGAGCAAGTTGAATATTTTAGAAAAGATTTGTGATAAGGAAAATAATTGAAAAAGATTTGTTTTTTATTAATTTATTTGGCATACAGATTACAAAACACTTTGGTACAAATTGATGGAAAAAAAAACAAGAAATAGGTGACTAATTTGTTAAAAATTACAGTATACCAACTAATTAATTTACCTTCAAATAATTTAGATACATTTCCAACTATTTGTTTGATGTTAAGTATAAGTTTAAAAAATTGACCAAAATATATTTATTTTTTGAAATTGGGAAAATGTTAGTATTGAGCAATTTCTATGGTATATGACTAGCTTCAAAATGCCACCCAAAGTGCTTTTACTATTATATAACATGATTCACGAAAAGTAATATTTGTTTTGTTCAATTCATTTCAAAAATATACAAAATCGTTAAAATAAGTATAACATTTTTTTGGAAACAAAGTATAAAACGATAAGTGTAACATTTGAGTTCGTAAAAAGCAAGCATTTATTATTATTACACCTATGACAAAACACTCATTAGAAAACATTTATGTAAATTTGACATAAATACTTTGAGACTTACTTGTAAATACCTTAATCAATATCACTATATATGAGATATACTTTTCAAATAGAGTAGTTGTGATGAATTAGGAAATCTTCATCATTTGTTACGCTCAGCTTAGTGCCATAGCCATATCATATTCGTTACAAAATTACCTGATATTTTCAGGTGAAAATCGATCACTGTCGAATTTTAAATATTCTCATATTTAAATCTAGAAGCATTTGCAGCTATGGCAGATCTCCACATATTCCATCATCAATGTTAAAACAGCTATTCGTTCAGACTTAAAAATTGTATCTTTTTGAGCCAATCACATTTACTTCAAATCTAATATAATAGTATAAGAATTTTAAAATCTATACATTCATTATCATACATTATTTCATTATCTGTTTTTTTTCATAGATGTCAACAGTTATCTACTTTTAGTACAATACGTGTATGTCAAAATTTGCCACACATAGGTGACTTAAAATGCGATTACATATTATAGATCAAGAGCAAATTTCACATGAATTTTTTTTTAAATATTAATCACATTTTAATTTAAGAATTTAAATTTTTTTCCATATTTTAATATAATAAATTAGCTATGTAAATTCTACACGCAATATTGATAAGAGCATATGACTACATTAATTTCTACATTTTTTAATCAAAGTAAGCGATAAGTAATTAAATTAATTAGCAATTATACAAAAAATTACAATTTTAAAAATGCTCATGCAAGAAATTGTACATACAAGAAATTACAAAATATTATCTTAAATTGGGATAAAAATATCACATGTACAATGTTGAGCTTATTTCATAAATGGTAAAATTCGCCTTCCTTTTACACATCTAAAAGCTCAAATTTAATTAAGTTAATTAAAAAAATGTACCTATCCCAAAAATAACAAAATTCGTGTGAAAAACCAAAATAACAGTAGTTAAATTTTTCAAAATAAATCGAACCAATCAAAACCTCACAAACAATTAAAATAAGTATGAAAATCATTTGCATTTTCAAATTAAATAATAAATTCATAGAAAAGTACAGTGTTTTTTGTGCAAGTTAAATTTTACGCGTGGCAGAGCATGAATATAATGATTGAAAATTTGTTTTTCTCAGTTGTAAAATATCAAATTCGTTCAAAACTCTGCAATTTGACATCTCAAGAGATGCACATTACGTAAAATTTAAGAAAGAAACTATATATAAATATTGCTTTTCAGAAGCCGCACACAACCATTAATTTCAAAAGAAAACAACTAACACAAGAAGATTGGGCAAGAAAAACTACACCGTAGAGCGTTATTTAAATAAAGTAACATATACACAATTATACAAATAAAAATATCAAGATATATGCAAAAAAAGGATTATCATTGTACGATTACATATGTTACGTATTTAAAAGTTACATACACATTCAAATCTTATATACCTACTTGTATTATATAAGAGTATATGTATTTATTAAAGATGTAGATATTGATAGTATAATATATATATGTGATTAGACATTAATACTGGGAAAAACTTAAAAAATGAAAAAGAGCTTTTCAAAGTAATGAATGAAAATATTTTCGTGTTCAATAAATGGAATAGGTATGGAAGAAAATAATACATTTTTTAAATATAATAACGTAATTGGTAAAATGGTAATAGTCGTAAATTACAAAACTTATGAATAGTAAATCAATATTAAATAATTTACAAATTACACTGCCACAGTATCGTAGGTTGTGAGTCCCCCGCTGCTTTGGAATTGTTGGTGGGGGTTTGTTGCTTCGTTTCTAGAAATTGCATGATAATCAATAAATATTTTTTCACATGGTTAAAAATGTACATTTAAGCATGCACAAACAAATGCATATGTAATGGAAATAGGATTATGATTTATGTCCAAATTAAACAATATGTCAAATAGGTAAAGCTTTGTAAAGAATGAAGTATAGGAAATTTACACAAAATAAAAAAATAAATGATAATATTATATACCATTTAACTTCAAAATACTATTGATATAAGATTTAAACTGACAATGATTCGAAATAAATCAAATTCATGTATGTATAATATGTTATGATATACACACTCATTATAAATCTCCAACATATAATTTAAATTCAATTCAATCAATGGTATTTGAAGATGAAGAAGTCATAGTTATCAAGTGAAAACATGAAATCTTTGAAAAACACAAAAGTTCTTATAAAAATGGTAACACATTAGGAGCGATGTATGGACTCAATTTCCATTATAATATTGGAATGAGGACAAGTATTTTTTTGGAAATAAAATATATTTTTATAAGCTTTAACATGCTGATCAAAATGAGATATATGTACATTTAAGAAAGAAAAAACTACTTTAGTTATTTGATTACGTTAACAACCATGCAACATTTAGTACTTACGGTTTTCTGCAAAGTTTGTCATGTAAATAAACAATAAAAATACCATGATTCATCAAATATTTTGCAAAGCATTTGATGATTTTAATGAAATTTCATTATAAGGATTGTATCCAAAGTAGAAATAGCATATGAATTGAAAGATTGGGTTAATTAGATGAAAATCTATTATTATATAACTGACAATTATAGTCAATTATATAATTTACTTTAAATGTGTCTATACATATGCATTCATAGTTATTATTTTCAAAGATTAATATACATATATCATATATGTAATGTTAGAGATATGTATGACTGAAGGTTGTCATGGAAGACTGACCTTTCAATCAGTTTTCTCATTTCTTCGGTGGACATGCCATCCTTGGTATTGTGTGCTCTGACTGCAATTACAACACATGACATCACAAGACAAGTTCATATCATTACAATACAACAAATAAAATCACTATATATTTATTTACCAATATCAAATAATGCGCAAACTTGATTATTCGAAGAGTTAAATAAAGTTTAAGTTATTATTCAAAGTAATCGGATGATCAAAAAAAGCAAAAGGAATTAATTGGAGAACATGTAAAGTTCATTAAAATGGCGTGATTTGTATTTTTTGCTTTTGATTTGATCTGATCCAGATACATGAAGTTTTAGTGAAGTTATTTTTAATAAGGAGTTAAATTTTGTAGTTAGATATTCAATAAGAAAAATAATTAAATAATATAGTTCTTCGCATTATTTGATGTTGGGAAAACTTGATAAAAAATGAAAGCAAACACACTTAATACGCAAGACTAAGTTTATCCAATGCGATATAATAATAATATAATAATATTTTATATAAAAGTGTAATATGTAATCAATTATTAATTATATTTTAATAAAATCAACATGCAGTATTAATTAAATAAGACATGAACAAAGATATATTCGTAAGTCACAGTTAATGACAAAGAGTCAAGTGTTAATCACAAAATATTTGTTTTAAATAAAAAAATGTTCACTGGATAGATTTGTTTCGATAGTTATTATTTAATTACTATCAATAATAACTCTCATGGAGTAATATTGGGTATAGATATTTCGATTCAAGCGAATTAAATAAAGCATTTAATTTAATGTTTTTATAATACTGAAGCACACAATTGACTTTCATTTTGCAAAACAACTTTCTGTTTTAAGAAGTAGGCAGTCATATTATTGAATCAATGCACATTGTTCTTATTTATTTTAATTAAAAATCAAACAAAGATACATATATAAATCTTAAGCATCGCCAGAATTCACGACAGATCTTTGGAATGCGAAAGTTATTTGTGTGATCTCTTCTTTAAAAATTTAACAAAATGAAAAACCCTTCATTAACAGTAGCATACCTGCAATAGCTCGGGGTTGATCACATTCAGCTTCAGAAATTTCATTTGAATCTTTAGAATCATTGAAAGAAGAACCATTTCCGTCACCATTTGGAGTTTGATTTTGGTTTCGTGGAGGAGGTGGTGGTGGTTCAGGTGAGGCATTCAAGTTTCGGCCAGAACCAGCTTAAAATAATAATGAAAAAAAACAATGAATGTTAAAAAAATAATATGAAACTATGTTAAGAAAAAAAAGGAAGAAATTGAAATCACCAAAGCTTGGGCGAGATCCATAATGTTCATAAGGAGTACCATACTGTCCAGTATATTGATCATCTTCAGGCGCACAAGATGCAGGGTCGTCATATTCAGGTCCGCCAGCACGTCCGTATGTGGGGCGAGAATAACGGTTCCTCTATAATTCAAATATAAAATAAATAATAGGCTAAATAATTACATAGTACATCTTCATTATCTTAATTTTTTATCTGACATATTGATCTTCTTCAGCACAGTTAGCGGGATCGTCATATTCGGGACCAGGAGTATAAATTGAAGTTCCTCCTTGAGAATTCTTGCGAGCATAACGATTATTTTGTCTTGGCTATAATTATAGATGAAATTATGTAATGAAATTTACAGAAATTTTCTTTAAAAATTCACATGTAACAATATACTGTGAAGAATAATATATTTTAAATAAGTATACCATGCTTTGTGATCCTGAGCGGGAATGAATATTGTGAGAATTATGATGAGGGGGGCCCATTGTTCCTGCATGAGGCATTCCATTTCCATGAGGGAAGGTTTGGAAATTCAGGCCAGCTTTGGTTGGATCCATTTCTTCTCTAAATCCGAGCAAATGGAATGTTGCGTACGGGCAAATTTCATCTTCCATACCAGCTACAATATAAAATGAGTATTAGTGTAAGAATTTTTAATGTAAAGGTTTTAGAAAGATGCCTTTTTTTAATTAAATGAAAACTCAATAATATGCTTTGTCCGTTTAAAAAAAAAATTTGAAAACACTACTAATCATGAAATATTATTTGAATTTAAAATATCGGAGGAATGACGGACGTGAAACCAGATTCTATAATCGTTTAACCTTACTTATAGTAACTTAATTTATTTGTAAAAAATTATTCGTTTTAGTTAAAATTTTCATTTTGATCATATTCCCAACAGTTAATAAATAAATTTTATTTTTCCAAATATATAAAGAAACTATCTAAATGGGTTATAATATAAATATTCATAATTATTGAAATCTTCAAATAAATATCAAAATAGTAAGTACATATATTGAAAACTACACATAAAAGGGTAGAAAGCTTAATAATTTAAAACGAGATTATTACTATACCTGAGTAGAACGATATTTATTTCAGAAAATATCATACTTACCTTAATAATTTACATGTGTTTTCAATTTTGAAATAATACAAAAGATTCCCGAGTCACAATAAATAATTTATTTATGATACTATAAAATTTATTTTGGAAAATTTTAAAGTTTTGAAAAGTTTGAATTACATACCGTAACATGTTAATGAGTAAATTCATTTTTGGATTAGTCAACGAAAAACATTCTGTTAGTAATGATATTACAAACCAAATATTTATTTATAAAGATATTGATGTAACTTTGGAATCTATTGTATACCTGGTTTATAACCGTCACCAGAACCACCTCGCCGAATACGTCTTCCTCCTAAATGCCTTAGATCTTCATAATGATGACGTCGGGGATCCCATGTTGAATGTGGAGATCGCATTGAATTACCTAATGCCATAATAATGGGAGCAAAAAATAAACATCAAGCTATTGTACTATAGAAAATAATGTCTTCACAATTAATATATTTTTTTACAAATTGGGAGTAATATTAAAAATTAAATTATATAGTCAGCTATTGATTGTAAATGAGATATTATTTTCTATAGTAGAAATGATTTAAAAAAAAATTAAAATGTAACAAAATACATAATTTCAATGACATATTTAAGATGAAAATAAATTATAGAATAAACAAACTATAGATGAAATAAGGGAAGCACATATCTGATCACTTGTATGAATTAATGAATTCAGTTATTAAATTGATCAGAAATGCGATTAAATAATTTATAGATGATCATCAGAATGAATTATGCCAAAAGTGAATGATGAAGTTTCACTAAAATACATGCGATTACCTTATGTCGTTGTATACCTATATAAAAGTTCTTAATTCATGAAATTGTGAATATGTGGATAATATAAAATGTTTCAAATGGATGTAAAAACAGTAATTATATTAAAATATAAAATTTTAACTGAATACATGATTACTAACATAATAATGAAATTATACGGATTTTGTAAAACCAATATTCAGGGAATCGATCACACTTAAATATATTTTATTTAAAAAATATACGATAATACAACACTGCAATATGAATATAAGAAAAGCAGTAGATATGGGGGCTATATTATTTAGAGTTGTACGTAAAAATTTCATGCATCCAAAATACATTATGATAATGGATTATAATGTCAAAAATGAAAGATGTATGGGAAACATTAAACGAAGAAAAGACATAGGATAATTACCTAAAATGATTCACTAAAAAAGATAATTATGATGTACATGTTTAGTAAAAAATTATATTTCAAAATCTTACTTATAACAGTTCCTCGTTTAATTCTATCACAGGTATTGTAATTAGATCCGGGTACAGGTGGAAGTTTGCGATTAGGTGGAGCAATGTAACCAAGTTCATCTCTTAGAGAAGGTCGACGTTTGTCGATTGTACCAGCAGGATTCATCATAGATTGATTGTAAACAACATCATCTGTTTGAAAATAGTGTTAGAAATATTAATTTTTTTGCCATACTTGCAAATACAATTGTAAATATCTAATAAATGGAATCAAATTTCTTTGCATACGCATTACTAAAATATTAGTTTTTTTTTAAATTTATGTTGATTAAAATTGTTTAGAATTTTTTTTAAGACAACATTGACATACACATCTATCAATATGTCGACACAAACATGCCAGCTTTAAAGTAATATAAAATTAATGTATCTAATAAATAAAAATATGATCGAGATCAGTTATAATCATGCATAGTTGCAAGACTTTAAATTAAATATACATATATGAAACGTGAAATGAATATGAAGAAATGAGTGTAAACACAAATTTAAAAATATAGAAAATCAACAAGATCTTAGTAATCAAAATAAATCTGATGGGAGATTCACTATAACAATTTTACTGTTTAGAAAACTATAAAACAATCATAACAACTATAATAAAGAACAAGTTTAATTTTCACTAGAACTTTTTTGTAAAATAGATCTGAAACAGATTGATGAACACATTTGTATATTGTTAAATACAAGTATAATAAATGCATGGCCTTATTGTTTGTGATATTTCATGAATTTGATAAATGGTAAGACAAAAAGTAAAATTTAATGCATGAATTAAATTTGTAATGTGATATTGGATTAGAATGGTTGTTTTTTACAAGAATTGAGTATGAAATTTAAACTCTTGAAAAAATTAAAATATTGTGAATAGAGAAAATATAAGAAAAAGCTGCGATTGCCATGCCACAGTATACATACAATACACGTCCTTCTGACCTCGAAGTCTTTGAGGTTGGTGCCTTCTTGCTAATGTAACGCAAATAACAACAATGCCAACAACCAAAACGACAATTGTGGCTAGAATAGGAACTAGTACTTCAGGCTCCAACCAGGCTTTGAGCCAAACTGGAATTTCCGCATGCGATATTCCATGAATGCTGCCACCAGGTAATGGTGACACAGTTCCTAAACGATGAAAAAAATCGTATAAAAAATTGAAAGTAACCTTTTCCATCGTCTCTTCCACCTCGAACCACGCAGACAACAACAATAGCAATTATAATGACCAATATTGCTGCCACAACAGGCACAATAAGATTTAGATTGGACATTAATAATTTCAATGTTTCCTCAGTGGTCAAAGACGGAGACTCGCGAGCAGGTGCAATAGTACCTGAAATTCATTCACACCAAACTTGATTAAATTTAGCCAAATTAATGAACAAAAAAAATTTCTAATGAATCAATGAAACTTTATGAAATTGGCTGAATAAAGATACAATTCGGTATGAATGAATTTATGGTTATTGCAAACAAAATAAAAATAATCTTGTCATTTATTGATGTAAAAAAAAATAGGACATTCTTCAAGCCTATAATTTTAATAGAATTTTAATAAAATTTATTTCAAGGATTTCCTATAAAATATAATTAAAAAGAGTTTTTAAGTAACTATCAATATTTTTAACACTAGATAAGTTGAAATGAATAATAATCAAAATGGTAATTTCATAACGTTTCATTTTAAACGTAATTTGAATGATAATAGTATTAATTTTACCTCCGGTAACGGTGAGAGTAGCAAATTCATATTCAGCAACATTGAATCCAGCATTATTGTGAGCAGTGATTCGCAATAAATACCAAGTTGCGGGTTCAAGATCAAGTACAACAAAGTTTCCTCCTGGTTTGACACTATTTGAGATTTGATTCCATTCAGCAGCACCTCTGAAAAACACATAAACATGTAAAAGAATAATATAAATAAGAATTTTAAAAACCAACTAATTACTTTTTCTTGTTTTCAACAACGAAATGAGTCATTGGGCATCCACCATCTTGCCATTGTTTGAGATGAAGAGTGACACTTCCACTAGAAACTTCCATAAAGTCAATAGCTCTGGGAACAATGGGTTTCGATCCTCGGGTTCGAGCATTCAGAACATCACTGGCTTCACCAGTACCAATACTGTACAAAAAATAATTTTTATGTCAAACTTGAGAATACAAAAAATTATAAATCAAAAACTTGTATGTTGAATTGATGAATCAAAAGATTATAATCTTATAATATGATCACCTGTTGTAAGCAGTTACATAAACTTGATATCTAGATCCACAATATAAGTTTTCCAAAGTGTAAGTTGTAGCTTGGTTCGATACCTAAATTTTTTTGTGATTAGTATCATTTAATGAATAAATTAATCAATCAAATCAATTAATGAACAAACCTGAACTGTTTCCCAATCACCGAATTCCTGTTTGTAATGAATTGTGTATCCGTGTGTGGGTGTTGCATTAACATTAACAGAGCGAAGTCGAAGAGATAATGCCGACACACTGCTTGAAGCCAATGTTACAGCTGGTGGGAATGGTGGAGCTGTATTGAGAAAAAAATTTTATTAATTTCTCATATGAATAATACTCATGGTAATAAATGATATTAATAAGAGTTTTTCACCGTGGACAGTAAGTTTGTGAGTTACAGTATCTGTTCCAAATTGATTTTCAACGAAGCAAGTATAATCTCCAGCATCGTCACGTGCAACACCAGCAATAAATAATGATCCTTCTGGCAGTTGTCTTACTCTGTCAGATGTTTCCAATGGTGCTCCTTTGACCTATAAATTAAGTGTAATTTGTATAAAATATGAGAAAAAAAGCCGAAAAAATAAAATATGAACAATAATTGAATGATCACATTCCATAAGAAAATAGGGAATTTATAATATTATACAAAAACTTGATTCTTACTTTCCATGAAATATCTGGTGGAGGAATTCCGACTGCTAAACAAGGTAATTTAACATCTTCTTTGTAGGTAGCTGTGAATGAATCGTCGAAGGATGCGATTTTGGCGGGAACTGTAAAATTAATGAAATTTGATTTATAATTATTCTATCATGAAGCCAATTTCTTGCAGTGAAATAAATTAAGTTTTGTGATACCTTTGGTATTAGGACTAGTAGAAACAGTTGGTGAGGGTTGACCTTCTCCAATAACAGTAGATGCAGTGACCCAGAAATCATAACGAGCCCCTTTCAAATCTGTAGCAGAATAGCTCATTTGCAATGCAGGTATCTATAAAAAAATACTTTTTATTAAAGCATTGAGGTTATTTGAAATATAAAAATGTATTGTAAAATATCAATCACTTTATTAGAATGAGGTTCAGCTCCTTGCATTTGAGTGTAAACAGTGTAGTGTGTTACAATGCCGTTTGGTTGTGTGGGTGCTCTCCATGATACAAGAATAGAATCAGTACTCATTACTAAAGCCTTAACAGCAGTAGGAGCTTCGGGAACTAAAATTAATTTCAAATGATACATGTAATATCATCGTAATAATTATAATCAAATCTTATATGTAAATTTAAAAATAAATAAAATAGTATACCATCTTGTTCTGTTTGGCAATGAATAGGGATACATCTGACACCATCACCTCCTGAGGTACTCGCTAATACTTCCATGGAGTAATTGGTGTATTTTTTAAGGCCATGTAAAATGGTTTCACTGCTTGAGGTAATTTTAGTATCTTTAGTTTTTTCATCTGAAAAAAAATATTAATAAATATTTTTTGTTATTGAAAATAATAAATATATTGAAAAAGATACAACAATAAAAATACTTACCATACCATGTATCACTAGGTCCATAAATTACTTTGTAAGATTTAATTACACCGTTAGCAGAAGAAAGAGGGGGGCTCACCCAGGAAACACGGATTGTTTGAGCTGTAAGTGTGGTGCATAAAACATCATGAGGTGGAGCACTTGGAACACCTTCTGCAGTATGTACTTTAACATCTTCAGAAATTGGACCGTGACCGATTTTGTTGAACGCTTGAACTACCACTGAATATTGAGTGTAAGTCCTGCAAAACCATATTGTAAATATGAAACGTGAAATTCTATACATATAATTAATACAGAAAAGATATAATCGATTAAAAAAAATTAACATACTTCAAATTTCCGATTTGCAAGTGATGTTCTTTTCCAGTTTCCTTAGATATATCAACAGTTTCAAAAACATAGACTTTTTCATTTGAAGCCAGTTTGTATCCAACAAAATACCTATAAAATATTTTTAAAATAAACATACAAAATCATTTACTTATAATATATTCAAACTGTAATCAATAAATATACCCTTGAATATCACCATTCCAATCTTGAGGTGGAGGAGGCTTCCATGTTACTTTGAGTGTGTGTTGATCTAGTGGTTCAACTTTCAAATCGCTTGGTGGACCAGATGGAGCTTCTTCAGCTGTGATAATTGTAACAGTGTCAGACGGTTCAGAAGTTCCTAATTCATTTTCAGCCACAATGCGTAAATGATATGTAGTTGCAGGATGCAAGCTATATACACCAGCTTCTGTTGTGCTTCCAGGGACCAAAACTCTATCAATATCCTTTTCCCATGTGCCCTTTGATCTTTTGTATTCAATGAGATACTTCTTGATAGGAGAGTTTCCATCATAGGGTGCAGCCCAGGATAATTGTACAGATCGTCCAGATTTATCGACAACTTTAAGACCATAGGGAGTTTCTGGTACCTCTGTAAGTTGTAAGTAAGTTGAATAAAATATCTTTAAATAAGATAAAACTTAATGATATTGGAATTAATAATATTTACCTTGAATAATCATGTTGATGCTAGTGTCGTCAGATCCAAAAGCATTAGTGGCTACACATGTAAAAAGTGCACTATCTCCTCTTTCAGTTCGCTTAATTGATAAATCAGAAAGAATGCCGCCAGGCATGATTTCTTCTCGGATTGTGTATCTGTTATCAGTTTTTGGGTCCAAACGCATATTATTCATGTTCCATAAGATTCCAATTGGTTTTTCACCACGAGCTTCACATTGAAGTACAGCTGGTTCGCTTCTTCTGGCAGTTTGGTTTCTCTGTTTGATTTCAAATTGGGGTGGTGCTACAAACCAACAATAAATTTATAGTTGAAAAAATAAAATATAACTATTTTATAGAAATATACCTTGAACACTAATCAAAATGACAGCAGATAAACCAGAACCGATTCCATTTACAGCTTCGCATAAATAATAACCTTCGTTTACTTTCTGAATATTAGAAATAGAAAGAGTACCATCTTCAACTTTAATATTTGGATTGTTTGGTTTTAAATCTTTGTAATCTCCAGGAGTGTCGCCTGAGAAAAATATAGAAAAATATATTTCATGTGACTTTTTTGAAAAAACGTGAAAAATAGAATGAAAAATAATATCAATCAGCTTACCTTCAGATCGCTTCCATGTTACTTGTGGTTTAGGGAAGCCATCAGCTTTACACTCAACTTGAGCATCGGATCCTTGAGCAAAAGCTTTATCAGTAGGCTCAAGTATCCAGCGAGGAGGAACTAAAAAGTTCATATTAGTTAGAATACATGTCAAAGGGTAAAATAATGAAATTTTTTTGTGTTATGTTCGATATTATGTATCCAAGGTTCCCAATTTTCGCAAATCTAAATTATAACGATTTTGTTTCAATGTTTCAAGGAGCTTTAAACTATTCACTACAATTAAAATGAATAAATAAGGATTTTAATATTCATTAAAAATAAAAATTAATGTATTCTAGTTACAATGCAATTTAAAAAAGCGAAAAAAACTGATTGTAAATATTTAATTGGTTTTATTTATGAAACTTTATCAAATACCTTCCTCGTGAAATAACTAAAATCAAGTATTTACGTTTTCATGTTTATTAATGTAAAAAAATTCAAAATCCACCATGGGAAACTTGGAATTAGAGTGTAAGAATTTTTCGAGTATAAGCCGTAAGAACTTGAAAAGCAATATATGTATGTAAAAAAAAGTTAATTCCAAATTTTCACAAAAATGCTGAGTAACTCTGGGTAAGAAAAAGAAGATAAATTTTTAGTGGATGAATTAAAAAATTAAATATAGAAATTATCATACGAATTTCAAGTTCCACAACTATAATTTGAGGTGGTGATTAAATGCCAACAGAAGTATAAGTGATTTTAACAAGAACTATTAGTATAGAAAAAAAGCTAAATTTATATTTTACATTGTATTATCAACGAAAAATAACGAATATTTGAATTGATCAATTAGCAATAATAAATTGAATTTTAAAAATTAAGAAAATTTAATATTTATAAAAATTGTTTAAATTGAAAAAAAAGGTAATTATTAATCTCACCACCACTTACAAAATAAGCGCATTGATTATATATAACAATAAACAGTTAATTGTTATAAAACGGTAAAAAAAAAAACAACAAAAATTATTTTCAATGAATATGAGAATGAATTTTTTAATGTGCTTATTTTGTTGTTAAATTTGTCTGTAATTGTTTATGCAAATAATAATAATTAACTGTAACTATCTGATAAAAAGAATAATAGAAAAGTGATTTTTATAAGTATTAATGAGTAAATTCAAAGTTATAGATAAGACTGAGAATATTGAGAGAACTCAAGATTTTTTAAATATTGTGCAAATCAGATAGCCAAAGTATTATTATTAAATTCTTGTTTGAAATAGAGTTACAAATTATAAATCTGAAAAATTAAAGATTTACTGAAATAAATTTTGATTTTAAAAATTAAAAAAACATCAAATAAACAATATTACAAGGTAACTTTTAAATGATCTAACAATATAATATAGAACTCTATTTCAAGTTGAATATAATATAAATGAAATTCCAATATTGATTTTCATTTATATTTCAATATAAACTAGTAAAAGTAAAAGAAGTAAAAAGGGACAGGAAAAATAATTAGTAAAAAGCAGTCCATTAACTTATGTGTAAAATAATATTAATGAAATATTGAAAATACTATTCATATTTTAAGTTAAAATTTTGCAAGTTAATGGACTTTGAAAATAAAGGTGCAAAAAATAAATAAAAAGGATTGTGGTTAAAAGGAAAGGATGCCTAGCTTTGATTTTATTTGAACTTTGGTAATTTAAACATTTTCAAGTTGAGACATTAACAATCAGACCAATGCAATGCACTATTAGAACAAAAATACATAGTCAATATGTAACAGCAATACAAATGAGAGGTGTAGAATATGAAGAAATAAATGCTTGACCTATTTATCAGGCGAAAAATTTGGGGTTTGGCAAACAGTCCACAAATAATAAATTGTAATGGTGCCACATACACAAGTTGGTGAAAAATGCATAATTTTCATGGATTTTCAATCACGTCAATAAATATTTGTCCACACATATTTATCAAATAAAAAATAAGCCATTTTCGAAATTCGAAATTCATCACAGTTTATCTTTAATACTAATGACTATTCTTCACTATATAGGAAAAACTTCCAAGAGGAATAATATAATTTCAGATTGGTAATATAAAAGACTTAAAATAATTGTTGAATCAATATTTCAGGATGCTTATTACTAAATTATTTCTCGAACATAAAAATATAATATTTTTCACAAATAAGTAGATTTTAATTTTTATAAATATATTGAAGGAAATTTTGTTTAAGTTTTTAATACAATAAAATTTATAAATTTTATATCGATTTACCCTTAACAGAAAGAGATGTTGTGGAAAAAGAGTTTCCTGCTGGATTTGTTACATGACACTTGTAGTTACCAGCGTGTAAGAAGGTAACATTTTGGATAATGAGCAGACTGGTTTGTTTTCCTACACTTACGGTGGAGATTCCTATCTCGGGTAATATTTTTTTATCATTGAGAAACCACTCAAATACGAGCGGAAAGTCACCTTTGGTAACTATACAAGTAAGTTGAGCATAATCTCCTTCGGATGCATATTCTGATGCAAAAGACATTGGTTGCGTTTGAGGTATTTCTGTGAAGGATGATAGTTCCCATATCAAAACAACAATATAAACAACACAAGAATCAAACAAAAAACCAAGCAAATATATTTACAAAAGTACTTTGAAGTTTATATAAAACAAACCCTTCACTTTAAGTATGGCAGAATATACTGATTTTCCTGCTGGATTGGAAGCTACGCAAGAGTAGTTTCCAGTATCTATCAAGCTAACATTTCTTAGAAGCAACATAGAAGTATAATCATCAATAAGTTGAGTCATTTTATTATTTTCAGGGATGATTTCCCCATTTTTCAGCCATTGAATAAGCAATGGTAAATCACCACTAACGGTACACATTACTCTTGTTGAAACACCAGAATTTACTCCCTGGGCGTGAAAATTAAATGGCTCTATATCTGGTAACACTATTGGTCATAAAAATATAAAACTAAATTTAACACCAAATATTATTCAACTATTGATATTAAAAGTATTCTTGACAAATCAAATTATTGTAACTTAAAGATATTATGCATAGTTTGAAAATTTAAATACATAAAATTTCATTTAAATACATATGATATTAATTACATTTCTAAAAAATGAGAATAAATTAATTATTGTTTTTTAAATTATTTTACAACAAATTTCTTAGATAATTTATATAGCATGAATCGAATAGGTTATAATTTTTTGTATACCAAAGCAATTATTGTATAATATTATGTACCATTCTTTTTGTGTTGAGTTCACTACAAAATCCATTTCACTAACTATTATGAAAAACTTTTTTTGTTTTTTATTCCTGTAGGAAAATGTATTAACCAGTATTATAAAAATGTTATTTAATGACCGATAAATTTTAACCATACAGAAATACACACATGTCATTATACTTGATAAATACTTTTTTAAAAATAAAATAAGAATAATTTTCATTTCTGAAAAACCTACATAATAAATAATAAAATAATAAAAGAAGACTATTCAGTAGATTTACATTCTTGAAAACAAAACCGATGAATATGTTTATAATCAATACAAAGGATCAACATTTCATGCAGGAGTTTTGGATGAAACATTTTATACTTTTTCGAAATACCATGAATTTCCAAAGAAGCCGTGTAATTCACAACACCAACAGGATTTTTTACAGTACATGTGTAGTTGCCACTATGACCTGAATTAGCTGGATCAACTAAAAGAAAGCTAGCACGATTTCCAATTTTGTTTGTGGATATGCCACTTTGAGAGCTTGTATCGGAAGCTTCAACGCTCCAATTTATTTCCATGGGGAGGTCACCTTCCGAAACAAGACAAGTAATTTGTGCAGCTTGGCCTGCGAAAATTGGAGACTCAAATTCGAAGGGTACGATTCTAGGTCTGACTGAAAAAAAAAAGTTAGGCACCTTTTATCAAGAAAACTAGGATGTTAATGTATTTGGAAATAGAATATTCCAAAGAAATAAATAGAGTGCAATTATGAATCAGTTTTGAGAACTGTTAGCAATCATTATCAATTATTAATGTTGTTTCAAATAAAACATGCCATTGATGACAAGTGTTGCAGCAAATTCAATCCTTCCAGCAGTATTTTTAACAATGCAAGTATAATTTCCTTGATGATTTGCTGTTACAGAGTTGATCATCAAAAGACTCGATCTAGGACTTGTTGAAGTAGTTATGATATCTTGGGAAAGAGTTGAATCCATCGTGTCACTACTAAATGTCCATGAAATATCTAAAGGAGTATCTCCTTTAGTGGCGAGACACATAACTTGTACAGCATCACCAGGATTGGAAGGTACATCACCAAATGAGAAGGGTAGAATTATTGGAGGTACTAGGAATAAGAACGAAGGTAATTTTAATAAACTAAATAAGTATTTTTTTAGCTGAAAAAGAAAAGCGTTGGTTAAGATTTAAAATTTTGACTTTGTTCAAACCGTTGACTATCAGAGAAGTAGAATGGGTTGTGATTCCAGCCACATTTTTTCCAACACACATATAATTTCCAGCATGTTTTGCTTTTATAGAATCTATTGTCAAAACACTGCTTCTCGAGCCCAAAGAATTCACAAGAATGCCTTGTTCTTTATTTATTTGGTCATTATCAAATAACCAGTATATAGTGATAGGTTGGTCTCCATGAATCATAGAGCACTGAAGGGTGAAAAAATCTCCAAGAAAGGCTGGTTCCATACCAGTTGTGAAAGGTGCGATTTTTGGTGGAACTGAGAATGGGATGTAGAGAAAAAGGAAAATCAAAAGAACATACTTCTAACTTAAACACTAAAAGTTCTATGTTAAAATTAATATTTATTTTTCAGAGCACAACAAACCATCAACTACTAAAGTAGCAGAATATTCAACTTTCCCAGCCCTATTTCCAGCAATGCACGAATAATTTCCGGCATGATCACCAGATACGGCATCAATTGCAAAAACACTACTTCTTTTAGAATTTGAAATGGAATAAGCATGATTTCTAGGTGATATAACATTTTTATTGAAACTCCATTCAAATGAAATAGGGAGATCTCCATGAGAAACTGTGCATGATATTTGAGAATATTCTCCAAGATGAACAGACTCGTCACCAAATGTAAAGGGAAGTATTTTCGGAAGTACTGTAAAGTAAATTTTTATCTCAAAATTCATTTGATGGTTAAGACTGTGTTTGTACAGTCTTGATTATTTAATTCGATTCAATAAAATTATAAAAAAAATTTAAAGATAATATTATATATTATATTTACTAACACCTTAGAAAATATTTTTATTTTACAATATATCTCGTATTTATATAAATAGGATAGTAAAAATCAAATAGTAGGAAATGAGAAGGAAAATTAAATAGGAGTTCGATTGAATTGGAACAAATTGAAAAATAAAAATTCACAATAAATGTACCGTTTATAATTAAATCTGAAGTATGAGTAGTTTTCCCAGCAATATTTTCAGCTACACATGTATAATGACCTGCATGCACATCTGATACTGATGCAATATTTAATATAGCGCTGAGTTCTCCTATATTAATTACTGATATACCCATATGGGGTAAAATGACTTCCCCATTATAGAGCCAACTCAACTTAAGAGGGTGGTCACCCTCAATAACTGAGCAAGGTTGAAGAACAGATTGTCCAGAGTTAAGGGCCTTTTCCCCGAAAGAAAATGGTTGCAAGGTTGGAGGAACTATTGAAAAATGAAGTTGAATTTTCAAATTGGGTAAATTGAGATATCCAAAATTTTTGGCATACAATCATTTATTTATTTATTTTCAAGCCGTATGTTCTATCATAAAAATAATAATCAATAGTTTATTTGTTAGTTGAAAATATTAATAGTATTAATCAACACAAAAAGAATCATTGATAATAATAGAATATGATTGATAAAGAACCATAAACTATGTGTTATGTAACGATAAATGTAGCGTTTTTTATTAATTTATGTTTTGATACACAAGTATTACGCGATATAATTAAAAAAAATCCATCGAAGATAAAAGCAGGTATGAATAAATATAAAGCTTGGCTACATTAGCAAAGTTGGAACGAAATAAAACATTCAAGTTTGAACAAATCAAATTAGAAATAATAATTGAAAAAAAGTGCAAAAATATGATTACATTGAGTATTTACAAAAAGTTTTTAGCTAAAATTACCCTTAACGTAAAGAATTGCAGTATGACTACTAATTCCAGCATTATTTTTGGCAATACATGTGTAATTTCCACTATGTATGTCCATAACGGAAGATATAGAAAGAAACGATGTTCGATCTCCCATTTTAGCTATTGAAATGCCTAGATTTGATTTTATATCATCATTGTTAAATTTCCAGGAAATTTGAACTGGATCATCCCCTTTAGTGATATGACAAGTCATCTGGACAGACTCCCCGGAGAATGTAGAATCTTCCAATTCAAATGGCATAATATGTGGTTTGACTGAGAGAAAAATAATTGGGGTTTTTGAAAAATTACTTCCTAATAGTTGAAACCATTGTTAAAAATCAAATATGACTTAAGTAATAATTGATATTTTAACTAATTGTAAGCGCAAGTTGTGTAAAGAAGGGATAATAAAAAAACGAAAAACTCACAATTAAAGATCAACAATATGTATGATTAATTATACCATTAACTTTCAAAGCTGTAGAGTAAGAAGAGGTTCCCGCCACATTTTTTGCTATACAAGTATAGTTTCCATTATGAAGTTCTGTTAGTGAAGGTATATTAAGGATAGAAGTTTTATCCCCTAATTTAGTTGTAATAATTCCCATGTGTGAGGCTTTGTCTAAGCCATGGAAATTCCAAAAAATATCAAGAGGGATGTCTCCTTTAGAAACATGGCAATTTAACTGTACTGATTCCCCAAAAAATAGTGCCTGATCTATATCGAATGGTAGAATACTTGGTGCAACTGTAGAAAATTATATTTATAAAATTGAGAAAAGAAAATAATTTTTAAGCATAACAGAAATTGCATTTTTTCAATTTTAAATAAAACTAGATGTCAAATATAAATATTTGTAAAATATCCTTCTGTTGAAAAATATATTATGATGAAATACAATATAATTGGACAGCGTAATGTCTATATGAAATATATGTATGTTTATACTAAAAAAAAAAATTTTAAGTAATGTATATTAAGTGCTTAGTGTTCTTTAATTGTTGCACATCAAGAGGAAATAATCAACAGCATATTACTATATATCAATGAAGGAAACTGGGAAAAACCACACTGTAATGTAAATTTCAAATTAAATAACAACGAAACAGTTTCATAATTAAAGATACTTAAAATAAAATACATTATACCATTGACATTCAATACAGTGCTGTAGCTGACAAAGCCAGCTTTATTTTTAGCAGTACATGTATAATTGCCACTATGACCTGCAGTCGCAGATGAAACTGTCAAAAATGAAGCTCTATCGTTCATTTTTGTGGTAGATATCCCTAAATGAGAAGACATTTCTTGGCCATGGAAATTCCATGTAATATCAATTGGTAAATCGCCTTTTGAGACGTGACAATTAAGCTGTACCGATTCTCCAGCAAAAACAGAACCATCAGCTTCGAATGGAACGATGTAAGGTGCAACTGTGATGCAAATAATTTAAAAAATAATAAAATATATTAGAATGTATATATGTATTAAAAACATAAATGTGCAAAAAATTTTTAGCCGCATAAAGATTCAATCGATAAACCTTAATTAAAAATATGAACATATTTTGCTATACATTTATAATGTAATAGTTAGTGATCAAAGATGATATCATCAAAACACCTGATTTTTATTATCAAATTGCGCAAAATTGAAAACAACATATACAATCATAAATGCAAATGGAAAAAAAAAAAAACACACACTTGGTAGGAGCAAGTGATGTAGTGTATAAAGGATTGTTTGTGAAAAAAATTATCAAAACTGAAAATCATATGAAATAAATAAGCTGCATTGAGAAATCGTGTAAATTTATACCCTTAACATTCAAAATAGCAGTGTAGCTAACAGTGCTGACAGGATTGCTAGCGGTGCAAGTGTAGTTACCAGTGTGACCAGCCATTACAGATGATATAGTAAGGATAGAGGAACGTTCACCCAGTTTTGTGGTGGAAATACCGAGGTGAGAAGACATTTCTTTTCCATGGAAATTCCACCATATTTTAAGTGGCTTGTCACCTTTTGAGATGTGACAATTGACTTGGACTGATTCGCCATAGTAAACAGATTCGTCAAACTCAAAAGGTGATATCAAGGGTGCCACTAAGAAAATCATGAAAATGAAATATGCAATATGATTAGTTGGATGGAATCTAATTGTAAAGTTTAATAAATGACTAGTCTAAAGTTTTCGTGTAGTAAGTTAAATACCAATACATATGAATACTTTGAAAATTCAATAATCATTAATCATTTACTATTTAAATGTGATGAACCTCATTTCTCAAAAACTTTTCATGGGTCGAAAATGGAAAAAATTTAGACAAATCGGAAAAATTTATATGAAATGAAATTTTATTATAAAATCAAGTTTCAAAGAAAGACTTGGATATGAAAATAAAAATAAAAGCGATAACCATTTTAACAAGTTAATCTACTAAATAGGAAAAGAATACCATTTACAACTAAGGTACTGCTGTAATTTGCAATGCCTGCTTTATTCGAAGCAAGACAAGTGTATAAACCACCATGTTCAGCCTTAATCGATTCGATGCTTAGTATATGTATTCTATTACTAGATTTACTGGTAGAAATTCCGAAATTGATGTCATTTAATTTTTTATCATTAAAGTACCAATTTACAACAATTGGTAAATCCCCTTTATTGACGGAACATTGAGCAGATATCATGTCACCTGCATTTACTGGTTCATCTCCAAAACTGAATGGCATTATTTGTGGAGCCACTTTAAAGTACAAATTGAGAAAAATTTATATGATTATAAGAAATTAAAAAGGAAATACAAAAGGAATCAATTGTATGCTAAGAAATATAAATATTTGCGTGTTCTCTGAATACCATTTACAAATAAATAAGCCGTGTGATCAACTCTTCCAGCTGTATTCAAGGCAACACAGGTATAATTTCCTCTATGATTTGCCTGAATAGAATCAATACTTAATACTGATATTCGTTTTCCATTTTTGTTCACAATTATTCCATCGTTAGGATCAACTTCTTTGCCATTGAAAATCCAGTAAATTTTAAGTGGTAAATCACCTTTGTTGACTGTACAAGGTAATGTAACTGTTTCCCCAGCATTCAAAGTTTCATCACCAAAATTGAAAGGTGCAATTTGAGGAGGGACTGTTGTGAACATGTTAATGTTTATTAATTAATATTTAAAAAAATATACTAATAATCAATCTATTATAAATTTTACGAAAAATCACAGATGGCTCGAAAATCTGGAAACTATTAATATCTAAAGCAATAAGAATATCACTGTTAAATACTTGGTGGTATTAAAGTCAAAAAATTATCATAATCATAAAAAAAGGTTGAAAAAGCTTTAATTAGGAAATAGTAATTAGCCTGACATTGAAGATTCTTTGCTGTATTAATATAAAAAGATAAATGCTTCAAAAGCATAAATCAGAAAAAATGTTCCCGCTTTGATTTACATGGTAATAATTGTATAATACATGGAGGATTCATTAACTATGTGGTACAATAATCAAATAATAAAATAATTTAACAAAAGGAAGATAAAACATTAAAATTCATAAATGGTGTCAAGAAGTTCAAACACATTTATACCCTTAACATTCAAAACAGCGGTGTAGCTCACAGTGCTGACGGGATTACTAGCCGTGCAAGTGTAGTTGCCAGCATGACCAGCCATTACAGTGGATATACTTAAAATGGAGGAACGATCACCCACTTTTGTGGTAGAAATACCGAGGTGGGAAAACATTTCATTTCCATGAAAATTCCAGTGTATATTAAGTGGCTTGTCGCCTTTTGGGATATGACAGTAAACTTGGATTGATTCGCCGTGATATATAGATTCATCAAATTCAAAAGGTGATATCACTGGAGCCACTGAATAAATTATCAACATAAAAGTATGCAAAATAATTTGCTTGAAATTTATAAACAAAGATCGTATAATTGAATAATTTCTTAAAATTAATCAAAGTTTTTGGATAAGAAAAGTTCATAAATTTGTCAAATACAATGAAAATATTATATTATACAAAATAAAAAAATTAATAAGAGAAATGTAATTAATGAAAAAAATATATTTGACAAATTCTGCAATATTTTTTTCACAATATTATTATCAAAATTGAAGATTGAAATGGAAACATGGAAATAAGGAAAATAAAAAATTCTAGTAATTAAAATGCTACTTAGCAAACACAATAATAATAATAATAATATAATAAGTACCATTTACAATTAACGCAGAAGTGTAATTAGCAATTCCTGCTTTGTTTGATGCGACACAAGTATATAAACCACCATGTTTGGCTTTAATTGATTCAATGCTAATAGTATTTATTCTATTACTGGTTTTAACAATAGATATCCCAAAATTCATATCCTTTATTTTTTCGTTGTTAAAATACCAATTTATAACCATTGGCATATCGCCTTTATTGACCGAACATTGAGCAGATGTCATTTCTCCCGCATTTACTGGTTCGTCTCCAAAACTGAACGGCATTATTTGAGGTGCCACTTCAAAGTTCAAATTTAAATAAAAATTCAGATACCGAAATTGATTTTTTTTGATAAATTTATAGGTATGGATTTTTCAATTTAATAATATAGTATATGGGAACTAGCTGTGGTAAAATATGAATATAATCAAAGAAAAAAGAAAATATAAAAATTAAATTGCATAAATTGTATCAAGAAGTTCAAATACATTGATACCCTTAACATTCAAAACAGCAGTGTAGCTCACAGTACTAACTGGATTACTAGCTGTGCAAGTGTAGTTACCACTGTGACCAGCCGTCACAGAGGATATACTTAGGACAGAAGAACGATCACCCACTTTTGTGGTCGAAATACCAAGGTGAGAAAACATTTCATTTCCATGAAAATTCCAGTGTATATTAAGTGGCGTGTCGCCTTTTGGAATACGACAAATAACTTGAACTGATTCACCATAGTATAAAGACTCATCAAACTCAAAAGGTGATACCACAGGAGCCACTAAGAAAATTATTATTATTATAATTATCATGTACAACATTATAAAAATAATAAAAAGGTTGAATTATAAGTAAGTACTTTCGAAAAGTTTCGTAAGGCATATAATTTTTTTTGCAAATGCAATATTCATAAATATTATGTTGATTCATTCAATTTGTAAAAAGCAATAAACATATACACAAAATTAAAATTACCTAATAAAGTAGATGTATTATACATAAAATGCATATTGATTGAAATTGTCTCTTTCGATTATAAATCACATTTGAAAAATTTAATTAAAAAATATATTTGAAGCTTCATTTATAATATTAACATAAATTTCTTTGGTTTTATGAAATTATTATCAAAATAAAAAAAATATGGAAAAATGGAAATAAGAAAACTTAATAACTCGCTAATAATTATAATAGTAATATATACCATTTACAATTAATGCAGATGTGTAATTAGCAATTCCTGCTTTATTTGAAGCAACACAAGTGTATAAACCACCATGATCAGCTTTGATTGATTCAATGCTGAGAGTATTTATCCTATTGTTAGTTTTAACTATAGAAATCCCGAAATTCATATCTTCTATTTTTTTGTTGTTAAAGAACCAATTTATAACAATTGGCATATCACCTTTAATGACCGAACATTGAGAGAATGTCATTTCTCCTGCATTTACTGGTTCTTCCCCGAAACTGAACGGCATTATTTGAGGTGCAACTTCAAAGTTCAAATTTAAATAATAATTGAGTTTATGATAATAAAATGGGAGAAGGAAACACACAAGAAAATTAGCTAAAAAATCCAGTATTTGAATATTTAGTGAATACCATTGATAAATAAATAAGCTGAGTGATCAAATCTTCCAGCAGTATTCAAGGCTATACATGTATAGTTTCCTTTATGTTTAGCCTGTACAGAATCGATACTTAATACTGATATTCGTTTTCCACTTTTAATAATAATAATTCCATCATTTGGATTAATTTCTTTGTCATTAAAAATCCAGTAAATTTTTAATGGTAGATCACCTTTGTTAACCGTGCATGTCAGTGAAACTGTATCACCAGCATTTAATGTTTCATCACCAAAATCGAAAGGTGTGATTTGAGGAGCGACTAATTTAGATAAATAAACACAAATATTAATGAGTATTCATGAAACAAATCATCTATCATGCTACAAATTGTTCATTTTTGTTGTTAGTTTAGATTTAATACTAAATCAAGAGTTATGCTGTTGAACATCTTAAAATCTGAAAAACATTGAAATAAAATATTTCATTGAAAATTTTTCGTTTTGTACAAATACAATGTAACAAAAAGAACATTGAGTAAAAAATTATCACTAGAATATTATATTTGTTTTTTCAAGTAAAAATATTAACACTTTTGAAAGAAAAAACTCAAAAAAGCATGGAAACATCGATATAAGTGGTCAAAAGGATAATCATATTATAAAATAAAAGAAAACTGTAACAAATCAATTAAAAATAATAACAAAAAGAAAATCGTATCATATTTAAATCATGAAGCAAATTAATACCCTTGACATTTAAAATAGCAGTGTAGCTCACAGTGCTGACAGGATTGCTAGCAGTGCAAGTGTAGTTACCACTATGACCAGCCATTGCAGATGATATTGTAAGAATAGAAGAACGATCACCCACTTTAGTGGTTGAAATACCAAGATGAGATGACATTTCCCTTCCATGAAAATTCCATAACAATTTAAGAGGTTTGTCACCTTTAGGGATGTGACAATTGACTTGGACTGATTCGCCATAAAATACAGATTCATCAAACTCAAAAGGTGATATCAAAGGGGCCACTGAGAAAATTAAGATTCATGAAAATAAAATATGCAAAATACTAAAAATAAGTTCTCCGAAATCTATTCATTTTAGATTTAAGTAAAGTAATTTATAAAAAATTATTCAAAACGAAAACATATGAGAAAAGGATATAAAGAGAAAAATTACATAAAAACAAACTATTGAGATACTAAATTATTAACTGATAAATACCATTTACAACTAAAGTAGAACTGTAATTTGCAATCCCTGCTTTATTTGAAGCAACACAAGTGAATAAACCTCCATGTACTGCTTTTATTGATTCTATGCTAAGCATATTGACTCTATTACTAGATTTAGTAGTAGTAATTCCAAAATTTGGATCTTTTATTTTTTCACTGTCAAAGTACCAATTAATATCAATCGGTAAATCCCCTTTGTTGACTGTACATTGAATGGACGTCATATCACCCGCATTTACTGGTTCTTCTCCAAAAGTAAATGGCATTATTTGGGGGGCCACTTCAAAGTTCAAATCAAAACAATTAATGAGAATGCGGTAGTAAAATTGGAGAAGAAAACATAAAAAAAATTTAGATGAAATATATTAATATTTGTAAGTTCGCTGAATACCATTAACGAATAGATAAGCTGTGTGATTGACTTTTCCGGCCATATTTATAGCAACACATGTATAATTTCCTTTGTGTTTCGCCTGTATAGAATCAATACTTAACATTGAAATTCGTTTCCCGTTCTTACTAACAGTTATTCCATCATTTGGATTGATTTCTTTGTCATTAAAAACCCAGTAAATTTTTAGTGGTAAATCGCCTTTGTTAACAGTGCATGTTGATGAAACTGTTTCTCCAGCATTCAAGGTTTCATCGCCAAAATTGAAAGGTGTAATTTGAGGAGCAACTAGTTTGGATAAATTATAAAAATAAATTATAACTGAAATTGTTAGTTTCAATTACTAGTTATAAAATAAAACGAATTAGTTATATATATACTGAAATTTTCAATATATGAAAAATATTTTTAGTGTTCAAATACCTTCTCGGAAATCTACATACTAAACAAATCCAATGTGGTAGTAAGAACGGTACTTTTAGTTAAAATGTATGATTGAAATATTTTGATAATAATAAAAAAAAAAACTCATTAAATAAATTGATTGGTCATACTAACTACAAAAAACGCCTGATTCATATTTAATGACAGCAGTGTAATAATTAAGATTATTAAAATATAATTTATCTTTTTAAACATTTAATGTGATTAATAATAAATATATTAATATTCGGAAGGAGAGAAAACTAATTATTCTAAAAGGTATCAAATCTATTATCATACCCAAAAATTATATTTTTATTATAGTTATCTAAAATGTTAATGATTTAGGATGCAAGAACATCAAAAATTATAAATTTCATTTAAAAAAAAAGTAAATGGAAAACACAAAACAACCATATACACAAAATTCATAATACTTAAAATAGTTATAGTAAGTGATAAATAAAATATAAGTTACATATTAATTACTTAAATATAAAAATACCATTGACATTTAGCGAAGTGCTATAGCTTATGAAACCAGCTTTATTTTTAGCAGTACATGTATAATTGCCACTATGACCAGCAGTTAAAGATGAAACCGTCAAAAAAGAAGTTCTATCGTTCATTTTTGTCGTAGATATGCCCAAATGTGAGGACATTTCTCGACCATGAAAATTCCATGTAATATCGATAGGTAAGTCGCCTTTAGATACGTGACAATTTAACTGTATTGACTCTCCGGCAAAGACAGAACCATCAGCTTCGAACGGAACGATGTAAGGTGCAACTGTGATACAAGTGAGTGTGATAAGAAAGAAATAATGTTAAGCTGTATTTATATGTTAAAAAAGCGTGCAAGTGCAAAATAATCGTTAGACACCAGTTGTATTTTTGAGATTTTCAGTATATAAACTACCATTAACATTTATTGTAGTCAAGTGAGTTGCTACACCAGCTTTGTTGGCAGCTGTACAAGTGTAATCTCCGCTGTGAAGAGATGTCACAGACGCTATACTCAACAAAGATGTTCTATCACCAGCTTTCATAGTATGGATACCCGAGTGGGATGATAATTCTTTCCCATGAAAATTCCATGTTATTTGTAGTGGCAAATCACCCTTTGATACATGACATTGAAGTTGAACTGATTCTCCAGCAAAAATAACATCCTCCAAAACGAACGGGACTATATGCGGCATCACTAATAGAATGAAGTAATAACTTAATTAACAGAAAAAAAGTAACATATAAACTTCTAGGAAAATTAAAGGAAATGTAATCTCGGGGAAGTTATGATTAAATTCAAGCATCCAAACATTTATACCCTTAACGTTTAAAACAGTAGTGTAGCTCACAGTGCTGACAGGATTACTAGCTGTGCAAGTGTAGTTACCACTGTGACTAGCCATTACAGATGATATCGTAAGGATAGAGGAACGATCACCCACTTTCGTTGTCACAATACCGAGGTGAGATGACATTTCCTTTCCATGAAAATTCCACGATAATTTAAGTGGCTTGTCGCCTTTTGAAATATGGCAAGTGACTTGCACTGATTCTCCATAAAATACGGATTCGTTGAATTCAAAGGGAGCTATTAATGGGGCCACTATGGAATTTTAAAAATATACATAAGTAAATAAAGGCACATAAAGAATAATACATAAGAAATAGAATTTGTGTGAAAAACAAAATTAATTTGAAATTTTTACAAATTTTGCAAATAATAAAAAGTAGTTCAAAAATCTGCAAAATTTTTTGTAAATTTTTGTATAAATGGTGCATAAATTAATAATAACACATATAAAATGCTTATCATCGTTCGTAGAATGTGAAGTTTACCATTTACAGTAAGTTCAGCTGAATAGTTGGTTGTTCCCGCCTTATTTGTTACAATGCATGTGTATAAGCCTTGATTTTCATGTGATACTGATTCTATTGATAGCTGACTTGTGCGCTTTAATGTAGTAATAACTACACCGTTTTGTCCAGAGATCAATTGATTATTATTTAAAAGCCACGTTATATGCAAGGGAAAATCACCTTTGCTTACAGTGCAGGTTACCAATACCATATCAAGTGCATTAGCAGGATCCCCACCGAAATCGAATGCCATAATTTGAGGAGCAACTGAATTTATGAAATATTTTGAAAATTTGCAAATTAATATTTTTTATATAACTTTCATGAAATGGTTACATGTTTCGACAAAAAAACTAAAAATAAATTTGTTTTGATTAGTCATAAAAATATCCAAAACTGCCAAAAAATTTTTAAGGTTTCAAACTATATCAAACATAAAAGAAGGGATGAATAAAATTAAAAAATAAAATCTAAAAATTATTATTCAATCACAAATGCAATAACGTTTAATAATTTTTTAATAAATACCATTTACAACTAAAGCAGATGTATAATTTGCAGTTCCGGCATTGTTAGATGCAATACATGTGAATAATCCCCCATGCTCTGCTTTTATTGATTCAATACTAAGAATGCTATTTCTATTGCTTGTTTTGACGATAGAAATTCCAAAATTCATATCATTTATATTTTTGTGATTGAAGTACCATTTAATATCGATAGGAAAATCTCCTTTATTAACTATACATTGAACAGATGTCATATCCCCGGCGTTGAGTGGATGTTCTCCAAAAGTGAATGGGATTATTTGTGGGCTCACTTTCAAATTTGAAATAATTATGTAATTAAAAGTAATTATTTTAACGATTTTTTAAAATATTGGGATGGGAGCAGAAAAATGAAAATGAAAAACTAATTGAATCAAGATTGACTAAATACCATTAACAAATAAGAGTGCAGTATGCTCAGCTCTTCCAGCAGTATTGAGAGCAATACATGTGAAGTTTCCTTTATGTGTATTTCGTATTGAATCAATGCTCAAAACCGATATTCTTTTACCGGTATTGACAACGGTTATACCGTCATTTGAATTAATTTCATTATCATTCAATATCCAATAGATTTTTAGAGGCAAATCGCCTTTATTTACGGCACAAGTTAAAGAAACTGTTTCCCCAGCATTTAAAGTTTCATCACCAAAATCAAATGGTGTGATCTGAGGAGCAACTGATAAAGATAATGTGAAATAGTTCTATAGTAATTTTATCATTAGTGAAATTTCAACTGCTTAAAAAAAACTAATACAGATTTTTTAAAGTATGAAATAATTTCTACATAAAAAAATATTAGTATGACAAAAATACTGTACAGATCTAATTGTGAGGTTTCACACAAAATTGAAATAATATGTAGAATAGGTACACAAGGAATGATGAGGAATCGAAATATAATTTTATAATTTAGCTATAAAAATAAGATCACATAATGATTTCTACCGTTTACATTAAGTTTGGCAGTATGATTAGCAATTCCAGCAATATTTTTTACAGTGCAAACATAATTTCCTCGATGATCAGCTTTGACAGAATCGATACTTAATGCAGATATTTGCCGATTCATTTTTAAGATGGTAATACCAAGATTGTTATTTGAATCGAGTAACAAGCCATTCAAACTCCAAGATATATCGAGAGGTAAATCACCCTTATTTATTACACATTGTACACTGGCCATATCACCAGCATCAGCAGTATCGGAGGCAAATTCAAACGGTAAAATTTGCGGTGGTACTTTAAGTCAAATAATTATATTACATAATCATAAATTAATAATTAACTACTATGAAATCTTTTCGAAGAGTCAACCGTAAACATACTATGTAAATTTTATCAAAATCGATACATAATACGCAATGTTATTAATACATATATACATATTTATAAAAAATATATTATATATTCCTGAAAAAGAATATTAGTTCACATAATACAAGTCAAAATAAAGAAAATTTTCGAAAAATAATAAAAAACCTGAAAATTCACATAAGAGAAATTGTTGTTTTATCTTTTTGTCATCAATTGTGCTATCTAAATTAGGAAAATAATACTTTAAATCCAAAATGTTCTTTAATTACTAAACTTTTTTTTTCAAATTTGGTATAGTGTTTCATTTTAATATTCTGAAAGATATTGTTTGTGTTTAAATTTATATTTTACAATTGGCTATTTTTAAATTTTTTAAAAAATCAAAGTAAATTAAGATGCTATATGTCAGGCTTGTCCAAAGTGCCACTATGGGGCCAGACTGGCCCCCAGTGCTCTCGCGACTGGCCCCCACTTTTCATACATAACAATTTACGTATTTTGCTCTAATTCGAGGAAAATTAGTATTATTTTTTTGAATTATTGAAGAATCGATTTTTTCAAGTACATTCTGATCAAAATATATGTATTTTATCGTTAAATAAAAAAAAAAATGCAAATTGTGTTTTGCCATGTTTGACCGTGTTGGACCGTGTTTTGGCCAAAGTGGCCCTCGCATACCGAAATTTTGGACAAGCCTGCTATATGTTATTGAAGTTAGTTAAGATTATGAAAATATTAAAAATGCTTGGACAACTTTTGATTGCTATAGCCAATTTAATTTTAAAAGTGAAAATTAAGATTATTTTGGATATTAAAATTTATTTTCAAAGATCACACGAAAATATCAGGATTATCATGCATGTCGGCTAATGATATAGTCAAACTAAATTCTTTTAATGTATGTATTTCAAATCCTGATATTTAAATCAATTTATGAAATTACATTTATAAAATTTATTTAAAATATTCTTGCATTAAAAACAAATATATTTTTGAAGTTTTTATGATACAAATATTATTATGTTAAAGATCAAAAGTATTACTAATGCAAGAATAATATAAATAAATTATTTTCAAATAAATTATACCCATCATGTTTAGCTGATTGGATACTTTACAATTTTAGTGTATAGGAAAAAAGATATCCCAATACAAACTAGATGATGATAAAAAACAATTGATAATTAACAATTTTAAAAAACTAACCAGCTAAATATGAAAGGATTACAATATTTGCGAAATTCAATTACATGTTTGAGGTGTAAGTGAATCGAGATAATTTGAATAGAAGATATAGAGTTTGATTAGTATTTAAATCTAAAAATGGTTAACTTTATATATTTATTTGTAAATATTTTTTTTAATTTAAAATAGATTTCATTTCGATTCACTTACATCTAATGAAAAATATAATTTTTGTAATGGAGTATATTTCAATAGTCACTTTTATCTATGAATTACTAATTTGTTTTAATTCTTAAATAGATATACTCAATTACAAATGATATATTGAAAATGAAGTTAAATTAACTTACCCATTACACTAACTTCCAAATTTTTTCTGTCCGTGTATCCTTGAGCATTCTTGGCAACACAGGTGTAAGTAGCTTGATCACTCAGACGCTCAACATTCTCAATGACGAGGGTGCCGTTAGGGAAGACTTTTTGTTTTCTGTTAATAGGAAGGACTCGACTTTCTCGTTCCCAAACAATCGAATCAATCGGATATCCAGCAACAGGGCAGTGAACAACAAGAGTATCTCCAGCTACGATAGAGTGCTTATCCATAGGTCTGACGAAAGGAAGACCATAAACATTGATTCTAGCTGAATGTGATGCACTTCCTACCTATTTTTTTTCAAAAAATACAAATAAAGTTTAATGAAAATAGTTATCATTTGAAAGTATACAACTTGAGATAATGTATATTCTTCACCTTGCTGGTGGCGATGCACTTATATAACCCTCCATCATTAGTGTGGATAGATGAAATATTTAAATGAGAGACAACGTTTCCATCTACAGTAACATATTGACCAACCTAAAATTTTTCAATTAGTTAAATATTTATTAAGAGTAATATTTCTTTATATTATATTTAAATTACATAAATATTATAAGTTAAGATTTGATAGAATCCAATATATGTATTCGTGGAAGATAATTAAATATAAAATTAAGTATTAATCAAACAATAAGAAAAAAGTTAATTACTTGGAATCTTTCAGTATTTTGAAGGCGTTTTCCATCTAATTCCCATGATAATTCAGGTGTAGGATTTCCAGATGCAACACATTTCAAAACAACAGCTGGGCCTGGGTGGAGAGTTTGTTCAACAAAACTGTGTCGAATTTGTGGTGGTTCAACTAATAAAAAATAAAATTATTAACATTGTAAATGTATAAAATGAATTAAATAAATTTGTACTTACATCTTCCACCAAGTTTCAGTTCAGCACTAGCACCTGCACTTTCTTGATCATTGCGAATAAAACATTGATACATTCCCTTATCTTCTTTCTTGACTGAATCAATTCTATAATCAATCATGAATTTCGAAAATATTTACAAATCAATTTGAAATAAATAAACTGCCAAAGTAATAAAAAATTAAGAAATTTAAAGTTACTTTTTTAACATAAATGGAAAATATTGGTGAATTAAAATAATGAAGCTATTTTAATAAATAATCGTAAATGTTTGTAAAGTAAACAAATGAGAAATTAAAATTGTACCTGAGAATAGCGTCATGATGATTGATATCCTTTCCATCTTTCAACCAATTGATAGTTTTAATAGGATTTCCTTCGATACGGCAAGTGAATAGAGCTGGTCTTCCGAAATCAACAGTTTGTGTAGCAGGTTCGATGGATGTTTTCAAAGGAGCAGTCACAGTTAAAACAGTTTCAACCGATTCACCTAAATGTAAAATCTTAATTGTAATTTTACACTGATATAGAATTTTAAAGGAAAATTGAAAATAAATTATACATATATATCTTACCTCCAACAGAGTTGTTGACGACACATAAGTATTTGCCAGAATCTTCAACGAGTGCTTCCTTAATGATAAGAGTTCCAGAAACTTGTTTGACTCTATCGTTAAGAGTTACAGGTTGTTTTCTAGAGGTTCCTTCAATGAATTTATACCATCTGCAACAAAACAAAAATATTTTCAAACATTTGCATGATTATATACGATTATGTACAGACTAAACATAAAATATAAAATAATTATAATTTTCAATGAACTCTCAATTATTTGGTAACATTATGAACAGGGACTTCAGTTAATTGTATATATTATATTTCGTAAATTATACAAATCACAAATTAGTATAAGTTTAAGTAATAATTATCACAATGGAAATATTAAGATAAAATTATATTTAAATAATGCTAAATACTTTAATTATCCGAGAATAACGAGACTAATGATTGAAATTGAAATGAAATAGTAAAATATGATTGGGACCCATTGTCAATATGCAAACAGGAAAGTTCAATGTTTCAAAAGGTGATATAAAATATAAACTATTTATCGATTCTTAAAAATTAATACTGATATCAATCCAAATAACAGAGAGTACATTGTATGAGGTGTTAAATTGATAATCTAACAGTTAACTTTTATTTCATATTTGGGTTTTGAACTATTATTATACTCAATACTTTTTTTGATAAAAAAAGGTTTTATCTAAGTTTATAACTACATTTTTTGCATCAATTAAAATAAAATAACTTTTTTATATTATATGTTTCATATAAATGATCTTTAGGAATGTTAAAGCTGACATTTTTTTGAATAACGTAAGTTTAATAAAATTTAAAACACACTGAAGACTTTAAGCAAATTGTCACTTTTTTAATAAATAATATATTATGAAGTATACTAACCTTATTTCAAGGAGTATGGTGTTGATAATAGTATTGAACAGTCATTATAATTAAAATAATTTTTGTACTTACTCATTTAGGGTAGCTTTCGAATTTCATTGAAGAATAGTAAATTTTCTATAATTCGATGTAAGCAAACTAGAGCAGTTAATTTAAAATGCTAAAAATGTATGTTTTAATATTTCAGCAAAAAATATAAACATTTATATAAATAAAAGCATGTTGAAAATGGTGAAAACAATATTTTGAATTAAAATATTTTGTGCTTAACTTACATATTTATGAAAAATATAAAAGTTAATTAAGGTAATTAAAGGTTTAATCCATCAATATTTATAAAAATAAATAATTTGAAAAGAGATTATAAATACATTAAGCCATGAAAAAGATTGTTTAAAAGGCGATAATGCTGAAAATGTATAAATGAAAAGAAAACAATAACAGTAGTATTATAGCATACACAAATAAACAAAAAAATGTACTTCAGCGACAGCACAGCATGTAAAGGACATAATGAAATATTATAATACTGTTGTATTTATGCAATAATAATATTTAATTTGTATAAAATCAATAATTTAACACATTGCGAAAATAATAAAAAAGCAATATTTAAGCATCACCCATGCACTTACCGAAGGGTGAGCTCATGCCGTCAATCTATACCATTCTAGTGTAGGTAGATCACCACGCCTTCATCAAATCACAAGGTAGTGGTCTGCAACACACCACAGTTGTCTTAAAATTTGAGCAATATAAAATTGATTATAAAAATGAGATGAATCATCTTATTAAATGAACAATTCAAATGAAAAGATGAATGCGTGTGATACCTTTCAAAATTATACAGCCATATTATTATAGCATTTACAATATTTCAATAATGTCCATAATTGCAACCTATTTTGATACTGTTTTTGGGTTTTTTTATTTTGCATATATGCTTCGAACATGCATAAGATGATTTCGGTGAGTGATATAAGAATTTCATAAACAATATAACCGTCATATTAAGATGTGTTTTTTCCATGCTGATAATCAATTTACGATAAGTTTTAACCAATACTATTTTACCATTCATTCATAATAATATTTACCGAAATATTTTTCCAAGAGAAATTTTAATCACACAAACCTAAATACAGGAGCAGGATAACTGACCACATCACAAGTAAGAAAAACATTTCCCCTAATAAAAACATTAGAAATTTTCCATCCTTGGAACACTTCTCCGTGTTTCTTAGGTGGAATATTATTTGTGGGTTCTGTAAAAAATTTCTACTGTTGAAATGCATCAAATAAAACCCAAGAAATATCACAGCTATCTTTTTAATACATGTTAATTTGGTATATGACGAAGAGAATAAAATAATAAATGAAGTTCAAGATTTTAATTTTTTTTTTTTTTGTATACTTGTATTCTATCAAAAAAACATTACATGCTAAATATAGAAACATATGCATATTTACAAACCTGAATAATGGAACGGGGTAAGCTTGGGCTGGACATAACATAGCAAGAGCTAACTTTTCTATAGACATAGTGTTCCAAGACTTAACAGAAGTTGGAACTTTAGGAGATGTTCCACTAATAGGTTCTAAATAAATACAAATACAAAATTGTTGTGTATTTTTCATACAAACAACAAAAAGGAAATTCGGATAATATTTGCCTGAATAGAGGAACGGGAAAAGCCTGAGCTTGACACAACAAACCAAATCCATGTCCAATGGGTCGCACAAATGTACTACTTTTTGAATCACTTGAAAATGCAGGAGCTTTAGCACCAACAGGCTCTATATATTTGAAATGAAATAAATTACAAAGAGGAAAAATAAAGGTAATAAGAACTTGCCTGAATAATGGAACAGGAAACCCTTGTGCCTGACATAACAAACCAAAACCTGAACTAACATCTCGAACAAAAGTTATACTTTTCGCATCAGTTGAGAATGTAGGCGCTTTGAGTCCTACAGGCTCTAATTGTGAAAATGAAATTCGTCAAATTATTTTTTCAATTTCGAAAAAACATTTTCGATGAAACAAAAAAGTCAGAAACTTATTGTTAATGAAATACTGTCTGTATGATAAATACTACTTGCCTGAATACTGGGCATGGATATCCTTGTGCTTGGCAGAGTAGAGATAAATTCTGACCAATTCTTTTTCTAAGTACATAGATTCCCATAGATTCCGTTGAAAAGGAGGGAGATTTGACACCAATCGGTTCTTAAATATTATACATTAATTGTGGAATTAATCACAGTCAATGTGAGCAATGAGAATTAACTTGCCTGAATAAGGGGACAGGAAAAGCCTGAGCAGGACAAAGAAGCCCGAAACTCTGATTTTCGTAACGTTTAATTCGCGAAAGAGAAGAGTCAGTTGAAAATGTGGGTGCCTTAGCTCCAACTGGCTCTATATAGAAATCAAATTATATGAAAAATTGTTTCACATGTTAGTTTGAAAAATGAGATTTGAAATTTAAAAAAAATAAAATTTCCATTAAAGTAACATTTTTTTCCAATGGAAAACAAGAGTAAAAAACTTTGGTTTCATTAAAAAAATACAAAAGTACTAATTTTTTAAGAAAAATCAAATTGAAGTAATCTTACCAAACAGGTTAAACCAGGATTTTATATGAAAATCGAGTTTTTTATGAAACGCAAAAACAAACAGAAATCGATTCAGATCTATCCACGAGGTAAATGTTACTTGCCTGAATATTGGGCTTGGATATCCTTGTGCTTGGCAGAGAAGAGAAAAACTTTGACCAGATCTTTTTCTAAATACACTTCCCATAGATTCGGTAGAAAAAGTAGGAGATTTGACACCCATTGGTTCTTAAATATCATATAGAAGTTTTGATAATACACTTTATCAACATGAAAAATTAGAATTAGCTTGCCTGAGTAAAGGGACAGGAAAAGCGGTAATAGAAAATATAGTTATAATTATATGTAATCGAGATTGATCAAAAAAGACAATAATTTATAAACAAGAATATGAAAATTTCTACGTTTATTGCTTCATACGTACTCATTTTGATTATGAACGCCATAAAAATACATGAAATTCTTACCGGAATATTGGAATGGGAAGAGCTTGTGCTTGACACAGAAATGTAAAACTTTGGCCTTCGTCATAGACATAAGTACTACTTTTTGAAGAAGAGGGAAATGATGGTGCTTTTACACCGACAGGTTCTAAATCGTAATTTGAAACGGAAAAAATAAAAACCAATTTGAGTACCATTATTATTCAAGCAAATGAAATATTTTCAAAAATTGTCAAATGATCAATGTTAACGGTGATGTCACATAATTATATGAAAAAAGTCATTGAGATATTTTTTATGCTTACCTTAATTATGTGTACCATAATTATTGAATGTCATGCGACACGAAATTTATTAAATTCTTACCGAAATATTGGAATAGGAAGAGCTTGTGCTTGACACAGAAGGGTAAAACTTTGACCTTCATCATAGACGAAAATACTACCCTTCGAAGAGGAAGAAAATGAGGGTGCTTTTACACCGACTGGTTCTATATGATTATTTGAAATGAAAAAAGAATTAAGAACCGTAATCATTGTTCAATTCAAATTAAAATCATTACCAAAAATTGTCAAATGAATAAAATTGAAATTGACAAAAAAAATTCATTTCATTAATATTCAGAAGATCAAAATTTTATTAATTAATATTCTTAAAAATATCAATAGAAAAGAAGCAGATTTAAAAATAAAATACGGACCTATATATAGGTTGAGGAAAACCTTGAGCTTGGCATAAAAGTACTATCCCTTTGAATGCATTTACTCTTTGACCATATGATGTAGCAGTGTTAGGAAACGTCGGTGCTTTAGCAGATATAGGCTCTGTATGCGAGAATATAATTAAAAATGGATCCGAGATAATTTGTTGTTAACTTACCTGAAAGAGGGTACAGGGTACGCCTGTGCTTGACAAAGTAGAACAAAATTATGACCATATTCTTTCGTCATAGTTGTACTTTTGAATTCCAATGAAAATGTAGGAGCTTTAGCACTTATAGGTTCTAAAATAAGGATGACGGTGCGAGTCAACGAAATGAAATTTCTCTGACCGTTTTTATTACCTGAATAGAGGGACAGGATAACCTTGTGCAGGACAAAATAAAACGAAAGACAAATGAAGTTGACGTTCAATCCATGATCGTTTTAAGTCACTAGAGAAGCTCGGAGCCTTTCCACCAACGGGTTCTAATAATAATCATCACATCAACATTAGATGTAATTTGAATGAAAGCTTTTCGGAAACATTATTATCGCAGGGTCTTTTAAATTATGATTTTTTTGATGAAACAAACCTGAATAGAGGAACAGGAAAAGCTTGAGCTTGACATAGTAATGCAAAATTCTGATTAAGATTTCTCATTATTCCAGAAAATTTCACATCGGAAGAAAATGTTGGGGATTTTGTTCCAACTGGTTCTGTTTTAGAATTACGTAAATATGCAATATAAGTAAATATGAATTAAGGAATAGTTCACACATAAATGTGTATATTAAAAAATAAAAAATATATATGTAGCAATACGTAAGAAAATAGATATTATGTCCATATTCATTAAAAATCATTTGACAATTGTTGGTCAAGAATAAACATTATTGACGTTTTGGATTACGAAAATATGAATTACCTAAACAATGGTACAGGGAACCCTTGAGCTGGACAAAGTAAAGCAAAATCTTGACCTTTCAATCTAACGAACCACGCGAGTTTATCATCAGTCGAAAATGTGGGAGATTTTAAACCAATAGGTTCTGAAACATTTGCGATCAAAAGAAATTCACATTTATTAACTAAAATTTATAAATAATTTTCGAGAATATAAAGTTAAGGCTTTCAACAAAATTTTTATGAAAAAAAAAATTGCACTATGCAAAATAAGAAAAATTGGTTGTAGTTCCTAATTGTTTTTACTGGATATACTTGAAGGGCGTTATAAGAATAAGAAAGAGGTATGAAAGATAAAGAAACTGAATAAGAAGCATAAAATGAGCACAAAAAATTTGTTACCTAAATAATGGAACAGGATATCCTTGAGCTGGACATAACAGAGTAAAGCTCTGACCAATATTTTTCACATACCAAGCCAATTTCGAATCTGAGGTGAATGTTGGTGACTTAGAACCAACTGGTTCTATAGAATTAAGAAAAAATATCACATTTTTGAAGTATTGAAAAAATAAAGAATGATAACTTATAAACTTGTCTTGTTTAATTAATATGAAAGTGTCCGAATGTTAGGTTTTAAGTAAAAGTAAACATTTACCTGAAAATCGGTGTAGGATATGCTTGTGCAAGACACAATAATGTAATTGGGGTGTTAATGGGTAGATCAACCAATTCGATTGTTTTTGAAGCGATTTTTGGTGCTGTACTGCTTACAGGTTCTGTATATGAAATATGGTACTAATAAATACAAAGACAGTAAAAATTTTATACCTGAATGCTGGAACAGGGTATGCTTGAGATGGACAAAGTAATGTAACATTACTCCATAAAATGCTTTCGAAAGTTCTGCTTTTATCACCGCTTGGAAATTTTGGTGGAACACGACCAATTGGTTCTATTTAAAAAGAATATAGCTCTATTGAAAAACAATATAAAATTTACCTAAACATTGGTACTGGGTATGCCTGCGCAGGACACAACAGTGTTATACTATTGTATATTACCAAATCAAAGGCATTAGTTTTATCCATTGTTGGAAATTTTGGAGGCACTCTTCCAACTGGTTCTAAATATAAAATTTAAGCAACTTAATGCAATACATGTACGAATGATAAAAAATAAAAATCAAATTAAAATATTGAATAATGTATGCATACACGTAATTTAGTTCAGAGAAAATATTTCATCAGTTGATATCATTTGGTCAGTTAAACTTAATAAAGAAACAAAAAATTCACAACTTTGCATATGGCTGTTTATGAACATAAGTTTGAAAAGAAATGTATCAATTAAATAATCATAAATACATTTGAAAACACAGTTGCTTAAACTTACTAAATTTATCCATAGAAATAATCTTACCTTGAAAATGAAGTGATATAGATTTGTTAAGGCCTTTCAAATATTATGAATTATTTTTGTTAAGAAATCTAAATACATTTTAGAAAGTAATAATCAAAATACCTAAATACTGGAACTGGGAATGCCTGCGCTGGACATAAAAGAGTAAGACTTTGGCTTTTTGCACTTTTAAAAGCTCTACTTGTATCACCAGTGGGAAATTTGGGTGGTACCCGACCAACTGGTTCTATAATGTAATTATATTATCCCTATTAATTTTTACCAAAAAACTTTCTTAAAGGTCATTACTTTCTTTGTTAAGTACTTTTGATATTTTCGTATTTTTCCGATATGAAAATTAACGATTTTAGTTCATAAAACAAAAGAGCAGTAAAAATTGATCAACATTACCGAAAAGCTGGTATTGGAAAGGCTTGGGCTGGACACTGTAAGCTTAAGCTACTATGTTTTTGAACATCAAATCCGCTAGTTTTTAATATAGAAGCAAACTTAGGAGGCACTTTCCCAATCGGTTCTAATAAAAAAAAAAGTTGTTTTTTTTAATCAAAAATGTTTATCAATTTTTTGCCCAAAATGCTGGCATAGGGAAGATACATGAAATAAGTTATAATAGTAAATTTGGAATTTTTACATAAAACATGAGGCAACTTTTAAGCTCACAAGTACTTAAGTTTAAGTACCAGATTCAATGCAGAAATAAATCAATTATGAAAACGAAAAATCACACACCATTGATTAAAACATCATCGTTTTAATTAATGTTAATATAACTTTAATATTGGAAAGGGTTTTAAATACAATTAATTCCAATTTAAAAAACCTGAAATAACTACCTGATAGCTGGTATGGGATAGGCTTGTGCAGGACATTGCAACGTATAGGAATCATTTAGTTGCGTACTAAACATCATGCCTGTAAGAATTGATGCAAATTTTGGCGGAACTCTTCCAACTGGCTCTGTAGAAGAAGATAATAATCCATTCACGTTTTCTGAAGACTACATGAATATAGAGACCTACCTTATTATTTGTAGAACCTTAGCAAAACGATTTAAATAAAATCGGTACTATCAATTTAAACTTACCGGAACATTGGAACTGGATATGCCTGAGCAGGACATAAAAGCGTGATGTTACTATCAATTGAAGCACGAAATCCACTAGTAGTTAGAGAGCTCGGAAATTTTGGAGAAACTCTTCCAACAGGTTCTGTACTCGACAAAGGTCATATTTGTGTTTATATTGAGAGTAAATGAGCACTCATTAGCAGACTTACCTTGTTAGTTGTTTTATTACTTCATATTTTCGGAAGCATTTTTGGAATTTACTGTCTTTGTTTGTTTTATCGTTGGGTATGCAAGGATAAGGAAATATAAGTACAAAAAGGGATTGCCTTTGCATGTTTTGTGAAATTTTGTCCAAGCCCATATTTAAAATATTATTATATTACTCGAGAAATGTGTCAACTTAGCAGGGTACCCTATCCCAACATTCAGGCAATGTTTATCAAATATTCATAGGATTGAAAATATTTGAAAAATAATCGAAATCTATTTAAATATAAATATTGAAATGTTGAAATTAGTATTTTCAAGCCTATGAAGTAACATTTATAATTAATATAATGCATAAGCATATAAACTTCACATACATTAATAGTTGTTATATGCATGTATTATTGATTGAGTTCTTTGAATTTAAATATTATGTATTTTAACAACCATTTACAAAATCTCTGTTTAGCACATTATATAAAAAAATGTATATGTATCAAAAGATAATTGTTTTCATCAAAAATTCTGTGAAAAAAAAATTGTATACAATTTTATCTAATTATATTTTACATTTAGTGTCAAAAACATTTTTTTTTATAAGCAATAATCTTAATTTAAACTTTAGTGAACATAAGTACTATAAGTGAAATTGAATAAATAATTAATCTGTTTTTGGATTTACATATGAATACAATGTACTACAAAACTATTGTTTGAATAGTCGACTGAATATTTTTTATGGCAATCAACTGATAACAAAATAAGTTCATAGAACAGGTAAACAATTAGTAAGTATGGAAGTAACAGATTAGTTATTGCTAAACAGAGACATTTTAAAAATATTGTTTGGCCAATAGAGGTTTGATTTCGAATAAACTATTTTTGATTTTTTAACTTAATTTTGTCAAATTTTAAACTTTAATTTAATTGTAAGAAAAGTCATATAGGTTAAGAACACCTATTTTCATTCAAGTTAACAAATTTTTTTTTTCATTTACAAATACACACACAAAAAAATCAAATCTGAAGGGGCCAAAATTCACAAGTTATTATAAAAATTGATATCTATTGATGCACTAATTATAACAAAAATAAAATGATATAGAATAAAAATAAGTAATTCATTATGTAATTGAACGATTAAACAAATTTAAAATGCACTTTCAATATTTCAAATTCTGACTGTTTCAACTATAATATTAGTGCATCAACATCACCAATTAATTAAAAGCAAATAGATGAATAACTTTTCCAAAAATTAAAACTATAATCAAATTATTTTATATTGAAAATGTGTTTAAATAAAATGGTAATATTTATGTATCTTTTTTTAATCATAGAAAATATGATTCAAATAAAAAGTACTGCATTAGTGAAATATATTCAGTAATTGACATTAAATAAAAAATAATTACTCATCAGTTCGCTTTCAATAGTGTAATGATATAATTCTAAAAAAATAGATAACTCACCAGTAATCACAAGTCGTCCTTTCGTAGCACTAAGTCGAGTTTCTCCAGTCAAACGGTGTCGTGTTCTACATTGATATGATTTATAACCGTCTTCAGGTCCAACATCACGAATATGTAATTCTCCAGATGGAAGTACAAGATATTTTCCCTCTAGATCAAGAAAAAAAAACAGTAAGTTCAAGAACATGATATGATAAAATGTATTTATATAATTTTAAGTAAATAAAAGTTCAGGTGTAAAGAGAATGAATGAACTATAAAAAAAATTTTTGAATTTAACTATATGAAAGTAAATAAGATTTATGAATTATAAATCTATCAAAATTTGTGGAAATATTGAAAAATAAACTGTAAAGAATTTTAAAAGGAAAATGTTATATTTACTGTATGTAATATGTAAACTAAATACAAAAAAAACCTGAACCTTTTCTCAATATATCAGCAGCAAAAAAATACACTAAGCAATTATGTATAAATTAACATTATTTCACTGATTGAAGTTATTGATATTTTTATTTAAACCATTTTGCTGCGAATATATTTAGCATTAATCTAATAAATAATTAAATCTCACTACTCTTGGAACATGAATGAAATATAATTATTAATAAAAATCTAATGATTTATCACGAATTTGAATGCATTATTGCAAATAAAATAAAATTAATACCTACATACATATATCTTCAAAACTTCCAAAGATTTTAAACTTCAATTTTGAAAAAAAAATTACTGATTAAGAAATGTTAATTTTTAACTTGTGAAAAAAATTGAAAATTCAATTTGAAAATAACACAATAATTTATTCAGTAAAAACTGAAAAAAAAGTATAATGTTCCAAAAAGATGTGAAATTTTATTATATAAAATAATTATATTGTGATTTTTAAAAAGTATTTCATATTGACTCATAGAAATTCAATTATATTACAACATTAACATAAATTATTATTCCCAAAACATAGTTTACTTGTTATATTTTCATCAAATAATTTTATGATTAATCACAGAAGAAAAATCAATAACAAAACCAATATTATATTTAAAAAAAAACAAATGAAATACGTTTTAACAATAAATTTTTCATGAATATTTAAAGAATGTTTATTAATGATCAGTTTACCATAGTAAAATGAGTATTATGATATTTTATATGTAAAATTCTAAGCAATTATGAAAATTAATACATATACATATTACATATATTATATAAATTCTCAAAGTTATATATAGCTGTAAAATGTCTTTATTTAAAAAAAATATAATTACTGTCAGTTAACATTAAAAAATCAAATGAACAAATCACAGATAGTCATCAACAAATTGATCAACAAACAATATAAAATAAATATTGTTCTTAAAGGACTTAAAACAAAATTCTTTAAATATTCTGAATTGACTTAAATATAACATAACACTAAAGAAGGGGGAAAATTTGTGATAGGTAGACTGGCTTGTCTCTGGAGTCATGGGAAAATATAAATAAAATGGATTACCAAAAATAAAATGACAGATAATATAAAAACAATAATAAAAAGTATTGATAATATTTCTATCTATACTGCCATGTATACCAATCCTAGCATTTAAAAATATAATCATGAATTTTTCGTTGAATAAATATTCATAGGAGTGGAATAATTTTGAAGCATGTGATTGTAAATCAAACAAGTCTACCATTAGGATCAGCAATAATGTCTGCCATTATTTCTCGTGTGTCATCGTCCTCTGATATTAACCACGATATTACTCCTACATAGTCAGCAACGAAACTCGGAATGTGACATTTCAAGATGGCAGCATTACCGCGCAATACATATTCTTCCATTAAGCTCACAGCAAAGGATTGGGCAACGACTGAAAGCACATGGTTCAAGAAATAAATAAAAACCGAAATAGAGAAACTCATATCTCCGTAAACTAAAATATACGGTTCGAAATTGAAAATGCTATAATGATGTTGTTTTTACATTATTAATAATAAGTCTAATATAAATTTTACGAAATATGACTATTATCTTTTGGAGATATGTAATATTGATGGATTTGAATCAGAAAGGAGATGAATGGTGCCAAAATTCAATGGTTGTGGATTCAGAAAAATGTATTTGTATATAAGGGATACCATAGTCTGAGACAGAGGAGTATTCTCCTCCTTCTGTATCATGCCAAGATGTTATTTCCACATGGTCAGAAACGAATGAAGGAATATTGCATTTGAATACAGCCGCATTTCCCTTTATTACAAATAAGTCGTAAACTTGTGCCTCATAATATTGATTAACAGCTGTAATTTAAAAAATAAAAAAACTATGTACACATATTTCGGATTGATCAAGAAAAAAAAACTATATTCTCGCATGAAAGACTCCTTTTAAATGCTGTGAAAATAAGTAATAGGAATGAGTAAGGATGAATGGAAACTTAAACGAAGGCAAAAAAATTTAGATACTTCAATACCACTATTATGAGATTCATTCTCAGATGTTACTGAAGGTACAAAAGATTCACCATCATCCATGAGCCATTCTATGACGTGAACATAGTCAGAAACGAATGAAGGTATCAAGCACTTAACAATAGCAGTGTTTCCGCGAAGAACATATTCATCGATCACTCTTGGTTCATATGTTTGATGAACAACTATAATATAAAGGAATTATAGTGAGGCCAAAAACTAATAAACTGTATAAAATTACGAAAAAACAAAACCAGCAATAAAGACAGATTCTAAATATTATCAACTAATATTGAAATTCGTTAAGGACAAGGTACATTCAGGTAATGGAACATATGGATTTGGAGTTGTGTAAAAACACAACCATTACCAGTAAAATTTGATTACCAGTAGAAAAGTCAGTAATATTAGATGTGAATACAGAGCCGTCATCTGTTTGCCAACTAACGATATGTACAAAATCTGCTACAAAAGAGGGCACTATACACTTGAGTAAAGCTGTATTTCCACGTAAAACAAATTCATCATTGACACGAGCTTCATAAAACTGATGCACAGCTAAATAAAAAAAAGATAAAAAGTTGAGTATGTGGATTGATAGGTAAAAGGTAAAATAACCTATGATAGAAAGGTTTAGGGACACACAATAAGATAGTGTAATTTGCAAGACATTGACAAATATTACCATCATTATTAGAATTAGGGTAATAAGTGCCACCTTGAGAATCAGTCCACATTTCTACAACGACGAAATCCGAAACGAAACTGGGTACCTCACATTTCATTATAGCAGCATTACCTTTGATTACATATTCATTATCTGCCTCAGCTTCATAAGATTGAGCTACCACTATTTCAAACAAATTTAATTGAATATCAGTATCCATTAGAAATGGAATAAATTTATTAACTAATAATATACAAAATTGTAGTAAACAGCTATAATTATGAAACTCCTTTCATTAGGTGGAAATGGTGGAGAAGGAAACAGGATAAAATCATGTTGATTAAAATTTTACCATAATCGACATGAGTATTTTTAGTAAAAACTTCATTGGTATCTGAAATCCATGCATCAACAAGAACAAAATCGGCAACAAATGATGGGATTTTACATTTCATTAAACCAGCATTTCCCTTGATAACATATTCGTTTTCTGCTTCAGTCACAAAAAACTGTGAAACAACTGAAATAAGGAAAAGTTACATGACACTTTTTTCTCTAGATGTAATAGGAATTTTAGGTACTGAATCTGGAAAAGGAAATAGAAACAGGGAAAATGCATATTACATAATTGAAATTTTTCTATTTTTACCAATATTATCATTTGATGTCAAAACATTATTACTATCATCAACCCACGATTCTACTTTGACGAAATCAGCCACAAATGAAGGTATTGAACACTTCAAAACAGCTGTGTTTCCTTTTATAACATATTCCGTTAATATTTCTGCTTCATAAAATTGATTGACAACTGTAGATAAATAATTAATAACAGTAAATAATTAAAAATCCATAAATAACTGTCAATAAGTTAGGAAAAAGGAAATACATGTTAAAGTTTGGAAAGTTCTGAGGAAATTTACACAAATCCCTTGATAAAATTACCAAAATCTTGGGACGCAATAAATTCTGATCCTTCTGATCCAACCCACGCTTCAACTTTCACAAAATCAGCTACGAATGATGGTATATTGCACTTGAGAACAGCAGTGTTGCCTCGAATCACGTATTCAGAAACAACTTCTGCTTCATAATACTGGTTGACCACTGTATTTTAATATAACGATGAAATGGTATTATATTAGAGAACGTAAAATGGAAAATGGTTTACAGATGTGGGAATGTGGGATAACTAAAGTTGATCAATTTTGATGTTGTACCATTTTTGGCAGAAGATGAACTCTCAATTGAATAAGTATTACCGGAATCATCTTGCCACGATTGCACAGATACAAAATCAGCAACAAATGAAGGAATAGAACACTTTAAAACGGCTGCATTTCCTCTAATGACATATTCATTATTGACCTCTGCTTCGTAGAATTGTTTGACAACTAATAAAAATAATGCAAAATTACGCTAATGGATTGTACGGATACTCTGGATTTTTGCAGATAGTGAAAAGGGATGTGTAGTTTTAAAAACAGCCGAAAGATCATAGTTCAGACCATAATTTTCGCCAGGATAGATGTCTTCATTTTTGTCAGTATGCCATGATAATATAGTTACAAAATCAGCTACAAATGATGGTACTTGACATTTTAAAATTGCACTATTTCCTGTAATTGCATACTCTTTGTTGACATCAGTATCGTAATGTTGGGAAACCACTAGTTGTCAAAGTACAAAAATGAAATACGTTTAAAACTTAAAGTATTTTGAAAGTATACAGATTATTCCTGAAAATTTAACATCTTGATAATAAACAAAAAAATGGTGATTATTATTCAGCAGCTTCCATTGGTTTTTGATAATGCATAATCGAAAAATTTATTAACTATAATTAAATCACATAGTAAATTGAAGTGACCAGCTTAAAATAAAAGTTAAAGGAATTTGACAAAAGATAAAAATATTACATTTTCATATGATTTAAAAATTTGTATAAATGCAATGGCATTTAAAAAAACTGTAATAAATATTATAATACAATACACCTGCCAATTACAATAAAATGGTCACTTCAATTTATAGTCAAAATATTTAGTGTCATAATAAAAAGTTTGAAAAATTAAGCAATTCAAAAAAGCAAATTTGATACAAGAAAATTTTGAAAATATAAATATTGAATTATGAATTATAATGTACTTTGAGTGATTTTTTTTTTGGTAAATTTGCTTTTTTGTCTTTTAAGAGCAAATTTCTGATAGTATATTAATAAAAGTAAAACAATTAAAAAGGAGCACACCAGCTATTTAATTTTTAAATGTCAATTAACAACTGTTTAAAAATTAACATGCAAAAATTTGTAATACCATGAATAGTATGTAAATTTTACAGATATGATATTTCATTAAGTTGTGATGAATTTACTTTAAAATAATTTTTTGCAAATTTAATTTTCATTAATAAATATTTAATTTTGAAGCACTTATTGTTAGGTGGAAATTTATTTTAATTGAATAATAATTTGTAAACACTAAAATTTATATGATGGATTTGCTCTTAAACCAATTAAAATAATAATTTGTAATTATTAATTGTTCATAAAATATACCATATGATTTATATTTTCATGTTTGATTTATGGACAGTATGTGTCATTTTTTTACACAAGAAATATTTTTTTTAAGTAGTAAATTATGAATTGATATATGGTTTATTTTATGATTCACAAACTCTATGACTTATTAATACAAAAAGAAGAAATATATCTTACCAGCTCTCACATTAACATCCTTAGAATGAATAGACCCAACAGAGTTTCGGGCAAGGCATATGTATACCTGTGCATGAACTTCTTGACGGTAATCTTCAGCTCGGAAAGGTGGAAATACTAAATTTCCATTGGGAAGAACCTAAAACACAAAAAACCATTAGCAAGGAAAACAAAAAATATGGAATATTATACAATTAAATTATGAATACTGTAATACCTGTCGTAATCCAGGAACATCTCCGACTGCAGTTCCATCAGATCTAATCCAAATGATATCAGGTGCTGGAGATCCTCTCGCACGGCATTCAACAACGGCGCCAGTAGTATTAGAAAAGTCAATTCGGTTTGGGGGTTCTTTGACAAATATCGGTCCAACGGTATCATCTTCGGCAATTGCTGTAAAAATAAAAAATACAATGTTTTAGTAATAAATACTATGAATTAGATACAATTCACCACAGTTAACCGATTAGGAACCACTGTTTTAAACAAACACTTTCTTTTTCTATAATTTCTATTAAATCACTTTATATTTTTTTTAAATATATGCTAACAAGAACTGACTTTTCCAAAAAAACGATAACATATTCAAAACAAAAATTTTCAAAATCGGTCACGGGCTTTCAAAATAGCTCGGGCCCTGGGAATTTACCCTCCCCCCCCTCAACGCTCCTGTTTATATGTATAATTATTCAATTTTCTAATTGGATTCAAACTAGAAAATTAGTAGAAATATTCAAAATATATTTTCAAAAATGTATTATAATAAATATTTAAATTGTACGTAAAATTTAAAAAATAGATTACTAAATAACGATTTTTTACATAGGTATATATTTTTTAAATTAATATGGGTAAATTTTTTGTTTTAAGGAAAAAATATCAAAACAATCATGCGAATTGCAGGTTTTTTTTAAAAAAAAAATTACTTTTCGCACGCAACAACGATTAATTATATGTATTTACAAAAAAAATGATAAAAATCTTGTGATCAATATGAAGTTGCACAGTAGCCACAAATTCATCCAATTTGGTAATAGTATGTATTTTTCACATTAAATCACAAGTTTAAAATACATATTCGGAAATAATTTTAAACGTTAAAACCACAAAAAGTGAAGTCAGTGCGTGTGATACAAACGAACTCGGAAAATATGCGTAAGACTTCACAACACGATTTATGCAAAGCTCAAACGTGATATGAATGTATTAACGTACGTGTAATAAAAAATAAAGACATTAGATGATTACAGATTGAGGATTTTCAAGAGTCGCTTTCAACAAAATTTCATGGCAATAATTTTTAATTAAGTATACTTCGTCACAAATTTCGATCATAATCGTAAATTTTACAACGTTGAATTAATTATTCAATAAAGATGCAAAATTAATATCAATGGAAATTATACTAAACAATGGAATAAATGAATAAAGAACGTCGGTTGAAAAATTTCAAATTATTATTAGAATAAATTTCAAATGTGATTTTTTTCGTTGTTTAACCATTAAACCACATAATTTTAATATTCAATCAGAAAAATTAATATGATGTTAATGACTGTCTGATAATTTAAGTAAAACCACATCCGCACTGGTATGAAAAACATGGAGTTTCTTAAAAGCAGGGTGACCATATTTACCAGGACTTAAAACGGGATATTCCGCAAAAAAACAAAAAAAAATTAAAAATTACACTCCTATGTAAAACATTGTGTGTCACGTCCGAAAATTTTACAATTTTTCCCTCAAAGAATCACTAATATCGTCAAAGAAATATATATTTTTAAAGACGTACTACACTCTTTATATCATATTTTCTTTAAATTTCAAAATATGATTTATTTAGATACATAGTTAAATTTAAAATTTCCAATTTCCAATAAAATATATAATATTATTTTTGCTACTTTCATTATTATGAGCAATGGACCTGAGCAATTCCAAGCAATAAAAATATGTCGTGTTTTTTTTCTCATTTGAAGCATAATGTGTGTAAAATCAAGGCATTCAAAGAATTGATTTAAATATATCACGATCGAGTGATATATCTCAACATAAGTCTCATAAGTTATGTATAATCTATTATTTTTGAAATTCAGGGGGTTCAGTCTCCCCCCTGGCTACGGCCATGCTATATTAGCATCACACATGCACAATTATTACTAAATTACGTCAACATATATTCGTGTATTTACTGGAAAGTTTTCAGTAAATATAGACCTCGAAAATACGTTGGTATTATTAAAAAAAATCAACTTTATTCAAACCATCACGGAATTAGACGTATCACAGATTTAGACAAGTCTCCCCTAATAAAAAATAAAATGTATCAGGACATAAACAACAAACTCGACCGGTTCAAAGTTCATACCCAACTTTACATTCATCATTAAAATAACACCAAACTAATTTTTCAATGCCAAAACCTAACGAATCCAAAACGACCATAACCGAACCGAATCGATACTCCACTTTAGAGACCGAAGTGGGTGTACCTCGGCAGACACGAAATCACCGACACGGGGGTGAGCCCACGTGCAGCGGACACCTGTTTGATCACCAGGTACCGAAAGCCAGCTGGCCGAGACGAGGGTCGCCATTGGTCCAGAAGCTGGCAGCTGCCACTTGCGAAACGCATCCTCCGAAATCGAGTTGGGCTCTCGTGTGGATGGGCTTTTCGAACGGGCTTTTTTGGAGACTCGGAAGATCGAAGTCTGTCGTCTGGATGAGGCGTTGAACTTTGTAGTCTGGGAGGGTCCAGACTGGGAGGGGGTGTGGGATTTGGCATGTCTATGGGGAGGTTTGGATTGAGTTATAATGGTTTTGGATTGAACGTAGTTTGTTTGAGCAATTGTTAGTTGGTTCGAATGACGGTTTGTTTATGTAATGTTATGTAAATGCGTAATGTAGTGTCTGATTTGTAAATATAAATTTAGTGGTGCAGTTTGTGTATATGAAGTCATTGTTCGATAAATATTTTGTTAAAAATATATGAATATTTCGATAAGGAAATTATGTCAGTTTTGTTGTGAATAAGTGAGTAGTTAGTAGACGACGTTCGTAGAAAATTGTGTAAAAGTGATGCAATTTCGATTGAATTCAATCATATTTCGGCTGTTCAATAACACCTGGGAATAGTGAGTTTTAAAATTTCGAAACTTTTTTCGATAATTCTTTTGTAAAAATCATAATATGAAGAATTGCAGAAAATAAATAATAATTAAAATATTTCCAAATCAAATATTATCTACGATAAAATATGAATAATTGACGTAATTTATGGATTGAAAAAAAATAACACCAATAACATATTTCATTTTGAAACTGAAACTCGAAAATGTAAATAAAATAATTCAAATATTTCTGTATCGAAAAAATTCAAATACGATTTCCGGTAGCCAAATAAATAAACATGATGAGCATTTATTTATTAAAATTTCTCTGCTGATAATTTATTTTAAATGGCAAAATATAATTATAAATTATATTATTAATATAAATATTATTGCATGATTGCATGTACATATATCGCTTGGATGATATAATAGGTCGCAAACTTACGATTTTTTTCTGTTAACAGAAAAAAAATACACGGAGAGTAAACTAGATGTCAGTCATCCTAGAATCGGTACCGATCTACAAATTTTTCGTCTAATCTGACTGCAATCTAAATAAAACTAAATTTAAAAGCATTCTTCTCAAATGAAACGTGCGGTTGACGTATCCGTTTTTCCTGTGAAAAAATTCCAATCCTATTCCGTTTGATATCCGACTCCCTCGCGGACGGAATGCAGATGAAATATTAAGATACATATCACGCTTTTAAAGAAAACGTTTTAAAAAGAAGCTTTTGACGTATGACAACATTCGTGTGTGTGTGTACAACGAGAGTACTGCATCCATTGTATGGAAGAAAAATGTTAAAACTTCATATGCACGCCGCACCACGACGCCGTTGCACTAAAAAAAGTTCGTCGAGCGTGTTTCACATGTAAAAATCGTTAAACAAGATCGTTTTAGATGTCTAATGAAACACTAAAATATTACCGAGTTAACGATGTAGGCAGATGGTCAATATTCAAATTTAGCGATTCGGAAATTGTAATGAATTTTTTGTACAAATAACGTTCATAATATGAACGTGGATGGTGTGATTTCGGTGCAATGATTCTTTTAATCTCTAGCTGGAAATTGAGATAAACGTACGCACAAGAATAAACATTCAAGTCAAATGTTTTCTCTTTATGAAATCGTAAGTTACGAAGATATGCAGTTGCCGAGATGGAATGATAATAACGTTCGTTTGCCTCATTAAATTTCAGTGCACGACCGAAATCGAGAATGGAATAAAGGAAGTTAAAGCAATATTAGGAAGTACGTTAGCGATTATGATACATGGAAGAACAATCGATACGACTACTGAAACACACGACAAAATATGGACAAATATCCACACATAGGCGTCAACCATAAATTAGTTATAATTGATTCGATATAAATAACGTATAACGTATACGTAACGTATATTTTGTACAATTTCCAAAACTTAAACGTAAGCAAATCAACTTTTGAATGTATAAACAATCCGTTGCCGCCTTCAAGGTAACTGAAATCAAAACAGCAGATGGTGAATAAAATACATAGACCCAAAACTCTGCAGGTACAATATATAAAAAAAAATAGCGCCAGGTGTCAAAGGAACAGATCGTCCCAAAATAACCGACGGAATTCTTCAGGAAACTAGTATGGAGACATGTACAAATACGTACACGTGCATTTTCGTAAGCACACACGAAATCTTCAAAAGCCATTGTGCTTCAGTAAGAAAGGATACGTACTTGCGACAAGGCAAGCAACGTCCAAGAATCGTCAAGCGTAACCGCCCGACAGGTACTGAATTACACACACACCACACACGAAAAAATAATCAAGGCACGTTTTAAATTCGATTGATTAGCGGTTCGAGTTCATTGTTCCCGTCTGCTTCTATGTAATGTCGCAGATTCTGTTCGACGTCTCTAGTTAGGTGGCGGTCGCGTTGTTCGGTCGATGATGTCATTTTAACGTTTTTTAATCATATATTTATAATATCGCGATTGTCTGACACACATGCGATGGCTGATGGCGTTTGGTCGTTAGTTTTTAATGGACGAGGTGCAGCTCGATCAATTAAACCACATGGGAGCGTCGGACTGTTGTGAAAAAATTAGATAGGCCAGTGTGTTGTGGTTAAAAAAGCATAAGGCGCGTTAATATTTATAATTCAGATGTTCGAAATTAAGTGTAGCGATGAGGAAATTTTAAATTCGTATTTTTTCGTTTCGAATTATATGATCACCTTCAGTTTCGACGGATTTTGCAGAAACTGTATAATATGTGTATGTATTTTCATTCATTATTACACGTATATGCGGAATACTAGTTAAACGACTTTAAAAAAAGTAACAAAAAACGTATTCGTAATAAAATCGACGCATACTGTGCATACCGAGACAATCAGAATGAAACGATTTTCAAATTAATTCAAAATAACGTTTCACCGTCGTAAATACTTCAAGCATTCAAAATTTATTACAGCATTAAAATAAATTAAGAGAATTCATCTAAAAACAATACACAGCAGATTTTTGAAAAAACGTCTATCCAAACAACCTTTCCCTTAACCAAACTTCCTTTTCACAAAATAGAGCGGAAACAATCAACCCCGAATAATCTCAAAAAAAAAAGAACGAATCCAATCAACAAACATATCCAAAAAAAATCGAATAGTTAGATTTTCTCATATGTGACATAGGGCCTATAGAAAAGGGACACGACGTATTAATTATACACGACAATTCCAGTATCCTGTACTGTTTGAAAGCATACAAAAGTGATCGCGGAAGTCGACACCTCATGTAACGTGGTTGCGGACGGGTGCACTGGACTGTCGAATAAAAAACAGGAGTCATCACCATGGCCAAACGGACAATTGAGGGTCTCAACTCGACTCGTTGTCAGCTAACGTTTCTCAAATCGTTCAGCAGGAAAAGCATTCGCCGGCGAAAAAAGAAGACGAGCAGCCAGCAATGCAAAAACTGAAAGTCGAGGTCGACAATCCATTCGAATGTTTGTTTTGGGGAAAAAATCGACGAGCCAATATCGAACGGAATCGAAGACTTTGGCTGCAAGCCCGAGAGTCAATTGCCTCGAATGTTAGAATCGATTCGAATTTTTCGTTCATGTCTATAAATAGAGGTGTGCAATTTATTAATTAACGATTGATGAATCGTAAAATTGAAACTGTTGGGCTTGATTGTGGATATTTCTTGGTTTGCGGTAATTGATCGATTGGTTCGGAAAGAATTAGAGTCGACGATGTTGATTGATCCATAATCAATATCCGTTTGTAAATATCGTTTCGAATATTAGGTTACATTAAAAGACTATCGTGTGTGTAAACGTATGATGTTTCAAATTCGAAATACTAACTGAAGGTTATCTTGTGGTTATTTAAAAATCTGAACATTTAAGAAACTTTTTCGCGTTCAAACTGGTGTAGCGAAATTTTAGTCAAAAGTAAACGCAAATATTGAATTATGTCATATTCGAGAAGTTTACTCGGCAAACGGAAGCTTTTAATTTTTATGAAGCTTCAAAATAGATCGTACATATTGGATATTCGCACAGAGTTCATTCCACGCGAATACAAGGCGTTCAATTTTGAATACAAATTCTCGATGCGGGTACTAAATCAAAAGCAACCATCATGTAAATGGACTGAAGACAAGTTAAAAGTGCGAGTTTTCACAAAAATCCATCAACATATATAACGGCTCGTAGGAAATGCCATCGATCGGATGAGTTTTAGTGGTTCCTCCAGACGCATGTGTTAAATTTAGATAGATTCCCGTTCTGTGTTCCCCTTTATGAAGCGAAGATACTCTGGATGCTTGCGATCCCCTGCAGCGCCATAACAATTCTCTAATAAAAAAATAAACACAGCGCTTTTATCGAACTACATAATTATATTAGAGATACTAGTTCGGCTACTGGGTAAATAAATAATAAAAGCAGCAAACGAGTTGAGACCATAATATGCAAATATCAGATTCAAATTTAAGAAGACCGTTGAAGAATGTTTTCATTCTATTTTTGGCAGATTCTAACGGATATTTCGCACATCACACATGTATCTGATTAATGACCTCGGAACGATGTCAAAATATGAGAAATTAACAACAAGCATAGGTCATAAGATCATTGTGCTTCTTACGACTGAAGCATTACATTGTGACAGTGACAATTGTAATGAATGAAAGTTGCAAAAATAAACGAAAATAGAAGAGGATTTGTGAAGCCCTAAATCTCTAATGGATTGTAAATGACGAGTCCGTAAAGTGGATTTCAAATTTTCTTCAAAGCATTTTATTTCATTATCGAATGAGACAGAGATTTTTCGCTAGGTGTTTTTTTTTTAGTTTTGGTTCAAAATAATAGTTTTCGATTCTATATTTAAAAAAATTAAAATAACAATTTATTAATTACATCGTACTCGTACAAAACCAAGACTGATCAAAAAAACTATTAAACCGACTTTCGAAAAAACTAACGCCGAGCCAGAGTTAAAAGTTAAATTCCCCTAATGATGATGTTGAATTGGTCCAATTCGGAGATGACCCAGGCGCGATCGTTTCCTGCGCTCGAAACAGCCGCAGTTGGGTCAGAGATGATGACCGATTGGCCCTTTTCACCTCTCGTTCGTCATACGAGACATTCATGGTGTCAAGAATGTGATCGCTCCATGGGATCTCCGGCTATGAGCCTCTATTAAGAATTTACCATCGCCCATACGACTTCCTCTCGAGAGATAAGTTATATATGGTATGTACTTTTGCGGGTCGCAGTTTGGCATTTGAAAGCGTTTTGTTGATTCATGAAAGTTCAATGACTTTTTTTAAGTTAAGTAATTTTTTTTAATAAATCATCGCTTATATAATATTGAAGACTTTTATATTACGGTATCGACATTTTTTCGCAACTTTTGATGATTTTAAATATGAAAAACCATCCCTTGCTAATTAATCTCTCGCGTACATATTGAGCCATTCGTCGCTTAACTTATTTTTAACTGTTGAATAATAATTATTATATTTTACGATGTATCAACGTAAGAAGTGTCGTTCAACTTGCGCAATATAAAATGATTGATTGCACAATCCTAATGACTGACATGGCGAACGACCCGTTCGTCAACAACGAGGTCGAGCCAATCGAAAATCAGTTAAAAACGTTACTTTTGAAGAAACCTCAATCACGTATTTACACGTAATCTTTCTTACAATGCCATTGTATTCATATATGCGACATTCTAGGATTATCCGTTTCGACATTCAAACCGTTACGAGTAGGCGTCGGAAACGAAGGGACCGAAATTGGATATAAAAAAAATTGTACAATCAATTACCTCCGGCTGTGATGATGGCCAGCAGCAGAGTTGTCAGCCATACAACACTACACCCGCACATTTTCAACTTAACCCACATAACTTTGCACGCAAACACCACAAAAACACTGATCACTTTTTCGCTGATGACGATGGGTGCTAATACCCCTGGCAGGGGTGACGTGCTTCGTATGGATGGCAGCCGGCTGAAAAATCATGAAAAACATTAAATATTTATACAAAGCAGATGAGAAACTTTTCGTTTTGACAATTCGAGATTGTATGGAGGCGTGGATGTCGACCACGCAATTGTAACAGTTCAAGAGCAACGATATTATTTTAGATTCCGATTGTCAATGTTATTATATCAATTAATAAATGTATAATTTTTTTCAAGTTATAACTCTTGTAAGTTGATATGATTTTAATGCGTTTGACATATGTGAATGGTGGGCTTGGACAATGGTTTAACAATCCAATCAAAAAGTTTTACAACGTTCAATAATGAGGAAGAGGCCTACATGTGACGACCGTGGGTTTTGAACAATCCGAGATTGAGATGTGAACTGTTAAAACGTTGACTCATTTACAATTCTTGCATTCTGAGAAAACGTTGATGCAATCGATTCAATGTCGTTCTTTACTACGTGTATTTCAGAAATTTTAGTCGATGATTTAAACATTAGTCATTGACCTTTCCGCACAATGTGTCAGGTATGCAAAATAGGAAATTTGTTATAAATAATCTATAGATTGTATAAAACACTGACAAGGATAGACATGAATTATCAAGGGAATAGGGGTTAATTGCGCAAAGTGGTAGCAAGTTCATTCGAGTGCAACAGTATGATTCGTTTTGTTTTTATTCTCATAGGTCATTTCGTCGGCCACGTGAGGGTTGAATAATGAAAAACGAGAGTAAGCGGGAGGGTGTGAAAATGGGTTCCAGGGGGAGTACTAGTTCGCATGCGCCATCTGCACGTGCACCCCGACTGGTCAAATACCCCAAAAGTGACTCATGCGTAACAAAATTTAGAAATAAAATGTTGAAAATGGACCAGAGTCGAAAAATTAAAACTAATTCCCCGTGAATGACAGTGGGAACTCATGTTTGCGAAATTAATACGCATAGCTCGTTGTGGTTAACCGTCGCGTACGCAATTGCTACTGTGTGAAATTAAATATTTCGGTCTAATTTTCGATTTAGAAATGTTTAGAAATATCGTTTAGGTCAGTTGTTACTTTATAAGATTTCGATTTCTTATCTATATCGACAAGTTTATGTTGTGCATCAGATAATGATTGTATAGAGATAATCGAAATCTTGAAACTATATTTTATTTTATTTTATTCGGAATAATATGAGTTGTCCCGGTTTGTACCGCATTCGTGAATCATGCTGGTTACTGATAAGGGAAATTCAGTTTACGTTTAATTTAAGTATTTCACTAATTTAATAAAAATGTCAAATCGAAAAAAAACTGAACGAATATCCAAATATATACATAATTTCCGCTGACATTGCTGGGAACTTTCGTTTATTTTTTTTCAACCTTTTTTTTACATTTCTCGCACACACGAGGTCGCGCAAAAAGAGCAACGTGCATCTGCGAGCTGCAGACGTCTGGACAGTATCTAGTTTATTTTCTCGCAAAAAAAACGTCACAGACCAGTCTTCCGAATAAGAATCATATCCGATCGATAACAACAAACCGTCCGGATTCCGCAGAAAGCAAAAATACCGAAACTGAAATTCATGAATGAAACTGAAACCGACGAAAGCGAGCACGATGGGCGTGTACGCACATTACAAACGATCGTTCAGCGAGTGTAAACAATCGCCTGAAAAAAGCTGTAAGCTGCGAGCACACGTGGAAAGGACGAAATCGATCGGCGCACGTGTCGGGAGAAAGTTGATGCGGAAGGAAGAAAAGGAACGAAAGGGACGGGGGGCGACAACACGAGAGATCCCGTCGCACCCCGTCATTATCGATTTTGGCAAACGAAGCCGGCCGGCGCCTCGAGACCCATATATCCCGCGGGGGGCGTAGCGCCATAACGGGGGCCTCGTAGAACGGGGCGTAGCCTCACCTGTGAAGGTCGGGAGCGAACGACGAAGGGACGAAGTATCGGAGCGGAGCGGCGCGCGAGGACACGCGCGACACGCACCACAAACGGAGAGCGAGTGGCGTCCTGAGGCGAGGAAAGTGGGGGGAGGGTTCGGGTTTTGTTAGCGTGGCCGTCTGGCGGCTGTTTTGTTAGCGATTGTAATATATTTATGAGTACAAATTCAGGTTTTGTGAATGCGGAGTTAAGGGCGGTTGTCGTGTGCGGTTTATGTCAAATTAGGCATTGTGGCGGCGCTCGATTTGTTCTCCCTCTTGGTCTGTTGTGCGATTTTGACCGATGTTGACGATTGTGTTTGAATTTGGCGCCGAGTCGACGATTCTATTTCGCGCTGCCATCTGTTGGGAGGTTTTCACAGTTGTTTTTTAAATTTGGCGTGGACAAGTTCTAAAATGCTCGAATGGTAAAATTTTGAAATGGGAAGAAAAACTCGTATTTGCTTGATTAAATGCTTACGGAAAAAAAAACGATTATCGATATAAGTACATATTAACACAATAAAATATTCGGATAATTTCTTTTGTGAACCAAAAATAATTAAGTAAGTATGTATAAGTAAGTATTAAGTAAGTACTTACGTATAAACTCGTTTTTATCGAGTTAGTATATTTACAATTAGCCATTTTAGAATTCAAAATAATGAGAAATGATTAAATTTATGATATCATAATTTTCAAATTATTGATTAACATTGAAAAATCGAAATTTATGAATTTATAATCTGATATGATTTTTTAGATGTATTAAAAACAATTTATATATTTTTAATTCTATATTTCAAAACATTATTACAATTATCTAAACTTGTAGGTCAATAATGCTACATAATATTTCAATACATTGTTGATATTGTAATAATTTAAATAAAAACTTGAATAAAGCTGAATAAAATTACATTTCATCATCCAAACTTAATTCATAATAATAATAATAATAATAATAATTATTATTATTTTTATTTTTTTATTATTATTATTATTGTTATTATTATTATTATTATTATTGGTGTGATCATTTAATATTTTCCAATGGCAGGTAAAGTAATATTAGTTTTAGGTCTCAGAATTTCATCAATTTCAGTCTAAATACCTATTTCCTGTTTTTGAATGATTGTTTTTGTAAAAATTCAGAGCAGATATTCAGTGCAAATATCGGGCTCCCTTCATTTCCTTTTTGCATAAAATAACTCCGTAACCCATCTATAAATTTTTTGGCTTCTTGGTTTGTCACAAGAATATGGGAATATTCATTGTCACTGTTATTGTCTTCCGTTAATGTTTGGTTTGGTTGCGTGGATTGAACAATTGTATCTACAAATTATTTGTCACTATATTGATAAAGGTAAAAAATTTAATCTTCATACATGCTACACACATAGGTATGTAAATAACATCATATACTGATTTAAATAAGTGGAATCCCAATTAAATGAAATCTAATGTAATAATTTTATAATGTTTAATTTTGAATGTAATCTAATTGATAGTAATATTAATTTTACCTCCGGTAATAGTGAGAGTAGCAAATTCATATTCAGCAATATTGAATCCAGCATTATTGTGAGCAGTGATTCGCAACAAATACCAAGTAGCGGGTTCAAGATCAAGTACAACAAAATTTCCTCCCGGTTTGACGCGATTTGAGATTTGGTTCCATTCAGTAGCACCTCTGAAAAACACATAGACATGTAAAAGGATAATATAAATAACAATTAAAAAAACAATTAGGTAATTACTTTTTCTTGTTTTCAACAACGAAATGAGTCATTGGGCATCCACCATCTTGCCATTGTTTGAGATGAAGAGTGACACTTCCACTAGAAACTTCCATAAAGTCAATAGCTCTGGGAACAATGGGTTTCGATCCTCGGATTCGAGCATTCAGAACATCACTGGCTTCACCAGTACCAATACTGTACAAAAAATAATTTTTATGTCAAACTTGAGAATACAAAAAAATTATAAATCAAAAACTTGTATGTTGAATTAATGAATCAAAAGATTATAATCTTATAATATGATCACCTGTTGTAAGCAGTTACATAAACTTGATATCTAGATCCACAATATAAGTTTTCCAAAGTGTAAGTTGTAGCTTGGTTCGATACCTAAATTTTTTTGTGATTAGTATCATTTAATGTATAAATTAATCAATCAAATCAATTAATGAACAAACCTGTACTGTTTCCCAATCACCGAATTCCTGTTTGTAATGAATTGTGTATCCGTTTGTGGGTGTTGCATTAACATTAACAGGGTGAAGTCGAAGAGATAATGCCGACACACTGCTTGAAGCCAATGTTACAGCTGGTGGGAATGGTGGAGCTGTATTGAGAAAAATTTTTTATTAATTTCTCATATGAATAATACTCATGGTAATAAATGATATTAATAAGAGTTTTTCACCGTGGACAGTAAGTTTGTGAGTTACAGTATCTGTTCCAAATTGATTTTCAACGAAGCAAGTATAATCTCCAGCATCATCACGTGCAACACCAGCAATAAATAATGATCCTTCTGGCAGTTGTCTTACTCTGTCAGATGTTTCCAATGGTGCTCCTTTGACCTATAAATTAAGTGTAATTTGTATAAAATATGAGAAGAAAAGCCGAAAAAATAAAATATGAACAATAATCGAATGATCACATTCCATAAGAAAATAGGGAATTTATAATATTATACAAAAACTTGATTCTTACTTTCCATGAAATATCTGGTGGAGGAATTCCGACTGCTAAACAAGGTAATTTAACATCTTCTTTGTAGGTAGCTGTGAATAAATCGTCGAAGGATGCGATTTTGGCGGGAACTGTAAAATTAATGAAATTTGATTTATAATTATTCTATCATGAAGCCAATTTCTTGCAGTGAAATAAATTAAGTTTTGTGATACCTTTGGTATTAGGACTAGTAGAAACAGTTGGTGAGGGTTGACCTTCTCCAATAACAGTAGATGCAGTGACCCAGAAATCATAACGAGCCCCTTTCAAATCTGTAGCAGAATAGCTCATTTGCAATGCAGGTATCTATAAAAAAAATACTTTTTATTAAAGCATTGAGGTTATTTGAAATATAAAAATGTATTGTAAAATATCAATCACTTTATTAGAATGAGGTTCAGCTCCTTGCATTTGAGTGTAAACAGTGTAGTGTGTTACAATGCCGTTTGGTTGTGTGGGTGCTCTCCATGATACAAGAATAGAATCAGTACTCATTACTAAAGCCTTAACAGCAGTAGGAGCTTCGGGAACTAAAATTAATTTCAAATGATACATGTAATATCATCGTAATAATTATAATCAAATCTTATATGTAAATTTAAAAATAAATAAAATAGTATACCATCTTGTTCTGTTTGGCAATGAATAGGGATACATCTGACACCATCACCTCCTGAGGTACTCGCTAATACTTCCATGGAGTAATTGGTGTATTTTTTAAGGCCATGTAAAATGGTTTCACTGCTTGAGGTAATTTTAGTATCTTTAGTTTTTTCATCTGAAAAAAAATATTAATAAATATTTTTTGTTATTGAAAATAATAAATATATTGAAAAAGATACAACAATAAAAATACTTACCATACCATGTATCACTAGGTCCATAAATTACTTTGTAAGATTTAATTACACCGTTAGCAGAAGAAAGAGGGGGGCTCACCCAGGAAACACGGATTGTTTGAGCTGTAAGTGTGGTGCATAAAACATCATGAGGTGGAGCACTTGGAACACCTTCTGCAGTATGTACTTTAACATCTTCAGAAATTGGACCGTGACCGATTTTGTTGAACGCTTGAACTACCACTGAATATTGAGTGTAAGTCCTGCAAAACCATATTGTAAATATTAAACGTGAAATTCTATACATATAATTAATACAGAAAAGATATAATCGATTAAAAAAAATTAACATACTTCAAATTTTCGATTTGCAAGTGATGTTCTTTTCCGGTTTCCTTAGATATATCAACAGTTTCAAAAACATAGACTTTTTCATTTGAAGCCAGTTTGTATCCAACATAATACCTATAAAATATTTTTAAAATAAACATACAAAATCATTTACTTATAATATATTCAAACTGTAATCAATAAATATGCCCTTGAATATCACCATTCCAATCTTGAGGTGGAGGAGGCTTCCATGTTACTTTGAGTGTGTGTTGATCTAGTGGTTCAACTTTCAAATCGCTTGGTGGACCAGATGGAGCTTCTTCGGCTGTGATAATTGTAATAGTGTCAGACGGTTCAGAGGTTCCTAATTCATTTTCAGCCACAATGCGTACATGATATGTAGTTGCAGGATGCAAGCTATATACACTAGCTTCTCTTGTGCTACCAGGAACCAAAACTCTATCAATATCCTTTTCCCATGTGCCGTTTGATCTTTTGTATTCAATGAGATACTTCTTGATGGGGGAGTGTCCATCATAGGATACAACCCAGGATAATTGTGCAGATTGTCCAGATTTATCGACAACTTTAAGACCATAGGGGATTTCAGGTACCTCTGTTAAATTGTAATTAAGTTGAATAAAACAACTTTAAAAGAAAAAAACTTCATGATATTGGAATTTATAATATTTACTTACCTTGAATAATCATTTCGATACTGGTGTCATCAGATCCAAAAGCATTACTAGCTACACATGTAAAGTATGCAGTATCTCTTCTATCAGTTCGCTTAATCGATAAATCAGAAAGAATGCCGCCAGGTATAATTTCTTCTCGGATTGTGTATCTATTTTCAGTTCTTGTGTTCAAACCCATATTATTCATGTTCCATGAGATAGTGATTGGATAGTCACCACGAGCTTTACATTGAAGTACAGCTGGTTCGTTTCTTCTGGCAGTTTGGTTTCTATGTTTGATTTCAAATTGGGGTGGTACTAAATACCAAAAGTTAATTTATAGTTGAAAAAATAAAATATAATTACTTTATACAAATATACCTAGAACACTAATCCAAATTACAGCAGATAAACCAGAACCGATTCCGTTAACAGCTTCACATAAATAATAGCCTTCATTTACTTTCTGAATATTAGAAATAGAAAGAGTACCATCTTCAACTTTAATATTTAGGTCGTTTGGTTTTAAATCTTTGTAATATCCAGGAGTGTTGCCTAAGAAAAATATAGGATGATATATTTAATATGACTTTTTTGAAAAAACATGAAAAATTGAATGAAAAACAATATCAATCAGTTTACTATCAGATCGCTTCCATGTAACTTGTGGTTTAGGGAAGCTATCAGCTTTACACTCAACTTGAACATCGGATCCTTGAGTAAAAGCTTTATCAGTAGGCTCAAGTATCCAGCGAGGAGGAACTAAAAAGTTCATATTAGTTAGAATACGTGTCAACGGGTAAAATAATGAAATTTATTTTCGTTACGTTCAATATCGTGCATCCAAGGTTCCCAATTTTCGCAAATCTAAATTATAACAATTTTGTTTTGAGGAGCTTTAAACTATTCACTACATTTAAAATTAATAAATGAGGATTTTAATATTCATTTAAAATAATAATAATAATAATAAATGTATTCTAGTTACAATGCAATTTCAAAAAGCGAAAAAAACTGATTGTAAATATTTAATAGGTTTTATTTATGAAACATAATGAATTTAACTGAATGTTCGTAATCCTCTACAAAGCCATACAAATTCTTTAATAAAGAAATAAACATAGCGCTTTTATGGAACTACATAATTATGTACAGATACTAAATAGTTCGACTACTGGGCAAATAAATAATAAAGGCAGCAAACGAGGTGAGACTATCTCTACCAATCTCTACAGATATGCAAATATCAGACTCGAATTTAAGAAGACGGTTGAAGAAAGTTTTCGTTTTATTTTCGGCAGTTTCTAACGGATATTTTGCACAATACGCTCATCTATCTGATAATGACCTCGAAACGATATCAAAATATGAGAAATTGACAACAAGCACAGGTCATAAGATCATCATGCTTCTTACTACTGAAGCGTTACATTGTTACAGTGACAATTATAATGAATGAAAGTTGCAAATATAGACAAAAATAGAAAAGGATTTTTGAAGCCCAAAACCTGTAATGAATTATAAATGACAAGTGGATTTAAAATTTTATTTTGCAATCGAGCGTGAACTATCCCTTAAGTACTGATCGTGCTGTTTGTCGCTTAACTTCAACATATTAAAAAAAAAAACTGTTGACTTCGGATTATTAATGAACAGATGACTAATAACTTGTTCGTCAACAAAGAGGTTGATCTGTTCGAAAATCAGTTGAAAAAGTTACTTTTAAAGAAACCTGAGTTACGTATATTTACATATAATCTTTCTCAAATTGTTATTGTAATCATAAATATTCTAGGAGTATCCGTTACGAAATTTGAATTGTTATGACTAATAGACGTCGGAAACGAAAGGATCGAAATCGAATATAAAAAATTGTAGAATCCTACCTGTAGCTGTGGCGATGGCCAACAACACAGTTGTCAGCCAAACAACACTACACTCCCACATTTTCAATTAAATCCACAACATTTTCACGCAAACACCACATAAACACAGACCGCTTTTTGCTGATGCCGATGTACGGGTTCTTATCATCTTGGCAACGGTAACGTGCTTCGTTTGGATCAGGGGTGGGAAATTTTTTTAGATGGAGAGCCGGATTGAAAATTTTTGGGTCATCGTGGGCCAAAGTCCATATCTATAATAGTAAAAAATAATAAACCATTTTCAATTTCTTTGAAATTTGCATATACTTAGTTACAATATAAGTAAACTATAATTTTGGAAATTAATAGGCTGAATTTGGCCCGCGGGTTGCTTTTTGCCCATGCCTAGTTTGAACGATAACAGGTTGAAAAATAATGAAAAAACCTATATAACAGGCTTGCCCCAAGGGCCACCTCAGGGCCAAAGTGGCCTCCAGTGCTCGCGGAAGTGGCCCCCACTTTTCATACAAAAACAAACATAACAAACAAGAAGTTCGCTAATTATTATCAATGTATTAAAATATGTCTCAATAATAAAATAAATAGAATAATATAGATCAGATAGTAAGAAAGATGAATGAATCATCCTAGATGATGAATGATTGCAGCTCATGTGAGCAAATAAATAGTAAATAATGTTAGAAGATAAATACTAGGTAGGAGTAAGAATACTTTAATATAAATAAAAGGAACGATGGGGAAACGAACGTTTAGTTCGTTTAGTCTTGGTGGTTTGTTGTGTGACTGATGTCGGTGTGTATTTTGAGCTTTGCGCCAAGTTGACTGTTGGGAAGTTTTTACCTTTATAGGAATACCCTATAGCAGGGGTCGGCAACCACCTTTTGAATGGGGGGGAGGTAGGTATGAAAATCCTCATATGTTATATATAAAATAATTCTCAATACTGAAACTACAATAAATAATTATTACCCCCCCCCCCAGGTTCGAAATACCATGGTGGCACCCCTCACACTCATAAAAACGCACTTTCAAAAAATTTTTTGGCCGATACATTTGATCAATTCAGAACAATTTTAAATTTTTTTTTTGATAAAATAAATAATATTTGCGTATGGAATTAAAGAGCTGCAACTTCACACCCAAAGAGCCGCAGGTTGCCGACCCCTGCCCTATAGCAGTGCTTCCCAATTACTTTCATGTCACGGCCTCCTAAATTTGAAAAAATTAATTCTCGCCCCCCCCCCCCAAATAAAATTTTTTTATAATTAAAGATTTATTTGGCAATAATTATTACAATTATAATCCACATATTTATATTCAGCACGAAATTATAGGAACATGCTTAAAAACATTTTTTTTAAATAAAAACTTTACACACATGAAGCAATTTAATGTGATAGATGAGGTCGCATGTTTTTACATAACAAATCGATATCGGGTTCAATGTCAGAAATGCTAACTCACAAAGCATTTTACATCCCCTAAATATGTTATGTGGAAAAATATTCATAAATGAATATTTGTACTTTGTACTGAATATTTTCGCGATCCCCCCCCCGAGAAATCCAGCAGCCCCCAATTCGGGAAGCATTGCGTTTATAGGAGTATAGGAAATAATTAAAATTATCATAATTTTCAAAAAAATCAAAATTTATGTATGTACTTTAGTAGCAGCTGTCCATATTTGTTGCAGAGCGAGGGACGTTGCCAGTTCGAAAAGTCATAGTTTGGATTAAGTAATAACATACCGTTAGTTACCTCTCATACATATTGTATGTATACTACATTTGGGTAAGTTGTTCTGGAACCCAGGTAAATTATGGTCATTAACTGCTTGGTCAGACGTCCTTTGCTTAGCAGCCCATAGCACAAGCCACTACCGAATTGTACTTATAATCTGATTGGGTATTTTAGATATACTAAAATCAATATATATTTTTGTATACTTTATTTAAACATTGTTACAATTATCTAAACTTCTAGGTCAATAATGCTATATAATATTACTTTTATTAGTTTTTCTGACTGGATTGCACTTTTTTATATAAATTATGAGTTTTTTTACCATATGTACATATACTTCACAAATAAATTGTACTGAATTAATTAATTTGAAAAATTACTAAATTTAAGAAGATTCAAATTAATCTTGTGTAAGATGGAAAAATTAATTACAATAATCTGTGAGAATATCAAGGAATGCAAATTTCGTTTTATTTTATGTCTTTAGTTAATGCATAAATATCACAGATGTGTATAACCATAGTTTTCAGCCCCCATAAGCTTTCGGGTACCAATAAGTAGACCGAGATATAAATTTACAATAATAGTTTTACATATAATGCAGTTCAAAAACGTTTATACAAATAAATTGGCTGAATGAATTAGTAATAAGTCCATTAATTATACATTCCTCGAGAAATTTAAATCATAAAGCAGAAAAACTAAATATATCATTGTTTCTAGAATAGGTAAAAATTAAGTTGGCAAAAATGCATAAAAACCTATAGCTAAAATTGTTTACTTAAACATGAAAATTTGAATAAAGAACGCAATAAAATTATTCAAATATTATAAAGGAGTATAAATGCACTTTAAAACTATTGAGTTTTATACTGTTCAGAAAAATGTATTTCAATGCTAAAACACACAAACGATAAACATATGTCTAAAAATGAAAAAGTGAGTTAATTATAAAGCATACATTTCGGTCAAAACTCATGAAAATTATTGTTTTTTTTGGCAAAAGATTAATTAAAGAAAATAAAAATATGATAATTTGAAAACCAAAAATTTATGCTAAAATAACTGATGTATTATATTAGAAAAGTGCGTTTTTAATTTAGAATATAAAATGTCAAAATTTCAATATCAAAATATACAAGAGATATGTCTTCAATTGTCAATAAAATATTTGGATTTTTCTATTTTATCAAGATGCCCTAGGTTGCACATAATGGACGTCGAGCAAACAGAAAACTTGACGACACAATGGACAGGTACATTTATTGCTTAACCACATTTCAGGATGTTCAGGGTCTTGTCTAGTAGCAAACCATCGGCCCATGCAATCGGCACACCACATAGGCCTAAAAAAATATTGAGCGATCCAAACAAATATATTGCATTGTATAATATACTATAAGTTGAAATTTTAAGGTGATGGAAAATAAAAATTATACCTGCATCCACACGGTTGACATTCTATTACGTCTTGATCCCTCGGGGGGATATTTGAGCAACTTTTAGATAATTTTATATTTGCAACAGTCTGCATACATCCTATACATGGTTCGAGATCCTAAAAAAAAAATAAATAAATAAATAAAGAAAAACATATCCATGAATATTCAGACTACATTTCAAAGAAAAATTTACCTGATTCGTTTCATATTTGTTATTCAAGCTGATCTGGTCTAAAAACACTTCAATAAATTTATCAATAATTGTTTTGTGAAAAACTATATTTGGTAAGACGACAATAGGTCGAGATACTTTGCTTTGCAAGTCTTTAAAATCTAAAGAATTAATTCTAATGTGAAAAAGAACACAATTTTTTCTCATCGATTTTACTTCAATATTGACGAACTGTTCACCGCCACTAGTTGCAGATAGTTGATGAGTATCAGCCTGAAATTTTTACGAGTAACATAAATAAAGAATAGTAAGTCAGATATATATATAAAAAAAATACAAAAAATACTCACAGTCTTAACAATCAATATAGAATCACTTTGTTGAGCAAATTTCAGATCATAAAACCCTACCTTTACTATCCAACTATTGGACACGATAATTTTATTAGTTTCATTTGTGCTAATGATAATCTTATCGACACTGAAAAACGAAAACCCTTATAAACAAACGACAACCAAACAACAAACCTCAAACAAACAAACAAAAAAAAACCTTCTATATTCAACATCGACGGAATCGACCAGCGTCGACAGAAGCGTATTAGAATCACAGTATTGGGCGAGATTTTTAAAAACAGGATGATATATCCAATTGTCTCTATACCAATCGACGACCTTGAGGGCCACGTAGACGGGTGCCATGACCGAAACGGTCCACGCAGCCTTCCACAAGAGCCCGGAGAAGACGGACTGCACGAGCAAGTCAACGTGGGCGGAGTCCCGGAGCAGCAGCCCCACCAGATAGCCCAGGGGCAGGGCGGAGTGGACGAACTGGGTGAGGGCTGCCCTCCGCACGTGGTACATGACGAAGGACTGCGTCTCCGAGCCGAGGGGCGCAGACACCACCTGGGCGAGGGTCAGCCCCGCCGCCGAGAACACCGCCGGGGGCCACACCACCAGGGCGCACCATAGGCCGTACACTAGTAAATATAGCGACATTGTTCTGTGCACATCGCTCTCGCGTTTGACAGCCGTCTTTTTTGACAGGCGTGCGGTCGGTTTGCGGGCTTGCCAATATGACGGTGTTGAATTTTATGTGGCGTGTGTTTTCATTTTTTTTTTGTGTATTCGTATTTTGTTGTAGAATGAATAGTTCGTATATGAATAATAATAACTGAAATTATTCGATTTGATAATGAAAAACATTTTTTTTTGGGGTGACCAGACGTTTGTCCAGACAATAGCACACGCGAGATTGGTCACACCGACAGTTTTCACATCAGACGTTTACCCAAACGGCACTAGTGCACGGTACTCATTGTCAGAGTTTCTTCAACCGAGAGTAGCATACACGACGCTACAACACCAAGCGTAAAACATAATTCGCGAAATATTTCGAAATAATATGATTAAAATAAAAATAATTTATAAAGCATTAATTGCATCATTTAACCATCATGTAGTTCTCTGATTGTTCTAACAATAAAACATGACGCATGTCTAGTATTGTTTGGGCAAACATCTAGTAATTTCTTTGGTAAAACTTTAAAATAAATTTATAAATCGTTGCCATGTTTGTAATAAAATAATTCTAAATTAACGAATGAATAAAAATATATTTTTCGTATAAAGGAGGCTAAAAAAACCAAAATAATAATATTACTGTTTAAATAGAATTCATAGCTTAAAAAAGGTGTTTTTATTTACATTTTATTTCATTATCATAAAAACGATGTTTTAATTCACGTTAATTCAACACCTTTATGATTATTTCGGAAATGGCTCTTCATGTTTGACTTTTGCGAAAATCCTTTTGAACATACAGGACAGAGATAAGGTGTTTCTCCTGTGTGCAATCGTTCATGTTCTCTTATTGTTTTCAAAGCAGCAAATCTAGCACCGCAATATTTACAACTGTATGGTTTTTCTCCAGTATGACATCGCAAGTGAACCACTAAACTGCATTTGAATGCAAAAGTCTGTTCACAAATGGCGCATTCGAATTCTCTTTCGCCTGTATGAGTTTTCATATGGCCCTGCGATATGTAATGGAATTTAGTTGCGTAATTGATATATTCAAAACATTAATTAATTCGATATAAAATTTTTTTGAAAAATAACCTTGAGACTACGACTAGATGACAATTTTTTATCGCAAAGACTGCACGTGACTGCTTGCGTTCTACGATGGACGGCGTCTATGTGTTTTTTGGCAGAATTCCTCGAACTGAAAAGCTTCCCGCAGACTTCACACGGAAAATCTTTAATATTCAAATGTGTTTTTTCATGATCTTTCAAATTTCTTATATCACGAAAGGCTTTATTGCATTTTTTACATGCATGAGTTTTCTCTACAGTATGAAGTTTTAAGTGAGCTTTCAATGAAGCCAATTTGTAAAATATTTTCCCACAGAATGAACACAATCCACTGTAACCTTCAGTACTTAATCGTCTTCTTCTAGATTTTTTCAGCATTTTTAAAGGTTTTTCATCGTCTTCAGATTTGTAAATAGTATCAGAAATCTCTTTTTTATTAATTGACTTCTTAATCAGCTTTTTCGTTTTTTTCTTTGACGAGTTATATATACTTTTATGAGGTTTGACATCGTCGAGTTCATCAGAAGCAAAGTTAGCAAAATCGTCTTCGTCAAATTCTGTACAGAATTCTTCTTTGATATCGGGAATTTCATATTTTTCACGTTTAATATTTAATACACTTTCTCTCAATATTCTATCGTTTTCCTGACATCGAGTTTTGAAATTGACAATATTAGTTAACATACTTAAACATTCTTCACAAATACGATCAGGTAACCCATCATTTTCATATATCTGGAAAGATAATGTAGCTTTGATGTGCATTCAAATTTTAAAACTGCACTTATAATTCAAAAATATTGTACCTGTAAAGTGCAACATGATATTATTTTGTCAACAATGGAGTTTTCGACGAAAATGCTATGGTCCGCAGACTTTCCCAAACATAGCCTGCACACTTTTTCGCTATTTTCTGTTCCATTGAGCATGGTTTATTTACAGTTTTGTTTTAACTTTACCAAACGAATGAAACTCAAAATTTGAGTACTGATTACGAACAAAACACCATTTGATAAAATTTGACAGCCGCGCTACCAAATCTGACGTTTAATCTGGTCATAAAACTATATTAATCGACCATTTTAACCAAATAATGTATGTATTCGAAAACTTTAATTGCTTTGATTAAAAATGAAATAAAGGACATATTTACCGAGTTTTTAATCATTTAATGAATTTCGCTATGATTTTATTATTTTTATTTTAAATTTTTGGCGGGAAAGTTAACCCATGAACAAATTTAATTTTCTAAAGTTTTTTGACGTAAAAATAAAATAACAATTTTTCATAAACAGTTTTTCGATTCTTAAATATGTATATAAATATTGTATGCAGCTCGTACTACGCCTTTGTAATTAATTGCACGTATTCTTCGTAGTCTTACACAAAGGCATATTTAATGTGAAGGTGTGAATATATTAATTATATCATTTGAACATAAATTTAATATTGCATACTTATGTATTTTAAAGTAAATTTGATTTTATTGAATACATATTTTTATTACAATTATAATAATGAAGATACGTGTTTTCTGTCAATGTAAAACAAAAAAGACTGAATGTTTCTTTGAAATGAGTTTCTCATTAAACCATATGCATTCATACATTATAGAAAAGAAATGTACCTGAGAGAATAACTAATGTCATTAATTATTTTCATGTCCATCTAATATAAAAGAGGTGCAAATGTTACACAAAAAACATTTAACCACAACAGAAAATGCTTTGGAGACCAATTTTCTAATCCTATAAGTGAAAATTATATAAAGTAAGTTGTTATGATTTTTTTCTGTAATATATACTTAATAGATTTAACGAAATTAATGAGTTTTTTCACATGTAATTTTATTCAAGAAAATGGATGAAGAAAAACTAAAGGTTGTTAAAAAAATAGATTCAAAATCTACCAAATTGAAATTCAACGATGGATTTCATATACTTAATATATTTCTACAGCTTTGTGGATTTCATGATATTTTTCTGAGAAAATCGAAAAAGAATCTAATGTTTCGAATTATCCAGAAGTGATTTTTTATTTGACTAACACATTATGATATTTTATATTGATTTTAAACCTACATTATTTTTCAATGAACATAAATTATTGTTCAAATTGAATTGTTAAAACAATATTTATATATTCCAGAACTGTGTACACTGTTGGATATATACAAATGATCCCCCTTGTAATTGGAGAATTCATTAATTATTATTTTTTATTGTCGAATGGTAAACTATTAGAGTTCGCTGAATTGACGCCTTGCACCTCAGTCTGCATACTAGGAATGATAAAATCTTCAATTGTGTTATTGAAAAAAGAAAAACTATGCCAACTTTACGATAATTTAAAGAAAATTTGGCCTGACCAAGATGACGAAAATGTCAAGAAAATTGTTACCGATAATATCCCAATTACGATAAAATTCATCACATTATATATGGCTCAAATGAATTTATTATCCTTGTACTGGTGTGTAATTCCAATAATTACAATAATGTATAATTTGTATTTGAATTACATTGCTGATATCAGCATGAGGTGGAATAATAACGTTCATTTTCCTTTCAACATATGGTATCCATTTGAAACGATGGAAAATTGGTTTGTATTTTTACCAACATTTATATCACAAATTTATGCTGGTTAGTAAAATGTTTAATATTATATTTTGTTCTTGAGATAAAAATATTTTTTTTGAAAATATTATTTTTATAGGTACATATGTTTCTAGCTTAATGTCTTGTTTAGATTGTTTGTTTTGTCTTCTAATTGCTCACATTTGCATGCATTTTCAAATTTTGCGGAAAGAAATGAAGGCACTTAAAAAATCCGAAAATTTAAACAAAGATATAAAACGTTTAATTACGAAACATCTCATGATTTTGAGGTAAAAATTGTGACATAAAAAAAATCCGACAATTTTATTCTTATCTGATGAATTTTTCAGATTAATAAAGGACATTCAAGATATATACTCATTGCAATTATTTTTAAATTTACTTTTCAGTTTGATAATACTATGCATGCAACTTTTCTGTTTCACTGCAAGTATCCCTAGAATTTTCGAATTAATTAAAAAAGAAATAAATTGAAAAACGATAATGACAATTTCAGATATCACCACTGAACAAAGCACCTAAGTATGGATTCTTCGTCTCAACAGCACTCATTCAAATATCTCTCATATGCTTTTACGGCAACAAGCTCCAAGAAGAAGTGAGCTTAAACCAATCTATAAGATAAACAAGTACGAAGATAAAAGCCTTATTTAACATTTGTTGCAGGGTGAGGCAACGAAGTTGTCATCATACGAATCGGAATGGTGGGACAGTAATGTCTCTCATAAAAATGCAGTTATGATGGTGCAAATTCGTTCTAACTATCCTACTACAATTTTCGCAATGAGTTTCATAGCTATTAATATCAACACGCTTTCAACGGTAAGGTTGATAAAACTGCATTTATTGAAATGCTTTCGATGTTAATGCTTTCAATGGTTTTGATTTCAGATTCTAAATACTTCGTGGTCGTATTTTACGATCTTGCGCAATGTTTATCAACCGGAAATCGATGAATAAATTTTGTAAAGCAAGATGAGCAATTGAAGAACTATTATAGTTCGAATCTAGGATTTTTTCATTAATATTGTGATTAGGTGTTAGTTATATTATACTTCTGATAATTAATGTTATAATTATATATTAGATATTAATACTGTATTATAGTGATAAAAAAATTAAAAAAAAACCACTACCAAATTTAAATGTCATAACATTAATAAAATAGAAAACTTATTTTTTTTCAGTTCAAAATCTATTTTAGTTAATATTAATATAATAAAATAATTTTGGCTGTACAATATATTGTATTCTATTACCGGACCATTTCCAGCAGATAACAAAAGTTTACTTATTTTTTTTATTTATTGAAAATAACAACAATACATTTAGGTAACAAGAACAATTTAACAGCATACATAAACAGGACAATATTCCACACAAACAAGAATAATTAACCTGTATAAATTTAATACAAAAAAAATAATTAAATGCAATTTTCAGAACGATTATACAAAAAAAAAAATAGAATATAAAATGGTTTTATTTAACTAAATATCAAAACAATTCTGGATTTAGTGGTTAGTAATTTTTATATAGAAAATGTTTATAAAATATAAATTTTACATATGATATTGTAAATTTATTGGTTATATTATACAAAAGATAATGGTAAAAAAGATAATCAGGTTTATGTTTTGTACTAAATGAAAATTATTCTTATAACTCTAGGTTATAAAAATGAATATCACTTTTACAGCTCGTTAGCTATTTAAAAAATATTTATTTCAATCGATTGGTTGAACGAGAGTTTTTGTATATAAATTCAATGCCTTTATGATTGTTTCTAAAATGACTCTTCATATTTGACAATTGTGTAAAGGCTTTAGGACATTCTGGACAAGAGTATGGAGTTTCCCCAGTGTGAATTCTTTCATGGTCTACTAAATTTTTTAGACCAGAAAATTTAGAACTACAAAATCTGCAAGCATAGGGCTTTTCGCCAGTGTGAGTACGCATATGTAAAATCATAGATTGTTTGTTAGTGATAAACTGTTTACAAATATCACATTGAAATGATTTTTCACCAGTATGAACCTTCATATGAACCTGTAAAATAATAAAACATTAAATTGATATAATACAGTATTACATATTTAGTTATTTTTATTTTTAATACTTTTAGGCTGAACTTTGAAGCTAACTGTTTTCCGCACAATTTACAAGTTCCTACTTTTATTTTATCGTGAACAAATTCAGAATGACGATTAACATCATATTTGCTTTTAAATTTTTTTCCACATGTTCGGCATGGATATTCTCTTAAATCTGTATGAGTTGTGTGATGCCTACTCAATTTCCAACTATTTATGAATCCTTTTGAGCAAATAGTACATTTGTATGTTCTTTCATTGTTATGATTTTTAATATGAGAATTCAGTGCACTAACATTTAAAAATAATTTTCCACAAAGGGGACAAAGTTTACTAGAACGTGATTTGTCTTTCAGTTTACCGTTATGGGATTTTTTATTTGAGACTGCTTTGTCAAAATTAGTTTCTATGTGTTCATTACAGTCTTGTGTATCTGACGAATCACTTTTGGATTCAGAAATATTCTCTTGCTTTAGTTGTACTTCGAATAAGCCATCTTCATGTTGAAGACTTTCCTGTTCAATATCTTCAGATTCATCTTTAATATTATGAATGCCAACATATAATTTATTTCTCAATATTTTATCACTTTCTTCACATTTTAGTTTGAAATCTAATATAATATCCAAAGTCTTTAAGCAATTACAACAAATATGATCAGGCAATCCATCATTTTTATTTATCTAAAATTACGATATGAAAAATGAAATATTGAAAAACCAATTGGAGTTATTTAATATCTATAAGTCACCTGAATTGTACAAAATGATTGTATTTTGTCTAAGATAAAGCAATCTCCGGTAAATATGCAATATCTTGGTTGAGTGCTTAAGCATAACCGGCATATAAATCGGTTATCTGTCATTTTGACATATTAAATATATATTTTATGAAATAGATAATAATTTTTTTGGAAAACTTAAAAATATTCGTCGTAGAAGCATTAACAGTTTCACCAAATCGTTTGACGCTTGTGCCGCAAACTTTCAACATAAATTTGACAGCGGAACATTGATATGTAAACATAACCTTATAGTAAAATTGGTCCTAAAATACTCATTACTGTCCATTCACTCTACACAATAATATTATAATAAAAATATTTTACAAAATTAAATGATAAAAAAAATTCTGTCAATTATTTGGAAATTTATTATTATAAATTAACGAGCGGTAGGCCCGATGTTATAACATCGCACGCGTGATTTGAGGAAAAAATTTGAAAATACAATATAATGACAGTATATTTACCCGTTGAATATAGTTGAAAATGTGAAATGTTTATTTAATTTATTACATAAAATATTATAGAATATTTTGTAGATATTAAAATATTTATTTTAATTTAATATTAATTTATCTAATAAAGCATAGATTTCCACATCACCCAGGAGGTACTATGCTAGATGCTTTACATTTTTTTTAATGTGGGAAAATTGCCGAATTAAATTTCGAAGTTCAAAATCATCTTCCTTGTTCACCAGATCTTGCGCCATCAGATTTTTATTTGTTTATGTTCTTGGAGCATTCACTAAGGGAAAAAAAGTCAACAGGGTGAAAAATTTAGAAAACCATTTAAATTCATATTTTGCAGCAAAGCCATATTTTTTTAGAAAAAAGGGATCGAAAAGCTGCCTAATAGATGGCAGACAGTCCTAAATAATGATGGCGATTATATTTTATAATTACTATATGCCCGTAAATATATATGAATAAATTTTTATTATGTTTAAAAAAAATGGAATTTTTTTCCGGTACCCCTAATACAAATTTTTATTATGTTTAAAAAAAATGGATTTTTTCCGGTACCCCTAATATAATAATCAAAATAAAAATTACTTAAATTCAAATGTAAAAAAAAATATTATTAATTAAATATTAATAATTAATAATTATAATTCAAATTCAAATAAAAAACAAAAATTTCCAATTTCGAACAGTGCATAATTTCTAGCGTGAAAATGTGAACGCTGAAATAGTCCTTAACGCACATTGGCAAAGGATCTAATTCAGTGCATAATTTATAGCGTGACCCCACACAGACAGACAGACAGACAGAATAGCGCTATTATTATATGGAGGATATGTTTTTTATAATTGGTCCAAAATCTTTTTTTTTTAATTTTTGTACACATGTATAATATTTAAAATATAAAATTCTTTCGATTAATAACAATATATTATCTATAGATATTTAGCAACTAATCTACTATTTTTTTCGTCTGAAATATCTACTAGAATTGTTACAATAATAGGAAAGCAACAATATTGTTTGGCATCTGAAATAAAAATTTGGACACATTTTCAGAAAAGAGGCCATCAGAAAATTTCGACTCACCCGATATTGTTGATTTATTTTTTAATTGTTTTTCATGTTGAAGTAATAAATAATTTTCATATGCTAAGTAGATATACATATCTATCACCATATTATATAATGCAAATGCACAATTATTAATATTTAACTTTGAATTTAATATTTTAATAAGTATTAATATTAAATTTTTCAAAATTATCTTTTTCATTTCAGATCTCGAACACGTTCTGATCTTATTTCACGCAAATAAGAAAGCTATTTGTAAAGACGGAAATGTTAAATAGATGTCTACTTCCGTAACATTTTTCCTTCAATGATTATCCTAGTGTAATTAGATTGTTCAACTAGTTATGTATGCGAAATTGAGTATGGAACGGTTCATTCACAGAGCCAATTTAATGCTATTGGGGTAGTAGTTATATAATTGTATAACTAATTCTAATTATTGCTAAAACGACGACCAAAGCGGAACGCCTGAATCGGCATGCGAAAATAACCATAAATTATGTGACTGTGAATAAATTCAGAGTCATCATCGTCACCGTACATAAAATTATAAAGGTAACGTTTAGGTTAAAGAATCCGATTGCTATTGATGACTCAATATGCAATCATATTAATTTTTAACTTCAATAATCAACGGTAACAGGTCAATTCAACAATCTTAAATTATAATCGAATAAATTGTATCACAAATGAATTTTCATCTAAATTGAAATTTAGCCTAAATCGAAACGTCATCTATGCGTTAGAACAGACATACAAATACACGACGACATTTTTATACGTATGAAGACACATTTGCACCGGTGGAATAGCAGTCAAACGTCAAGCTGATGCGTCAAGTTGTCAGTTTCCGGCAGTAGCCGGAAGTCCGTGACGGCAAATCACCGTCTACCAGTCTCCCACAGGACCGGGACCACGCCGTTTTCCTGCTCGAAATTTGCCGCTGGATCCATGGAAAACGAAGGTCGACCGAACCGAAGCGGAAAAGTTGTCTTCTTGCTTTTTCATTGTTCAACAGGAAAAACGATGCAGTTCTTGCAGGGAAAAATTTCCCTTAACGATCGAATTTTTTATTGATTGAATTAATTTTGTGTGAAAACGTTTTGATTTCGACTTACGATTAGTTCAATTTCTACAAAAATATATAGTAATAATGGTGTTCCATAAAAAAAAACAATGTTTCCATCATTTGAGTACAAGCTTTTTCGGTACTACAGTTTTTGCACTTTGAATTCATCTATAGAAAAGTATTATTAAGACCGTTGTCAAAGTATGAAATATTTTATTGATTACTTCGACAGCGGTCATTTAAACTCTCCTATAGTTAAAAATGTTGAATTCGAAGTTGAAAAGGTTAAATTTGAAGTTTAAAAACGGTGTTAAAAATTTGATGCTGGAAGACCTTATCCCAATTGTTATGATTCATGTTGTTATTATGTCCATGTAAAGATTGTAAAGTGTCACTTAACTTTGGTGGGTTCGATAAAGCTATAATGGGAAGTCGTTTTGTATATGATATAGTAAATTATTTTGATAAGGGCGGATGTTATATGGCGAGAGTCCAAATATTTGTGAAATCTACTCAATAATATCCACAAAAAAATATTCTATTATAAACAATAAAAAAAACCATAAAAAAATATAACATTCATAAATATATAATAAAAAATAAAATATCAAAAAATTGTAAAATTAAATGTATTGAAAAACATAAAATAAATTTAATATCAAAATGTGTGAAAGAAAATGTTAATAATGTTAAAGTGTGTAAAATAAAATATTAAAAATAATGCTGTAAGGAAATAAATTTAATATCGGCGTGAATGGCGTGAATGATGAAAATTCGGTTCGTAAAATTCAAACATTCGGAAACGGTTGAGATGGTCCTTTTGCCGAAAAAGGTTGTGCACCGTTGATAAATGCTTAAACGTAAAAGCAAATTCAAGAGAATACATATAAACGGTGCACAACCTTTTTCGGCAAAAGGACCATCTCAACCGTTTCCGAATGTTTGAATTTTACGAACCGAATTTTCATCATTCACGCCATTCACGCCGATATTAAATTTATTTCCTTACAGCATTATTTTTAATATTTTATTTTACACACTTTAACATTATTAACATTTTCTTTCACACATTTTGATATTAAATTTATTTTATGTTTTTCAATACATTTAATTTTACAATTTTTTGATATTTTATTTTTTATTATATTATATATTTATGTATGTTATATTTTTTTTATGGTTTTTATATTATATTTTATTTTGTTTTTTTAGATTTTTTTTAAAAATGAAATAACACACCGAAAAGGTTGTTTTAAAAACTTTTTTTCTATTTAATATATATTTTTTTATATAATATATAATTTTTTATATAATATATATTTTTTTATTATATATTTAATTTTTATTATATATACATTTTTTTATATATTTTATTTTATGTTTTTTATTTATATATATTTTTTATATTATATTTTATGTTTTTAATTATTATTGATATAGATGATGATTTATGATAAAACATAGTGCATATTTATTTTAAAATAATATTGTATTATTCGAAATTATTATAATAATAAAAAGTTTGAAAAACGATATATGCCTAGTGACGATGATGATATAGTTAATTTATCGCAGAATGGACAATGATAACGCATTTGCTAGCGTACGAAACATGGTCGGTTATAGAGCTGTCAAACGCGCGGGCTGTCAGAAGACTTGCGCGAGCGCCACGCAAGAATACCAACCATGCCCTGCGTAAATGTGATACGACACCATTTTAAATATAAATTCATTATAAGAATTTTCGATGATACACAAAACGTTTATAATGAAGTATTGAGAATTTTAAAGATTACTTAATACTTATACGTCGACATCGATCATTTGATCAATTTTATCGTGTGGTTCCTGAAAGTAATTGCACTAATAGCGTTTAAGGGAGGTGACACTGGCTGTCACTAGCTGTCACCTTTATTAAACTCGAAATTAAATGATTAAATTCCTCCAGCCTTGTGACAAGGATGATTTAATATAGTATAATTGCGTATTATTAGTCAGTTTACGAAGGTTTCAAATCGATCGGAGGTGTAGTATTTGAGATCGAGTTCGATCTTTTATTTTAGGATCACAAATAAACAACGCTGTGCGTCAGAGCAAGCTAATAAAAAGGTTGAAAAAAACCTGAAGATTCAATAAATGAACTTAAAGAAATATCAGAAAAGCTGAACTTTATAAAGGTATCAAGGTAAATACGAAAAAAATAATTTATAGAAATCGTAGTTTGACAATTTCGCAATACAAAGTTTGCGATTAATCGCAAACATTTTAAATTGGGCGTTTAAGGTGCGTAAACGAACCAAGTTCGAATCGATGGAGACTTTTTCGGTGAGCACGTGTAGCGAAATTCAATAATCGGGAAGTCGGTTTTCCGGTTTGATTGAATTCCGGAAAATTGTATTACACAAAGCGAGAATGTTCGAAGGAAATTAATTTCAATACGCTTCCGATTTATTGATTCCGTCACGTGTGCGTTTCTATATTTTTTCAGGTCATGGAAGATTTGAAAAGAACCTCGTGTATAATATTATATATTGAATGATACGATATTTTGATCGCGTTTGTGAAGATTGTTTATTTATAGAGGATCATGAAAGAGCGTATTGAAATTTGAAATGGATTCCATTTAATGTTTAAAGAAAAATCTTAAATGTGCTTCTTTTGATTTATTTCAAATAAATTGTGTAACGTCCTTCTCAGGTAGTTCGCCAATTATAACCCGCTTATCGGTTATACGTTGATATGGTTGCGAATCTCACTTGTAGATGGCCAGGTGTGAGGACAGGTAGATGGTCTCAGGGGTTCCAGTAATGAAACCAAGGGTTACTCGAGCCGATGACGCAGCTTTTATTTTACAATTGATACACAGAGTTTACACAGAATACATATTTTATATTAAGTACAAATGCAAAGATTGGCGGAGTATACGACTCCACACGTTGGATCTCCGGTCAGATTGACCACGCACGAAAGATTTGCGGGGCGACGGTGTGTGAAAGTTGAGAGCAAGCTTAAGAAGCAATTCTACAGGAAATGAGAGACGAAAGCCAGCTTCCGAGCGGTCAAATGCCAGAGAATAGTTCTATTGGTCCAGGTCGGCAGAGGTGTACCCCCAGCGCAGTTTTAACCATAGAATCAAAAGCAATTCTGCAGGAAATGAGAGACGGAAGCCAGCTTCCGAGCGGTCAAGTGCCAGATAATTTACTCATGAGACAGTCACACGATGTCTGCCGATGTTCGGAAATGGTCCCGTTTATATGGCCGAGCGCTGTGCCCCTTCCTTTCGATTTTTCTTGCACGTGTCGATAATTGCCCTTTGTCTTTGACGAAAACAAAGGAGACCTTCAAGATGGTTGATGAACTTTTGGGCGTCCTTTTCTATGACCCGGTCCCGAATGTTTGGTGTCCCTATTCGGGATCGACGACCGAATGGCGCGGATTGTCGTAATTCAATCTAAACAGGAGATGTAGATGACATCTCTTTTGTACCTGATCATACATGGTGTTTTTAAATATGATGTCTCTATTCCACTTCAAATGGTTGGATGTGTGCTGATTTCGTCTGGGACCCGGAACTAATGATGTTGATGACTTTCTTCGGGTTTTGAGTAGGGTTTCTGGACTCGACCCGACCCGGACCCGAACCCGTCGGGTAATGGACCTAAAACCCGGACCCGAGACCCGGGACTAAAAACCATCGGGTCCGGGTAACAAGAAATACTTTTTTTTAATTAAAAATATTTTTTTAAATCAAAATGCGTTATAAAATTTAATTTTTTAACAAAATATAGGCGAAAAACAAAAATGGAATAAGCAATTCGTAATATTTGAAGTTTAAATTTTCTTGCCTTTTAAAGTACATACATATGTAAAACGTTATTTTCGTACGCAAATAATTTCTTCTCAGAATACCGCTAAGGATAATAAAATTCAATGGGGCATATATGGATGCACGTCCGTCTTCCGAAATACAATGCATTTTCGAATGCGTCATGTATTTCAATTTGAGAAATATTTGCCTAAGTGCTTTCGTTTCACGGAAGGTTCACAGTTGCGATCTTTCGTCTGCAGTATGTATTTTGACTTTTCAAATTTTAAAACATTTTATTTTGGACCCGGACCCGACCCGGACTCGTCGGGTATCTAAAATATTGGACCCGGACCCGACGGGTTTTGAAAACCCGGGTTTTCAGAAACCCTAGTTTTGAGTGATAAAACTATGTTTTATATACGACGCCGAGGACACCGTCGCTGGGCCGGGAGCGCTCGCATTTAATAGCTTTGTCGTAAAACGTATGCGCGTTGGGTCTCGGATCGAACTTTCGATCGATGATTTCGATTTTGCGATTGCGAAAAATTTGCGACGTTACAATTGTTATTTTTAATTTTAAAGAAATTAACAAACTTAATCAGTATTGTAAAGATTTTTCTTTCATTTTTAATTACTTTGTTTTTTTTTTAATCAAAGAGAAAGCCAAACAACGAAATAAACTTTCAAGTATGATTTTAGATATTATATTTCAAGCTTCTCAATGACAGTTAATATAATGTAAAACGATAGGCACAATCATAAATACGTCTGGCGGACAAGGAAAGACGATTATTCGATTGTCAAAATTTCGATAGATCAAAGACTCTTAGGAGACTGTTTATCGAGCGGGTGGAACGGGGACTTGTACGTTTTTCGTTTGATTAAAATGCCAAAGCTGATTAAATCGAAATAAATTAGATCGCAGCCATCCACTTCTGTTACATAGCTGCGTACAAGAGATCGACAAAAAGTATCCCTCGGAGGCAAGGAAGCGTTGTTCATTTTATCCCCGGTGATTAATGTATTGAGCATCGAATTTCTTTTAACTTGAAAGGCGAATTCCATTAGAGGGAAAAACGGGTCGGCCCATGAAATCTCTTATTCCTAACGATAGTGGATGTATGTATGTATGCGGATAATATCAACGGCAACACGCGAACGGCTCTTGTCAACTGTTGTAACTAACAGTTTTCTATTCTTTCCCTGTTAACCTTCGCGATCAATTAATCGCCTCGCTCTGATACCTATCGATTTACTTAATTATATTGAATCTATTTATTTATAAAATACCATGTTTTAGTTACACAAAAATGTATTTTTCGTATCAATTTCGATGCATATTATTTGAAAAGAATGTCGATTTGAAACTCAGAGTATTGAAGAAATTGAATTCATTCACATTATTCAAACTATTGAACCTTTCTTGATATACTATAGTTTATATATTTAACATGAAAGACACAAGATTCTATCGAAGGCACTGTGAAGATGTTCTTGTAATCGATCTAGTGTGAGAGTTGCATAAGGAGCTTAAAGCTCTGTGCACTTGGTATGCATTACAAAGATCTATCGCTGTGAATGCGGACGTTTCGAACACGTACATTTCGATTTGAATAATAGAAAAAAATCGTTCAGCTTTGTTGGATGTTAAAATATTTTTCATCAAAAGCTGTATATTGAATAAATCAAAATGTTGAACGTTTCGTCGTAGTCATGTAATAATCATATTACGTAAACAATTAAGTCACGTAAACGCTATAATTATGATGAATTTTCCACACGAAGTCGCTAAATAAATCTTTGAAATCAAAATATACGAGAGATACACATACATAGATTCAAAATTTGCAATTTCGTTGTTACAATATAATAACAGTATAATCGCATCGATTTATGTTTAACAGACATACATATGTTCGCATTTCTCTGAAAACATCATATTACATACACCATAGGTGTAGATTGCGAGTTTTGATTCAATATACCTCATATATCTATCCATTTGTATATTCGTTCGTCTCGTTAGAGCTTCCAGAAACGTTAAAGGGGGAATATCTGCTATGTCAATAGCGTTTTTGGCTTATTGACCGTTTTCCTGTGAATGCGCTCTTGACACTAACATCCCAAACCCGATTGATTTCGGCGTCAATATTTACGCGCTCGACTAATTCGTACCTTCGTATTTGATTCACCTTCGAAGGAGATCGTAATTTGCGGAAATATTTTGTATTTCAAGGCGTTTCAGGTATGCGAATGTACCTATGCTAACTACACTTGATCCATTCAATTATTCGATTTATTGATTCAGTTTAACTATTTTCACCGATTGAGTTTCTGGAAAATAGACCGCTTATTCCAATCAAGCATGTTTGATACGGTGTCATTATCCATTAGATTTATATGTGAGCACATACGACTATTATTTTATTCAAGCAATCTAAAAGCTTTGTTGCGGTTTAATTAAACTTCATATATCGTTTCTATTTAGATGAATTCACATGAATAAGAAAATTTATATTATTTTGAATTTTATATTGTACTACATATATAATCAATTATAATGAAAACTTCTAAATCGAGCATAGACCAAAACGGTCCCACTTTGGGTCCCATTTAAAATGCTGTCCGTTTCAAACCTCATTCGAAATGCTCGACACAAACTGAAAAACAACATCCAACCACTCTCCTAAATCCACACCATATTCGAGCCATGGACATAGGAATAAGTTTAGACCATTGTCGAACTGTTTCGCCAGAGATCAAACGTTTCACCATGTCGAATCGAGCTAGGACACTGCAAGGTACGTTTGTTGAGGGTGTTGTGTATTCGATTCGATTCATAGTTCCGTGTGAACATTCAGCAAACAGTCGATGTGCATCTGCACTTTCGCGCACCAGCTTCATTTGAATTTCAAACGAGCATGACTGTGCACCTTGAAGATTGTGAAGGCTTTATAGAGTCAGATGTGACACGTTTTATATGTGTGTATTTATTTGAGGGTCTTCTTTTCGGGCAATTGTCAAGAGGCGATTGTGAAGTAGTGGAAATGAATGCTTCAATATTGATTTGTTTTAGTACATAATTATTAAATAATGTTAATTTGAATGAATAAGTTTTCAACGATAACGACATTGGAAAGGTCTAAAATTAGAACGGTTGATTGAACTATTGTAAAATATTTGATGAAAGAAAATAAATAAATTTCCGAATAAAGGCGATTTAAAATAAAGGTCAAATGAAACAACAAACGTTATCTAAAATAAACACATCTAATTGAACTAAACCTTTATAAAAATCCACATAGTTCGACGGTTGAAACGAACAGTACGATTGACAAAAAAATATTTTTCTATAAATTCGCCAACGGAATGATTAGAATTCAGAGAAAATTGATTTCGAAATTGTACAAAGAAATGCGCGTTCGATTAGACATGTGAAAGGAACGCTTTCACTCATTAAACGAAGCCGTTAACGCGTTACAAATTTAATCAGATTGCGCTATATGTGTGCGACATTATTTAATTAACGTTGAATTATTGCCGTTAACGCGTTACGTATTAATTTGCGATTTGGCGCGTTTGATTTATATACGCGTTATGACTCAAACCTTTGTTGTTCTGGAAATGCCAGAAAAGAAATCAAAATTTTCATTAACTTGTTATGATTGCTTCAACATATAAATTTTAAATTGATAATAAAAAAAATCATCGTTTCGAGTCTTGGGCGTGGTGAAAATGATTTTCATTTAGATTTATTTTAGAAAGACGATGAGAAATTTTCTGGAAAGTTAAGTATTTCAATTACTCATTGATATCTGATACATTAAGTAATAAGAAATGGGATTAAAAGTATTCGAGGTTTTATGGGTCTAGAGGTGTTATGGGCTTATCTGCACTCACGGTGTGTATGGAAAAGGTGAGTTTTACGACCGTCGCATTATTATGCGGAGGAAGCAAGACCACTTAAATGTACGTGAAAACTATGAAAAGGTTGTTTGGCTTGGAATAAATAAAAATTTATAGCACTTTTAAAGACGCATAATCATGAAAATGGGAATTTTTATGAAAAAAAAATCGGTTCAATTGAAATAAAAATGAGGTGATTGTTTTGTAAATTTTTTGCGTCCAAACAATGTGTTTTAATTAAATTTTGATGTTTATGCGAATAACGTTTTTCGGTAATTACATTTTTTTTTGTAAACATTAACAATATTTGTGAAAATATTGGTTTTTATAACGTTAAAGAAGATAGCTTGTTGTGTATCAATGTTTATCTCGCCAATTTATCAATATCAAACACAAAAATTGGTTTTTCCAGCAATCTCCCTAAAGAAAAAAAAGATACGGCTTTTAGGATCACACGGACTCAAGTATCCGTACAAAAACATATCTCGAACTAATCAAACTCCTGCGCGGAAGAGACAAGTGTTTTATTTGTTAAGGAAAATTTCATTTTCCGCCCGTTTCTAGCCAGGTGAATAAAGAGGGTAAGACAAATTGTGTTTTCAGTAAAATCAATTTTTCGGCAATAATCAGATTTCTTTATTCGCCCCCTGCCTTCCGCGCAAAAGACATTCGGATTCAATTTGTTTTTTTCCGCTCGCCCATAATTTCGACTCCTTTATTCAATTACTCTGAATTCAAATGAAAAACGAATGATTTTCCATTTGATTTTCCGGCCGGTGAATCTATAAAATATCCCGCCGCAGGTCGAGAGACGATTCCAACATTTTTTTTTGTATACAATCTACCGCTGAAAACGACCAAGAACACTTTTCTATTTATATTCTGAATTTTACCCATTTTCGTTTTGAAAAGATCAAAGCGTGCTTAAGATTTTAGTATACAGAATCTCAAAACAAATTTGTTATAAAAATATTGATTGTAAAATGTATATAATTTGTTGAATAACATAATTTTTTGTATTTTATTTATTTAAAAGAAAAGTATTACTGCTTATTTAGCGTTTTGTTTATTATCTTCAAGTTTAGCTTAATTTGAATTAAAAAATAAATTGAGACGGTTGTAACTGGTAACGTGGTAACATAATTTTTTTCCAGATATTTTTTCACAGAAAACGGTAAATAAGCAATTTAAAGCATTGTCCATTAAAAACTCAAGGATATTATGTTTGTTCTTTGAATATGTAAATGAACATTATGCAATACTAATGTTCGGAAATATCACATTTATACTTTGAATAGATTTCATATTTCTAACGGTGAAAACTTGTAACAGAAAATATTAAATGAATATAGCAGAACAAAGGACTCCAGTATAAAAAAAATCGAGAGGAAAACGCTTCAATTAAGTACTGCTCGAGGGTTGGGTTTTACCGAAAAAGTTAGGCACTTGAGCAGAAGGCAAACATTAATTATCATCCGTTGCTTTACTACGCAGAATGTTGAACGTCTTTAAAAGTAATTCAATTTGAGAAAATAGTTTCCTTTTGCATGACCCAATTAATTCGACAAATTTTCAAAACGTTCTGTACAGTGGTAACCCGAATCCCGCCTCTTTCGAAGTTTTACTACTCAATATTTTAAATTAAGCTCGAAATTGACTGAAAGCCTTCAGACTTCATCGCCGCATTCGCAGTTGAGCCGACATGATTGAGCGATTAAATAAAATAGTAATAATTTGCTTTCGTATTACGCAACGTTAAAGTACACAGTAAATTCGGCCAGCAGGTTTAGTAGTGCTTACATTTTATGACTGGAGTCTCCGCCCTTTGTTGTGATTTATCGGTCCGTAAATATTTTATTGAGGGAAATCCCTAAATACTGGGCCTTTTTATAAGTTTTATATTTAATAATTTATCAGCTTATCTGCCGACGACTGGATCGGGAGATTAAAGAGAATGCACTAATTAAATTTATGGATCGTTCCAGAAACTAATGTTTGAAATCCGAAGAGATTATTTTCACTCGTATGTGTATACGGTACTTTTGTATACGGTTCATTTCATTACTTTGAAACTTGAATGATTATGCAATTTTCTTATGTGAAAGACTAAGAGAGGAATTTCAGGACAGTTTTCCGGGTTATTTACCCTCCGGTAGCCGAAGATTGCTTAGAATTTGTCACCACATTTTGTAGATAGTTACCATTGGAAGGATTGTAACCTTACTATATGTATGAATTTATAATGCTTTATTTGAATTTTTTTCATATAAAAATTTTGTTGCGAAATATTTTACAATAACTGATATGTATTATTCATAAAATATTACAAGAGATTTCAGCTTTCAAAATAGTGTTATATGTATCATATTTCACTTTATATGGCCCAATTTAATTTTTTTATATTTTTTATAAACATGTCAGATTTTATTTTTTACACGTCTATCCCGCCTCTAGATAAATGCCAAAGCAAAAAAAATCTTTTAAAGAAAGAACTTTATATTATCATTTATCTTTGGAAAGCGGCTTTTCACCTAAGGCACCGTACGTTTACAGTTTTATCCTTTAAAGTTGATACATGTTTTTGCACTTTGTCAACAGATACTGATATCACGATGAAAAATTCGGCCGTAACAGGTTTCCAAGGGGGTATTGTCGAGCACGCGGCCTTTCACCTATTGTTCTTTGGGGAACGAAAGAAATTCCAAATTCACTTTGAGAAGTTGCCTGGGTGTCATCGTTATTCATGGAACTTTGATCCTAACTTAATAGTTAAAGGTATTTTACTTAGTAAACATCCCGCGGAAGACAGGCGGAACTTTGAACGGATAAAATGAAAGGACCTCTTTTAACATCCGATTTCATTTTAAATTAAAATAAGCCTTTGTTCCTAAAATGTTCCGACACGAATTCGGCTCGGCCACATTTTTCATAGGCATTGATGAATAATTTATTTTGCTTTGATCTGAATAAAAAAAACCATGGCTGATGGGATTTGAAATATATAGTGTGGATTTATCTAAAAAATTATAATACATATTAGTGACTTTATAAAATTTAAATTCCTTTGAAATCAAAAGGTACTTTTTTGTGAATAATAAATAAAATCAATGGATGCTTGAAATTTATAAATTTGTTATAGGTGAAAGAACATATGTATTATATTAAATCTACAAAACTTAATTTACATGTTTCATTTATTAATATTTGCAAGCTTTGCAATCAATGGGTTTTTTTATTAAGAAGAAAAAGAATATAAAAAAATAATTTAATGAAAAATTCACATAAATATTTTGTAAACATCATAACGATAATACATATCTTTTAATATTATAATTAAGAGACCAACTTCTTTATTTTAATAAACATTGTTCATCTTTGAAAACCTATCATAATATATTTCATTCATAAGAGACCTTACCTCAATAAAAAAAAACTAAACAACCCAAACCCCAACCACCAATCACTCAACCCAATCACAAACCACATTCAACCTCCACTTACAAACCGATCCTCCCAAACCTCCAAAAACCACCGAATCCAAACGACAACACCTAGCAGATTTTTCCCATCTTCGGGTCGAATAACGCAGCGATCATGGGGGAGGAAATTGTGGCGCTCGCCGCGTCCAAAGTGGCCTTCGGGGAGCTTTCCCGCCGAAAGCTCGGGGACTTTTACCGTAATATCCGGGGAGCCCGCCCAGACGCCTACATAATTCAAAACGCGAATGCGCCTCCTCCCCCCCCGTGTGAGCTCCTCCTTGCCCCTGTGGTGGGGAGGGGGTTGTCGCTCGTCTCGGTGGTGGACGTGATGGTGGTTGTTCATGGTGGAAAATGGGCTTTGGATTGGTGCAAGTTTTCGGATTTCGGGAAGTGTCGGCGGTTGAGTTTTTAGTGTCGTTTGTCTATTGGGATCGTTTGTTTTTTAAAGGGTGTTTATTTGGTTGGGATTTTTTGGGGTTTCTGTGTGGTTGACAGGCGATACAATGATAAATGAAAATACATAGATTCGAAATGATTTTATGGAATATATATTTTTTTAATATATTTTGAAACGAATTGATTTGTCAATAAATAAATCAGGCATGCTTGTATTTCGATGAAATTGTTAATAATATGTAGATAGCATTCTTCTCAAAAATATTACGTCAAACCGATGCAAGAATCATATAATAGGACAAACCGGCCGTAAAATACATAAATCACGATAGTAAAAACATGTTGGAAACAACGCAAATCAATATTTCGATTTAATCAGTGGGCAGCTGTCAAAAAATGGCTCATACTCGTACAAACACATGCGTATGTGTCCATTATTAATAGCTTTTACCCTAAAATGTATCTACCGAAATAGTTTTATATTGGAGATAAATAACTTAACCAATAATTTAAAACTTATTATTTTTTGAATTTATAACAATTGAAATTTTGAAATTTATACACGGCCCCCGATATTTGTACATTTCGATCAATGCGGCCCTCATATGCCGAAATATTGAACAAGCCTGAAATAAATCATACAAATTTTTAAATCAACTCAAAAAAATATCAAAGAAATAATCCACATATAAAACATGAACAATTCAAACATACAAAGACACATTTCAATCACACCCTCACACATCAAAAATTCACAACCCTCCCACCATTTCAACCGCCTTCCATCAACCATATTGCACCGAGGCCTTCAGCCTTCGCGCAGAAGCACTTTGAGACCTTCCCATAAACCCGTCACCGACACGACGCGAATCCACCGCACTAAAAATGCACATCCACGAGCCATCCGGCTCCAAATTAATAGCGACATCCACCGAAAACGGCAAGGCCATAGCCGAGGGTGGAACGGGAGGAATCCGTGACCCCCCCAGTGCCACTTATACGTGAGACTCGTAGCACGGTCCCGTGACGTGACGTTGCGTACCTAAGTGAACTTTTTCCCATTCTCTAGGCTGTACATTTTCGCTCTTTTTTTAAAGGTTGTATTATTGCTTTACCTCGAAGGAGCGTTCCTCGCATTTATCTTCCGCTAAAGGAGCTACATAAACACAACTGTGCGTCGCTGAGTTGGGGTGTGTGCGGGTGCTTTTTTCTTTTAGGGAAAGCCGAAGTGTATGCGCCGTTTTGGGTATTTGTCTATTTTCGTTCGGATGAGATGGATGTTTAGTGTGAAATTTGTAATTTCGTTTGATGGGTCGTTATTCAGTTTTATTTGAGTTGTAGATCGTTTTTGGTTATGCGATTATTCGAAGTGAAACTTGAGATATGTATGTGTTGGCCTTCCTGGGTGTTATTTCGACATTGAAAATTATTGTATTTTAATTTCGAAATTGAAAAAATCTTTTTGTTTTACATTTTTTTAAGCTGACCCGGTTATATATTCATATTTGATTATAACGATTAACTATTACGATTTTGACTAAAAATATTTGTTTAAGTATGATTTTCACTCGTCACGATAATATTCAATTAATAATTAAAATAAATTCAATTACCAGTTTATATTATATTGTACATAATATATTTATATGTAATATTTGTATATACTAGTAATAAAAATTGGAAAATATAGACACACAAACATTTTGATACTACTATTATAAATTGACAAAAAATATTATTTTTTAAATAAAAAAATAGATATTGTATATTTTTAAATATTTATTTTGACTCAAATTCTATATTTATGTTAATCAGGATCAATATTCGATTCTGAAACCGTCCAAACAGTCGAAAATGTAGCCGAGTTTCTGTTCAATCTTCGTTCCGGCCGGGCGTTTTTTCGAAACGCCACAGAATCGAACTTTCATCCTGCAATTATTCGGATTTTTTTTAAAGCAGAAGAAACGACAGTCGTTAGCCGTAACACAAAGGAAAAATAATAATGGATATTCCGCCATTGTCTAGCGGCATTGTCAATAGGAATTCGTCTTCTTGGTGAGCCGACGAAAGGAACCGGGGAGCTTTGAGGGGAAATAAGATGACAACAGGGAATGAAAGAAAATTGGCGACGACCGTATATATAGAGTATTTGCAGACACACACGAAATGAAACCTTCCAAGTTGCGAAAATACTAAATATACGAATCATTAGTGAGATTCTGAGTCGATATTGACCTGAGAGAACAATCAAGCGCGAGCGCCGCATGAAAGACAGCATGAACGATTTTCTATTCGGAAAGAAAATCGAATGTCTTATCTAATCCGTTTCAAAGAAAAATGTATCGCAATTTAATGTTATCTTATATAATATAACTTTTATTTTGTTTCTAGATGATTTATGTGTCTATTGATTTTGATGTTCAATACTTTTTAGTTTTTAAACAAAATGTATAAAAATATCCAATCACGAATTGATTGTATTACTTTTATAGATTTCGTTCAAATAAAAAATTAGGAACTAATTCTAAATGGGTCATCGGAAAGTCGCGTCAAGTGCTAAATCGACAAAGACATTTCTTAATGATTTGCATTCCAGGGATATAATGTGGTTACCGTTCTAAATGGTAACGAGCACCATTTTTTATCGAACCCGGTCCGTATTTGCTCATTTTGCAGCGGGACAATTTCCTTGCAAGTCACGTTGTAATCTACTCGCCGCCCATATACAACCCATATAATATCGCGCGATAGCATTGAATTGCTGAACGTTATTATGGGGACCAGATGAGGAGGTTTTTTGTGCGGACCGAAGACATCGGGAGGTCCTACATGCGCCTGAGGAAAAAGGCTGTATGCTGAAAAAATGTCCTCATCGCCATTTCGGACGCGACGCGAACTTTGGAGGCATTAAGAACGGATACCCGGTGTGCTTCTTATTTTCGTATATTTTTTTATGCATCTTCCTAGGGGTATAGATTCAAAATTCGCAATGGTTATTTGCGGTTGAAAAATAAGGTTTTCGTATGTTGGAAAAGTTGTATTTTTTTTCGTTTGTCGTAAGTTTATTTGTGTGGAAAAAAAAAATTTCAAATTTCATCTAAATATTCGATACATGTTGAATATTTTTTTGAGTCGATCCTTCTTTGTTACAAAATAATAATGGTATGTATTTTTTGCGAGAATTTAAATATTTTCATTTTCTTTTCGCATGTTTCATATAATTTGTATAAAAATCAAAACATTGATAACATATAAATTTTGATACAAATATTACTGTATTTTTCTTTGCAAAAATTAGACAATTTACCAATGGTAAAATAAATAATATTCACAAAAGTTTTCCTAGTTAACCCACACTTTTGTTCAAATGTAAATGACGACCTTTGATCCTGCATCCCTCATTTATTCTTGTTCTTCTTCGACTTCTAAACATTGAAGCGGAGGATGAGCTCTCGGCGGCGACACGTTCGAAATAAAAATGCAAAGTGTCCTAAAGTTTCGACTTTATTCCTCATGTAGCGGCATGTTTTTAAAGCGGCCAATTGCGTATTCGTTTCGAAAGAATGTTGAGCGGCACATTTTCACGAATGTATTTTTTCAGCTTGTTTGTTTAGGATCTCAATAAGTATTCGATTTCCCAGCGAGGGCGCAATGAATTTTTTAAATTTCGATTCGATACCAATATTACAAAATTAATTAAACGCCCATATTATATTTCGTAATTAAATATGTACGTGCAAAAATAATTTCGTGGTGAATATAAATTAACAAATCATTCAAGGAGTAGTTTCTATATTGTACTTATCTCATGAGTTAAGGACGATGTTGTAAGTGCGAATTACAAAAATATTATATTATATGGGTGCGATTTAACTGTGCATTGAAAAAATATAGATTGTGCCTTAAAACGAATTACTTGTGAATTAGAATAATATACGATGTGCATTATTTCTGGTATATTAAAGAATTTCATTGAGCAACATTTTATTTGATGTGTGCAATGAAAAAATTTTTTTTTTACATTATAAAGTGAGTATTAAAAAATATGAAATGAAAGAATAATTTGTGCATTGTAATTAACTAGAGGTGGTAACGTCCCCAGTATAAAATCTTCCTCAACAGAAAATATTATAATATTATTATAAGTAATTCGTTTTAAAGCACAATTTATATTTTTTCAATGCACACTTTAATCGCACCCTTAAAAAAAGTTGTGAATAATGGTAGTGCGGTTAGTATTTCACCTTGTTCGCGTTTGCGGCGTTACCTATCTTTATTTTTTATATATTCATTCTAACGCACATGTTATTCGTTCCAAAATTGATATACTTTCTTAGTGAACAAAATATTTTTTCGAATGTACACATAATTTTTTTAATGCGCACTAATTTTATTATTATAAATGCTCAGGTTTAATGCACATTTATTTAATATAACGCACTTTAAATTGTCCCCATATTATATTACACGTATATGCATACGTTCATGGATTCTCACTCACATATGACTCATAAGTTACGCTTACAATGGGATCTCACCCTGTGTGAGGCTCTATGTAAGCTTGAGCATACAAAAATCTGTATTACACGTCTAATACAACTATAAACCCTCATTCTTATTCAGCGTAATGAAAAAATTATCTATAATGGAAAAATTGAAATATTCAACGACCCCGAACTTTAATATCTAAACTATGCAAAATTTAAACGACACCCTCCCCACACCGGCCGGGAAAACGGCCATTTTCCGATTCGCCCAGAACTCTCCGTGGGAACGGGTTGGGCGGGAATCGTTGCGGTCACGTATCACTTTGAACCGATGGCTTTCCGCGGGAAAATGGCCATCGGCTAGGTGGAGGACCCACCTGGCCCACGGTGGCCCTGCTGCTCCATAACCGGGACGACTACACGTGCACCGCGCCGCTGTAATCGGGCACGTGTACCTGTGTGTGCACGTGGCCATAATGGCCGCGTAATTGGACGCCGATGGCTTTGTCCTACATGCGATTTTTCACCATAAATGCCGGGCGCCGTTGTCACGTATTCGCTGAGGGAGGAGCTCACGTACTTTTTTGAATGCCCTTCGACCCCGGAGCCGATTTTGGATTCGATTAATTAAAATGGTTGCTAATTCGTAATCGTATTGTCATGTGTGTAAAAGGTGTCCATTGAGAAAATACGTGTGTTGTACAAATGAATCATGAGAGTGGCTTGTGTCAGTAATATATTTTGTTTTTTTTTTTAATTTTTATTTAACGTATCTTCTCTGATAATTAAAGTCAAACAATGAATGTGAATACTTTTATGGGGTTTGAATAAATAATATTTCAATATTCATCTAAATTTACATGTAGAAAAATGTTTAACTTTCAACAAAATTAAAAAATTATATATCGTATGATGCATTGTTATACGAAAATTATTTTAATAACGTTGTGTAATTGATATTATAATATTGCGGTGGAAATGGATAGTATTTGAAATTGAATATAGTGTATTGCTAGTTGGAATCGTAAGGTCGTACTTAGTGGGACAATATTGTACTTGAAGTTAAGCGATCGGGCAACTTGTGACCGTCTGTGGAATCGGTCGGAGAAATAAGATAAATTGGAGAAAATGGGGAGACAATTACACGCGTTGTTGGAGAAATCAGGGGTTAAGTATGGAAGTTGCAGTTGAATTTCTGCAATAATATGGAAATTGGTATTGGAAATATACCCGTATATTGTGTCGATACTTTGGCTATTGAAGAAAATTCATGTTGAATATATTAGTAAGTATTATATTATTAGGTAAGTTAAATGGAAAAAAATCATTTGAAATAAAATTAGGTTTTGAATAAGAGTCGAAAATAATTTATAAAGAAATACAGCAAGTATGAAAAAAATACCCCGAAAATTGTTAAATAATTAATATTCTAGCAAACTAGAATTTCCGATTCCAATATCGTAACGTTAAAGTCAACATAAAAAACGAATAGGAACATTTAAATAATTCAGCTCGAATCACTACGTAAAATAAACACGGCTTTCTTGAATAAAATATACGACCGCTTTCATCGATTCCAAATGCAAACTGAATTTGATCAGTTTCCCATGTTTATTTACAACGTGGACAACAAACAAAATGGTTTAATTTTGCAAACCGTTTTTTTTTTACTTTTATTAAGTAATATATAATATAATATATTATATTATTATTTATAACGTTGAGAATGAAAATCTGTCGTAGTTGTAGAGTTATACAATTTCAAAAGTAATTCTAATGTCTATTTACTTAAAAAAAAAAAAAATAATAAGTCTCAAAGGTTATTTTGTCGATTATATTTTTTATTTCTCTGAAAAAAAATAAACATATACTGTTATTTCAAAGGTTTCTCTACAGCACGAGTAATTGGCAGACGACGAGGTTTTTTGCGGTCCGTCGATAGTGCAAACATTTAGCCGTCGGCGGAATTTGATTTACATCATTATCTCTGTTGATTGCGAACCTCAAATTCACATTGGATTTCGAAAATGAACTAACCGGGATACCACTTTTATATCTATTATCCGATAGGCCCAATTGACTATTAAACGAGCGCGCTTAACGGCCATCCGATTACGATTTATCGCCACGTACGGATATTACACATGCTGGCTGCACAATTTCCTAAATGGATATATTATTAGGCACATTATGTTTTGATGCTATTCTATATATAAATCTGCGTTTTAGAGACTGTATAAGGTCTACTGGGGTGGACAGTTTCCGCAGTTATGAATTTAATGTACTAATGACGAATGATCAAGTTGGGAAATGAAATTAGTTTTCGACCTCGCCGGTATGTTCGAATGGAACTTTAATTTGAAATTGAACTTGTGTCAAAGCTCAGTGATATACGTATCACGATAGCTATGTATGTTGGAATAGGCCACGTTTGAAATTAAATGATGAGTGATGGTAGTTTTATTGATGTCGAAATATAATGACTTTTCGTTTATTTGAAGAGGGTTTGAACGATAAATGCTTAAAAATAAAATTTAACAGGTTAGTTGTGTTATTTAATTGATTTTTTGTGTTGTTTGTTTCGAGAAATTTAAATTGAAACTCGTAAACATTTCAATTCAATCCATACAAGATAAATATGAAATACATACACTACAAGAATAATTCGTCGCGTCGAGGATTGCATAATGGCGAAGTTGCGCGGATTGAAAGCGACAAACGGAAGGCAAACTTTTGCGGGCTAATACCGACATCTAAAAAGGAAGGCTTTGTTTCGGTATTTTTCCAGACGCCATGAAATTTAATCTTTTCGTAACGGACACTTTAACGGACAGAGTTTCTCTATACGTGGTCTCTGGATGTCTCATTAATTGGTAATTTTTCGACAACTTTACAAAATCAATTATTTCAACATGTACAAAATTAATGAGTAGATTTTCATTAATCCTAAAACTTATAAAAATTCAAGAAAAAAAAAAAAAATAATAATTGGGAAGCACTGTAGTCAACTTTTCCACGGCATCTTGATTCAACCACCATCCACCAGACCCACATCTCGCCTGCTTATTACGTTAATTAGATTTTAAAAACGATCTTCGTAACCAAAGTTTTCCCTCCTTGTTTTCAGCCTCAAATCTAAAGCTTTTGTGTTAAATTTTCTGAAATCGGTGATGCCGAGTATAAGCACAAAAAATAATCGCCTAATGAATAATGGCGTTACATGTTTGTTTCGTTCCCCGCAGGCCTCCTTTTCAAGCGATATGTATACAATTTTACAGAATCACGATACACTTTTTATGGATTTACGCGAGATGAACGGGATTTTTACGTTTGTTCATATAAGCGAATATAAAAGTTTGAGTAAATTGCCGTGTTTTGTTTCCGACGTGCTTTTATATTCGTAAACAAAACAGGCAAATATACATATCTGGTGAATCATTTCATTTAAAAGTATTAATTGCGGTATCCATTCGAAAAACACTGGATTTTTCTCAAAATACGGAATTTTAATTAAAAAATATGTAACGGTTTTTCAGTGATTTAAAATAATTCAAATCATATATTAAGGCAGTAAGGCACGTTGTTTTTAATACAATGCGAGTTTGCAGACTGAGAGATCTTATTTAGAATCTGTGTGGAAAGGTTTAACTAGGTTTAAACTTATCTCATTTACGAGCAGCTATCTTTTAATTAGTATTTGCCTTCTTGAAAAATAGTACAGCATAAAATGCACAACGTCACTATAGCAAAAAATACGTATTGAAATATTGTAAAACTTTGACGTTTCATAGCGAAACATAAAAACTTCACAATAACAATCTCAAAGTGCAATTACGCCCGGCGAAAGAGCACAACTTAAAATTCAAATTCAATATTCGAAACAAATCTGCGACTGCAACAATACTCCGAAAATAAAAAGTATATGCAAAACAACGAAAGTTTAGACGAAAATTGTGGTACCGGCGAAGAGCAGACAGGATCGAGAGACTGGTAATTAGGAAAGTTCTCTCTGTATGGATGTTAGCCCGATATGTCTCGACAGTGGCAACTTTGTACCGCGCCCCGGGTTTAATTTTAACAATTTGTATGTTGTCTCGTTTGGAGGTGAGTGGGCGGCGAAGGGCGGCCCCTTGGCCCTGCAGATATTCCGTCATCAAGATAAATGAAACGAGAGGGCTGAGGGAAATAAATGGGATGCGTGCCCGGAATCCGGGAAGACGAGACCGTTCTGTGCGAGACCCGGTCCAATTCAATAACATATTAGTTTCGTTATTTGTTCGTACGAGAAAACAATGGATCCTGAACAACGAGTGGGAGGAAGAGCTCTTTCTCGGGTAAGGTTAGGTGGGCTTTTAGTTCAGAGCCATCGTTAACTGAGTAGGAGACGTAACGAGCCCACTTACAATACGTCAAATTAATGTTGGTGATTCGATACGTTTTTAATTTCTGGTTTGTGTTTGTATAAATAGTTTAGATTGGAGGGTTCGTGAAACTCGGTGCTATTTATTAATATTGTATTTATATGTATGTTCGTGTTTGAGAAGAACTTGATTTCACTTCGAAGAATCGTTTGCTTTAGGTACACGATACGCTTGTGATATTTTCATGAAAATTACCAGTACAGTAGAACTTGTGTGAGACTATATTCATAGTCATTTGGAAATTTGTTTTGGAAAATTACAGAGATTAAACAACGTATTCGTATCAAATTAATACGTTGAAATTGTATATGCTCGCTTGAATTCGGAAATATCTTTTAAATCGTACTAAAATATTCATGATTATAATGACGACAATTTTATTTTAATATATGTTAGGTAGATATGTATGTGTTCAGTTCAGGCCGCCAACGGGTGCGCACGGTTTACGATAAACTTTTTGACATTCCGGATTTTTTTAATACTTGTTCACCTCATTTACCTCAAATTTTAAAGTACTGCTTACGTAGTTGCTTGCATGTAACATAGTGGTCCAAAATTTCATTTTAATTAGTGAATCGATTAAAATCGCATTTTTAAATTTCAAAATAAAAATTAAAAATAATTTCTAATTATATAGCATCCGTAATTTTTTTTTCAGTACAACAAAATTAAAACCACTTCATCGCCACAAATTTATGTAGCCACGCGTATTCACACGCCGCGTATTTTCAATTCGAAAAAAAAAACTTATTTTTACCTTAATACTTTTCACCTGCATAATCGGCCATCCGCAATTGATTTGAGTTCAATTTTCACGCAAATAAAAATCTTTTTGTCACAAGGGTTGCCGATCAATGATTAAATATTCAATAATTTAAAAAGGTAATGAATGTTTGAAACACTTTTCCACAATTTAGTCATCGCACGGTGTTATATTTTAGACGATGTTAACTACATATATATGTATATTATTTATTTATATAAATCAAACACATGATTCGAATGAAAGATATGTCCTCTTATTGACAAAATATCAAAACATAACTATTCAAAGCATAAGAACAGAAGTGTTAAAAACCTAACTGAAATGATATATTTTACATTAAAATAATATGAATAACAGAAACCAATAATTTAATTCATATAAATTTAATAATGACGAGATGATAATACATGTATGTATACAATGTATATATTTGACACCATTTTGAAAATTTACGTCTTTTTTTGACGACTGAAAGATGATGGCAGTTTTTGCTCGAGTTCTAAAAATTTTTTACATACGAAAAAGTAGCAGAAAAATTGAAGCGCATTGCGTTCCATTTCCGAGATGAGTCGAATACTTTACGAAAAGCTTTATATTTTTATTTTGATTGAAAGCAACGTTCTTTATACTCAAAACTATATATAAAATTTAATAAAAAAATATCTGCAATATCGGAACCATTGAAGTATAAAATTGAATGAGTATTTCGTATAACAAAAACGAACTACAACCTATCCAGGAATTACATTGATTAACTTGATATATCATATATTATCTAAGATAAAGCTAGACTATATAACGTATATATGTACATATAAATTTCACCGAAGACCATTGTCAGTTTAAACGACGAAGTGAACCGCGACCGCCCGACGCCGATTCCACACAATGGCGGCGACATTCTTGAAACTTTTCGAAAAAGAGCCCGAAAATCTCCTCTTTCTCCTCTTTCGCCATGAACATGAGGGTGGGCCAAAAGGCCATATGTTTTATGGGGTGTCGAAACCTGTCCGGAATAAATTTCGCATTTGAACATCGACTTTCGCCGTACAAGTATACGTAGAGAAAAACTTACCGAGTGAAAAAGCGTGTATCGAGATCTTGCGATTTTCGCAAGTCAAAGTTAATGACTTTTTGAACGATCCGCTAACCGAAACCATATTCGGGAACACTTTTCTACTCGTAAACATTCATTTTATTGCGCGAATATAAAATAATGTCCGCACGCACCAGTTTCTCGATGTTTGAAAAGGTTTATATCGTAGGTGTTCAATATTACGGATAATGAAATTATGTTTCATACAATTTTTTATATCAATCGTAGAGCTTATATTAATATTTTATTCAGTGATAAAAATAGCATCAATATTGTGTTAATTAATGATCGAATGCCAATCTTTACATTAATACATTTTTGTGTAATCGAATATTATATAATACTTATCAACCAGTGCATTGGATTAATATATTTTTATCGCTCACCTACATGAATATGTACAAAAATATATATTCGAAATTAATGATTGCGGTGTTGTGACTCGTTTATTTGAAATAAATTGGACAATAATCCTTGACGACACATGGCTCTGACATACACAGCGACTGTATTAACTTTATCGCATTTTCACATATTCACGTTGAAGTACGACGAAAATATAAATTTAATTTTCATGTACAATTTTTCTCATCCTAAGTATAAATTTAACGTATTCAACTTGTATAACACATCTATAATTAATTGTATATATTCTTTACAGTTTTATGTTAAAAGCATATTTCATCGGAAAGCATGAATATATAAATTTTATTATAAATGTAAAATGATGAGATTATTTCCTACATTTCGTCGATATAAGTTTTCACGTTAAATAGACACCATATGTATGTATTCATACATTATGAAAGAGAAAAGTACTCGAGAGAATAAATAATCTCATTAATTATTTTCATATTGACTTAATATAAAAGAGTTGCAAATGCTATAAAATAACATTCGTTTTGGAAAGTTAATACTATACAGATGAATTTCTATATAGATTAAGATAGTAAAAACCATTTGAAATTAGTGAGTTTACACAATTTCAATTTTATAATTTAGAAACGTTTTTTTTTCAATTGATTGCATTTAAGAAAATGGACGTGGAAGAAAATAAGGTTGCGAAAATAATTGATACAAAATCATCCGATGTCAAATTTGAAGGTGGATTTCGTTCAATAAATTTTTTCCTTCAGTTCAGTGGTTTTCATGACGTTTTTATAGAAAAATCAGAACGAAGTCGAAAATTTCAAATGTTTCAAAGGTATTAATATTGATTCAGCATGTATTCAATTTTTAATTTTTCTTGAATTAAAACTTTATTAAAATTTTGCATGTTCCAGAATTTTGTATACAATTGGATATATACAAATGATCCCCCTTGTAATTGGAGAATTCATCAATTATTATTTTTTGCTAACAGACGGTAAACTTTTGGAGTTCGCTGAATTGACGCCTTGCACCTCAGTCTGCTTACTGGGAATGATAAAATCTTCAATTGTGTTATTAAAAAGAGAAAAAATATGCAAACTTTACGTTAATTTAAAGAAAATTTGGCCTTACCAAGATGATGAAAATGTCAAAAAAATTGTCAACAATAATATCCCTATTACGATAAAATTCATCACATTATATATGGCACAAATGAATATATTATCCTTCTATTGGTGTGTAATTCCAATATTCACAATAATGTATAATTTGTATTTGAATCACATTGCTGATATTGACACGAGATGGAATAATAATGTTCATTTTCCTTTCAACATATGGTATCCATTTGAAACGATGGAAAATTGGTATGTATTTTTACCGACGTTCATATCACAAATTTATGCTGGTCAGTAAAACGATTAATATTATATTTTGTTCATAAGATGAAGATAATAGTTTAAATGAAAATATTATTTTTATAGGTACGTATGTTTGCAGTTTAATGTCACCTATAGATTGTATGTTCTGTCTTCTGGTCGCTCACATTTGCATGCATTTTCAAATTTTGCAAAAAGAGTTAAGGGCACTTAAAACAACTGAACAAGATATAAACATAGATATCAAACGTGTGATTTCGAAACATCACATAATTTTGAGGTAAAAATGGCGATATTTAAAAAATTGTAATTTAATTATAATATAATTTGATATATTTTTCAGATTGATACAGGACATACAAGATATTTACTCATTACAATTATTTCTAAACTTACTTTTTAGCTTGATAATATTATGCATGCAACTATTTTGTTTTACTGTAAGTATCTCTACTACAATTTTTGAATAGACATTAAAAAACAGATAAAAAACCATAAAAATTTCCAGATAGCCCCACTGAATAAAGCTCCCAAGTACGGATTTTTCGTTTCAACAGCACTCATTCAAATATCCCTCATATGTTTTTACGGCAATAAACTCGTAGAAGAAGTGAGTTAAAACTGCAGAATTTCTCATTTCATGCTAGAAAAACTAATGTGATGACAGTATCTCATATTTAATACAGGGTGAAGCGATGAAATTGGCAGCTTACGAATCAGAATGGTGGGACGGAAATGTCTCACATAAAAGTGCAGTGATGTTGGTGCAGATTCGCTCCTTCTCTCCCACCGCAATTTCCGCATTGGGTTGCATAGACGTCAATATAAATACACTCGCATCGGTAATGTCGATAAAATTGCACTTATTGAAATGCTAATATTTGCGATATTCGAAGGACGTGAGAAGTTTTGCTCATCGTGCTCTCAGTTCCGTAAAATTAATATTCGGTGCCCGTTTTTTGAAATTTATTTGTTGAATGGTTTTGATTTCAGATTCTGCACTCTTCGTGGTCGTATTTCACGATCTTGCGTAATGTGTATCAACCGGAAGCCGACGAATAAATTGCGTAAGGGGAGATGTGTAATTGAATAAGTCGTTAGAAAATCAGATTCGTTTGAATTAATGTTGATGTGCTTAAAATATCTCGATGTATTAATCTTTGTGTGGTAATTACATCAAATTTTGATAGATAAAATATTTGTATTTTTGTCTGGTAGAAGAATAAAGAAAAAAATAAAGTGGATTTTTTTCAGTGCTTTAAAAAAAGAAAAGCAATTTTATTTAATGTTATTTTTGTTGGAAATCCACGTACCTGTTTCATTTTCTTGGAAAAGTTTAAATAAACAATATTGAATGTATCATATACCCTCAAATCAATGTTCATCACACATGACGTTCATTACATTTGATCGGACAGAAAATGTTGCTTTTCCATTTTTACGAGTCAAAAGCCTTTTTTTCATACGTCGTACATATGAAAAATCTTTATTCATGGCTCGCTTGAATTTTTTACACACGCCAAAATCCTTATTTAATGTTTTTATGAACGGTTCGCTTCCTCCGGCTTCGGCTTTTTGTTCGATAGTTTATTGCAAAAATGGGTTCAGTCGAGGATGAAAAAGTGAAAAAAAAGCCATGGGAGGGAGAAAATATTGTTTGAGTTGTCCGCCTCTCACAAAAGACCTACTACATAGAAAGCTCGGGTAAAATAGCAACTTTTGCAGCAGCAGAACTACCGCCGACGTGGATATTGAATTCTCGATAGAAAGCCAATGCACTCCACTTCAATAATAGCAGATAAAGAATGGAAGATGGATTTTCCACGACCTGTTACTTATAATACCCGCATCGGGCCTAAGATAGAGTGAACATATTCGTTCCGTGGTGTTCATAATATGATGCAGCATGCTACCAGTTCATAGAGTTCTAGTGCTTAAAAAAATATGTTATAACATAAATTATATTGTAAATTCAGTCAAATTTTATATCGATAATATATAACGTTGTTGTTTGTTTGTTTGTTTTTCTATTGATTCCACCTAAATATAAAGTGCATCCAAAATAGACGTACATATTCCAATTAAGGAAAATTGGTTTGTATATTTGCTGAATCTTTATGTTCTTAAGTAATATGTATGTAGATGGAACATATAATTTATAACACATGAATATTTTTATCAAAAAAAAAAACTATGTAAGCTATCTATACTAATTGTGTCGTAAATTTTGTCGAACATGAATTTTTATCGATAGAGAAAATTGTGCCCACCATATAGCTGATAGTTGAAATCGTTCTCTTCGTAGGGTAAAGGTTGAAGATTACTGGCTCGGTAGTTTTGTAAAAATGTTCAATTCGACATGGTCGTTTTACTAAAATACGACCTAAATAGGCGGACGAACAATGCATGACAGACACGGGGAATATCGTTGAATAAAATATGCTTGCGGCGCAATAAATTTTGCATCTCCGATGGATGAATTTATAAGCGAGCTTTAATAAACCTCTTGCGAAGCATGATCGTCGTATCTGTAATGGTCTTTTTTCAAAAATATTTTCATAGAAAAATTCGATATCACCAACATAGCACGAACATTGAATTTGCATTAAAATCTTAAATTTCAAATTATTTTCAATTCACCTGTTTAGCATAAAGCAATTTAAAACGCATCAATAGTTTAAGCACAAATCCGCACAACTAACCCATTCAAACAGCATACGAAATCGAGTCCAAAGTTGGAAACCGCGCAATGCAACGCAAGTCATCTGAAAACGCATCTGAACTCAAACTCAAAACTGCCGTAACATTCCGGACAATAATACACGGGGCATTCGAAAAGATGGCTTCCCAGAGGCATCCGATCGGAATGCGGCAAAGGCTCCCACCCTCGTGCACGTGAGGGAATCCTGCAGACTGAATGACGCCTACCCCGAGTGGTAGGAGGACGAAGATGAGGTGGCCGACTCAAAGGTCCCGGTTCCCGGTCTGTGTTCCCCACTTCCTGGGGGAGTTATATGAAATTTATCCTCCCCTGGGCCGTTACAGCGAATTCACTTTATTGGATCACCGTCGGCGTTCAGAGCTCGGACCGCCGATAAAAACAACAAACAACTCCTGAACAGGAAGTCCTCCAAGTCGTCGATGGTTATTGTATGTATGGGGAGAACGTGTAAAAATGTTGTGTCTTCGATTATTCGGCGGAACGTTTTAGTGAAGAATCAGTTCAAAAAAATATACATTTGATTCACTAATATTAATAATATATATATATTTCTTTATTTAAAAAAAAATTGTATATTTTATAAATTGAATTTCATCTTTAATACGTAATGAATAAAAAAATTGATTATATTATCATGTAATCTATTAAAATATGAAATTTTTAATATATGTATGTACATAAAATTCGATTTCAAATGTGATAAATGTACAATCACGCCCAGTACATTTTGTGTGTGGAGTATTTTTGTTTTTCGTAGGAAAGTGAAGGGTGTTTGAATTTCGAATGATTCTATTTCGATACTATTGAATAGTTACGAAGTCTATATTGTAGTTGCACCAATTTTATGTAATATTGGAAATTCTTGATCGAAGAATTTTCGTTTGATGTCACTTGTCCACTTTGTGCAATATTAGTGATTTGTCTTTGTGTTCGATCAATCTCAATTATTTATATTGACAGACTTGACTTATTTAATTTCAATTATTCTTGTGAAGTAAATGTCAAAAGTTTGATAAAACTTTCAATAATTAATTTCAATATTCTTGATTTCATTAAATTCTTTGTTATAACTTTGACGATCTTTTCCACCGTAAAGTTTATAAAATAATATTTATTTAGGAACAGAATTCGCAAATGAAATTTTTAATAACAAAATTTCATACGTAACTTTGATATCCAAACCTCTCTTTTATCAAGAAAATGAATACCACATCCGATTTAAACAAAATGCAATAATTTCCGGCAATTTCCTCGAAAAGCAAAAATAATTATAAATATGGTCCGATATTCAAAATGTCCTACACGCGCCAAAGCTTTTCCTCAACGCGAAAACTATTTTTTCGTCGGGATTTTTACACAAAATGAAATTCCATCACCATACGGTGAATCCGAATCGAACTTTAGATATTTCCTTAGGGACGAAGGGTCAAGCTTTCAATTTATTGTGTAGTGACCTTATTGAACTCGTACGTATTTTTTTTTATCGAAAACACCCAAACAGTGCTCTGCTTATATTATATAAATCGTGCGAAATCGAGGCGTCCGCTCAAGACGTTTAGTTCAGCTGAAAAATAAGACGGTCGGTATTTTTCCAGCACTCGGCCTACTTAGAACCATTATATGTGGATTTGTGTTTGCGGTACCGAGAAATCGCACTATCGAGGAGCGGGTTGCTTTGGGCGGAACGTGTAGGGGGTGGAGCAGTTTAAAGCGTGTTTTATTGCTGCAATAAATTTGCGAGGGCGCAAGGAAATGAAAACAAATAGAAAACGAGATAGGCGAATCCACCGCAGTAGTTTGTGGATTACAACTATGTGAGCCAAATGAGCGCGAAGCACACAGTGCTTCGATGGCAATTATGACGGATCGATGTCTGCTTGATATTGGGTTTAGTTTGAAATTGTCGTCGTGACATTACAAGAAACTTTGGATTTGTTTGCTAATTCTGGAATTCCGTATCGGTTTGGGTGTGGCGTTTTCGGCTCTGTTCGCTATTAATGTTTCGACGTTGCGGTGTGTCTATGTGGTAAGTGTTATGTGATGGAAAATATGAAATTAATAATAGATTTTATTATCGTAATATGAGGAAATGTGATATAAGATACGTTATTTAATTTATAATTTTAATTCAAGTTAAAGTAAATAGATGGCATTGTAGAAAAAAGGTTTTTATTTAACTGATATTTTTAAAGAAAATAATTTTGTATAAAATAAATCGAAAATATTCAATCATTCGAATTTAAATTTTGTGAATAATATAAATATATATAATACATAAACGTGATTAATGATTACATTTACGAGATCAAAAGCAGCTGACCATATTGTATAATCAATTCAGAGTATTTTGACGCGACACAACCCAGACCAAAACCGACAATATCAATTGTCGACACAGGCCAGCACAAGAGATGGTGTCGAAACCGCAAGCGTCTATTCTCAGCGACAGCCCCGATACGAAAATGCACAAATATAAATGATTTATACGTCATACGTATGTCTTTATATTTATTAGACGTCTTCTGTGTATGTAGAGGCAGATTACGTTTGCGTACTGTAATCCCAGGTGAGTCAAATAAACCGCTACGTGATGTGCTGGAAGATGAAGCGATTTAATCCACTATCATCTGGAAGCAGCTAGAGTCGCTTGTTTGTCTAGCGAAAGGTTTAGATCAAACAAAACAACTTTATCTTGGCGTTCCCTTCATAATGAAAGCAAATATTTATTTCGTATTTTGCCGCAAGGAAATTTTATGGCTTTCGTACGGCGGTAAAGTACGACGAAAACGTACTACGGATAAAGTTTACGGGTGATCAACTGCTGCCTCGATTTGTGTCGTTTTCGTTTTACACGACTTCGCTTTTATGCCGTGAAATTTCTTGTGATATTGCGGGGTCGCAGTGTGTGTTGTCATTTGTGATTTTTCATCGAAAATTCACATGTTGAATCAAACGCGAGGGTAAAAGTTCAAAAGAAAACATTCCCTCATTATGCAAAATTAAATTATTTGGCGATCCATTGAACTGTTCAAATGACATTTTCGGGTAAGCGAAGCCGTATTTTTTAATTATGTACAAACATTCCGTATTTTCATAACCTTTTATTAGGGAACAATATATATTTATCGCACAATGTATAATATATTATATATCATTCGGGTTTATTTTAGACCAAACACCCTAAAATATTTACACGTGCCAAACGTTGCGCGTCGAAATTAAAACAACAGAGCCGATATGTTCAACCCTTATCTCGTCCCTGCAAATTTTAACTTAACGAACCGTTCACATATTAATCGCCATGATAAATAAACGATCGTATCGTGAAGTGGTATTTTTGCAAACGATGATGTTAATCGACACGTTATCGTTAAATAAACATGATAAATGAAATCTTTTTAGAAAAATTAAAAAAAGAAATTATTACTTAAAACAAGCTTATCAAACATTTTATTTTTTAATCGTTCAGTGAATTTAAGCATAGTTAATAACTGAATGTAATCTAAATATATAATATATGCGGATATACTAACCATGAGATCGTGTGAAAAGGGATGGTCTTATTTTTCTTTTCTTCGTAAAATTCCCAATCTTCTAATGATTTCAGAAAGGTCTTGTCCTGAAGTGAACGTTATGAAGGTTATATTTATTATGATAGTGATAATATTATATAATATAATTAATTTAGTTCATATATAATATTAAATAAGTTGAATAATAATTTTCAATAAGATCTGTCATAATATATTATGTAACCGAAAGTATTGGTTATTTATTCTTAATAAATTGATAAATATGACTTTCTTTAACTACGATATTTTTCCATTGGCTTTCTCATAAAAAGTGATGTGGTTATTAAGAAGAGGAAAGATAAATAAAGTTCTCATATTACGAGTTATTAAAGATAAATAGGTATCACTTGGAAAAATAAAAACTTTGCAAATACGTAAGTATGATATATTTTTTTCATTCAGAAAAACGAATAAGTTCATAACGAAAACAAACCATTTTTGTTTCATTCACGATTTGAATCGACATAAATCAAGAATCAAAACACATTGTGTGCTCAAACTCAAAATGGGTAAACAGAATGAATCGAAACGTACTATTATTGACATTTGGCACTGCGAAATAACCGAAGCTTGACTGAAAAAAATAAAACGTTTTATCGGTGAATTGCGATCACTTCGGCCGCCATGGGACCGGATTGTGGCGCTCTCCAAATACTGCTTCAATCATTAGTCGAAGCGAATTTAAACGCTCTAGTTTTTTCATACAATTACTGCGTGATGCTACACCAAAATGGCATTAATTTGTTTGGCTTTCGTGTCCGTATCGCTTAGTGGTCTGTATAATTACTAAACCGGTGTAAATATTAACTGGGCTTCGATCAAAACAGTGGTGTTTAACGGAAGTGTATAATTTGATGGAATTAATAAGTACATTCAGACAAAGTTGAATCTATTAAATTTGAAATATGAAATTCATTTTGGATTTAAATTTTCGTGGAAAAAGTGTTTAGGGAATTTATCGTGGTTATATCGTGAAATTATCTTCAAAATAAGATAAAAATTATTCCAGAATACAAAATATATTTTGTTATATTAAATTTTAAAAGTAGTCAAATTAAAACAAAAAGCTTAATGGAAAACGAAATAAATAATTAGTTTTCGGAAAATCATGATAACTGATTCGAAACGCAAACAAATTTTCGCGGAAAACTATACCGATTTGAGGTTTTTCCTGGATAACGTTTAATAATTCAAATTTGCGGATGTGGCGTTGTTATATATTTAATGTGACAAAACCCATACGAAATTGTATTCGTGAAAACGTATTTTATTAAACGCAAGATATAATAAAACGAATGTACGAGACTGACGCTGCAGGCTCATTATAATACCATTCGCACGGTCTGAATGCTGTTATTAAAAAAAAGAAATTTCTTCACATATTTCTTTTCTTGCCGAAATTAAATTGGAATCGTTAAAAATACGTTTTCGCAGCTATAAATCATTTACACGACGCGTTCATGATGCTAATATGAAAAGAGATGAACTCGCTTAATCTGCTCGCCCACCATAATGCCGAGCCGATCCATTATCGCGATAAAAGCAGAGATGTTTAACTCTGTACAAAGAAGCAATTAAATACCTAAGCCTTTCCCGTTCCTTCCGTTTGCTAAATTACAATAAAGCGTGCACGCTTTTCCCGGAAAATTGCCGAAATTTCCCGGGAAAACTCGACGCCTTCCCGAACCGCGATCGGAACCGCTCCAAGCCGAAAACCGTTCGGAATTTATCGCGTTTTATTTTGTATAATACGTTCGTTCGGGTGAATCATGCCGTTTTCTATTCTTAAACGGAGGATCTTTTACGCAGGCGATCAAATCCGCCGTTATTATGGCGGAAATGTGCGAATTTTTTGTAAACTCCGATCGTAAAACGCGAACGACTCGGCGTTCGTTCGCGTTTATGTCGAAACTTTTAATGTGTCAAGTTCAAAACGAAGAAAGGCGCCGTTGTGCGAGTCGTCGCCGAAAATTAAAGGATGAACGTCTCTTTCATAATCGTTCCAATGATGCAAATTGCTATATTCGATGGAGTCAATTCGACTTTTGATTAAATAACGAGCACTTTTGAACGAATTTCAGATGATTAAATTGTTTCCATAATTAGAAATTTTGAAAATATATTACTAGGTTGGGCCAAAATTAGAATATACCTAAATTTCTTTTTACATGGAGGATATGTTCCAGAGACAATGTCAAAAAATGTGTAGTAACCATACAAAAATTGGAGATAGGTTCCATCAGTATATTTGGATAGAAATTTTATACTTTATGAAAAATGTATAATGTGGAAAAATTTCATCGTGTGAAATCATCAAAAAATATTGAAAATTTTCATTTATTTTCATACCGTGCTGAAGTGAAAAGCAGAAAATAATCGATCGTTTTTTGAACCGTGTAAAAAAAAAATTAAAGAAAAACCATGTAAAAAGAATTTTTTTTGTACTCTGAAAAACTTCTATATTAAAAATAATGATGATAAAAGTTTTGATCTGAACTACACACAATTATATAAAGAACCTTCAATCCAACAATGATCCTCATTATTAGATCCAATCTGAAACTTGTAAAAGATTCAAGCAACACGCTCATCGATATTTTTTCATCGAAACTCCGTTTAGGCCTCCGCCTCTCTCTCGGGCGTGAAAATTTAGACGAATTCCTCCATCGTTGGTCCGAGGACAAACGAGTGCGATTTGCGGAACGAAATTCGAACCTTGCAAAGTTTATCGGTCGCTTTTCCCGTGGGTGTGCGGCGCACCACCATTAATCAGCCGGTAATGTATGGTGTGCGACGAAGTTTAAATGCGGTCAAGTCGTCACCTCGTTGGAGTCGGTGGGTGGTGGGTGGATATTGTGCGGTGACAGATGGGCCTCAAGTTTGGTTTCAGGGCTCGGAGTACACGAGCTGTTTATTTTGGGTGAATCGATGGATTTGTGTTGATTTTTTTTGTGTGGAGAAATCCGATTGTTCTTTTGATGGTTCTGCTCAAATGTCACAAAGGATGTTCTATAAATAAGGAATGGTACTCAAAAATGTATTTGGATCGATGTAATTTAATCGTGAGAAATGCGATAATGTTCGTTGGAATTTTGGAAGCTTTTATGCGTATTTTTTTGTGTACCAATCATGCTGATGTTTCGGATAAGCTATTGTTATGATCAAAGAAAATTATTTCTTTTTGAGGGTGACCATACGTCACTTTTTGGCCGGGTCAGTAATGTTTTTTATGTTTTGCGTTCGTCTCGTCGTTTTCGTAAAATTGTTTGATTTATCCCATTTCGGTCCGGTCACTGATGAATAGAAGAAAAACGATATTTGTTGCGTTTTTTTTCAGCTATCTACGTATAAAAAATCCCTTATAAATAAATCGAGAAATCAAAAGAAGACATAAACTAATTATTCAAACGTATTCTTTCGATTTGAAAAAGATACATTGGAAAAATACGAGAAAATGAATAAATTCGTGCACAATAAAATCTAAAAATAATGATATTACAAGCCACAAACCTCGGTATGCTGTGATTGATTGCCATGCTAACAATCGGGTATCTGAATTTCAGTTTTAGTACTTTCAACGGTGAAGAAGCATTCTCTGGCTTTTCTGATGCACTGAACACTTTCTAAATAATTTTGATACACTAGGCACTTTTTCTAAATTATCTTGATGCACTAAAAATAAATATACTCCTCATACATAAAAATTGTAAATAATTAATATTACACCAATAAATAATAAAAATGTGCACAAACATATTTAAAACACGAGTAATTTTTCGAAAAGATTGCAACCAATTAAACTAAATACTTCTATTGCACTATAAATTATGGTAAACAACAACGTTTATCATAGGATTTTTTATTTTGTCACAATTCATGCTGCAATAGTATTGTAGTATTTAGTTTAGTTTTACTATTTAATTATGTAATATTAATTATTTACAATTTATGTGTGTGAGAAGTGTGTTTAGTGTATCAGGATAATTTAGAAAAAGTGAACAGTGCATCAGAAAAGCCAGAAAAGACTTCGTTTGCGCTGAAAGCTCTACAGCTGAAATTCAGATATCCGATTCATACATGGCAATCAATCCGAGCATATCAAGATTTATGGCATGTAATATCATTATTTTTAGATTTTATTGTGCATAAATTTATCCATTTTCTTGTATTTTTTTCAAATTGAACGAATAAGTTTAAATAATTAGTCTATTCCTTTTGATTTCTGAATTAATTTTTAAAGGGTTTCTTAAGAACAGGAAGATTGATAAAAAATACACACACAAAAAATATCGTCTTTATTCTGTTCATCAGTTGACGGATCAAATTGGGACAAATCAAACAAATTAACGAATGGGATGAAAATAATACATTGATTATTTAACTATAGTCATATAATATGTAATGACTACCACCATGATAATTTAAAATAGATTATTATTAAATTGTATTTATGATTTGTTCCAATTTATAAAATTCATTAAATGTAGCGATTAATGAATCGATCACGAATATTCAAATATGTCATTCGAAACACAAATTAGTTTTGAATGACTATATCCACGTGAAAAACGTACTGTGCAGTCATATTAATTTATAATATTATAATTAAAATTTCAAATATCAGCTCAAATTTATTAAATTAACGTAAATCTGATTAAAAGTCAGTTTGCAGTTCGTGTATCGTGAATCTCAGATGGTACTTTTGATGATTTTGGTTTATGGGCTTTGAATTAATGAAGCACCGTCTCGATAAAGCTGAAATTACCAAGGGATAAGCTGAAGCCTACAGTATCTATGCATGTTTCTTGAAACGCTTGATTAATGTGAAGGCATAGAAGTTTGTTTATGAAAATACAATGTGATCAATTTGAAATTTTGCTTTGCTATAATACAATATGAAAGTATTATATGTATATTGTATTTTCACATGCAAACAAGCATACACACTAAAACTTTTTGTTAAACTTTTTTTGATATACATATTTGATTTTTCAATTAGATATATATTATTATATTATATTTAATTGTTATTTAAAAAATAGAACAGCGATGATTTATTTGGTGATATTATACTAAAAAAAGATTAAATTTCTTCCAATCTATAAAAACTTCCAACTTTTAGTGGATAAAAGTTCCCTTGACACAAGTTCGATTCCTTTAGTTAATTTTGCTAACGATCAATTCGATTAGTTGAATGATTTAATTAATTGGTCAATTCATTCATTTACTTTCACCAAGTAGAGTACAACGTGAATTGGAAAATATATCTTGCATGCAAAAATAATCAAATAAATATATAATAATATTATATAATATATAGCATAGGGGAAATTTTCAACGAAAAATAGAAAATGAAGCAGTTTTAAAAGGTGTTGTTTTTTAATCGACGACATTTGAGTAGTTTGAGAATTTAAAGTCAATTAAAAATGTATTAAGCCCAAAATTGTCGTAAACGTCGAAGAATTTTGATCGCGGTCGCCGTTTACTTAATCTTTACGCGAGCGGAAAATAAATTCTCGACAAAGTCGGAAGTAATTTTCGAGTCTTTAAGCGATCAGGATTTGGGGCGATGGCGCAATAAAAGTTCTACAAACTGTGTACGATTAAGTTTTCAGCAGCAGTCCGATAACCGAAAAGTCATAATTGGAGGAGCTATTTCATCGGAATCGAACGTCAATAACGTTTCACAATCTAAACCGACATATCTAATAGTATAATATAACGCGAATTTGCATACATACAAAAACGGCACAATTCATCGAGGAATAACGATTATTAAATTAAAAGTTGATACCTCAGCCCTTAAAGGGATCGCAGGACCTTGGCAGATTCGGGAAATTCGATTGTCGACTTTCACGCAGCAGACCTGGCCACTCAGGTGGTCGTTACCGTAGTCGAGTTTTCCAACTCGCAAAATTACTTTGCCTTTGCAGCATACACAACTTTGAGCAAAGGCTGAAAGCTTGTCTGTGCGATACGCGACTTTTATCCTGCGGGTCGATCGCGCACAATATTTGCCAAAACTCTACAGGTCTCAAAGCGCCTTATCGTAACTCGATTACGAAATTATAAAAGATTAGGGCGCCGAAGTTACCCGGGAATTTTTCGTGGAAGTTTCAGCCGCATAGTTTAACTCGATAGTGATTCGTGGATTTACTATTATTATCTACCTTCAGAAATTTCCCGATAAGATTTGATCTAAAAATATAACGTATAAGTTTGAGCAAAGATTTGTTTTATACTATTTTTTGAACGGCACCGACGAAAGCTTCATTAACACATTTCCCAAGAATTCTTAAGGCCGAAGCAAAGGCAAAGCACGCAATTCCGGAGCTGTTGCGTTTTAAGAGCAGTTTAATGCATATGACAATTATATTCGGACCTTTCTCAGACAGTTAGCGTCTTGGGCGTCCCAACTTCCTGCGGAAAGCTCCTTTAAACGAGTTTGCTCTGCTCACAAGTCGGAAAATTGCCCCGGCCCACCATGACCCAGACCGAAATTATCTCCAAGTCGGGGCCCGTTCCGAGTTAATCAGATATTCCAACGATGGCCGCAGCACTAGCAGGCCCTTCGCTAATTTCTACATAATTACCCGACGGACCGTCGATATCTTTCCGTGCAGCCGAAAAACGACCGCCAATACAATCAATGGCGGATCGGGGAGGATTTTCGTTCGCTAATTAACGCTGGCGATTCGTGCCGGTGCGGTATAATATGGGGTTGATGGATGAAGTGTTGTCGGCGATATGATGATGGTTTTCGACCAGATGTGAGTTTGATTATTTGTCGAATTCGAAATGATTTGTGCTGATTAGGTTAGGGTGGATTATGCTGGTGAAATAATCGATAGTTGAATAGGGAGTCATTCGTTAATTAACGTGGCCGATTAGTGATACGTTGCGGAATTGGTGATTGAAATGTTATGGATTCAAGTACTAGATGTATTCGAAATTATTTCCGTTTACATTAAATAAACGGAATTATGAAATTGTATGTAGGCAATGATAAATTAATCAAATTATATAATGATAATAATATTTGTTTATGTGAACTTTTTCAGAATGAATATAGTTTCGGAATCATTTATCCATTGAAGTTCAAATTGTGAATTAAATAAAAAGCTAGGACTATCGGATGTATTCAATACACAATCATTAACTTGCAGTATTGTTTTTTTATATTTTTACGAGGGGGGAATTCATTTTTTAAATTGGAGGACTGATTGAAGACGGTTTTCATTACGATACTTGAAATAATTTAATCTCTAGAATAGCAAATAATAAGCTTTTCTTTGAAAGTTCTTGCGCTTCTGATTGTATATTATTTCGCATCATGAACTTTATCGGCTATCTCGTGCAATTCAGCAGCGTTTGAATGGTGCAGTTTTTTTTTAAATAAATAATGAGAAGATCAAGATCAAAAGACCAATTAACAGTTATCTTAATTGCCATTGTATATTAAAGTATATTCACGAAGAGTACCTAATGGGTTTTTTTAATGGAAATCTTAATTAGCGTAATTTGTTGGATACAGGTAGCATTTAAATGAAAATTAATTCATAATATTGATAGTTTATTATATACTGTATTTAATAAGGTTAGTCTTCGCTCGAATAGTTTTGGCACGATGATTGATGACGCCTTCGTTATCCGCAGACGTATTCGCTACCCTGACAACCAAAATGAACTTCTGATAAAGTGGAATACCTGACTTTGCCGAAAGTTGGAGTGCATTTTGTTACAATATGTACGCTGTGGGTGATTCATTCGCATGAAAACATAGGGCAAATCTCCATAGTTAGCGTGAGTGTGAGCGTGAGCGTCGCGATAGCGTCGAAACCTATCATATCATCGTGATTATGTCCTCGTGTTTGTTTTTAAAAACTTGCTCACTGGAGTTTAAAATACATAATTAGTATTATTTATTTATTTCATATTATATATATTATAGTTTGAAAATTATTACGTCAATTAATTTAAATGTCGGAAATTGTATTTGAATTCCCTAGTCACTCACGCTCCTTATGGAGCCTTCCCTTTAATGCGATTTTCATTTAAAGTCCCCTCGCAACATAAATTTCTTAAATAATTATTTGTTAGAATCTTTCAGACGTTGAAATATTGCGATAAAGCATTAATTTTGACATTTTATGAATCAAGAATGATGCATGCGTGCAACGCGAACTTTGAACATCGAAACGTATCAAAACTTTACATATAAAGAAAATTTCTAGACGACCAAACATTACTCACACGAAAATTTGAAATCTCCAACCGAAAAATATCGCTGTTGACACCCACAGCATTCGTTCGACAACAACGGCCTTCTAACCACAAGAAAGCACACGCGAATCCGATGATTTCTTGATAAATGCGTTGGGCTAAACACAACGCCGAGAAAAATTGATAGGCCACAATTTCGCGCCGATTCATAACACCGCCAACAAACGATTCGTTAAACGCCGTGACAAATGGCCGCCGTGCAAAAAAACGGCTACAAAATCGCACGCACCGAAAGGTGTTAAAAGTGGAAGAAAGGACCGCGCGCGATGATAAATGGATCGGCGAACGGGGGATTCTGAGCTCCTGCTGCGGCCTGCTGAAAAAAAAACACTCATATGTCATTGTCAGTAATGTTTTCACAATGACTTATAATAACATTCGAGGGCGGCCGTTTGATCCCGCGAAAACGGGTGGAATCGCGGCGGCCATTCATCATCGGCGTCGCGTATGAAAATGTAATTAATTGACGTCCGCCCGGACAGTGTGCAGTGGTTTAATGGCGGTGATGGCCGGGGATTAGCTCTGTCGAGCAGTTATTAATTTGCTTCGTGACTGCTGAAGAGAACAATGCCGAACGCCATCGGGTGGAAAGGAAACGGCGTTTGGCCGATGGCGATTATACGTTTGTAGTGGCGGACGAATTTGTCGGGCGGGATAAGATCGTTTGATTTACAGACGAGATGATTGTTATCGGGGTTTTTGGATAAGTTGATTGCTGTGCTTTTTGATCTTATTCTTATTTAATAAGGCTTAAATGATTTTTTAAAGGGATTCGTTTACTACTGTATTATTTAATCTTTTTTTTTTATATCAAGGAGTGATTAAAAATTCGAGTTAAAACACGAGCTTAAATTATTGTGAAATATGTATATTGATATTGTGCGTTCTATATATATATTTTTGAATTGTGTTGGTTCTTTTTGAGAAAATAAACAAAAAATTACGTGATGAATATTTGCAAAATTGATGAAACATATTAAATCGATTTCATTTTAAAACGATTGAATTATTCATCGAAATACTACTATTAAAATTTGCGTTTGGTTTTAAATCCATGTTTTTTATGTCAATCAATATTTTATATCGAATTCATTTTTTATATCAACGTTTATACATTTCAACCCACAGAAATGTATGTCTTCGTAATTCCACCTAAACACAACTAAGATTCCTCAAAACAACATTCTAGGATATTATCCAGTATGAAATAAAAAATATCCAACAATCATCACCTAAATATAATAAATAAAAACATTTTTTTAATTTTTTATAAAAAATGTGCAAGCGACAATAAAGTTACGAACCCGATTACGTTCAATATTTTACATAATTCGATTGTTTTTCACCAATGCCTAAATTTTCAGCGCAACGACCAAAACTCACAAACGTAAGCGCATATGCAAATTGGCAGGCCGTAAAGCGATTATAGCGCCATTCAATGTTGAGCCCATTCATTATATAGAGCGGCTCGCAATAATGCTTCAATTACCCTCATACCATTGCCGAAATCGCGGTCAACGACCTCGATTTTTGAAAACACCATTGTTCCTAACAATTTTCCGTTTTCCGACATCAAAAAGAACCAGAGGGTGGGCTGTCTTAGGGGCTCGTTTTGTTTGCGTACGTGCGCAGCGCGGTTCGCAGAAAACAATATATTTCGCACTCGTTTCGTTTAATGCGTATTTAATGCTTTTTTATGGGAAGAGCGTTGCTATGGGACGGCATAGAATTCGCATTCAGATCACGTTTATATAATTGACATTTATTTGAAAAATGTCAACAAAGTGAATGCAATCGAAAATAATTTGGACGGACGTTTCGAAATTGCGCCGTGACAAACTGTTACATTTTTAAAAACATGGACCGAAATATAATATGGTAGTTTGGGTGTTGATAGTTGAAGTTACGAGAATGAAATCATCATGCAATTCAATTTACGCTTTTCATATTAAATTATACAAAGCATTTTAATATTGTATGTGATGATTGATGAAACCGCGAACGAAATCGATGTACTACTTAATTTTCCAAATATGGAATTTCGTTAATTTATAAAATGAAATAAACCTGATACAGAGTTAATAATTTGAATTCAGTGATAGATCGAATGTGATATTAATTACGACAAATATATGATATTATTGAGGGATAGATGGATGGATATGAGAAATATTATATTAAAAGTAGTATTAAAAGGAATTCTAATGCATAACGAGTAATTTAAGGATGACATAAAAAATATGTAAAAGTGAGAAATTCTCAAAATCTATAGGTTATAAGGTTATATCATTGTAGTTATGGACTATATAATAATCGAATTCGATGGTGATATTGAGAAAAAATACTTCGAAATTGATTGTTGAATAATTTTCAAATTCAATCAAAATAATTAATTATTCATATTTGAATGCACGATTCTAACCATTCAGAAACAGTCAAATTTCTCCCGGAAAATTTGAATATGAATCGCTATATAGAAATGACAAAATGCGATCAAATCCACACCCATATCCACATAGCAACGGAAACGTGCCGAGGACATCCCACAATAGATCTCCTGGACGTAATCCCACGGGACATTCTCGGTACATATCTCGTCGAGAATTTCTCGACGGACTGCCATGCCGAATTATAACTATTAGATTTCGAAGCGGTCCACATTTTTTTCGGACCCATCCACTGCGGATCGGTGTCACAAGTTTTATGTATTCGGCTCACGCTATAAAAAAGTACCTAATGAAGGCTACGGGTGTGGAATTCTCGGCCTCGAGACACGTGGGCTTTCCCGTGTCTTGAAAGGGTCGAAAAAAATCCGTAAGTAACTTGCGGATTTTCCATACGCGGCTTGTTAAGTTCAATCGATAAAGCTCGATCGCTGAAGGCTTTCAGACAATGAGTGTATGTGCTCTTGATGAGGATGGTATTTATATGAGTGCAATACGTTGTATTTTATATATAAAAAATTAGCTAGGAATGTTGTATGAAAAGAACATGTTTGAAGATTGTGCTTGTATCGGAATTTTCTATGAAAATAATATGGAGATATGACTGTATTCAATTTATTATTAAATAAGAAAAGTATAATACATGATATCATGTTTGCATTATACATATACATATTAAAAAATACTGAAATAATATATTTTATTCAAATTTTTTTATATAATATTTTATTAATTTTGTATTAAGAAAAATAAATAGTTCCGTTTATATTTAACTACATTTATTTGGGTTCACGATAGTGGAGGATTTATGTGTTGGTTTTTATTTCTGCTCTTCTCTCGTTAAGCAATTTAGAATTCACAGTGATACGCAATTCATCGTGTCGCAGTTGAAACAAAGTCTCATCCGAGACACTGTAAAGAGCGGATTTATAAAAAATTGGATTTTGAAAATGGAAATGCCACAACGAGAAACATTTTTGTGTTCGGAGAATGGTACATTTATGAAGTAACAGGAAAGAGAATAAAAGAGGAAGGAAAGGAATAAAGTTGAAGGGGAAGGGTTGTGGAATATAATGGGTTATTTTTTTCATTGTGAAAATTTTAACAGTAGCGAAACAAAAATATGAATTCCAAAAAAAAATCGAATCAGCAACGATAGATTCGTGCTTGGAATTCGAAGCATTCGCTGCGTTCTACGGAATATTTACTCGATATTATGTTAAAAGAAATATTATATAACTATAGATTAAAATATATCAAATTACACAAATTACTGTAGATCAATCTTTGACTTTATCGAAATGTAGATCGACTGTTTTGCATTGAAATTGTTTGTGAAAAAAATCTCTTTTATTACGTGTTCGCGTAAAGTTTATATCGAATTCCAATAGGGAGATGAAGTTTGATTTTTTTTATATACCGAAGGTAAACTTCTAGGGGTAGGGTGATATTCGATATTCGATTTGAGGCCACGAACTGGCAAAAGGTTAAATAAGGTAAGTTCGGCGTCGAAGTCAGCTTTTGGAGAGCCGTCTGAAAGCTTTCTTGAATTGAATGTTCAACATTTACATGTGCCTGTATTGCCGATATGTTGTGAATGTACGCACCGTTGTACACGCGCAAGAAAACACGTGAAACATCTGGGGATTCGAAACATCAATATAAATCTCGATATATCATACGGTTATATCGTGTCATGTATTTATGCGAGCGTGTTAATGACTAAATAGAGAATCGAAACATTCGCTAATAAACACTCTTACTTTCTCTTTCGGCCCGAAATTAATTATGCTTCGCCTACAAGTTCGGTTTTTAACAATACTACAAAGAAAGTTAATTCTCTTCGAATTAGACTTTACGCGTTTTTTTTTTTACGACTTTCGTCAAATACATATAAAAGATTAGAAGTATGCACAATGTAGAGCCATTGCGGAAATCTGATACGATCTATAATCACCGGTTTTATACCGTTTCAAAGTTTATTTTCGCCGATCATATTTTGAAAGTTGTTAAGTTACGGCAAAACCGGGGCCATTCCGCGAAAGTTGTTCAATTGTTCTTTTTAACGTTTCACCGAACTGTTATACACAATTTCGATCGCGTGATCGATAATTCTCCGAATAAATAGATGGATATGACGAGTGTTTTCGAAGCGTAAGTAGGCTTCCATCTTTGTTGAACCTCGCGGCGACTTAACAGCGTTAGAACACACAATAGGAGACATTTGATAAAATTATTATTATACGTCAAAACAAGAACGGCGCCGTTAAAGAGGCCTTCTGCAAATTCGGCATTGTTATTTTGCACCGAATATATATTTTACGACTAGAAATTCGTAGTGAACGCTTCCAGATCAAAGGTACAATATTAAATTCACAAGAAACGTAGCAATATCATTTGTTCCCTTTCAATATTCGCATTGAATCTCGATACGGCTATCGTCGAGAAATTTCATTCCGCAGAGAAAAAAAATATACACACTTTCCCCCAGCTGATCCAGGCACATAGTTTGTATAATATTCGCCAGACCGGTGCGAAAAAAAGGGAAACGTTATTGCGAAAATATTTTCGAGGAACCCGAAACAGAAAGGGCACAACCTCGCGCGCCGAAAAGACAATAAAATCGGATATCGGCTGAAATTTCCCGTAACACGTGAAACCATTAGTAGTAAAAGGGGCCAGACCGTCCGCGCAATAGGGCGGAAGGGGATTCCCGCAGAATTATTCCGGCTTTATCATATAGAAAGTGTGGAAATGCGAAATAGCGAAGAAAAATTATCTCGGCGAGGCCAGATAATAAACAAACGCTCGAATGCTTCCATAACCCGATAATGCTCGTCCGCTTCGGCCAAAGCGGCGGAAGAACCTTTTAATTGATACAAAACCTATCCCGTCCTCGTTTATCTAGGGATTTTCTCGTAGGGATGTTTGTTCTGGGGATGAAAAAAGGAGATTTTACGCTCGGGCGGCTCATCTTTTCCTTTTCGTATAAGATAATTATATAAGCGATCTTTGTGTATAAATAATTTCGGGTTCATTTATTAAAAATATATTATATTTGTAATATATAATATATTATATAAAGCGAATCTCAAATTAAAGTTCTAAAATTGTCACACAAATTCGAGGAATGTTTCATATGAAACATTCTTTTGCGATCCAATTATGGTGTAATTGTAAATTTTTTATTAAACGAAATATTCCACATACAAAAAGAAAAAAAAACTATCGTCAATCTGACAAAACACCAAACCCATTTTATTTATTTCAATAAATAATCATAAACGCGTATCGCGACAAGAAAGGAAGCCGAAATAAAAAAGGGGCGCAAACTTTTTACACCAATAAACCGGATCCCTTATTGTATCGAATAAAACGGGGAAAGCGATAGGATTCGGCCGATCCCATAACCCTTTTATGTCCTGCATCAATCTGACGCACGTGCTAGTCCTGGCCGGCCTTCGCCGTGTCTCGATCATGGCCGCTCTGGCGACAAATGGGATTTTCCATTAACATGGGCGTAATGGAATAGAAAATGTCGAAGCCTTTAATTGAGCCGGAGACGGTAACACGAGATATTAACGCGTCAACATGTCGGGGCTCGGCCAAAACAAACACGGTAATCGCCGATACGAAAAATGTTTCGGGTATATGTTGCAAATTTGGATTGTGAAAAGTTTTAATTAAGCCTAATATCAACTGTGGTTTTATTTCGATTGTTTGTTTGAATAATGAAAATTTTCTAATATATAATACCGTGGGAATTTTGTGTTTGTTTCTAGAATAAATAAATTTCGATGTTCTGTTAATATTGGACCTTTACGCTAACACAAACATGAACTAAATTCAGTTCGTATTCTTTCTTAAAGTTTCCGATATCGTGTTCGAGTTCGGCTTCAACAAACTTCATAGTTGACCGTAGGACGTGATCCGCTTTGATGAATTAAAAAGAAAAAAAAAAGCGTAATGATGTAGAAAGCGGTCGAGTTTATTTTCTGGGACGACTTTCCGAATATCAAACATTGTGCATGCCAAAACCCAAGCCGAAAAAGGGTCGTTATAATATTTTTAAAAAGCAGACGAACGAAGTTTTTCATTTTGTACTTTGAGATTGTTTGCTATTAAAAAAGTTTTAACGAAGTTCACGTCCTTTTAATGTAAAAACGATGCAATATTTCACAAATGCACGAATATGGCACTGATCAAAAAATTTTCTAATAAAAATTTCAAAAATCAAACAATACGAATTATTCTATTTTGAGAAAATAACTTTTCTACATTAAGTCGATTCTTTTTTTTAACTACATAATGAATGAAGCTTTTCACTTAGCCGATCAAAGAAAAGTCTCCGATAATTCCCAATGAATTTCTATGTTCAAATCCCATTCATTTTTGCGACAATCAATGTCTTACCTAATCTCAAATTAGTCATATATTATATAAGAGTAAGACAGCATTTTCTTAAATAGAAAACCGTCACAAATATAGAACTAATATCAAATACGTACACACTAACGATATCCGATATTATCAAAACCTCATATTAATTTAGCACACTCAAATTTCAAAGAACACCTACCTCAACTCCAATCAACACCACCGGACCAAACCGCACGTATATTAAATTCGCTACTACCGCAACAGACAAAACCGAACCGTTTAATTTTTCAAACCCGAATCTGAAAATGGCTGAAAGTGGTGCATGGCGTGCTCCTCGCACGTTCGTCGTCCCTCCGCCGTTTAATATACGGCAAACACGTCATGGTAATTTCCTGTTTCCCCGTCGGCATACAGCCTGTTTGTTTTACAGATGGGCGCATCTCACTTCAGGGCTGATCAACCAATTATGCGCCTTGGAAATTTTCGTCCACCGTTATCAACGTCAAATTGCATTATTGCGGAACGGAAGGTGAAAGCCTGGTAAATTTCGTTATGCAAAACGCAGCGTGGAGTGGAGTATTTTCGGGTTTAACGACTTGATTAATTGGCTCGGAATTGGAACTTTTATTTCTGTGAAAATGTTTATTTGCATGGATAACTTAATGAAGAAATAATTTATTTCTTTATTTATTTATTTAAGGTTATGAAGCACTTAATGTTGGTGGATTTAATTTATATTTGTTACATGTATTACAGTCAAATTTCCTATGCTTAACTCAAGGAGTTCCTGTATTATTTTAGAGAGAAATGAAATTACATATACGTTTGGGTAGTATACATACGTTAACCTGGTTAGTAAAACAGTGATTTTGAATTCACTCTGCTGTATGCAGTGATTTATGCATGGAATTTAAATTACATGCATATCGGTGACAAACTTCAAATTCATAATAATTATAAAACAAAATATATTGAAGCACAAAAATAACTTCATACATTATGAAACAACTTCCACAAAAATCAAGAAGACACAAAAACCCATATCCTAAACCTACCTAAAAAAAAAAAACCTCCAGATTAATTCAGCATAACAAACTCGCATAACAAACAAAAAACTCTCGGTTTCCTTTTTAGATCACACAGAGCCGTAACTCGTCCAGGTTTTGCGACGCGCGAAATCCGCGAGCCGCGTCCACTGTATAAATCCTCATTAACCCGATCCCCCTGTCGCCGATGAGGCTCGCATTTCTGCAAAAACCCTTCCTCCGATAAATCAGGGCCGACGGTTTGCGACCCAAGAACCCCCACGTGCTAAACTCATCCTCTTTAGCTCGGATGTTTCCCCTCCTTAGTGCGGGAGGACGCGTCCTCCCCCTTGCAGTGGTGCAACGATTGCAATCGTCTAAAAGATGGCTTATTCTCTTGCACTTGGCTCGTATATCGAATGAGCTAGGTTCTATGGTTGCTTGAAGGTGGGAACGTTCCGAAATTGAGTGGATGGCTTCTTTGGGGCGTTTGAGCGAAACGCTGGTTTAATTGGGAATTGTCTGCGGATGATAGTGCCGCTTGGATGTACTTTATTTAAAAAAATTTTATTTGGAAGATTTTACGATTTTCAATTGCGAAAAGTTGCAGCTGAAATAAGATTTTAGTTAACTGAATAATAAAACTACTAAGTAAATAAAAATGTTGATGTATAAATGATTCGTGGGTGCTCATTGTCCTCCTATCTATTTAGTTTAATGAGTTGAGCGATGCGCGAACGTTTTGGCCTCATTAATAAAATTAAATGTATCGACAGCGGGTCTATTCTGTTATTAATCCGCGGGCCATTATGCGTACGTAGCCTTCATTGTCGACCGAAATCGGTTTTGTCCGCTTTTGCTGTGGTCACGCGTCATCAACCTTTTATATACGGGTCACTTTCGGTCATGTTGTCCTAATGATTCAACGTCAAAACGAATTGATTTACAACCCCTCAAAGACGTTCGCTTTCTTGTAGATAGCGGCAGCACAATAGGCTTTTTCGAACGAGACGCGTATAATATAAAGCATTTTTCATTGTGCTCCTATCCTTGTAAATATCGAATTTTTGTAAGGGCGTATCTATAAGCGGCGATTCGATGTAACTTTTAATACGTTCCGGAAACATCGGCATTATAATAAAAGTTTATAGCGAAAATATGCGCTTGAATGTTCTCGATTGAGTCTGAAATTCGGAAACAGAACTGTGTAGTTTTTTCTTTGACGTTTTTTTAATGTCGCTCTTGTCGGGGAGAAGAAATCGTAAACGGAAAATTACGACTTGAAGAAAAAATGCGTTGCTCTTTGCCGCCGTCGACGAAATTTCACATAATGTAACACATATATCGAACAACGGAAGACGTGTACACTTTATACACTCGATTTTTTCTTTTAGTACAATACCGAGAGAGTGAAGCGAGAGAATTTTATTATAACGCATTTTATGGAAAATTTGACTCGAAGTGAGTGCCGAAGATTGATGTTGTATCGTAATTTTGTTTAATAACACTCCAAGAGACGAGTGTTGACTGCGTAATAAAATTTGACTTCGTAATTGGTTGATTTATTATTTTCTCATTAGGAAATTGATTTATTTCAGTATTTAAGATTTTAGTGAGTATTTAAAATTGATTGTAATTAATTTCAAGGGAGACTTCCTGATTAATTTATATTTGTGAAGCCATCATTATGTCAAATATGAAAAAAATATTGATAAAATTTTTCACGGAAAAAGAAACTACGATGGAAAATTTCCCATAACTCATTATGTAACAAAATACAATAATTCTTCCATAGTCATTATTCTTTATTAACTTGAAGCTCGGATTGTCTTTGAGACTATCTCAAAACATGACTCAAAGTAATTTTATATTTTATATAAAGGGTAGAGTTCGACGTGAATAACCCACTTTCAACTGAAACTGCGATATTGAAAAGTTTTGAATAGTTTGCTCAAAATATTCCGTTATCGAAAGATATTGGTTTATTTTATGTAAATTTATACGATTTAAAACAAAAATATTTTCAAAATTATTATTTTTTATTGAAGTTTAGTTGGATATTTGCCTAATATAATATCATATTTTTTAATACGAAATGCGTTATATAAAGCGTCGGAATCATGTTTTTAATTAAAAAATATTGTTTCGATACATAAATGTAATATGAAATATCATGTTATATCATCTGATAGTTATATAATACTATTATTAGTATGAATTTCTCTCTGTATGTTCTTTCAAATCTGAAAATAATAGGTTGTTTTTCGTACGATTATAAAAAATTTGCGACCTCTAATACGTAGAATTTTTGTCAGAACTTTTTTAACGGTAAACTATATGAAATAGGTAAGTTTGAAGATGCAAAATTGTGGAATGAAATTAGCAAAAATTTAATTCATTTCTCTCTACAATAGTTACATAAAAATCTTATTGGAAAAAAATTAATTTACTTAAACATTTTCTTATGTTATAATATTATTCAATTGAAATGGTTTTTTTAATGATCTTAAAAAAGACGTTATGATTTGAAGAATTACAAATTGCATTATAATAAAAAATATATAATATATTTTCCCATTGGAACAACGTATTCACCGATATTTCACAAACGAGGCACATTCAATTGTGATCCAAAGACATGTTCGAAGGCACCTAGCAAAAACGATCGACAATAAAACACTAAACGTCATGCAATTCGAACCATTCGCAATATGTAAAAGAATACCCTGAAAAGGTATCATTCCCTGCATAGGAACGCGTCGATAATGATCCAGGAGTTTCAAAGCGCTGCATTCAACGACTGAGAAAGTTTTCCCGCATTCTGGGAAACCTGAAGAGTCCCTCAATGGTGGTACTCGGCCTGTTAACAAGTTTTGATTTCTAGCGGCATTGTTTGTTGTACGCTTGTCGTTTCTGTGTTTCGTTGTCGTTTGTTATTGTAGTATAGTTGCGAGCTTTTTGTACTCCGACGGTGGAATTCGATATCGCAATGGTGCACTGTTCGAAACTATGCAAATATATGTATATTTATCGCTGTCTGTCGAACGAGTGATGTTCATATTTTATGTCTTTTAAAGCAATTATGTTTTTGGTTCAATTTTCCATTGGGTTGAAAATAATAGAGAGTGTTCTTGTGTATACTCATGAAAATTGTAAGTTATTATGGAATTTTGTATGGAAAAATATAAAATTGTATTATAAGTTTTCAGCTCAAAATTTAAGGTGCATTCATTATAAATTATAACAATGTGTGACAAATTGAATAAAAAAATAATTTCTATAGTGAAAAGTTCTTTCTTGCTCTTTCAAAGAACATCTCATTATGAGAAGAAATTTCCAACATAAAAGAAATACCTTAGTTTCTTTTGTTGAGGAAATTTTATGGTAATTTAATAAAATAATTATACGAAGCACTCGAACGATTATCAATACAACGGCAAATTCGCGAAATCGAATTGATTTCAGTATCAGATTTTTTTTTCACGCACAGTCAAATAGAATATTGAGTGCGGATCATGTGAAAAGCTGCGCGTGTTAAATATTGAATATCTTGATTTCGGGATCATTTCGCAAAATTCGAACGGCCACTTTTCGAATTTTGCGCTCTTCCTTTTCACCGCGATTTTTTTTCCGCCGCTTCGTTCGACATCCATATTTAATACGGGCCGCATATTAAATCGAGACAAATTTCATACAAGCACGAGCTATGTATGTGCGTAATAAACCGATTTATATTCCTTGCCAATAAAAGAATATTGATGACACTCTTTTATAACGGAAACGTGTTTTTATAGAAGGCAATCTAAAACAAGTACAATTCTAACGTATTTTATTTAAAATATACAAATTATACGGAACTATTGTTCTGATCGAAAATTATATAGTTTTTTTTAATTGATCTGACAATGAGGTGTGAATTCAGTTCATGCATTTATATATACTTGAGTAACGGTGATGTTATATTTGAGGCTTTTTCATACAAAAATGATTCTTTTATGATTTTCACTCATTTTTTAGTACGGTTTTAGTGTCATTACTTGACGTGATGGATCGCGAGCGATAAATTACAATATTCTGTGGTGTTTTCTGAAAGCGACGTAAATTGTGCACAAATTTATTGAACCGAATTCGGATTTTCGAGCGAGTGACGTCAATCTAAGTAAAGGATTATATATTTGACGTTTTTTCATCGAGCTATGTCACTGATAAAAATAATAAATTATGGAATCCTGTCAGGTCGACCGCAATCTTATAGGTATCAATTTTGTTTACGAGCCCAAACATTAGAAAAAAGTGTCCTGAAAAAGCGGGCATACCGATTTCGGTCCCGGTAAATGGTACATTGATGGTATACAAAATTTGAATATGATGCCTTTCAATACGGTAATAAATTTGCTATATAATGGCTTCAACTCAATTGTTCCTAAATCATATATACATATTATAATATGAATATTCAGTATACTGAAAAATAAAATTGAATAAAAATACCAGCAATCAAAAAGTATAGATTTCTCAGAAAGTTTTCACATTACCTCGTACGTTGTTGTCGACATTTCTCGATTGTCATACACGAGAGTTTCTTTTGAGACATACCTACCTTTTCTTATATGTTATCAATTTTTCGCAAATGCGTATCGATTTTGTGTATTTGGTGGAATCGGCCATTATGTGGTTTTTCATTCATCGAGTCGCTCCACCTCCGGTTTTATTTTCGCAGGAAAAAATATTTGCCAGTCATGTTGTCAAATAATTCAATGATACGTGGCCTACGGTTGCGAATTTTCCGATATCGCTTCAGCTAAATGACACAGCGATTTTTACGCGCTGTTTGTTCTCTATGATTATTGTTCGCAGGACCGTCGGCCAACGGTTGGTCATTCCGTTCTTATTCCTTAGATTCTTCCCCTACCTTAGCCTGCATTTTCTCAATTTTCTATAGGAAACACCTTTAGTATGACATAATATCAATTAAATATTTTGTCAAATATATTGTAAATTATTTCAGTGAGAAATCATCTGTAATATCATCATCATAATATGCAGTGATTTGTCATATCAAAAAATATTGTTTATATTATACATTTAAATTTCATTCCTCAAAAATAAAAATAAAAAATAAAGTTTTATAAAATTACGGATCTTTTATCTCGTATTTATAAACTATATTGAAAAAAAAATACTTGGATTCTATAATACAAAAGGTATTTCACGTACTTTTTTCTTAGTTCCCGTTCGGCGTATGCGTATGTTTTTTATTATTATATTTTTCTGCCGTATTTTGTCTTCTTTCCTTTTATCGCTTAACTATTGACGGAAGATTTTGTGGCGGATCGTGATGACGAAAAAAGATTGAATGATAGATAGTATCCAGGGTGCGGGTGGCGCTTCGCGAAAAACGAATTTTGCTTTGACTGTATGAAAAGTGAATAAGCGGAAAATCACGTTTTATGTACTCGTCAAACTTATTTACTGCCATATACAAAATCGATGGAAAGAATAAACACAATATATACACGATAAAAATGAAATAATGTCGACGGAAATCTTACTTTGGAAAACGCGCGCGTTTTGCTAGAATCTTTTAATGAAGTGAAATGCCATCCTTATTTTCTTTTCATGTCATCGAAATTATTCTAATGAGTGATATTGTATGTTATAACTATACTACGTATATTGTAATAAAATTTATATTAATATATCGAAAAAATGCTTAATTAATCTTTAACGAAAATGTTTTTCATGGACTGCAAATTTAATTTGCGTTCAATGTGCGGTGAAATTTTATGACAATTTTTTTGTTGGAGTGGGTTCGTTCGTGCTATAAATTTGAATACTCCATTCTAATTTTTACACATGACATTTTCAGGTTATTTTATATGTATAATAATGATATATGTTAATTATCGTGCCATGCAGGCAAAATGGGAATGATAAAATATGTTTATTTTGATTTCACATGAACATGGTCGCTCAGTTTTGGCAAAATTAATTAACTTTAAACAAAAAACAACACGATTTTTTATATATATCACTCAAACTCGGAAATATAACGACCGGTCAAAGTTTATTACAACAACTGAAGGTTACACGTAGCGATGCATAAACAAACTACACGTTTAAGTTTTCGACTTTTCCTCTGAATAAATTCGAATGTTATTTTTTACAGACGAAATCTTTATGGGTAGTGTTTTTATGGGCCATAAATTTAACGGAAATTTGTACCATAATATTTGTGGAGGAAATTTTTACACGGAAGTTTTATTGCTTCACTTGATTTTCTCTAACATTACACTTTGACTGGGCGGAAATTTGCATATTACGCTACGACAAATCGTACTCTAATTTTCCAAAGATTTAAGTGAATTCAAATCACGAGCTAATAATTTTTTCTGATTCACATATTATAACTTTTAATATTTATTTTACTGAAGCTTGAAATATTTTTAAATTCGGTACGAATAAATTACAAGTTCTATCGCAAACTTAGATCGTCTGTAAAAAAATAAAAATTCGTGATAAGAGATGAAAAATATTCGCGTCACACACTCGTTCTGTATGTTAAATGGATTCGTGCAAAATAAAAACTTTCACTTTGGCCGATAACACTTGTTGTGAGCCGCTTTTTCCGCAGAAAACTGTTGGATAAAGAAGAACAACCCTCGAGGGGAAGCCAAGGGGAGGTCACCAAATAATAATCCGGACAAACTTTAAGTTCTCATGAATATTTAGTGGACCTTTGAGCTTTGCTGACAGTTGTATCGGATTTTCCCACCGCGGAAATCTGATTCGTGAGCTTAAAACAAGTTCACCGCGAGATCAATCAAGAGGAATCGTAAATTATTCACGTCCAATTTACTTCATCCTGTCAAAGTGAGCCCGAGTTCTAAGCATTACGCAGAATTAAATATTAGTTGTTTCTTTTCACTTTTTTTCCTAGACGTTTTCCGTAGAAAGCTTTTGTAGTAATGGCTAAAAATATACTACGTAAAATTTATGAAGTTTTGTTGCCAATTATATTATAATTTAGCTATTTTGTTCAAGACGCGGTGAAAAGTACTATTAATATATTATATAATTAATTACAGTTTGAGTTTTTGAAAGTGCTTTGAGTACAAAATTCAAAGATACGAAGATTAAAGTTAAACTAATTGAAAATCGAGATTGTATCTAATTTTATACTTATCCACTTAGCTTTTAATATTTAATTGTTTGAGTATAATAAAAATCTTTTTATTAACGACAATATGTTATAATTTTTAACAAAGATAGATAAAATCAAATCTTTAATGCAATGAATATCATAATTATAATATATACTTAATATTATTAATACTATTGTTTTTATAAAAAAAATGTTTATTTATATAAGGCATAGTGAAATGTAAAATAAAAAAATTTAAAGAATTGGAAAAACAGTTGTCAAACGAAACGAAAATAGCACACAGATACATTAATTTTTAAGTACCAATCATCTTTATGAATGGCTACACTAATCGAAAATTTAGTCAGCCGCCACCAGATTACACTACCTGCGCATATGGAATGTAACAAGCAAATCCTATTTATAGTTTAATAGAAACGTGTCACTTCCATACCGATAATTTGAAACAACAAACACGTTATATCATATAATTTTTACCACTGCAAAAATAAATCCGATAAACATCACGAAACATGAATATTTCCTCATCCATTAACGGAAACCACACATCAAAAAACAAATTCAACACCATCACTTGACTAATTGAGCCAAACTCAACAATAAACCGGCACTAAATTTTCACTCGCCGCTTATACTTTTTCCGTTTCGTTTCAGCGCGAAAAAATAATTGCGGCCAGCGGCGTCCCTAATAGGACCGCGATGAATTATGAATGGGGCCCCGACGAGGGCGGAGCCCCGCGCCCCATTGGTATTCAGGGGGCGCAGGCGGTCCCCCGGCCCCCCTCGGGCTCAACCGGGATATTAAAGACATCGCGCCCATTTATTAGGTTCGATCGATCCGTCAGGGCGGCCGCCCCCTGGGGGCTCCGGCCCCCGTAGAGCCACCCCTTTTGACCCTTTTATCGGGAATCACCTTAGTGCGACGCGAGGTTCTTCTTCTTTTTTGTATTTTTTATTTGGGATGTAAAGTTTCTTTGCTGTTTTTTTTTTTGATGATGTGTATCGTGTTTTGATGGAATGAGGGAATGTGGGATCAAAAATTGAGGTTTTCGCTTTGTACGATTTTTTAACTGAATGTTTGTTTTACGTATCATTTTAATTTTTTTTAAATATATATTTTTTTCAAATTAATTTTTTGAAAAGTAAAATACATAGATTTTATACGATTAAAAGAATTTGTTCTTTCAGATTTGAATTGGTTGAGTATCATAATATGATATGATAAACGAAAATTTAATTTATTCCCGATAATGCTTTTGTGATAAATTCATAAACAAAAATCATCCCTCATTCAAAAATGAGGGATGATTTTTATGATCATAACAATACATACTATTTAAAGGTAAATTTTGTACATAAAAATAAAAATACATGAAGATGTTTCACTCGGAATTTGCGTGCTGGGCACACTCAATATATTTCTTTTTCCGAACGCTTATATATTTGCGCTTTTACGTCAGGTGCTGCTATTTTTCTTTTATTTTTTCATTTTATTTTCAGGGAGGTTGTTTGTTTTCTTCGCCATTTTTACATTCGGATGTTTCTAGGTTTTTGCTCGGTCGGCACCGAGTGCGACCGAGGGGAATGTATCGACTTTTAGATTTTGACCGACATACGTAATGTATTTGATGATCGTTGCATCTCAGGGACTCCGTTTCCGAGACGGGGGTTTTCTCTCAGATTGGTTTCGTTTCCGATTACTTTCGCTAGAATTATGTTCCTCTAAGTCGTCGGTGAAGTATACGCGTAGTCAATCATTGTTTGCCATTTTAGTCGTTTGTATTAATTCGCGAAGTTTATGTAAAATTCCGATAAAGAGAAAGTCAACCGCGCAAATAACTTTCTTGAAGTTCGGTTTCAGCAGCTAACCGTCAAGTGTTGTATTATATTCTCATTGAAATGTTTTTGATAAATTAGCCGGCGTTTAATGTTGATTTTTCGGCGAGGGAATTCTCTGAAATCCGTGAATTGTTTTAACCATACCGCAGAAAGCAAAGTAATTAAACTGGGCACGGATTCGTTTGTAAATAATATAATATTTTGATTGCTGTCCTGGAATTTGGTTTTTACATCACAGAATAATTTTCGAGACGGTTTTAATCATTTTATTGCATTAAAAACATAACATTTTGATGTAGTTATACTTATGTAATATTATATGTTCTGTATCTATAGTATATTTTATTATCTCATAGATGTATGATTTGAATCAAAGTTAAATCGATAAAAAGGTAGTATTATCAATTTCAAAGTAAATTCCATCGTTCTGCTTTAACGCGTACGAAAAAAAAAACGAATGTGGTTATTTTTTCTACGGCAGGGGAAAACCTGCGTAAAAAAACCCTGAGTCATCGATGGGAAATGGCCCATTTTCTAGCTCGTTCATCATAAAAGGGTGGCTGGATAACACTTTGAAATTAAACTTTGGGGCTTACCGTAATGTAACTAGTAGCCATCGGGCTTTTTGTAATAATACGGAAAACCTATATATAGACTTGGTGCCGCTTCTAGGAGACCAACATCCTCGCCAGTTATAAAACGGTCGAAAACCAAACATTATTTAAGGGTTAGATTAATTAAATGGTCAAACGTCGGTGTCGAGAAATGACCGAAGGTCGCGACGACAATTATTCAATGGTGGTTCTCGATGCCTTCAAAAGGTCGCTGAAATAAAGCGGGCCGAATTCCCTGGGTCGTTTTGTTCTGAGTTTTCACTCATTTTATTTTAGTTTCGGTTCCCTTAGAAAATTTGGTATTCGTGTTGAATCGATTTCAGTCTATTAATGTACTTAGTTATTTTTGATTTAGTTGATGGATTATGAGATGCTCAGCGTGTGCTATTTGATCGCTAATGATCTCCTAAAGTTTTGTTAACAATTGATATATTCAAGACCGTTGAGAGGGGGGAGAGGGGTAAATTCCCAGGGCCCGGGAAATTTTGAGGGCCTGTGATCGATTTTGAAAATTTTTGTGTTTCAAATACTTTTGAAAAATTTTGTTGTTTTTTTTTTTTTGGAAACGTCGATTTTTGTAAGTGTAACGTTTTTTTGTGAAAGATATTGGACACTTGCAAAAAAATTTCTTTCTACGGCACTGGATATACCTATATAATATTAATAGACACGAACTTATGATCGAAAATATAATATATTGTTATTTGCTGGATTTAAAATGTATTAAGTATAGAAAGGAATTCTTATACAATTATACAAACAATACAAATTATTTTCATGATAAAAAGTATCGTGAAAGTAAAATTTATACATTTGGAGCGATTTTATTTTATATGTTTTTATTTATGGATTTTTAAAAAAGTGCTGTTCACGAAAGAACCTATTAACAAATAGTAAAAAAATCAGTAAAAGCTTTCAAACAATTTGTCTGTCAAAAGACCTAATTCTAATAAATTCGAAGAAATCGCACGAGCCACTTTAGTACTTTTACCTCGAATAAGCGAAAGCTTAATGTTTATTTTACTTGTCTCGATCGCACGTGGCGTTTCGACTTTAGTGCGAGGCGCACTTCGGAAAACGCTTGCATCGGATTTTATAGCAATCGTAAATTTCTCTGAAAAATCGCGTCGTAGTCTCCCTTTTTCCTCGCAAAGTTTTTTTTATCAAAGATTTTTCACTCGAACCCGAACACATGAAATATAGACGGTGTCGTTGAGCTTTGTCTACGAAATCGATCAGTTATCGCTGGAGTGACACAGTACACGGAACTGGGTGGGCGCATAATGCCACAGGCTCGGACGATGCTTTATCGTCCAATAAAGAGGACCTCAGCGCCGACGAAAGAGGCTTTAGAATTATTAGTGAGAGAGCGTGTTCCTGAATACTGAGCAGCCCCGAGACAGTTTATAATAATTTCGCAGGAGGCTTGCATACACCCGTTTTTTCTATACGGCGAAATGAGCGCTGAAATAGTGATCCCATTAAGCCAGCGGCTGGTATTATAATATAGTGTCATAATATAATATGTGAAGGGGAAAGCAGGTCTCGTTTCACACGCCCGGCATACGTCCGATATAAATCATATTCATAATATCGTATTAATTTTGCTGGGAGCATTAAGGGCCGATATCGTTTCCAAACACATATAATAAGGGCGGCGAGAGTACCACCGTGTAACGATGCGGATGTTTTCCGATATGAGGGAAAACTCCATGCGAAGTTCGAATGGCCTCAAGGCTTATGTGTTTTGTACGTAATCTCAGAACTTGTATAGTCTCCATTTACGTATGCATCGTCTTTGTATATTTAAACATGTTCAATTTTAAAATTAGCTTCGCATAATGATAAATATCAAGTTGCATCTCGTTTGCAAATTAACAGAGTATTTTTGTGCTGAAAGTTTCGGTGTTGATTCATGGAAATTAAAAACGAACAATTTCAATACGTGAATATTTTGTTATCACATAATTAAAATTTCTGTTAATAATCAAAGCAGGATTGAGTTAAATATAAATATAAAATTATTGCGAAATTAAAATAGCTCCCCTGAAATGTAACGATATTATCAAAAAACCGTTTTAGAATCGGTCGTTTTCATTTCCAGATCTAGATTTGGACATTCAGTGCGATCCATTCAGTCTGTTTGTCCACATATACGCACACTTTTTTATTTGAACCGCGGTTAGTTTTTCCCCGCGATAAGGCCTCCACTCGGGAGCGCCACCGGCAATCTCGAAAGCCTTAAATCTTTTCGACGGACACATTGCCGACCAAAAAAGCAAAGATGCACGACGACTTTTTTCCATCTTCCAGGAAAATCTCTCTTGCGTTGCTCGCGTCTGGGATCATTAGCGAAAGCTGGCTTTAGCCGCGTCTTATACCCAGCCCGCTAAAAATATAATGCGATTTTCTAAGGGGGATTTACACGCCGAGATGACGTTTTATGTAATTAATTTCGTTGCGAGCGGACTCGGGGAAAAAATCAAATTAATAAACGCGAGAGAGTTAATTAAAGTATCGATCGCAGAAAAGTATAATGGACGCATTATATATCGTTAACAATGTTGGCGCTAAGTTTTTGCCAGAGCGCAAAACAATGCTCTAACAACTCATGAATAAGCGAGTGTTATTTTGTGTTTTCTTAGCTGAGTTTATTCGTACTCCGTCACCGGATGCACAGCTTTTCTTCTTCTCGTCAGTGTTCGGAAGTGAAACTTAAACTTAGGCCATAAATATAAGGATGAAATGGTGAGGATATAATGCATTTACGCTCGAGAGATATACACGCGCGACGAATTATCTACGTAATTTATGGTACAACTTTTATTAATTATTCGTTTTATATGACAGTTTTTCCTAATATCGTACATATTTGAATTGATTTATTGCTGTGATGTATATGTGTATATTTATCATATTATATTATAATATGTAGTTTCGTATATTCAAATACCACATTTGAATAGTTATATAAACATTAATAATCGTAAATATTGAAATTACGGCTACTGCGTGATAATAAAATCATTACTATCGATATGAACCGATATCTTTTTTAATAATCAAATATGACTATTCGAAGGGTATGATAGTAAAATGTTTATTGTGTCAATGCGTAAGTCATTGTTGTGTTAGCGAGCGCTTTCTGCGCATTCAAGATTTAATCTCTTCTGGGACCGAAGCCGTTCCTTCTTTATTATCGCACTATATTGTCCCCGAGATAAACTTGAATTAATACACTTTAGCACAGTCCCAACGGACGCTGACCAAAATATAATTCATCACGAATCCACAAATAAACAATGAAACAACTATAAAGCGAACCGAGCGGATTATTGCCGCGGGCTCGCAAATCCGCATTCATTTATTATATTGGAACACGATTTGAGGTCAACCCGTCCGTCGGCCAGCCCTAAAACTGCACCACCCGACCTCAGATTTTCCCGAACCACCCACGTACGAACGAACGAAAAAAAAAATCGAAGAAACGTGTCCCCCATACGCAACGACGTATGCAAATGGCATTATCGGGTACGGAGATCGGCCAAGTAAATAGGCTTGCGGTTAGCTCGGAGCTTTTCGGTATCCTCGCCCCGCTCGCGATATTATGTTGGCTTTCCAACTTCGCCAAATCTCGTGTATCCGCTGCCTCTTCGGAAACACACGAATACGTATTCGGTGGTAAAGTTTCGTTTCTCGAGGAGCTTACTCGCCGTCGAGAAAAGTTCGCATTCGCCCATACGTGGCTGATTATATCCGCGGGATTAGCGAACGCGGACCCCTACGATAAAGTATTGAATACTAAAACCGTTATTGCCTTTATTCGTTGCGGTTTTCATAACTCGCGGCGTAGTTTATACGACGGTATATTGCATCGTAACATAGTTACGATAACGCGCGCGCCAGTTAATACTCTCGTGTGCGGTTTCTATACGCGCGATGGTATCGAGATGAATCGTACGTAAACCAATATTCCGTGTACGGACGCCGCATTACGTTTCGGGCTTTTCGCAATCCCATCTTGTTAATTACGTGTCGCGTGATATAAATCCTGATTTATTAAGGCATCGGCGATGTTTCGACCGCAATACGTCCCGTGGCCCGGGCAGGCTTTCGCGCGCTGAATACATTGTTCACCTGTGTGGTGTTGGGGAATGTTTTCCAGTTCGAATTTGGTGGGTTGCGCCATTCGATGAGCGATTGAAGCCGTTTAACAGATGTTTGAACGTCTCGTTATTTGAATTGTGCTCGAGTGTCCAACATGCTCGTGTTTGTCTTCAGTTTCATTGGTTATGTACGTGCGAGTGGGTACTCAATTGGTAATTACATTATGGACTGCTAGCACTGCTAATCTATTGTGGATCGAGAATATTGTAATGTAGAGTCAAATATATGTATATACTAGTAATTTGAGTGTGATTTTTATTACCTAAATCAATCACAGATATTATTATAATATTTTACTGTGAGATGTGGAATGTTTTGAATGTGTAATTTGAGATATTGAAACAGAAAAACATTATGTCTGAAGCTAGATTCATTAGTGTGTATGCGAAGCGAAATGTGAAGATTTCATCCGGCCGTTCTAGAATATTAAAAGATTTTTTTGAGGTTTATAGCAGAAATGACAGCGCTCGTACTTCGCGTCCCCATCCGCGTAAGCGAATGAAAAAACTTTTTTCATATATTTTACGCGTCCGAAATCTCGCTCGTTAAAAGGCGACATTTTTTCACCTTTTTTTTCGGTCCGCATTATAAATTGCGCTCGTCGGCCATTATGAGCGACGCTGCGCGAAAAAATATGGCATGTGGAAAATTTTCACGGTCGCCTTTCGATATTCGGATTCCGCACAAAGCCCGCTTTCAGACTGTCGCTTTTCAGACGGGTGTTGAGGTTTTCGCGCGATAATGAACACCGGATCGCCTCATATTTCGAAATCGTTCTCGAATGTTCTCGAAGAAACACGGCGATGCGTTTCAACTTTAAAACGTCGTTATTTAACGCTTTAATGTTCGCGTTCTGAAGCGCTCGCAGATTTACACGACGTCGTTAGGGATTGTCGAAACATTCGCAACTTTGTATGAGCGGATGAAGATGCTTCAAGTGTTGTGCGTAATTGGATCTCTTGACGACTTATAAAATAATCGGCGAGGACAAAAGTATCGAGTTTCTCACCCGCTTCGGTGTGCGACAAAGTAAGTCTGTTTCAATGAGATAATTGTCCTTAATCGTTTGTTTGGAATGAATTATTTTTATAAAAGTTTCCAAATTTTGTTCCTTAATACTTAAAAAGAAGTTAAAAATTCAATTTTTTTATGACTTGAATTGGTATTCAATCATTATTATACAGCATTAGGCAATTTCCACTTATAAACATATATTATACTTATTAATACTTAAATAAAATCAATTTAATTTGATATGCTATATAATAATCGAAAAGTTTTCTTTAGTGAAAAAAATAATGAAAGTACGTAATTGATTTGATTCATGCAAAAAATAAAAGATTCGAAACGCTAGTTTATAAAATTGATCAGGCGGATTCATAAATCATTTCGAGTCATTTATTATGAAGGTGGCTTCAGTATCTAAATTGGTTGTAAGCCTTGTGTACCATATCGGCGAGTTAATTTACTACACGAAATAAATTTCTAGCGAAGAAGGTATCGGCTTACATCTACGAGACGAATATTAATAATATTCAGGGAACAATGTCAAGTAGGGTGAGCGTCTATACCTATATATAATATTAAATATAAGGATAGGCAGATATTTTCAACGGTTTCAACGTTCCGATTTTATTAATATCGTCCGCTGTTAATATTGCCGTCAATGTATTGAATTAGGCGAAATTGATATTTACCTTGTTTTCCGCTGTGCGACGTCTCGAAATAAAAAAGAAAAACGAGTGTACGAAGGAAAATTTAATCGTTATTTGTCAATGCCCGAGTCGCTCCCGCTTGTTTAAATTTCATCTCATTACGAGATATATTTGGGTTTAAGAAACGGATTATTTAATGATTAAATTCGTTATTGAATAAAAACAAACGGGTCTTGAAAATACATTTTCGAAATGTTTCTGTCTCAATTATAAGATGGCATATTTTTTCAACATAGTTATATAATGCATATTTTGCTTTTAAGCCGAGAGCACTCGAGAATGTACAATAAATTCGAGAGAGTCTGTATTGGGATATAGTGATAGATAAGAATCTAAAAATATTCTCAACCATAACGGCGTGCGGTTTTTAGATTAAACGTTTTCAGATAACGCGAGAATCCCACGTTATCGTATTCGAACCAGGAAATTTCAATTGAATAGCACCATTATGTGTACTTCTACGCCGCAACCTAACTGAAAGCAGTTAGCTCCCACTGAATACGAACGCATTATTCCGCATATCTAAAGTTCAATAGTATTCAATTTGTTGTGCACGCAGATTCAAAATTCCTCGAATTTTCCTAAAACCCCCACATTTTTCCCCGAAACCCAATTGCTCCGATGATCTTCGACGATGTAGCCGCTTGACTTACGACGGTCACAGAAAGTCGCTCCCCGGGGCCATGCAACAACACCATACAACCGGCAATAACTATCGCTTTCGCAGCGCCACGGTATGCTTCGAGTGCGTCATTTGGCCTCGGGCTGCTCTCTCGAGCACCCATTAGGGCCGTCGAAATCCGACGATGGTCAAGACCACCGTTACCACTGGGCAACCACCGAAGACCACTTCTGAGAGGAGCACTCCCGGAAGCACGGTTCCCGTCCCGGCTAACGACTACCACATATCCAGCCGTTCTCCCTCTCGGGTTTTGTCTCTAGTTGTTGTTTCCACGACGCTCTTATCTGGACCTTATGTTGTTTTCGTTGATGTTATTATTTTATGCTTCCGCAAAGCCGAGACCACAAAGTCGGCGCACGAGTGGAGCTTGAAAAGATTTTAATTGTGTGAAGCGGTCGTTGGAAGATCAAAACGTCGTATTATTTTTATGAATTTGAGATGTTGGTATGTGTTTGTTGTGTCGCTTGAAAAATTTCGAGGATGCTTTCGAGCGCTGTGGAAAACATTTGATCTTTTGAATAATGTATATATAAAAATATTGTTTTCTCGAATTGTAAACAATGGTTGAATATGTATGTTTGCAGGTTTGTATTTGTGAGTTTTATGGTTTCAATATTATACATATTTATACTTATTACGAATATTAATAATTCATTGAATTAATTTAATATTATTTAATAAAGATTTTATTTAATCCTATTAAGAACGTTGAAGTTTTAATTATTTAATACAGAAAATTTTGTTTTATAAAATTAAATAATAATATCTTAAATAAATAATATTTTTTTTTGTAGATTACTCATTCAATAAATCCGAATAAAACACGTATAAAAAATATACAAGCGAAATAAATAAAAAAATAAATCACTTTGAACTACATATTAATCCCGAATAAACATAGTTCAAAAAATACTAAATTCATCAAAAACCACCCGGAAAAATCGCAGAGCAGCGACGCAAACACAATTACGAATTCACACAATATTTCCCCATACAAACACCCAATATCACACGCATACAATTCAAGGTAAATTTGTCCCGGGACAAAAGGCGGCTGCGTAGGGACTTCGAACCCCATAACCAGGGGCGGGCCGCCCTCACATACAAAGGCTCCGCAGGCCCATTGCACACATGGCGATAGTTAGTGCGACCCGCGCAAATTAAACAAAGCAACTCGACTCTCGGGGTATGGCCACGATGTCGGCTGTTTTGGTGTGCAGCAGGTGAGGTCGATCGCGTCCGAACTTGAAACGGAATGGCGATGGCCACTTTTAGTGCTAACGACTGCGACGGGTCCGATCTTCGATATGAGGCAGTGGTGTAGCCGTTCGGTGGTAGTGGTTTTTTATTTTGGAAATATAAGTGGTTTTTGTTTATGATTTTTGAGTGATTTTTGGAAGTTGGTGAGTGAGTGGTTTGGATTTAATATATTGAAATTATTTTTGCGTGTGGTCTATAAAATTTCGTTATGAAAATCTATGTTTATTTTTTTTGTAAAGAATAATGAAAATGATTAATATGATATAATTAAGAGAATTTAAAAAAAAATATTTAGTGATTATTATAAAGTGTAAATTCGAAAGGGTTATCTATTTTCTTTTAAAACGATTTTTTGGTATACATTTTTCGTATTTTGATTCGAAAATATTTGAATTGTCTTCCGGTATTGTTATATGGCACGTCGTCATTCGACTCCACCAATGGCTCAGTTCATCCTGCACCATCTGATTTGAAGTGCCCGAAACGTGAGCATGTGTCAATAGGTAGGATATCAAAAATCTTCTTTTCACTTGTTTTTTTTTCGTTTTCATCTCGTCGATTAAAATTCGCAAATTTATTGGCGGGCGTAAATCTCTCGCCGCAATAAAACGATTCGAGGCGGTAAAATTTTAATTATCGAATTTGCTATGAAGTTTTTTATATTCATCTGAAAGCAACGGAGGCGTTATTTTGACGGTCTGAAAAATGCGAACGATGGGCACATGAAACGTCGGATTCATCCGTAAGCTTTATGGCGCTATTAAAAAGCAGCAGAGAGAATCGTCTGGGATGCCGAAAGTTCCATTTCTAATATTATATTTTATATATTTTTATATTATACTTGCATTGGAATGGATTTCCATTATTTTTTTTTAGCAAAGTTTAACGGGGAAAAAATTGGAAAGAGTTCTCGGTGCAGAGTATGTCTGAAAGCAATAATAGATTTTTCGAAGACTAGTAGAAGTGTGTATTCACACCGCTGGTTCGTTGGACTGGGAACCGACATAATAAATAGTGGCTCTTCGGCAAAAGGGTAGTGGTAAAATACCACGGTCCGCCTCCGAACATATTGGGTCCGAATAGTCTTTAATCTAATTGCACCTGAAGGAAAAACTTGAATCTATTCATTAAAACCGCGGTAGTTCGTTTGCGAAAACAGAAGGCAAAAACTCGACCAACCCTTGTTAACGAAACGAGCTTTCATCAAAAATATCTTCTATCGAAAAAAAAAACGAAATTTTAAAAACTAATAAAATATATATTTCTGGATGTCATTGTTTATTATCACAGTGTAATATTTCTATTCAAATGTATTTTCACTTAATTAAATTGAAATTGGACACATCCATTGTTCGGTTGAATGTTATTATTCCATATCGGAACCCATAATTCATTTTATCCGCTATTGTCCGAAAAAAAAAATGTATTTCTAACTAATCGACGAGATTTATCGAAGCTTTTTGTCGGGATGAAATGACGGTGAAATCTGGATAAGTGCAATTTATTGTCCAATATCGTAGTTGCGTCCCTAAGTCGCCAACGCCACGGTGGCTGTCGGGGCTCACACGGCCATAGGGTCATTCCGCATGTCGGTCCTAACAGAGTGATATCCCCTGACCGTTCCATTTCTCACCGTCGAGGTTTAAGCTGGCCCCAGGTTTACCTTTTATTCCCCGAAGATCGCAAGATAAATGAGCGCTCGACACGGGCCCACGGTTTACAAGGGAAGACGTAAAACGTGGCGTTTAACTCTCTCGTCCCGCTTTGTCCGTCGGGCAGCGGGCATAAATAGAAATAAGGAAGCCAGGGGCTGCTGAGGAAGTCTGGATTTTTCTCACGGCCCGTAATTAGCGCTCGCAGACAATCGAACCTCAAGGCTGTTTTCCGTGATGTCGAAAGAAAAAATATATACACGCAAAGCGGCCAAAACAAATGAAAAAAAGAGGCGAGTGCTTTATTAACCTTTTCCCTGGAGCGGATGTGCAGGTCCTTTTCTAAAAATAGGAAGTCGGTTTTAAAAGTTTACATCTCCGCGACGGGACTAACGGCAGGAAATATTTCAGTCGCAACCCTTTTTTCCTCTTCTCGTGCCGGCCAGGTCTACCTCGTTTTGTTTCGAACCTTATACCGAACGAATATAAACGATTCAGTGAAATTAATCATTTCGCTCCAGTTTATTTTTGTCGAAAGCTTTTATTTTAATTAAATTCTCGTTTGTTTCGCGTAATTAGGAGCGTGCACGCTCTCCTGCTAGATAAAACTTTCTCAATTTTCCTAGTGCTCTTACCGTACATGTATGTCGTTTCTACGAGTACGACATTTCAACCGCAATCATACATATTGTATAATGCTAACATCATCGTTGAATAAATTCTCATTTGCGTTATTAGAAAGTTACATTTTTTACGTGGGTTTTTTGAAATGCATACGTAGTTTATATACGGATTGAATTGACTGAAATCACAAAAGTGCGTCACGGATGACCTTATTAGAAATAGGTTAATTAACGGCGTTTGCAAAAATAAACGACATTATTTTGTGCTCATTAAGAAGTTGAAATGTCAGACGGTCCGAAAACGAAAAAGTCTTGACACAAAGATCAATCATTCTGGATGTCGGAAAATGCTAAAGAAAAAAATAATTACTCGTATATATACAGGAGTATGCAGAATCGAATTCAACCCAGATTTCTTATATTACCATCGCGGTCGATTTTCCGAAATAAAAATCTTATATTTATCATAAGTGGATCACGACACGAAGTAAAGCTCTAGCGATATTAAATGCCCCCATATATTCGCAAATAAACATGAAAGCGCGGCGGGGAAAAAAAGAGGAGAGCACCGGCAAACTAACCCATTTTTATGTAGATGGCTTTTGTTACTGGTGTATTTCACGACGGCGCTTTATCATTCGCTTATTTGGTACGAGTGCCGGAGCTTCCCTTTCGTCCTGCGGGTCTCCGGGACGTACGAAAAGGACGAAGCAGACTTCAAGCTCGACCGGCAAACGTATGAGGGCCATTATTCGGGCACGGAAAAGTCGCGCGCGATCTCAAACCGACGTTTGTCAAGCGGAGGCTTCATATTTTAACAAATTTGACTTCCCGAAGAGCCTCGAACGGCGGCGTCAATTTTTTGCACGCCTCTGTGTCACGAGTGTTTTTTTTCTAATTTAGTATGTCAAATGTGTTTGTATTATATGAGTTTATGTCAGATTATTTTCACATTGAATTTTTTATTCGAATGTATTGATAATCATAGATTACTAATGTAAAGTTGTCAGTAGGTTGATCACATTTTTTTTAATATGAATGTTATCAATATTGTTTAAAGCTTATATAATATAACGTTTGATGTGAGTAAAAGGTCTTTTATATTACTATTGTAGGTTTGGGGCTTTAGTGATAACTGGTACAGTATTATTTTTTTAATAAAAGATTCATTGTTACTGCCTTTCTTTTTAGGCGTGTGAAAATGAAAAAAAACATAAATATCGCAAACCTAAAAAGAGTTTTCGCGTGATTTGAGCACTTTTTGTCAAGTTAAGCATAAGTTGGCAGAGAATCGTTGAAAATTGAATTGATACACCATCCATTGCTCTCGTAGCTTTGATCTGAGAACGTGACTGTCGGCTCCGCCTCGTCAAGGCTTTTACCGTCTATTCGCAAAGTGAACCCCGTCTGCGAAAAGCGAAACATTACACATTTATTCCTGTTCCATTTTCCCACACCTCACACCATTGTATTACACATCCCCGCATCCTCGGAGGCCGTTCGACGCTCGGAAACTACCGCTTCCCAAAGCGAGGCCGATATGAAATTCTTCTTTGAATATTTTTTTTGCACAGGCCAAAATGTTATTTATTGCGAGACCCGCTTTGAACGGATGCTCGATATTTGTTAATGAAATCGGAGGCGAAGTCATGGGTGAAAATCAGCTTAAAAAACGATTCTGCTAAGCCGATTTCGTTTGAGATAATTGGATTGAAAAAAGTGGGAGCGGTCCCTCTCGGTGGGGCAAAAAGTGCGCGCTGTATTGTTTGCTATATTACGCGTAGTATCCGGTGTTCTTGGATTTCGTTATTTTTTAAAGGATGTTCGCTTTAGTAAATCAAATGAGTGAAAAAAGTTTTCTCGTAGGTTATTCAAACAAAGCGTCGTTTAATACTCAAAATGCCGGTGAAACTCGTCTGATATTACATTTTAGCTCAAATATTTCAAATTTATTTTTTGCAAGAATACAAAATAAAATCGGCGAATGAATTCCTTTGTAGAATTAAAAATAAAATAATAGATTGCATGATATTTCTTTTCTGTGTTTGATTCTATTAGATTTCAGCTCCGCTTGTTTATATGTATATTAAACGTTTTAGATATACATTAATGGTTAGTTAAGCAAAATAATTTATTTTGCACGAAAAAAATTCATTTAATATAAAAGTTGAAAAAATATATAAAATCTCACTTTAATTTAAGTTGTAATAATAAACAAACAAATATCAAAAGAAAAAAATTCCAAGAAAAAATCTGTTCTCGAAAACGGTTTAATTGAACGTGTCATCGCGGAAAATTTTAATTATAATTTATTCCGTGTAATTTCGGCTCAAATAAGCACACAAGTAAGCAATTAAAATTAACCTTGAGGCAACTTTGTTAATCCGGTATTCATGGAGGTAGCTCTAGTTCGGAAAAGTCGGCGAATTACGATAAATATTTCGCAGAACTCGTCAGGCCGCACAGCACCGGATCGTATATCATGCGTTAGTTTTCCTGTAGGAAATGGAGGAAATCTATATATTTCTTTTTTTATGGGAAAGCCAGCGCGGTCACAGGAAGTGCGTCCACCGATGCGAAATTTAACAACTCCTTGGTGGATTCGAGTTCGTATGTTTGTGCGATGCTGCGATTCACATCGTGAATAAATTCCGTAAAAAACCGCGTACGTTGAGATTCTGCTTTCTGGGTATTCAAATATCTAATTTTCCGTATGAAAATACTGAGTTTTTAAAGAAATATAAACTAAATATTATTTCAGCGTGATGACTATATTAAATTTTAACTTTATTCATTCAATAACAGTTTTCAATTTCATTAAGGTAAAATTATGTTTACTCACGATTTTTTATAATTCTTATACGAAATTCAAATTTTCAGGAAATAGAAAGTTCATCACTATTTTTAAGTTCCTTAGAATAAACTAATAAAAACTCTTCGATATTAAGGATATAGAAATTAATAAATGACGGCAACGAAACACATATTACAATAGAATTGTTTCAATGGTTTCCAGGTAAGCATTACGAAAGGAAATAACTTTATTTACAAGCAGAATCAATCATCCTTATCTAAACAAAAATATTATATGATAAATTATATAATATAATATAAAAACCATTTATGTATCTATCTATATCTGAAAGCAATAGGTTTTTACTATTGTTATTGAAACAATATATAAAATCCCTAAAATATTCACTCAACGTGTTTTTAACAGTCATCCTCATATATTGATCATTTCAAAAGGTAAACAATTAACCACAATCCATTCAAACGTATTTGCAAATAGAACCGCACTTGAAAAACATACCGCGAATCGGACTGAAAGTGTATTTCCACGATTTTAGCTAGTTTTTTTCAGATGAAGCACACCTCGATGTCTGTAACCGCTTCGGAAGGTCGTCCGTCATATGGGATAATAACGTCGTAATCCCGGTTTTGGTAGAGGAGTGCTCCCGCCCAACTAAGGTAAAATGATACATATAAATTGTCCGGGACTGTCACGCGGAGATACGGTGGATGATCATTTGTTAAGGGCACCATCGAAAAAATAAAATGAAACGGTTCAACTCTCGAATATAAAGCACCGAGAGTTTTTTTTTATTCGGCAAAAAACGTGTTCATCTGTGAGAGATCTGTTTTGTTTCGTAGGGTTTTTTGGATGTCGACGATAAGAAGGTTTATGTTTATTTTTTCGGTTTAATATTTGAAATTTGATTGTACTGTTTCACGGCACTATGAATAGTTTGATGAAATTTTATTAATAAATCCTTTTCAAATTACAAATTGGATGAAGTGAGATATAATATGATATATAATAAAATACAGAACATACACACGGTTGATAAATAGCTGTCAATTATATAGAGCCGTGTGGCATGTGTTTCCCATATGAGAAAATGATGAAAAGAATTGTGTTTATCTTTTTTATATAAATAACAGAGGTATCATTTCGTCCGATGAAAATCCCACTTTGACAACGACACTTTTTTTCGGGTTTGGATAAAACCAAATCACGCTTTCAGTATTTGAAAATAGAAGTTTCGTGGACGGCGGATATAAGGATATAGTCGTATCATGTTTAGTCGGGGGACCTTGTCACGTATTCCGGTCATACTTAAATGTAGAGCAATAAATAGGCCATGAAAATTTCTTTCCTTTCGTAATCTCCTACTAGCTATTTTTATAGCCTAGAAGCGATGAAATTTTTCCCCTTTATAAGTCCGAAAACGAGCCCGGTGTTTGGATAGCTATTGAACATTATATTAACGTTAAAAACAAATAAACGAAATCGTCGGTATTGTCTCATTTACATTCAAATTATTTCGTTTCGCGTTATAAATGTAACTTTAATGTATTTTCATATGCGTAGCCTTCGGTTGTTTAATACGAAAATGCGTAAAAAAATAAATGATTACTCGGTGAAACTCGTAATATTATCAACGCTCGTTGAATAATTTATTTGCTTCTACGCAAATTTGTTTCACAGGAGACGCACGCTATGTGAAGTGAATAAAGTATCACAACAACAAAAACTTCTTCATGTTTTCAGCTAACATGAAAAACCATCTGACAAAAATCACTTTCAGTATACATATTATATCTGCACACATAGAACAACGTTGTACGTTCGACGCATTCATACGACTCTATTTCGAAATGTCTAGTTTGGCACATCTATTCACGGTACAGTTCACTCTTAAAAATACGAAATTGTATTATATTATTTTTTTTGTCATTTCGATTTATACCGTGAGAAGTTTTTCATTTATAAATTTCTCAGTGAAATCTTCAAAGACCTAGAATTACGGCCAGACCAATAAGTAACGAGATTGATAAAAAAATGACTTTTATATATTTTTAATCAAATACAATTCTCAAAGTAACTACATATTTTGAAAATTATGACATACACACACTTATTCTTACGGTTTACATATTCTAACTTTGATTGTGATGCTTTTACTGAAATCTCTTCAAGATCTTCTCTTGTTTAAAACTTTGTCAAAATCGAATTTTTATATCGAATTAATTATTATTTATTTAAAATAATCCATTACATAATATAACATCTAGCATATTATTTAAATTTAAAAAAAAATAAATTAAAATCGATAAAAAAATTCAACGAGCACAGCATACCAAATCATCATGCAAATGCATTCGATCGCTATACACGAAACGGACGTAATCACTCCCCAGTCCGACTTCCATAAAACGATACAATCGAGCGAGGAATCCGACTCACTCCATTGGTAATTCCATGTGAATTTAAAGCAGTCATAGTCTGACTAACTCGGTTCCATTCATAAATATCACCTTGGGGCCAAACAAACTTTGATACAATCGGCCTCAGCATGGATATCACCGTCAAATCTAAGGTGGCTCAAGTGCTCTTCGCGTTTATGCCATTTTGCCTTTATTTCTTTGGATCCGATTTAATTTTCTCGCAACACAGAAAATCCATTGCTTCTTCTGCAGAATATAATACCAACGGAATTATTTCGCTTTATTCTGTATCGGGATAAACGTTCGGACGCGCGTATTCGGTGCCGTGGTTGTTGCGCAGCGATTTTATGTTAATTTTGATTTATGCTCCGATCAAAGTGGAGATTGTTTTTGTTCGAGATTGTTTTATCTCAAACTGAATTAATAGATTTTCTTTGTTTTAAATTTTGCTATGCATACTTTTACTTTCGGTTGTATTATGACTCACAATAATCGTTTGATATAATATTTTCGGTTGTTTACCGAGATAAATTCAATATTAAAAATTAATTTTCGAATTACTTCACGAAATATATAACTGTATTGGTTAATATAAAATTAATGTTTACCTTATTTATAAATCAAACATCAATCGATAAAAGTAAATACAAAAAAGAGCTACCTACAAAACCAGCAAAGTCAGCTAATACGTTTGCGAATTGTACCGAGGAGCTAAAGATTTTAGCCTCGATTCCCTATGGACGATACGAAAACGGGTATTTTCCCGATTTGCGCTTAGACACTTTATCCGTTAAACTAACAAAGAAAAATATGGGTTATTTTTTTAAAACGAATTTTTACAAAACAACATTATTTGATCAAATTTTATTATTTATTCATTTCCATTTATCAAATTTATGAAACACATTCACATACACATCCCTATCTGCTGACGGCGTCGCTAGGGTGTCGCTGTCGACGAGTAGTCGAGAGGGCATCATCATCATTATCATCATCATCTATACATCATTTAAAATTCAGATCACATAAGTTCACATTTCAAAAACTGTCTAAAAAAAATTTAATCACATATCACGAAAAAAAAAAACTCTTTTGTACCAAAAGTTACGACACCTCATGAACCATCCGTGCGTCCACATACGACCACCGCAGCGCAGTCCGCGCATTCCGCAGCCGCGCTTCCATATAGATTTTTTTCGCACACACACGACCACATAACATATATTTTTCTCCTATTTCCTCGATCTCGACCGAGATAGATATTCGCGAAAGCTCCCCGGCGTCTGCTTGTTATTCACGTCACGATGGCCACTCCGCCTTTGGCCGCGGGGGCGGCGAGGTGGTCGTACGTTGCAGCTTTCGCGTCGCATTGGCGTTAAGTCGACGACTTTTTGTATGGAGGTGTGTATGTGGATAGGGTGGTTTCCATATGTCACGTACATAATATTTTCGAGACGTATCGGAGTGTCGGCCTATTGAATATGACGGTTTTTTTCGGTTTGTGGTGTGGGATCGGAGATAGGATGGGTTTTGAGGTGTTGGGTGATTTGATTTTTTTGGAAATTCAACTATATTTACCGAGTTGATGATATTTTAAATATTTATTTGTTGAGAAAATGGAGAGGATTAATTGAATGGTAGTTGGTTGGTAAATTTATTATAGATTGATTTAAAAACATATGTGATAATATAATAGATGTTTATTTTTTTTAATTTTGTTTAGAAAATACATACTTATGTAAATGCATATTTACTGTATTATTTTCAATATATAAATTATAATATAACGTATTGATTGAAAAAAAAAAAAAAAAAAATGAAATATAATATAAACCATACCATTTGTGTTCAAACTGTTTTGTGCATATGCTTCATGTAATATTATACTAGCTTTTTTCATACTATCCATTCGAATAATCGTACGGTCAGTTAAATTCATGTATGTACAAAGAAAAAATATATAATATTATGAAAAAATATATGAAAGGTACTAGTAAAAAAACGCAAAGCTAAAATGTAAAAAATCGAGTTTTCCATTTTATTTACGATTCGATCGATTTTGTACACTACAAAACCCCAATTTTTTTCAGTGTGCATTGGTAAAAAATTGAATCACTGGAACGGATACCTTGTCATGTGAAAGCTCAATACACCGAATCCTTGTTATCTTTCAATCTTGTAAAATATAATTGTTATGAAACAGTAGAATTAAATTATTGTTAGTAAATTTTGATTTCATCTAGCAAACTACAATAATACAAAAATTATTACTTATTAGCTTGATCAAACCCAAAAAAACATCGAATTTTCCTTAAATTTTAATCATCAAATTCAATATCTCGATTGAAAATTTACACCGAACACACTAAAGTGGCGCAGGATCAAGCATTCAATTCGTGCGCATTTTCGCGGAACGTATCATCCGCATAAATCATGGGATCGGTGTGAATCGAAATTCGTCCGTTTCGCATTTAGATTGCGTTTCGAATATGCATGCACATACACACGAATAAATGCACATTTTGTACGTATATACGTGTTCGTAATCCATCGAATGCGCGTCCGCTTTTACCGCGTTCCATCAGTTCAATAAGCATTCATAATTGAAACGTTGAATTGAAAATGCCGCCGCTTTCAGAAAGAGATACGCGGAGCGATTTTAGATTGATCGCAGAGCTTTGTGTGAAGGTGTCTAGTTTTTGTGGTTGAGATCGTTTGATTGTCTCACGTGGTTTGGTATTAGTTTGGCCGTACATCATAAAGAGTGTTAATCGAGTTTGAGAATTGAGATGCGGCTTTTGAGCGAAGCGTTTGATTGCGTTGTAGACGTTTGTGTGGGGTGTTTAACTTTGTTTCGTCTGAATCGGTCGTTTATTGCAAATTCATGAATTATTCATTCGAGAAATTTTAGATTGTGTATTGCGTACGTAAATTCGTAATAGTTTGTTTTGATTTTCTGATTGAGTTTTGATTTAATGAGATTTGAAAATTTGACTGTATTGTCAGTCGAATTTGAAAAGAAAAGTTTTTAATGTTCAAATATCATCACTGTTATAACTTATATTGTAAAATACAGTTTTTGCCATTCAAATTTATATATATTTTTTTATTTTTTGTTAATATGAGTAAATAACTGAATAATAATAATAATAATAATAATAATAATAATAATAATAATAATAATAATAATAATAATAATAATAATAATAATAATAATAATAATAACAATAATAAGAACTGTGAGCATGGTGAACATAAATGTGGACATAAGCATACGAAAAGTAAACACATCCTTATTCACCCTCGCGCGTTTTCACATGCTCATCTTTATGTTCACCATGGGACCACATCCTAATTTGAAGAACAGAATCAAATAAATTCAAATTTATCATTGCAAAAAAACACAAACAGTTCAAATTGGCTTAATTATATAACAAAAAAAAAATGCATATACCATTCGGAAGGTAGGGAATCATCGCGCGGCGCGCTCACCCCGGATAATAATAAAATGCTAATGGTCCCCGGTCGCTTTTATTTGCTCTCGTTCGTAAATGATTTACGCCGCTGCGAGTTTTTATTGGTTGTGCGAGCGCAACACGGGAAATTCTCCATCATGTGTGAAATGGCTCCGAATGCGGCCGCCGGATTTGCCGACTCGATGGCGATTTATGGCCGACGAATCGCACGTCCGCCCGACCGTGCAAATTAAAAACCGGAACCGGCCGCCCGTGAACCGGGGGCCGCAAAATCGCGGCCGCGATGACGATGATGGCCCCGCTCAAAGAGACCGCGGCCCGCGACGGCCAAGGGCCAATCCGCTTAATGGACGTCGGAAATCATGTCGGGTCGGATGGATGGCGGCGCCGAGTGGTCATTGGATTAATTGTGGTGGTCGATTTTGTCAAGAGAGGGGGTTATGGGTGGGTATTTTGGGGGGGGGGGTGGATGGTTAGTGATGGGAAGGATGTTGTTTTGGTTGGGTTTTTTTTGGAATTGGTTTAGTGGTGGTTGGATGTTGGATCGATTTTGTGCAATAGTGGTTTTTGTATAAAGTCAGAATTTTGTATCCTAAATTTTTATGGCGTGTATTTTTCGGGTCAGAATTTTAATACGTTTTGGTCAGAATTTTTAATTCATTTATCAGAATTTTTATTACATTGGTCAGAATTTATATTATATTGGTCAGAATTTATATTATATTGGTCAGAATACATGGGTCAGAATTTTGTGGTCGGAATAAATATTAAATGGTCAGAATTTTTATTACATTGGTCAGAATTTATATTATATTGGTCAAGGGTGGGATGGGTGGGTATTTTAGGGGGGGGGGGTGGTTGGTGGTGTGTAAGATGTGGTTTTGGGTTGGGTTTTTTTGGAATTCGTTTAGTGGTGGTTGGATGGTGGATCAATTTTGTGCAATGGTGGTTTTTGTGTAAAGTTAGATTTTCGTATCCTAAATTGTTACAAGTCTATCTAAAACTCTTTTTACACGGTTCAAAGAAAAATAACCGAATATATTTTTACACTATTTTTTCACTTCGAAAATCTATTATGCCACAATGGAATTATTTGGAGCAAGCCAGTATACAATTATAGTTAATAAATAAAAAAATGGCGAAATTTTTACACATTATAAATTTTTTTATAAATTTTATTTGGATGGAAGTTCCATCCTGATGGAACTTATCTCAAATTTTTATATGGTCACCATACATTTCTTACCCAGTAAGTAGTCTCTGGAACGTACCCTCGTGTAAAAAAAAATATTTGGTAAAAAGCGTATTTTAAAAAATTACTTTGTTCATACTGTTTCGTGCTTTTCGAATTTTATTATAAACTTTGTGGCGTAAGTCAGCAAATTATCTTTCGTGTTTTCTTGAAATATTAATATTTCTCGAGGTGTAATATACTTGGATAACAAGAAAAGGATATGTTATCCAGCTTCCGAAGTTTTTAATTAGTTTCAACTGGTTGTTAACTTAAATATAAAGTAACTCGTTAAAGTTTGAGAATCACTCGACTTTAATTGAATTTGAATTTGGATTGAATATGAACATCATCAAAATAATTAGTTCTGTTGCGTAATTACTCGATTTACGTAATTACATACATATACATATAAATTGTTTACTGACGCAAATTTTGATTTTCGTCTGACGCAAAAAATGCTTTTGTTTATTTTTCAATTCAATTTTGCTTGATAAGGTTATTTGATTGAACGTGTTAATTTCATAGCACCTTATGCTCGTTGCTTTTTTGACCTTTAAAATTTTCCAAGAAAAAGTTAACCTATGTAAGCTACGATGTTAATTTCGAAGCGATCTTATTAGGTTTCATGTCAGCGTCGAGTTTTCCATGGAAATGTCTAGATTTTCTCATTATAAGCAAACCCTTAAGAAAAACGTCGACTACTACATCGTGTACTTCCACCTCATCAAGGTGATGAACGAGGCGGGCTGTCTTTTATCCGCGGGCTTTTCCAGCACAAAAAAAACGGGTTTCAGACTTTGAAGGCAGCGAAACCTTACTAACGATTATTTTTTTTTAACTTTTGTCGGAACGATTCAGAATGCGATAAAAACTTTTTTACTTAAAAAAGTACGCAATTCGATTGTATTGTGAAAGTTTGAATTGTCGCGATATTGTGCTGACGTGCCATTTTCAATACGCGTCGTTTTCTTTTAGTCATTTTGTTAATAGTTTTGAATTATGATTTTATTTCGAGAATGAATTCGTGTTTTTGGAGTTCAAATTTATTTGAATAATAAAGCAAATATTATATCATGTTATATATTTTTTATAAAAATAAACATTTGATGTAATTCTATCAATGATAAAATCGATAAAAAAAAAATTTTTTGTGAAAAAAAAAAAAATACTTCAATTTAAAATAAAAAGCGTATAAGTTATCGTGCACGACAAACGCGTTCGGAAACCGCTTTCGATCGTTCGACTCACTTTAAAAGCCTTAACTCAATTTCGAACGCTCGCGTCGTAGATTTTGTCAACGTCAAAGCGTACGTGTATCTTGTTTTTTCTCCATTCTATTTTCCGAATCGTCCCTTTTTTCCTCTCGCTTCTGTTTTATTTCCACCATAACGCAATCTGTCTAACGCAACATTTTTCGCGCCTCGTTCTCCTTGTTCCCAGCGAGCGGGCAGAGTCGGAAGCAGCGGCCATCTTCCGCCGGCATCCCGGCCAAGAAATGCCCCGAATTTATTATATTTTTCCGGTTCTGGTTCCGGCCATGGCATAATTCCAGCCGATCGGACCCGGCCGATACAAATGGCCCGCGGTTGTAATTGATGCGCCATCTTGCGCGCGTCATTTCGCGGCCCGCGGAATGGCCGAAGGTAAATAAATATCGAGCGGGCCCTTTGATCTGTGCGCAGCTTTAAAAATTGCCACCGAATTGTGCCGGAGAGGACCCTTTGCGGTATATTGGCGGAGAGAGCCCTTTGACACGCACAAAGCGCGTCCTCGACTTATGGCCGCCGCGCTCCTCTTTCTCTCTTTGCCCGCGCGTATATAATATATTATATAATATTATGTGGGTCGTCGCAAACGAGACTAGAATATGGGAATTGGGGTCTGGAAGAGCGGCGATTTCGCGAAAGCCACTTCTGGGCTCGTTCATACGTGTGCCCACCCGTTTTCGCTACGTAGACCTTTGATGTTTTTTTTTTAATTAAAACGTAGCGGCATGAAGGCTTTGAGCGATGACGCTTCGAATGCGCTTAATCTTCTTTTTTTAGAGAGACGTGCACGTTTGTGGAATTGTCGAGTTGTAATCGTTGTTTCGACAAGATTCCATTGAAATGTTTGATCGTTGCATTGTTGAAGGATGTTTTATTACGTGTTTTCAAACGCAAATGGTCATATAAAAGCGTTCAAAGCGTTTCCGTGAATGTTTTTATTTTTAATTCTGTATGTTACGATTTAGATTTTAGAATATAAAGCTGGTTGTGTGTGTAATTTTACGATATTTCTTAGATGAAAACAATTTGTTTTGATTAAAAAAATTGTTAAAATTCAAGAGAAATATATAAAAAAAAACATTGATCGTTCGCAATAGTAGAAGAATGCAACCGCAAATTTTCAAACAAAGCACACAAGGTTCGTACATCGAAACGAATATCGCCCTTATCTCGGACGCGATTCGTCCCGGGGACAAATTGCAGCACAAACGAGTTCACAACCCACATACACACACATACGAATTTTCTATTTTTATTTTTTTCCCCGTCGGAAAATACAGAAGCACTTCCCAACGACAAACGACCCGCGAATCGTTCACCTTTCGAACCGCTCTCGCTTTCTGCGCTATCTCACCGAGGCACGTCCGTCGGTCCCTACCACCAGCCATCGGCTTTAAGTAAATACTTATTTATGAGGAGCGCTTATCGGCGTAATGGGAACGTAATTTAGCGGATGCTGGAGCGAGGGGTTAACGAGCCGACGCCGATGTTGAAGGCTACGTCGAACGAATTGGAGGTAAATGATTCGGATGCGGTCTATGGGGGGAGAGGGTGGCGCATTTTTGAATGGCTTATGCGAAAAGTTGTTGGGGATGTACCGCTGTCGGCTGTGGTTGATGTGTCAGGTTTATGGGTTTTGGAATGAATGAGGATTGTTTAAATTTGGGTGGTGATGGTGTTGGGTTGTTTTTGAATGTTTTGTCTATGAATTTTTGGGATTTGGTTGAGGTTGATGTGGTTTCGTATTTTATGGATTTTGAATCTAGTATTTTTTATTGCGTGGGTGAGTGTTCTTTTTGAGTATTTTGTATGAAAAATTTCGTTGAATATTTTATATGTGTTGAAGTTGATATAAACGACTTTGTATTTTATGGTAGAGAACGTGTTTTGATGCGTTTTATTTTATTACGTAGAATATTCGAGCAGATCAAAAATTCATATTGGAAAATGAAGAACGTAGCAAATTCAAGTTTTATTATTTCAAAATTAATATTAAAATAGAGAAAAGCTAAATTTTATTTTAATTTATGTATAAAATGGGAAGCTAGTATAAAAGATGTAAGCATCAGTTCATCAGTTATGCAAAATTTTCTAGCATATACTTACTTAAAAAATAAAAGATTACAGACAAAGAATGTTTAATACATACTCGCACGAAATATGCGGAAGCTATTTATCCTTATTACAATTTTCATACAAGAAGATCCTACTAATTACAAAGTTTCATACTCTCATACATACATGATTCTAAAATTTTTCAATATCGTTAAATTTTCCACCGATCAAAAACTCCAAAGAAAAAAGCGAACGACGCCTTCACAAATTTAATTAGATCCGCAAGCGCTTCGGCTTCGCAACACCCTCCCTTATTAGAACCTACAAAAAACGCGCCAGGCTACAATTGAAACACTCGATTTCGCTCCGACATCATTACACACCCAGGAAGCAAACATTTTTGCGAATTAAACAGCGCAACGCAAATTATTCCCGCGGGAACCGCACTCCGGCACAGTACGTAAGTGCGGCCGTCCGTTTCGCGTTCCAGTTTGTTTAGGACGGCTGCTCCAGGGCGGAACGAATCGCCCCGTTTCGATTTATCGACTTTTGATGTCGATATTGATGCCGACCCTGTATACGGGCGCAAAATTACGTTATTATCGAGCGGGGGCGGTCGACCGGTGCGAGAATTGTGCCCGTAAATACGCGCGATGTGTTGGCTTTTTGAGGATGGCCCAATTTATGAGTGCCGTTTGGATTTATTGTGCTCGGTCGTAGGTCGGTTCGAATGCGTAGTGATTTTGTAATGGGGGTGTGTTTTCGTTTGTGTTGTTTTACAGGTTGGCTGGACGGGGTGGTTTAGATTGGTTGTTGAAGTTGAGAGATGTGCGGTGCGGTCGGTTGGTGGATGCGATCGCGTTTTGTTGGTCTTAGATTGTTGGGATATTTTCTGTATTGAGCTGTTTCATTGTTAACTTTTTTTAAATGTAGTTTATAAATTGTTGTCTATGAATACTTTCGAACGTTTGTTGTAAGATGAAGATTTTTTAATAAAAATTTAAAAGTTAAGGCATTTTTTTAATATGTTTGTCTACTATTTAACGACAAAGAGTTAAACAATTAATTTTTATATAAGCTGCATAAACAGGTAATTTTTAACTTACGACGGTTTGTATGTTATTTACGACTTATTTTTTTTTAAATTAATTATTTTTGAAAAATTATTTGCGAAAAATAAGCTATCACCATTTACTTAAATAACGAGATGTCGTCATATACGATCAATGCATTTAGGAAAAAAATATGGACTCGTTCGAATTATTATATTAAAACCCATTAACTGGCAGATTTTTTTGTTCTTTTTGGGATATATACTATGTGCTCTTACTTGTTGAAAAATAAATCTAGTAGTATATTTTTTTAGATTATTATTTTATTAACCGTGGCAGGATACGGGTTGAAAATAAAATTGATTGTTTTTTTTGTATGGATTCGCCTTACAATCGAGGCTCAGGAACGTGAGTTTAAAACAACCTGTAACGAATTTCATATTTGAATTTAAAATCAACAAACCGTAAACATTCCTAAAAATAAATCTTCAAAATATTATATTAAAATCCTCTTATGGATTTAACACACTGAATTCATAATAAAAAGACATTACGTGAATTCGCATAAAAGTGCTCTCTTTCAGCAATATTAAGGTTTACTTTTCATAATCGTATCTCTTTCTAACACTCGACTAATGTGCTAGCTAAAAAGAGAGAAACATAGTTCGTATGTCCATTCGTTTTGAATTGGATCACAGGACAAAGTGAGGCCGTATATAGTCCAGAAGGTAGATAGGATGAGGGCAATTTGCATGCACTGTAGGCTGATGTTTGATAGTGATGGAGGACCAGGCCGTTGTCGACTGAATATTGTTATTAGTGGTACCAGCAAGTCGTCAACGTTGACGCCAATTAGTGTTAAATTGTCACACGAATCGACCTTCCGTAGTGACATCGAATTATAACTTCGATTAGAACTTGAAAGCCTGGATCAATGGTTAACGGAAAGTTGTGGTCGTAGCACTGAAATTTCTGATCAGTTTATACGGTTGGTGAATATATTTTTGGTGATAATCTTGTATAAAGTTTTGTGAATGATGAAAGAAAATTGCAAAAATATATATTTGTGATATTTAAGAAATTCACGTTATAAAGTTTATTGTGTTATATTCGAAGAGTTACCACAAGTAATAAAATTTAGATTTGCATCAGAAATATTTCCCAATTCTTTATATATTTTTTGTCATCATTAGATATTTGGTTATTTTTTTGTACATGAATATGTAGTAAAAATCTGCTGCGCTTTTACACGGATTTAGTTTTTACAATATAAAGCTGAGCCGGCGCCACATCACTCCAATCAAACGCGTTCCGTATCGCCCTTTCCGTTTTTATTATCATTTTCGCGCAACTCTTAGCATGTTTATAAGACTCATGAGCGAAAAACAAAGACATAAATTGACAAGCGTTACTTAAAGAAAAACGCAAGGGTCACCTTTTGTTCAAAGGGAGAGAACTTTCAGACGGCAAGGCGTCGCGTAATCTTCCGTAGCGAACGTTCGCAAAAAAAAGTATTGCTCGAAAAGTGTCATATTACGTCTTGATGTTAGGTTCAATGTGTCTCGACGTTGTCACATAAAGGCATTAGATTTATGATGAGTATTTTGCGCTTTTCGTATTTTATCATTGTTATTACATATATATTATTATTTCAAATGACGCCGGTTGTAGGTGACCTTTTAGTTTTATTTTCAGTTTCTAGCAAGTTCGTTTATTGAAAGATATTAACATTAATGTATGTCGTAGACATTACAAATTTTGTTAGGAGTTCAAATATCCAAGAACGTATATTGAAGAGAAGCCCATTATCTCGACTGTTACGTTCACTCCACTGTATGCTAACTTTCTGAGCCACCTAGGTAGTAAGTATTAGCCACACTAGGTGAAACTACAAGCGCCACGTGCATATGTAAAAATAGCACTACATATAAGAATGTGCTATAAAAAGATATAATAATTTAATTTAGTATTATAAATTTAATAAATTAAACTATTCATGGCAAATTTAAGTGATATAATGTTTGTTCAAAAAAATTTTATAACCAATAATGTAATCATAGTGAATACATAACATATATGTTTTTTTAAATTATTTTCTATATTAATGTCACTCATTAAGTCGTTAACTAGAAAAAAAATTGAAAACAAAATAACGCTGAAATATAAAACGTATTCGGCTATTTAAAAGCTTTCCGCATTCGAAATGGTAAAGGATTTCTGAGGTTGCCATACAACCGCTAAAATAATGAGCTAAAATCACGTATATTTTTCCATATTTCATAAATAAAAACCATTTTTTTTCCAGAGAGATTTGTGAGGTTTTTTCTCACAAACCCAGCGAGCTTGGTGTACGTTCGCGACAAAGCGAATTTATTCAATTACACAAATCCTCATCCATATATTATTATTGCGGCGTCGAAATCCACCCTCGTCGAGTTTCCCGTTATGTATTTCGCAGTCGGAATTTTCGACGGCTTAGCCCAAATATGTTTTAAAAGGATCATCTGAATCCTTTCGATGTAAAAGAGTTTCCAATTTCCTCGCTTCCTTTGAACAGATAAAGCTCGCGCATACGACTCCGTTCGGCCTTCGCATTTTCTTCGCAAAAACGACGTGCACGAACTTTCGAAACAAACTTTTTCAAGGGAAAACTATTAGTGTAAGAATTCAGCACTTTGGCACACATACGTGTGTTGGTTTCGTTCTTTCAGACGTTCCGGGATTTTCGTATGTACGTGTGTTTGAAACGTCTGTAAAATTTACGTCCACGGCGAGAGCGGCTGGCACTATTTAGAATTCAGACGCGAACAAATGTAGGCTTTTAGTGCAATATGTAGCAACACTTAAAATATATTTTTTTGACGTACATCTTCCGCTTTTTACACAGCACTCTCTTTTTCCGGGATATTTTAAGCATATGCACAACGTGCGCGTTATAAAAAATGAGCGCAAACGTTCATTTTTGCGAGACACACTAGCTTGATACATATTTTTAATATAACCTTTTTTTACATCACAAGCGCTATAACATATCAAAGAAATTTGGAACAACGAGAGTTTATCAAAGTTTTATCAAAGCAGTATTTTTCTTTTCCATTTCAATTTAAGTTATTTTAAAAGTTTGAACTCGTATAATGTTTCTGTATATTTGTATAAGGTGGAAGTAGCTGAAATGAAACGGCACGACGATATTGCGGAAAAAATCGCCCAACCAAGCAACAAACGAAATCATCCGCAGCAAACACAGAGCCTCCATCCGCCGCCGACTGCCTATAATTACGTAGTTTTTCCGATTGCCGCTTTTTTCACGAAGAACCACAGCGGCGGATAATAAAAGAGCGGAATCAGCCGCGAAATGCGACGATTTTCCGGCGGCGCGCGACAATCAAATTATTTCCGCCGAACCGGCCCAATCGACAACTCAGCAGGAAAATTCTCCCTCCTCAGACGATTTTTCCGGAATCAATTCGGCCGCGCCTAATTTTCAACTCACGTCTCGCTCGATATTTTCGATTTGTCGGCGGGGCACGGTGGTAATGACGGCTGCGGGATGCGAGTCGTGCCGATTCCGCAAACAAGGCACGACAAAGACGATCAATAAAAGCAGCCAGAGTAGAAGTCGTCGCCTATTTACTATTCAGGCCCGTAACGAAATCCGCGTTCGCGCAAACCGCGCCCCCCCGGATAAGACGAAGGAAATGTGACAAATCCGTTGCTTACCCACTGTTAGTGTTCACTGTAGGCAGTGGCGGAGGTCTTTGGGTTGCCAAGTTTATAATTCGATTCGTGGTCGCCTTCCTGTTGAGGTGGGTTGTGGACGTACTGTGGTTATGAAATTGGGTGTGGAAGGGTGTCGGCTGAATCGTTGAGAGGTTTTTAGAAGATGATTTCGAACGTGTATGATAATTTGATAATATATTTCGTCGTTGAATGGTAAATGCTTGATTGATTTCTGTATGTGAAATTCGTCGTTTGGTCGGTGTAGGAGCTCAATGTATTGTTTATTTTAGAATTTGCATTTGAAGTGGGGTTGTATATTGAGTCGAATACGTGTCTCCGACCTGTGAGAGAACCGAGCTTGAATGCAAACGAATGACCAAATTAAACCCATAGAGCGTTCTAGATGGTAAAAAATAGTCTGAAAAAAATATCAAACGAACGCTTTTACTTTAGCTCCGAACTCGCACAAAAAGTTGAATCGTTAAAAAATGAAGAAAAAATTAAATAAACTCGAGTCCGGCGCGGGTCCTCTCGAACACACAACTACTACAAAACGACGCCCGGCTACGCCACTGAATCTCGTCGATTTTTTTTCTACGAAATTTTTTTACTCTACTATTTGGGCCCGTCGCAAAGCGAACGCCCTCCCGACGGATTTACATATAATGACAAGGAATTTTCCGAATTTTTCCCTTTTTTCAGAGGACCCGCCCGCTTTCTCGACAGTCGCGCCGCGAACGAACGTCGGCGTTTTCCCTTTTATTTCGAATCGGCGCGGCAAAATTTGCATGCCGGTGATTTTTTCCTAACACAGCCTCACTTCTATTCAGCTGAAAAACGGGAGTGGGACGGGAACGAAAACGACGCTAATTCGGCCGCCGTTGAGGCGTCCGCGAACAGCGATGACGGTTACTTGCGCGACATCATTACTGGCTGGAGCCGACGAAGATGGATAATGGTGGCCAGGATTAAGCTGGATTTAATTTAAGTTTAGCCGCGAATTTTGAGCCTCGAATAAATTCGGGGTGCGAAAACGTCTTTTTAACGCGCCGGGGATTTGAAGCGGGCGAATTAATTCGCTCGCTTTATTGACGCTTATCGTCTGAGCGACGCGATTTCGTCATTTTGCGACGTGTCGTGTTCTGTTTTTGGGGCTGCTTTTCAAATTTGGGTCTGGCGAAAATTAATTTTAATTTGTTTAGGAGGGTTTTCTCGGCGAAATTTTAAGAGATTTGTGATATTTTTTATTTAGTTTATTTTTTTGTTTATATCACAAATTTTGAACAATATCGCATGTTTGTCGCATGAAAAAAAAAAGTTAAAATTAATTAAATTGTAAATTTTATAGCGATAAAAAAGTAATACAATTTTTTATTTATGGTACATATCAAATATTGAAAAAAACATCAATTTACTCTTCCTTTCATATGTAAGTATTATACTTAAGTTTTTATTAAATATAAAAAAGCCTTCATATATAGAGATATAGAATATTATAAATTTTTAATAATTCTATATTAAAAATACAGATTGAAGAGTAGAATACTTTGAAGGTTTTTTTTTCATTCTTCAGAGAAAAGTACTCGCGAAATTCGATAAACGATTTACTAGCAGACTCTGTGTTTTATCGATTTCGTCTACAAGGAAAAATCAAAGGGTGAATTTTATTTGAATTTCATGCTGGCGGTGAGCTTTGATTTTGGTGTCAGCTGATTTGAATGATTCATCTGTTTTAAGATCGTCGCTTCGTAAGGGGACTTAAGCGTTTTCGAAGGCTTTAAATATTAATGGAGTTTGAAAATTTGTTTATTTTGAAAGTTGCGCGAATCCTGTTTTGTTTCGTCCTAAATTCCGAACCCTCACAACGAGGGACGTATCCCATTAGATAATACTTAAAGTTCGCCAGCCTATATTAGCCGGGAGATTGGTTTGACCTTTAACTTGTTAACTATGGGTGGTTTCAGAAAGTTAACGCGCTGAAATCGGTACTACCGGAATATTTGATTTGATATTGTTCTATACCGCGGACGTGATTTCATCACTCAAACAATCTACACGTTTTATGAGAAAACTTGCAAAATCCTATATTGGCAATATCAAGAATCTTAAGACCTTCCTTTGCGACGCTTTCGGAAAACCAAACTATATACGTATATAATATCCAAAAATAAATTTAAGCCGTTCGATCATGTTTGCGAAAATTCGAATTATTATTTGTCCAAATTTACGACGTGCTAAAGGGCGTATTGTATGAAAGTTGAGTGAACAAATTTCGAAGGCCGTCCGTAAATAAATCGTTTTCTAAAAAGCCCCGTTCGAATTTGATGTCCGCTAATGCCTTTGATATCTTTTGATTTAATTATCTCCGTCTCTTCTCCGGTTACGGTCAGCGCTAATAAGGGTTTGAATAATGTATTTCGAAATGAATATTTTCCGGTGCGCTTTGTCTTAATTTGCGATTTTATAAATTCGCATTGAGGTCATTAATTAAATCATTATTTACATTAGTAATTAAGTAGGCGCCCTCAAGATTTACTCCTTCTCGAGCCGCGATTATTTCGTCGCTCGTGTTTATTAAAATATTAAATTAAGCGATCGCGCACAAGTCCGGAGAGGAAATGGAAACAATGAAACTCACCTGATTTTCGGTCGTAATTCATCCCGGCCCCTTTTTTCAGCTTCATATTTTTTTAATTACGGCCATTTAAACGTTGCGATACGGCCTGAGCTATTGGAAAACTGGCCCCGGGAGATCGTTCGCGAAGTTTTCATGATCGCGCCTCGTAACTTTCGAAATTGCGTTTTCGCGTGAGTTCTGCCCATGAAAAAAATAGCAAATAAAAAACACACACACAATCGAATAAATAACGCATTATAAACGCGCCGATGGATCGTTATGCTTATTAACAAAATATTTTCTTTCAATCTGTGCGCTCTCGCGAATTCTCAAATGACTTCGAATTAAATTTCGGCTAACTTGTTACGTTTGCGCTCTTTTGTCTGGGCTCTCTATAAATTTCAATCTGTTTTTAATTGAAAAAGGAGGCATTGAAATAAAATATCGTTTTTTTTTTGTTTTAAATGAAACATTCATTTATAAATATAGCTATTATTTACAACAAATTACATCTTACGAATATAATACATGTATTTATTACACGCAATTTTTTTGCTAATACTTTTATTTAATTAATAAGTTTTGAGTGAGAACACTTTGTTTTTTGATATAAGAACGTTCGCAAAACTTAACTATCACATATCTCGGGTGTTTCAATAGATTGTTTCGGATTATTTTCATCCTCACATATACATTTATAATTATAGAATAAAATCTAGTTTCATATTTGAATTTTTCACTAGACGCCATCTCCGGCCAGGATGCTCATATGTCAGCTGACTATGGGCAAAACTGTGGCCAGCAGGACGGCCAACAGCGTGCAGAACCTCCTCGGACACAATAAATCTCTGCAGCTGGCTCCGCTTTGCATTGCCGCCGGATTTTCCCCTGAAAACGAACCAAAAGATCCGTCAGTGTTTTTATACGTTGAAACATCTTCACCAGCGTTAAAATTCACGTAAACAAAAATATAGATTATTTGGATACTGGAAATAAAAAAAGGACTTAAGTGTTATTTTTAATATTTTAAATACAACGGTTTTTGTCGAGAAATTTCCATAGTGGTGCATACAACCGATAGAAGTTCGCTTTTTATATAATATACATTATTAAAAACCAATTTTGAGGACTTCGACCATATTTTAAATAATTGGCGTTGGTATATAGAATATATTATTCCACCCGTGGTGCAGTGGTATGTTCCATGAACTATCAATATAATGATGATGATTTAAATCGTAGACAGGCTAGAGAAGGACTCTGTTTTTAACACCAACTCGATCGTCTCATTGTTAGATACCTAGGTATTTAAATACCTAGGTACCTGACAACGAAAGATTTATCTCTTTTTTCTTTTTGGCCAAACGGTTAACCATTTGGCCAAAAAGAAAAAAGAGATAAATCTTTCGTTTGATGAGGTGATTCCAAAAATGTTTCAAATATCTTTCTCTATTTTCCACCATACAAATTATATAATATGTATCAACGTCACGCTTGTTTGTGACAACAATTACAAACTGTCGTCAGCGATTGGTATATGTGGATATGCGCGTTTGAGTCATCAATCCTCCTTCCTATCATGATGATGAAATGATTTAAAGATTTGGTCAGTATGGTGACTTTGGGATAAAACCTGTTGTACCATGGTGGCACAATGTGTGCGTTCACAAATGAACTTAAAAGTAAACAAATAAACATTTTTGGTATAAAACCGATTTCGAATATTTCAGCACGTATGTCCTTTTTAATTCCGTATATATTTAAGCAAAATAACATCTTACCATTGAATATGTGTACGTAGATGCTGGCAGGGTGCGCATTATTCGGTACGCAAGAGTAGTTTCCTGCATGGGACGCACTAGTAGCTGGAATTATCAGATCGCTGCTTCTGGCAGTCAGATCGGTGCTCACGTTCACGCCTCGATCTTGATCGTAATTGATCATTCGGCTGTTGTGATACCTGAGGACGTCGAACAGATACGTGTATGTGTGGATTATGGTCGCAAAGGTTTAAATGTTTCTAGTGCTCGATGCGTTTTAGTCTAATGGATGTTGCAATTAGCGATCGCGCAGCTGCAGATGCAGCCGTTTTAAGTGGTCGTCGTCGTATTTAATATACGAAAGTAAGCTGAATTGCTCGTGAGGAGAAGTTGTTTTAGCGAGAGAAAGGCTTTTGTTCAAATGATTAAAAGTAATGAACAGGGCAAAGAAGTTTTATTAGGTTTTGTTTTATGTTTTTTTTTTATCGTTTGAAATTTACTTTAGCTTGTTGCGAAAATTTTGTATTGTCTTTTTATGATTGATGCATATTTTATACAATAACTTTTAAGAATTCGTTTCGGTTCAATATTTGATTAATTCTGACAAATAACTGAAAGAAAAATATACATATTTCATTTATAACCGTTCATTTTTCTTTTAATTTTTCTTCCGAGAGAAAAATGAAAATCTTTCACAATAGATTCTTGTCCTAGTTTGCTCAAACTATCGATTGAGCTGATAGCCTCTGCTTGATTACAAATTAGTATATATATATATTTCAGTATCTATAAATTATTTTGCTCAAATAAAAAAAATCGTGATTAAATTTTAAATTTACAATTTGTCAAAGATTTCTTTCGGTATAAATTATAATTTGAATTTTTTTTTAGTATTTTAAATAGAAAATTCCAAGGACTACTACGATAGTTTCCCGCAACCGCAACATGGATACCGAAAATAAAACGATATATTTTTACAGAATGGAAAACTTATGTTTCCCTTTGTCATAATAAATAAAAAGGCCCCTCTTTATTTATGAAACGCTCTCGTATGTGGGCCTTTATTGTACTATGTTTATGCGAAGGTTTCTAATTCGGCCCCGTCTACACAGGGCCGGAGCATAAAATATCGATCATGTCTGATACACTCACCAAAAGACGAAAGCTGGAGCCTCTGTGGTTTTCAGAATGACGCATTGGAGTCGCAAAGCCGAGCCCGGTTTTATGTATTTATCCGCGGGACCTGAAATTTGCGCTCTGGCCTCTGAAAAAAAAATTCGGACGTGTATAAAGGGCATACGTGGAAATAAAATAGGATGGAAAAAACAGTGCGTAATCGTAAAAAGTGAAAATTTACGGCTCCATTCCGACGTTCGGCCATACACTCGTCCCGCGTATTTATAATTTCATTGCATTCGTGAAACGTGTCTGCCGCGAAACGTTCATAAACAACGGAACAATGCCACCGAAAAAAGATATTAAAAAATATCGCGTTATCACGTCCATGTGTGAAAATATAGGGTGGTCTAAAAATATACGTGCGATGGCTTTTAATTGCTTGGGATTGCGTGTATGCTTTTTTATGGTATTTAGCTTGATGATTACGTAAGCGAGATTGATGATATGATGAGGATTATGCGCGGAAGCTTGTTTGGGTTTCATTATATGCAATTTATGTAATGTCCATTGTACGACAAGGGCTTTCTGATAATATCACGTGTGATAAGGGAAAGGTAACTTTCGAGTAGTTAAATAGTGAAACCATTTCATGTCAAATTGTGTCAAGACAAGAATCTAGCAATTGAACGTGTTTAAGGTTACTAAGATTTGGTGGCAAAACTAGAAAAATAATTTGATTTCAATATTTTTTGGTAATTATAAATAAATTTTATCTCTTTATATGATTAAAATTATTTGAATTGGCTGAAAGTATTAATAAATATATTTTTTTATAATAATTTCGATTGATGCCAGGCAAATAAAATACATATACATATATATTTTGAGAACACCCTGTTTGTGAAAGTTAAATACGTACGTGCACGTTAAAACGTGTTAATCATCGCAAATCTCCGGATTTTCCGTTCGACGTTTTTTTAGGAAAATTTGAAAACGCGCGCATGGGAAATTAATTTATCAAATTATGAAGCGCCCGAGTTAATTAATGAAACTGTTGCGGTGGAGGGCGCTGTATTGCCGAAATTGCCCTAACTTCTTATGTAATTTTATTTCAAAACTGCCTCAGTAATGAAATTTTAAGAAAGACCACAGAAGTCGATTAACGTTCCATTGTGAAATTTCTATTGCTAATAATGAAATTAGTCTGAACAAAGAAAAAGCATGAAAGAAATATTAATTATTTCCCAATTATCGGACGATTAAGATAAATATTTCCATTAAAGTCTTTATTTTGAACAAATTATGATTGATTGCATTCGCGGAAAATGGTTATCCACTGTATATATTTTTTGTTCGAAAATGCAATTTTCTTTTATGTTTTGTGAGCAAATTTCATTAAAAATTCAAAACTTTATTTATAAAGCTCGCGTATAAAGTTTTGAAGAATATCAAAAGCCGTGATTTATTTTGATCGTTTATAAAGTCTTTCATTATATTTTTTTCTCGGGTTTGCTCAAGCGATTTACTCACTGAAGTTTTACTGACTGCAATAATAAGTTTTCTAAATAATATACAGAGCTAACACACGGTTTAGCCGTGAAAATTTTCACAGTATCGTCCGAAATTTAAATAATTCTACAATATATTACGTGCGAAATACATCGTTTCGGCACAGATAAAAAATGGTCAATTTAAACGAATTAATGCGAGAATCGTGAATTTATTCATGGAATTTATAATTCTACTGATTACCACCTCTCGGTGAAATTAATCAATTTCTTAGCGAAGCCATGGATCATTGTCTCACCTACGACGTTGAGCTGAAGAAAAATGCTGGTGGGTGGATGAGAAGACACTTGGCACTCGTATAGACCGGCATCTCTTTTCTGGACGAATTTTATTTGGAGACTCCAATCCTGGATAAAAAAAATTGTATTGAGTAAACTTTTCCATTGGGCAAAGAGAAATCTCATCGCTGAAATACATTAAAGGGGAGAGTCACCCAAATTTGTGTTATTTAGGCGTGTTTCTTATTTTAGTTTGTGGGAATTGAAAATGTAAACAAGTTTTGTGTTAGTTAAAAAAATCAATTTAATTTATTTTAAATATGTACTTTTTATTTAATTCTTCAAACATGATATGTAAATAAAAAACTTTCAAATTTAAAAGCAAACTTATTTTGTGACACAAAAAAAAATCTACAGACAATTCAATGAATCATATGTCTAACTTTTATAATTAGTCACTACGATTTGTGAAAAAAAAACGAAATTGATTGATTAATTTTAAATTAAATATTTTTTAAATCATTTCCGAAAATTTACCGAGTTTCCTCAACATGATCGTACATTTGCGTACATTTGTTCGCCTTGAGTAAACACTATGTATTCATACGAGAATATTTATAAATTGAATTGAACTAGAAAGTAGCACGTTTTTATAGAATATAATAACAGCTATATAATTTATATGTATGAATATACGTAAAAGCAATCATCTCAGTCGAAAATATCCCCTTTTAAAAACGAAATTCCGATATTGCGTTATATAATTAATCAATAGAAACGTCAGTTCTTTCGTGTGATTTCACTGCGCGCCGGCAAGAAAACTTCGTCTAATATTAATTTCAAAGTCTTCGAATTTCATTAACTATTGAACGTAATTACATTTGAAAGGGAATCTAGCGTCTTTTGCCGAGTTGAATTTAATACGCAAGATATTTTCACTGTACGTGCGTAATAACGCGCCAATTTACAAACGATTCCAATTAGCTAATTACATTGGTGACAATTTCATAAATTGAACTATTCAATGCTTGATTGTCGAAAATTATTTGATTTATCATAATTGCGCACGTAAATTGTGTAATGCACAATGTAGAAATCACATAAATACAGCCTCGAAATGGCGGTCCTCACAATTACACGAACGTTTCAATTAACGATAATATTTTTACTTCAAATCGATCGTAACATAAATCGACAATTTTTAATTAAACTCATGCTGTGTTTTCATAATAGAACAGCGCCAACTTCAAAATAACACCATTTCGAATACAATTCGCATGAGAAAGCACTCGGTACGCACCAACCTTATACATATGGATGCCGCGAATAAATTTCAACAGCGTCCCTCGCCTGAATGAATGCAAGGAAATATGTAACGGAAAACGATCTTTTTCCCCAACCATACGTACACAAAGAGGCACCGAAAGGGACATTTCGCAAATCGGACGAAAGTGTTAGCGGCACGCGCTCGCCGCCGCACGTAATAAAGCCTTTTATGCACGTACCAGAAAAACCATAAAACGCAACTGACAAAAGATGCACGATGCCCTCGCCATCCTTCCCGCATAATATATATCTAGCGGCCACATTAATCTAGAGCCGGTAATGGCCAACCGCGTCCGCCCACAGCACGTGAACCACCCACACCCCCGCGGGAAACACGTGAACATCCCACCCATCCACCCCCCGGGAAACTCGGTCCGTTTCCACTGGTATAAATAAAAATCTGCTGAATTTTTACGGGCGGCAAACCCGCGTATGTAAAAATTCGACCGGCGTGTGATTGTTCGGAATAAATGAATAAAAAAGTGTCTGCGATGGGCGGTAGAGTGTGCAGCGCGGTGATGGACATAAAATGGTTGGACACAATCGGGGGTATTCGATTGATTTTTTTTAGTTTTGTTAACATTAGTTTTTATGTTTTAACAGATTATTTTGTGTATGAATGATACATGAGTTGTCTACATCTGAATAAAAGTTGTCTGCTTGTAACATCATTAATGCGAAAGTTTGGAAAATAAATAAAAAAAGTCATTTGTAAGAGTGAATTTTAATTGTTTTTCTCATCAGATTTACAATTTAATTTACTCAATGAAGATTAGTTCTTAGGTTTATGTTTAAAAAATAAATGAATGGGTCGAATTTAATAATGTTTTATACCTCTGAATGCAGAAAATGAATCGCTTGATATCGCTCGTCTGATGTGTATGTCGTAAGTCCTACGGTTAAAAGATGTCTGTCTTTTCTTCTGATCCAAGAGACCTGAAAAAACGATTTTGTCAAATTTAATTTCTTCAAAATACAATTCAAAATAAATTTCGTTTCATAAAATGCTATATTTTATAGAACGAAACGCATAAAAACAAATTCAGTTGACGCTAGATGAAAAATATAAAAACACGATATTTCGCACCTGACTCGCGACCTTTTCAATTCCACGAAAATAAATAATATTTATATCTCAATTTTCTTTAGATTCACAACGACAACGATTTAACTAAAACACGATATAAGCTCGAAACAAACAGGATAAATGTTTCACATGCGACGAATGAAATTAAATTTCATCCGTCATATCTCGGGACGTTTTTTCACTGTGATAAAATACAAGATTATTCATTTATAACAGAGAAATACGTAGGCTGTCATCTGAAAAAACGTTGACCCGCTTAAATCGCAAGCTCGTTAGAAGCACGTCGACTGGCGAGTGTACCGGCGAACAAATTTATGTCGAGTCATTCAAATGACGCCTGTTTCAAATTATCCATCCCCTCGGGAGCAAATTAGGAAATGTACGAGACAATTTTTCATCCATAAATTTATTTAAATTAACGTTCCGATTCGGACGCTCTCAACATTCATCTTGACTTAAAGAAAATTTATTCGCGCGAGCGTTTGCCGTTTCCCGGGAAATATTTAAATTATCATTACGATCGCCGAAGATTAAATTTTCCCTTCTTGCTTCACGCACGCATATATTTAAACGTAATATAATGAGATAATGTGAATTTGATGCTAATTTATGCGTATATTATTCAAATTTTTGTTAATGGTGATATTAAATGTTTGAATTTCATTTCGCCTTAGAATAATTTTAAAGGTTATGAAAATTGATTAAGAGCGTTTTCTTTGGACAAACAAGTGCGTTGTAAAGATTTGAATATTTCTATTCAATTGAGAAAGTCTAAATTTCTGTTTTTGCCTTACTGCTTTCATTTCGAAGCATCCTCTTTACATGTTTACCGTTATCTTCTATGTATATAAAAACTTATTCGCAATCGCGTACGAAAAATACAAATAAGAAAAGGCAAACACGGAGAAGTATAATAAAATACTTAGAAACTTTCTCTAACATCGCTGTTTAGAATGTTAAGTACTCATTTATATGTCAGGGACCTTTCTCTGGGATTACAAATGCTTACTTTGTTTCCCTGCGGGATTAAGTTGCGATTTTTTCGGATTGCTTTTTATATAAAATGTGAGTTTTTATGTATGGTTTTTTTGCTAGACATAAATATATATTTCTTAAATGGCCAATTTTTCACACATGTTTGTAGATTACTTGTTAAATTCACATGCAATTTATTATAGTGCTTAAAATATAGACTGCTAAGTTTACAAAAAAAAATGAAATGTTTAAAGAAAATATTTCTAAAACTCGTTTCTTAAATTATATTTAGACGAACAAATTTAACCGCTAAGTTATCGAAACCACCTTTCTTCCGACCAAGTCGAACTTTTTGAAATGCGTACGGCCTAAAGTTAATTAATTTTAGAAAATGATTTATGTACCTACTTATACTTACAAAATTTCATTATCTATCTTGATCAAATAATATATTCGTTTTCGATAATGAGAAAAATCCAAAAACTAACCTCGAACAGATTTTTTTTGTATTTCAAACTCAGTAAATTTCGGAGATTTTCTCACAGATAAAAAAGGTCATAGAATCTATTCTGCTATTATATAATATAAAGAACTTTTAAACTAAACTCAAATCTTGCCGATAAATTTCGGTACACGACGAGCAGCTTCCCAGTGAAAACTTATTTGACCGGGTCTCTCGTCGAGGCCCGAGGCTAAGCCGTAACTGGTGGAGGTTCACTAATGTGGTTTTAATTTTTCGCCCTACTTTTTGAGGCTGCGTAACCTTTTCTGGAGCTTTCTATGGGTTTCGTGAGCACAAAAAAGGAGGAGACGTTGGCCTATGAAACCGAGGGTAAGATGGCGAAAGCTTTCCTGATAATACGCCTGGAAACACATCTGAACGGACCATTAAATCTTCAATGAAATTTTCTTCTGATCAACTTTCAACCTTCTTGCAAGCGACATATTATATTAGAGGACGCAAACTTTTCCGTATTCTTTTGCACATAAATTTGTTTTTTTTTTATAATTCAACGATTGGATGAACAGTTTGTCTTTTCGATATTAATATTTCTTTCAAATAAAATACAAACATAAATATGCAATGTAAATTCCTAGGATGCTAGGTAGGATTTTGAGATAATAATTATATTTTGTCAAACTTAAAGGATTTTACATAAACTTGTGCAATTTAACAAATATCATTTATTTTACGAAACGAAATCTCGGTCGCACTTTGAGTCATGGATTAACGAAATTTCCAACAAATTTGGGCAATGGAAATTGGAAACTTCCCACCCCTAAAAGCCCGCAGGGCAAAGTCACCCCATCTTCGAACCCACCCACCGATCCACCACCCACTTGCGTTCAATCCGCCAAAGTATCGTAAATTATCTCGCCGTTGTTAGCAACGCACAATTTATGGCTCGCCGAAACTTTCAAGACGTACGTCGTACGTACTCAATGCGAAAGGTAACCGAGAACGCAAAACTTTGATGAAAACTTTATTTTTTCACTTCCCACTTTCCAAGGGTTTTCTCTTCAATTTTCTAACAATTAAGCGAAATGTCGAAACGTGTTTTTCACATTCATGCTAACAAGCTCGACGCATGTTCGCAATTTAACTTTCAGTTCCGCGCGCGTAACTTGCATACGAATATACATGTCCGTTGAAAAAAGAGAAAAAAAACTGTGAAAAACGTCTCTCTGATGACCCGAATTAATTCCCTTACATTTCATGTTTGTATATTCACTCATTCGAGTCATTAACGTTTTCCGCGTTGGGAAAATTAGGGGAAAAGCGCTTTCACGAAATGGGTACTTTTCCGTTTCGAAAACGTCGTTATACGTACGCATGTCTCAATTTTTAAAGAAAAAAGTAATCATGTTCTTTTTATACCCTAAATTTTGGATGAGCGTTTTTACAAAAATTCTCTTTGAAAGGAAATATAATTTTCGAAATAAATGGTGGGAACTATGAAAAAAGTTTTCAGTAGTTTCCACGAAACGATCTCGGACAAATTTTTCCAAGTTCGTAACAGAAACATTCATATATTGGCTTGGCCTAAGTTTAGACTGGAAATGCATGTTGGCAAAATTTTCTGGTATGTCTGAAAAAAATTTAATAAATGATAATTCTTGATGTGTTATATAATATATATAAACGTATACTCCAAATACACCCGAAAATAAATTAAATTTCACGTATTTAAAGAAAAGAATACAATTCGAAGGCGTATCAAATTCCCAAAAAACAATAATTACATTTATAATCCGGCAACAAGAAAAAAAAGTAAATGTCAAACGAGAGAGCAACGAATCTAATTCCAACGACGCGAAAGCACGAAAATTGCAAAAAAAAAGTAATTTTAGACCGAACATAACGGACGCGCGAATTTAAAAAGCGCTCTGGGCGATAGCTTCGGATACCGCTGTTAGGTCACGCAGGGCGGGACCTCACTTTAACCGAAGGGTGGTTTTCTTGAAATATCAGATCCTCGGATCTCGGTGGCGTAACCGAAAGCCACTCCGTCGAAGGACTCGAGTGTCGACGAGGACTTGTGACGAAGGGGGGCGGGCGGTGGGTTTAATTTGGCGTCAAGGGTGCTCACCACTCCGTCGTCCATGTTCCTTATGACGCAGGGTAGGAGGGCGTTAGAGCCTGTTTGGGATGTCACGGCTGTGTTGTTCTCCGTGGCGAAGAACATCCTCGGTGGTGAGCTTGGATCGGCGGTATCCAGTGGGGGAAACGTTGCTGTCAGTTCGTTCTCTGGGTGCTGCTGGACTGGTCTTTTGGTCAAGATGGCCGTTTGGAGGGCCGCGCTCGATGGCGATTCCTCCGTCAGCGATGATAGTCCTGAAATTATCATTTTTAGATTAGTATTTGAGTGAATTAAAAAAAAAACTAATAATATGTTGTGGTGTGTATGTGTGGAATGTGCGGCTTGTTTGTGTGTAGTTCGGTGACGCATTGTGTGGTAACTATAGGTTTTTGCTTGTATTCTATTCTATTAGGTTATGTAAGGATGATGGATCATTCTGTTTATGATTTGACAGTATTAAAGTGAGTTTTTAAAAGTAATCTGATTTCAAATATGTATAAAATGGGTGAAAAATTTATGTCATCTAAAATTATTTGTTTGATATAAAAATACTCAATGTATTTTATTTGTTGGGATGATCGAAATATTATTTCTATCGTTTGATTACAATAAGAAATACTAACTATTATTAATATTCAAACGTAAATAGATCGTAATTTTAATACTTTTGTTAAAATATGAAGGTATTTAAGATTATTTTATATTATTATTTGATAACCGATAAGAACCCACTATCCCGCCTGTTACATGCACCCCACTCTATGCCAGCTTCCTGAACCAGCTTATTGTTAGCTGGGTACCAGCAACACTAGGCGAAACTACGGGTGCCACATTTACATTTATTGGGAACTCTACATTTAATTTAACTAAGCAATCGCGAAAGACTGCTTTCCGGGGGGCATACGGAATGCCAATGAATTATTTGATAATATGAGATATTTTTATTTTGTGATCAATAACTTGTAATGAACTATGTATTCGTATATAAATAATAGAGAAATAACATATTCGTAATCTACGATGATTTTTTTGGAAGAAAAAAATCGTTTCGGATTAACAGATAAAAAGTATTTTGATGCGAAAATGATAAAAAAAATATTGTCAAGCTTAGATTTTTGTCAGCGTATGTCGTCAATATAATTTATTTGCTCCTATTATTTGAGGTTACGGATAAATTTATCAGACAACCTGAAAAAAAACCGTATAAATCTATTTAGAAAAATATCTTTTATATTACGCTATCTGATCCTAAGAAGACATTGAATTTATTGAAAGGCGATAAATCTCTCATATCTTTGTCAGTTTTTTTCGCAGTGCAATTTCTTCGTGAATTGGCGCAGATGGACGCCCCAGTTGCTTTTTATACGGTAGCTGTCATATTATGCTTTATTTGATACTTCCACATTCAATATGTTTTCTGTCCGCGATATATAAACGGGAAATTTAATTTAATCGTGAGTCAATTTATACGTATTTCGTTTAGTAATCTAAACACGATTTTGCAGGGATTATTGCGGGTGGCGCAGATAAACCGACTCGAATCAATAATTGCGAACAATTATCATTCTAAATAGCGGTTCGTTTATTTTAAAACATTCCAATTTGCAATTTGCTTATTGAAATCTTATTTTTAAATGCGGATGAGGCAATTTAAAGTGATCTTGGGTCGGTAGAATTAATTAAAGTATTCATCTATCTTTCTGAAACGAAGCTTTTTTAAAAACTGATTTTAATATATTGCTAGAATGATATATAAAATTGATGATTGATTCGATTGTCGAGTATTGAATTTTGTTCATTTTACTGGAAATTAAACCAAACTTGTTGAGTTAAATTAAATATGAAAATTTAAATTGGATAATTAAATATAATAGATGTTCGGAACATTGATTAATTTTCTGTGATATAAATCGAGTATTCTCATTTATCCAAAATTTAATTAACTCAACTCTCAATTAGAGCAAATTTGTGTGATCACAACACAATTTTCAATAATAATGACTATTTCAATATCATAAAAAATTTATCCTGAATATAAAACAACAAAATTTTTTTTTTAATACGCTTACTCTGCACAAACATTTGCTTATTTATCCTTAATATATTATCGAAAATATTCTGGATAGAAAAATATTTACGGAACAAGCGAGCGAAAATCGTCGATCCTCTTAAGTTTCGTCCTCGACTCGAGAGGAGGTGGATCATCATCGACGGGAAATCGGGAGGGTGTCGAGTGTCAGCAGAAACCCCCAATCGACGATGACTTTTTAAGTGCTAGACAGAGACTCCTAACCACCCTGTGGTGAAGTTCCATCCGCCATAGTTGCCGGGGAGCTTTCGTCGCCCGCTCCACAAGTGGGATTGTCCGCCGTAAATCTACCCCACTTGTCATAAACACAGATAACGCCCACTTCTTCTCGGGACAGACGTTGTTTTATTGCTGGATGGTGCGTGTGCTTTTTCCTCGTGTGTGGTCAATCGATTTGATCTAGATTTCGTTGGGCGATTGTGCTTTGGTTGTATTTTCGGATTCGAGGGAACGATATAGAAAAAAATATTGATTTATTTTCTTTTAAGCGTAAAGATTGTTGGTAATCTTTGAAAAGTTACCAAAATATTATTTTTATTTATAATTATTTTGTTTACAATCGTAAATGCGTGAATACGTTCATGCGTTATTTATTCTCACTACAGATTATTACCCTTTTTTTAAACTTTCCACTTTAAATAGTTCATTTCATGGTTTAAGTCAGGTATCGGAAAACTCCGGTTCACGGGTTAATATTGGTTTTACATGAAAAAATTAAAAATAAACAAATTAAGAAATACATAGATTCAATTTAGAAATTCACATCCTCAAAAAAATTGAAGCAAATATACATATTTTCTGAAATTATTGTTGAATTACAGTTACAAAAGCATTTTCCGGGTTTCGATACAAGTGAAAAAATATGTCCATATTTCAAAATCTATTAAACTATGTACACATCAATTGAGAAACTTCTGTCAGACCCTCAATTAGAAGTGATTGTTCTCCAAAATTACATATTTACATTTATTTTACGTTGTTATCAATAGTATAGATATAGATATTAAATATAATCAATAAAAATCTAAAAAAATTACCCATATGAATATTGTCGAGTTTACCGTCTGGCCCGCCAAGATTCAAATTTTCACGATCTGGCCCTATCCGAAAAAAATTTTCCGACTCCTAGCTTAAATCGTAAACTAAACCCTTTTCCACCCACCCGTACGATAAAATGAAACTATTTCTACAAAAATAAACAACTAGCAAAAAAGTCAACTCACTCGGACGCTCCGTGCAATTTTGCACCGTTTACACACAAAGCGGAGATATTTCTCACCGAAAGTGGACAGGAGAGATTTCCGCGACCCGTTTACGCGATACAACATAACATAATATGCGAAGGGGTTGTTTAAAGACCGCGCAAACGACCCGGCGATGTTCGTCGCACAAAACCCACCCCCGTCGCACAAAACATATTAAAACATACAGCAGGACAGGCCCACAGACGTGTGAAAAGCTCGGCGACGAAATTCTGCAAAGTTAACGGTCGTGTTTTGATTGCACGTGTTAGCATAATATTTGCTTTGCGAAGTCGTGCCTACTCCTTAATGGCGCCTGAGAACGTATCGCGCGTGATGTGCGCGGATCTTCTGTCGTAATTATTATTCGTGTTTTTAGAAAGGTTGATTCGAGTTTTGTCATTTTTTTTATTTGTGCGGGAGGAAATTTCGTAGAAACGTATTTTCGTACGATGTTATAATGTAGGGATCTGTTTTTCGAAGATATATGCGTTTGGGAATAGGGCGTATTACGTCGAATCCTCGTATTTTCGTGATGTAAAAAATAAGGTTTTTTCTCGGCGTTTTTTCAGATAATCAATATCATAAATAATTTATTTTTAATAAAAAAAACATAGTTTTTGTAGAACGTATCGATTAAGTTAAGAAATATATGGTATAGTAAGTATTATAAATAAAAATAACCATGATTAATTAATTCAAAACCATTGAAATACTTAAATTCTAGAAAGTTAAGATATTTTAGGATTTTCTTAATCCTTTCTTAAAAAAAAAATCTATAAATTTCCATCAAAAAATTTATTATTTAGCGGGCATTATTTATTTATTTATAAATACATGCATATAATATAAACACAAATATACCACCATGGCATAACAGATCAATATTTTAACAAACGACGACAAATCGATAACATAATATTGTTCAATCGTAAAAATTAATCAATTCACAATCAAAAGGACACATTTGAAATAACCGTTAATGTAAAATTATTGAATTCAAATGCGTTACAGTGGCTACCCGATGAGCCGCGACCGTATCGAAAATTGAATCGAACAATCAAAACGTATGGGGTTATTAATTCGTCGGTCAATTAGGGGTGGGTTTGTTTGGAGCGCAGGTATTCCCGCCAACCCGGGCGTTGATCTAATTAATCCTATAACAAAATGCGCAGCCCGTAAAGCTGCCAGGAGAATTGCTTTATTCATTATACGGTCTATTAGGGCCGACCCACACCGCTCGGCGACGAAACAACAAATAAAAACCCTCGACGCCGCGATATGCAAAGCGGCCGAAAGATGGAAAAATAGGGTGGGTTTTTTTTATTCGGCGACGAAAAAATATGAAATGTGGCATTAGCGTTTGTTTTTCTACGCGCTGTGTCGAGTTTTTAGTGTACGTTTTATTGTCGGATTTTATGTGTTTGTTTTGTGGCGGGTGGGGTCGAAACTGGTAATTTTCGTATGTTGTGGATGAGATGAAATTGTGACTATGTTAATTTGATTATATATTCTGTTCATTTTTGAATGTTACATGGTTTTTCTATTGTTCGAGATTTTTTCCTTAATTTTTTTTCTCATTGAAATAGTAATCCGTTAACGTGCTTAGACAGTGATGAAATTACGAGCTTATTCGCATTAAATATGCTACATTACTTCAATTCAAATGAAAATTTAATTTGAAAACTTTTTTAAATAGATTTGAAACGATTTCTTAGAATTTCCGTCGGTGGAAATCCGCGAATTTTCATTCTATTATTCTGGTGAATGTATGTACATGTTTATATTCGTACGGAAGTGGTAGCTCGAACGTTTTATGCGTCACATTAGCTTAACGCGCAATTAATGCGGGATTTTTGAATTTTTTTCAATTTTTACATTTGAAACGTCTCGAAGTGCTCGTTCGCCTTCCCTAATCTGCATTTTAGATGTTTGACCGAGTTAACTGTGTCGCTCGACTTGTCTGTTGTCGACGAGTGAAAATATTTCTGCGTTCTTTTTTTCGCAAGCCGACAGACTTCGTTGAATTCTAACTTGGCTTGCTCTCTTTATAACCTAATAGTCTTTTGCAAAGTGGCAATCAGTTCCATGCACTCGAAGGAAAAAAATAAGGGAGAGATAATAATGTGCGATTGTTAGAAAAAAATATCGCGATGATGATATTTTTTTAAGAATTTAAAACAGTCTTGTGTAATCCATTAATATAATATACAATCCTATGAAATTGTGGATAAAAAGCAAAAAGGAAAACTCATTTCATCTCTTATATTATATGTAAACGTTACTGAACTAGTTTAGTTGGGTTTTAGTAACTAGTTAACTTTTTGTTTAAAGTTTTGGTATAGTAATTATTAAAGAAAATTAACAACAGTTTATAATTATTACACACAGTTTATATAATATAACATCCACTACAAGAAAAAAGTTTTTAACGAGAAGGTAACTTTCAATTAGTTCAATATTGAATCTATCCTTTAAACGGTCTCAAAAGCGCATTTTAACCATTTATTAACTACACCACGCATCGTTTAACTTCATTAATTCATATCAAACGACACTAAAGTCAAACACATTAAGCAGCCAAAAATATCGAAAGATCCAAATTAAAAATAACATACCTTGCGGTAGCCCAGTGGCGGCAATCAGCAGCAGAGTGGTCGTGCAGAGGTGCGCCCCCCTGGCGATGGGGGCCCCGGGGCGCCGCCCCTGGACGGCCATCGTCGACGAGAGACGCCCTTTTAACCCACGGTCGGCATCCGATATTATTTCGTGGTTATTACGAGAGCCCCATATCGACGGTGCTTGAGATTAATTCTTCGGTCGTCGGACTCGATTCGGTTTTGAGGTTAATTTGGAGGTGGCGCGATGCATGTTTTCATAAGTCTGGAATAAAAAAAGTTCGGGTTAATGTGTTGTAATGGTATTGAATATTTTATGTATGATGATTTCAATTTTATTATGTTTTTGTAAAGAAAACAATTCTTGGAATATTTCCATCGAAGTAATTGTCGATTCTTGTTATATGAATCGAGAGATAGAATTGATTTTATATTATTTGATTTAAGTTCGTTATTTTCATTTCGAGAGTTTTTCGATTTTACGTTCGCATTGAAATATTTTCGTAAAATTGTTTTAAATTTTCGTATTATTTTTTCTTCGCAAGCTTTTTCGGAGTTATGGTAATTTTTGTGAAAAAAAACTGATTACTAATCACAATCCTTTGATTTGTTATGGAAAATTCAGCATATTTTAGATGCATAGAAATTCTGATGAATATTCTCTTCGAAAATGTATTTTAATCTATGCGATTCGTAATATGTAAATATGCTTACTTGTAAATTTTACAATTTGAAAACTTCATAACCGTCTATTTCTGTAATCTTCAATATGCTCTTTTAATATTTCAACACGAAAGATTCCTTAAGAAATTTTATATAAAATGTTATATAACGGAAATATTTCAGACTTATCCAAAGATATTTTTAAACGGATCCAATTGAAATCGAGGTGCAGAGAGGAAGAGAGATATTGGAACTGGAACGAGCAAAAAGCTATGGACGAAAGCTGGGGATAGTTGATGAAAACAATCCAACCGGGTTTTAATGAATAAAGCAACCAAGAAATCCGAGAGGCAAACCCAATTAAAGATGTCCGATTCGGGATGTAAATCCGAAATCTCTCCCTCTTCCCTATACTTTTATATAATATACCTCAATTCGTGTTTACACATTTTTGTTCAAATTAAATTCGCCCCAAGGATTCCGAACCGTGGCTAAACGGTCACAATGGCCCAAACTTCGGACTTTTCCGTTTCCAACGACGCCGGCCTTTTATATATGTTTCTTTCCACATACGAGTAGCCGATAATTAAATGCGATTATACGTACACGGATGTGTATAAGCATATGTATGAAAGAGGTGAGGTTTAATAGGAATCGCAAATTACTTTCACCCCCAATACCCCCGGTAATTAAATGAGAAGAAAAGAAACAACGTGGAAGAACACAATACACAGGTTCATATAAGTTTTATCGCGAGAACGCGAAACAATTTGCATTTTAACAATGAACAATATCTCCGCATACGTAAAAAAAATGAAGACCCTTTTCGAAAGACTCGCGAAAACGAGGAAAGTTTCAAATTGCATCATTGGCGTTTCTTTACCTCTCAATCTTTTCGCTATGTATGTAAATATGCACGTCTGTCTTCATAACTGCGCGAAGTATAAAACAGTAATATTCTATTTTCATGTAAAAAACCGATTTTGATTCGATTTAATTAAATCAAAAAAATACGTATAAAAGTACACTTAAACACAATAAAACGTTTATTTTAGTGAGTGGAAAGAAATATATATTTTTTTCCGTTTTCCTCTTAACAAACCTTGTGCAAGTTAATAGCTCTCCGACAGTTAATTTATTTATTATCCAATAAATGGGTCACAGGTGCGCTTCCTTTCATTTGCTCCATTTCTTTTTTATCCTCCAAATATTTTCGCGACTCAGCTTCGCTTGTAATTAAATTTCTGCCCTTTGTCTATTCCGCGTTGGTGGGCACTTGTGCGTGTGTACGCCCATACATAAGCACACAGCAAAGTACTTACTTACAAAGATACTATGTACGCACGGACTTTCGCGAAAAACGATCCTTTCCGGTCCATAAAAACGGAGAGCAAAAAAAAAGAGTCCGACGGATTTTTCCGTTGCCGACCGTTCGTTTGCGCCGAATGATGCCGGTTATTCGTGAAAAAAGCAATTTCAATTGATTTATCTTAAATTAAACAATGGTTCGAATAGGCGATTAATTCATTTTAACGCTACATTAATTCTTCGACGGAGGTAGAGGTCAAATCAATTTCGATTTTTTTTTCGGAAAACGCTCAAGTTTCACCTTTCGTTAATTAACACCAGAAAATGTCAGAGGAATTTCTCATTTTAATAATATAGAAAATTTAGTGTCTGCTTGAAATTTTTTTTCAGCTTATTTAAATGTTCTGAAGACGTGTTTATTTACAATAAATCACTGAGATTTTCTCAATTAAAATATCATCATTTGTATTTCTTAAGACGGAAAATATGTTTTAATTTGAATACGAAAACAAATAGAATCTCTCAGTATTTTCATTAGTCTAACGAATTAAAATAATTTCTCTGCATTTAGGTAAATACATTTTTCGAAGGCCAAATATAAAATCAAGTGAAATCAATTATTTTACCATATTTGTTAATAACCCAAATAATATTTTATACATAATGTAACATAAATTTATATTATACATCGAAAAATATGGCAACAAATATTTTTTCTTCCGATTTAATCAATCTCTTTATCATATTATTATTACAGCGCCTTGTAATAAACTCATTTTGAATAACACACAAAAGACAAAAAGCATTTTTAAAGCACCCTTGTAAATTCACCAAACAGACGTCAAACCCACGCAAAATCTTAAGCCAACTCCGCCATCAAACGACCGAGATTCGAATATTTCGAAAGGGCTTTTGCATAATTACACCGCCTTCGGGCAGAATGCAAGCAACCGATTCAGCCCCGTAATTCAAGATTCAGCTTTCATCAAATTTCACTTAAAACACAGCCTTCCCTTTAATCGGCGGATAGGTTTTGGCGCCCGGGGGAAGGCCGTCCGTTTAACGCCCGTTCGAGAGCGGCTTAATGGGTCGTTATGAAAAATTTACGATATTTTCGCGCCGAATCAATTAATCTACCCGTCGGCAATTAAAATGTTTGCCGCTCTTCAAGAGGGCCACGTTTGGGTGCAGTGCTGGAAATTCCGTGGCTGGGTGAATGGCTTTTTTATTCGTGCGAATTAACTCGGTCGACGAGGAGAGTTTCTTAATTAATTTGATTAAGCCGTGTGTGAGTGTTGGGTTTCCATTAGTGTTGAAAGATGTGTGTGTGTGTGTGTATATTAAATCGTATAGTCGTTGCGGTTGCGAATTAATTAATTGAAGTTCTCTGTTGCGTAGAAAAGTTGAAGTGGTTCTGCATGATTGATGCGATTCGATTCAAAAGATTTTTTTGACGTTCAATTTTAATCTGCAGTTCATTTTGTAATTCAAAAAATTTATTATTATAAAATCCTTAATAACTTAAATTTTTATTGAATTAATTTTATTTTTAGAATCTTAAATATTAAATAAAATAGCTGTAATAATAAAAAAAAATACAGTTATAACATTTACAAACAAATATTTGATTCATTATATTTAAAAACATGAAAATTTCTTTCATCACGTTTACACAGCTAAATGAACATTTTAGAGTAATCATTTACTCTTAAACAACAACCTTTTGTACCTTCAGATCTAATTGAATTGACTTAAAAAAACGCTTCACCATTCGATTCCAACGGTAATAAAAATAAGTGCGCAATTCCTAAAGATAATATTGGGTGTCTACTTTTAAAAGGCGAAATCGCCTCGGAAGGCCGTTAAATAAGCGTCGACACGGTTAATTCAAATATAAAGATTATCTGGCGAACTAATCTCTTTCAAAAGGGGCGCTATAAAGCAATGAAATTCCCGCGGGACGTTCGTATCTCGCTAAGATTAGGACGTGTCGAAAGAATACCAAACGATACCGACACGAATATTTTATGCCTCCATTTAGATAAAACGCAGATCGACTTTGAAACGACCCCGTGGAACAAGCCGTTCGAAAGCGGCGGGCGCGGAAAATTCGATACCTTTCGATAAGTTGTACACTGGGGTGTCTATGGTGTGGCCATGGGGTGGACGGGAGGGTGGATATAAGGGCGAGTGTTGAAGTTTTTAAATTTCGTCTCTCGTTTAAAATTCTATCGCCGCTCCGAGGTGGAGTTTGTTTCGTAATAGTTTTCGTAATGTCGGCGTATAAAATCTCGAGGAGTTGTTGTCTGGAATTTGGCGTTTGTTTATTGTTGGGGGCTTAGTTAATTTATTAAAGTTTGTCTCACTATGAATTATTCGGTGGATTTGAAGTATTTAAGTGCTGAAAAAAATAAGAGAAGGTTTTTATTAAATTTTTAATTTATAGATTGTTATTTTTAGATTCGAAAAAAAAGTTGTAAATATTGTATAATATTATTAAAATATGGACTTTCATTTTGTATAAAATGTTCAAGTGATTTATTTGCAATACTCTATCAATTCAAATAATTTAAATTTCCAAACAACGTTATCGCATTCACATTTTCACACAATAACACCAATTTTATTCAGAACAATAACGAATTTCATTAAAATCACACCGAGAACGATAAATGCGTAAATTTCGATTTGCATAATATTAATTTGAATCGAAACCCAACAATCACAAACCCACAATTCTTCCATTGGTCCATGTCCAAATAGACAGGGAACAATATATAAACGACATGCGATCACGTTTAATATATAAATTGTGATGTAATTAATTTGTATCCTCAAACATCGCATTAACGACACTCGTTGAATATAATATTGCGGCCGGCTCGCTTCCAGCAACTTCATATTCGGTACGGAATTTTCCCTGTAATTCTATATACGTTTTAATATATTTTTCGAGATGAATTTTAATTCGACCGTAAATATTCCCAGGCGTTGAAAATTCTTCGCAGCCGTTTTAATACCATTATAATATTTACGTTATGCGAGTATATGAGGAGCGTAGTTTCGAAAAGCGCAATTTTGCGGAAATTAATTTGAGTAATGAAAATCATATTTATTTTTTTCAGACATATGTAAACAAAACTTTTCCAATTTTATCGGAAGCTTGGGATTATTTTTTGATTCAATTTAATTTTGAGATGTAATTTAAAAAAAAGTTGAAGGCTGAAACTATCCGAAGGCAAATTGTTTTAAAATAGTGGTATGACGTAATATCTATTAATTGATTTTATTATAATATATCACTTAATTCGGGTGATTGATGAGATTTATATTATCTGAATCAAAATTAGCTTAATGAATATCGTTACGTATAAGGCTCAGAACTAACCTTTTTACTTTTTTTGAACCTTAACAAGCAGGACTTACAATTAGAGCTATACTGAAAAATAATTAAGTATTGCTAATTTTAAGACTGGAATGTATATATTGTGTGTATTATATATTAAAAGCATAACATGAACTGGAATTTAATAAAATTTTAAATTGGTGCTGTATGAAATTCCAGTTCCAGGAAACTAAAATATCTTCATCAAAATAAAATGTAAAAAATACTTTTTCTTAAACGGAATTTTTTGTAGCTATGAATTTCTGTATAAAATCAATATCCTGTATCAAAATTAGTTTAATTTTTGATTTATAACTCAAATAAAAAAGAGGAAATTAAATTTGAAATTGGAAAACTTCACATTAAATTTCCTCGCTTTTTATTTCAGTTATAAATAAAAAATAAAAAATAATTTTGCTACAGGATATTGGTTATTATTTAAAATATATATAATAATAAAAAATAAAAACAAAACACGTTACAGTTATATTAAAAACTAAAAATAATATACATACTTAATAATTAGCAGTTTATTAACAATTTGCATTTCAACGTAATCCCACTATTGCTACTTTCGAACCCGAACGACTCATACAGACTCTCTTATCAAATACATATTTCGGCGTTATAATATTTCCAGCTCCGTTCACATTAATTGTTAGAGCGCATACGTCGAGGGGAGGCCAGATAACGGACCCCACTATACATACACATATAAAACATACACATTATAAAACACACACACACACACACACGATTTGAATAACGGCCGAATTAGGCGCGGGATTTCGCAGAACTCGGGCGCCGAAAAGCGCGCGCAATTCGAAACGAAACTGATTTGAATATTGCGTCCGCCTCGGTCGTAAAATAAACGTTATTCCGGCCAGCAGTTTAATTTGATGCGATGAGACGTCGTTAGGAGCGGCGCCGAACTGCGACATTGTACCTCCGATTCGGCGCTGGTTCAGGGTTGAAGGCCTTCGAATCTTCGGGGAGTGGTTGTTGAGGGTTGGGCTGGGTTTTTCGATGGTTGTTGTTGTATAGGGTTGAAGCTTAGAGATATTAGAGAATATTTGATATTAATATTTCGGTATTTGAAAACGGATTATCTCGTTGTTTATTAGAGGTCGTGTCATTTGAAAAAAAAATATCGTCACGTTTTGGAATGTCGTTAATTTTAATGTTCGGTGCGCGGAACAATGTGAGGTCTTGAAATAAGACATCTTCATTTTCAGACGTAGATCTTATTGTTTTGAGCGGGATCGACAAATTTCGTAGGAGTTCTATTATCTAGCGTAATTGTCGGTTGATTTACGAGTACAAGAGAAGGTAGACCTTGAACCATTCTCAAACTTGAAGTAATTCAATAGTTCTACCTTATTGTCTGTATTCTCCAAAAATTGATATTTCCTTGAAAATTCTCGATTTCATCACACGTTTCATTCATTATTCATGACGAAAACTTCTGCAAGTTAATAAATGCGCGAGTTATGTTTTCAAACGTAAAGCTGAATGATTTGTATGTTTACGAGGGAATCCAAAAGGCTTCTCATTTTTTTTTTGCGTTGTACTGAATTTAATTTCACCGTAACCTATTAACTTTTTCCGGGTCACCGAATATGAAACGAATACGAATATTATATGAGAGTCGCGTTTTAATGGAGATTTTTAAAGCGAAAATATTTTTTGCAGGTAAAAATATTTAGCAATTCAGGGCATGCATTCCAAAAGCTTCATCTTGGAAGCGTGTATTTTAAAAGTAAGCCGAAAATAATTCGATTCCCCCTTATATAATACAAGATATTTTTAATACGATATTATTCAGAAATATATTCAAAGTAGGTTGTTCGCGGAAATCGAATTTCTCGGGATTTTATTAGTTTGAACAATGCTCTCTTGTAGAATAATTCCATTTTCTTTAGTGCTCCTTTTATATCGTTTTTATATGTCGCGGGAAAATCGTGTTGCGGAATTACGTCTATATTTATTTGTGTTTCGCAATAAAATAATGAAAACTGCAAATCAAAGTTCGGCTTTCGCAACACGACAATAAATTAACGAACATATAATTCGGCCGTTTCGGTCGTTAACTTTTAAGTGCATGTTTATTGTCATCGCGTTAAGCCGAAAAGTACGAAACAATTTCGCGAAGTCAACTTTAAGTCTCCCGCCGAGATACATAATATTTATCGTAGTTGCGGCTCGCTTCGAAACTTTTTAATGAGCCTCCTTTTTTTTATTATTTTTGAAAAAAAAATTAATGAAAAAAAAAACAAAACGCCTCCAAAGAGCCACCTTAAAATTTTTATACGTCTATACGGTTAATAACAAACCGTTATCCTGAAGAGCTACATTATCGCCAACCGAGATTATCCCAGGGCTTTATATTCGCGCCCGGCGGTTTCCCGTATAATTTGAATTGTTTTAATATGGAAATTTGCCTATCCCTTTTAAGGCGCCTCAGTTTGAGATAGTAGTTTCTAATTTAGTACGACTTGTAAGCCGAAAAATTACTGCGCACACCTTTGTGGGCGCGATCTTTATTCGCGAATGGTTTTTATCCGCTCACGGGGCGAATTATTGGCAAATTCTAATTCCTTCAAACGATTTTATAGCTTAATCCAGATTCAATACTGAAAAAAAATGGCTAAATATATATTTAGTTAATTAAAGTAACAAAGGCAAATTAACGGTTATGTGATAATAAGAATGACGTTGAAAGTACAAATACAAAGGTGATAAAATTAACAGAGGGAATAATTTCTTTGCTGAAAATTCGTAAATACATTTAAGTTTCATTTTCTAGATAGCATAGAATTTATATTTTTGAAAAAGAGTCGTGTGAAATTTTTCAATAGAAAACGAATCAAACAAGTCTGAGTTTCACAAAGGAAAATCTGCGATCTGCAATCTTGAGTCTGTCTTTAATTATTTTCTTTATTTAAAAATAATAGAGAAAACCTTTGAACAGAATACAAAAATCGAAAAAAGTGAAATAATATTTGCAAAAAATTTAAAACCTTGATCACTTAACGATTAAATATTAGCATCGTCCTCGATTCAAAAATAACGCTTAATTAAAACACCAATTAGCGCCGGTTCGCTTGTTTGGCTTTACAAAAATGTGAAAATTTGGAATAAGTCATAACCCGGTGAACTTTTCAATAATAATTATCTGAGATGTGGGCTTCGCGAAAAGAGATTCTAAAAGATTTTTATAGATCGCGCAGAAAGGCCGCTTGTTACAAGGAACAATAAAAGCATTGTTGTGTTCGCCTTCATTATCATAACAAGTACCCTCGTAATCCGCGCAAACGTGAGAAAAATAAGGAAAAATCGACCGGTGCGAATAAAGGAAACTTACTGGCCATCGGGTGGGAAATGGTGGGTGGGGAAAAGCTCCACGCAACTGTGTCATTTCGAATATTATTTATTGTATTGAGCTTTCCGACTGGAGCCTTCGAGAAAATCAGCTATCGACGTCGTTAGTTTGAAATGTGCGTACTATTTTCTCTTTGTTCGCTTATCGATTTTTTCATATGCGATCCTTTCAATGGTAGCTTAATGATGTAATGCGTTTTCTTTTTCGATTGCGTGTCTTGAATCCTCACAATTTCTTTAATTGAACGAGAATGCTTTACTTATACGAAAGCACAAGATCTTTTTAAATAAAAAATAATTAATTTAATGGTGATTTAATCAAGTTTCTAAAACTAGCTTTTAATTCGCGTTTTCAAAGTGTGCATTATTAGTGTTTTTCTGTGAGACCAATCACATATTTTGCCGTGAACATTACAAGAAAATAACTTATCGCTCTCCTTGGTTATTTTAAATTACACACGCTACAATTACGAGACCGTATTCAAGAATTATGGAGAGCATGATTACGCTTAATGTAGAACTAATCGCGCCTAGTGATTCCGATAGTCAACATGCAATAAGGAAATTTTCAATTTGAGTTTCTTCTCTTATTCGAATGGTATATCTTTTTATTTTAACATTTTTTTAGCGTATTTCTGAAAGAGAAACGGAAAAAATTTCGTCATAAAATATAATACTTATGGAAAAATAATATCTGTTTCCTTTTATTTTCATTGAAATTGACGAATAAACCCTATTAAAGATAATACGAAAAAATAAGTGGATTGAAATACGATAGATATGAAATCAATACTTCTTCATTCAATTTATCTTATAAAAATAAATCAACACGTGTATCCGCCATAGCTTCATTTCCCCGTATTGCTAATAAACGTGATATACTTTTGTAAAAGAAAAAGATGAATAAAATTTTCGAACACAATCAAATCGACAACAATAGTATTGTTAATTTCTCAGAAATTGCTTTATACGAAATTTTCTTTCTTTCTTCATGTGCCGATACCAACAAAAATTATTTATAAATACACAATTTTAGAGCTTTTAATAATTTAAGCAACTCAATTGTAATTCCAATGTTAATATAATAATTTGAATGCTTTTTATTAAATTTTTATCACGCTCGCGTTGAAAGCGTTGAATTCTATCACTAGGCACAAACGTACATTTTCCATCACACAAACGCCACAGCCATTTTATAATTAAAACGCGGCTTTATTAATCATAACATTCATCGCTAAAATCCACTCCGAACTAAAAACTTTCATTTCATCTACGACCCCTAATTCAATACGTTCCCGACTCGACCTATTTTCCAAAACTCACATAAAAATTTCGTGAACCCCGAGACCTGTCCCGGCTTCATTATTCCTCACCCGACTCGAAACACCCGTTCATTTGCGAAGAGCTTTGCGACCGATAGTTTGCCAATTATATTTATATTTCCACAACACACAAAGGGACGTAGGCACACATACACAATGGGAACCCTCGTCGAATTCTTGCCCGAGGCATCGGGAATCCGGGGGGTTTACATTTATTGCGCACCAGAGTCCTGTCGCACTTTCCACAAATACTCGAATAATCGGCGGAGGCAATGGCGGAGCCTCCCGAGGATTGTCAGAAATAATTACGCGGCGCAGTTACGCCAGCCTTTGTCTGGTACACGTAATTATTTTAAATACGAATTTGGGCTCATCGCTTCTTTAAGACGGGTGCGAAAAAAGTGGTGCGAGTAGGTGGTGTTTTTGTTTGATGTGAAGTTTCTTTGTGTTTTTTTTGTGAATAATTAAAAATGTTTGAAAATTATTTTTGGGTGCTACTGGGTTTAAGGTTGAACCTAACTTAACCCCTAGGTGCCTCTAGGTGTTAAGTTAGGTTAGAAACCTTGCTTAACACCTAGAGCACCAAAGTGTTAGGTTAGATTCAGCTAGATGAGGTTAGATTGGTTTGAAGAAAACCAATAAGGAAAACAGGTAAGGAAAACAAAATTCGGTTCAACCTTATACCAGTAGTATCTATTTTTGTCAAGTGCATTCATTTTTTGCAATATTCGATAAAATTTGAATTTTTTATGTTATTAGAAATTTGAGTACATATTTTTAAATAATTGGGTAGGTTGATATAATACTTTTTTTGGTAAATAATCATATTTAAGTTTTACATTTCTTTGCTTTGTTTCGCTTCATTTGATACTCGAAAAAATCGGCATATTTGGCGAAACATAAATATTAATATAATGTAATTTAAAAAAATAATATTCAAAATATTCCGTCGCGAAAATAATACAATTCGTCTTAAAATAAAAATTATTTCAAAAAAATTTTCAGCGAAAGAAAATCATATATTAAACATTTCATTTCACATTGCACTTATTAAACGCGAAAATAAAACTACGAATATTCTCGAATAATTGACTCGCTGAAATTCGACCGAGATAACCCAATTTGAAAATGTACAGCGCCTGCTCTAGCCGACACCAAAGAAATTTCACCCCGAAAAAATAAAAAAGTAAAGAAATTGTAATTAATGTCTCGTTAACCAATTCGAGACAAACAAACGGCCGAGCGGAGAGCTCTCTCGCGACAACTTTATTATGATTCAAGGGACCATTTGCGCGCCGTCTCCATTTGCATATTTGAGCCGGGTAAAATTTTGGAAAAAAAAATACATATATATACATAAGGGCGTTGAAAATGTCTTTGTGGCCTTCGCAGACGACGACCGAGCGCGGTAACGTGCGAATTTTCGCATACATTTACTTTTATGTCGAGTAATAATGTGGCGTATATGTAGGTGTTTACAATTGATGAATTATGTCGATGGGCATCTTGAGTGAGTTGTTTTTTGCATGAATGGGGTGAAAGTTGATGGCGATTCGGGGGAAAATTTAAATCTGTTGAATGGATCGAAATTGGTATTTGTAGATTGTTAATGGCTTGTGTATAAGTATTATATGTATATTGATTTTGTATTTGTTGTAAATTCTTCAGATTATTCAAGTGTTTCTATTATATTGTAAGTATCTCAATCTGTTTAAATTTGAGTGAATTGTACTGAAAATTTGAAAATACATTTTATTTTGTTATCCTCAAATCATAATAGAGCATATAAATTTAATATACTCATTGTCATTTCGTCTCTGAGAGCTTTCGTCAATTCTAAAATAAATGTACTTTTGAATGAGCATCGTAAAATGTCTCATATCTCGTTACTACGTTGACACTATTTACACAAAAGCTTCATATCAGCACCGCGACATATTCTTAAAATTGATACAGCCTAAAACGCGATTTACATGTAAATGAAAAAGACGACGAGGTTTAATTATAAATTCTACAGCAGAAGCGAAATTATAACGGTTAGGAACCGCGTTAATCGATTACACATCGCGTATTTTGTCATCGTCACGGTGTCAAAAAGATATTATGCTATTTTTAATTTGTTTAAGAGCTTGAGTGGGTTTATTTTTGTAAATGTCATTGCGCATATAAATCATGATGTGATCTAAAAATACATTTTGCAATTTATTCTCAGTAATTTCTTCGAATCACATTAGTCAACCGCCCCTGTAAGTCATCTGAAGAATGATATTTATCAAGATTAACGTTCGACTTCATAAATGAAATTTTATTTTGTCAAATCTGATATTTCGTCGAGATATTATTTTTTAACATTATATTAAATTTTATAAATTGTATCGAATTTTAAGTTTTTAAAGTTTTTACTAGTCATTGAGGTTAGGTGAAACGTGACTAATTTAATAGATGGCTAAAATCGCGCTCTATAAATATTATATTATTAAAAGAACTATTTGCAAAATGTGGTTTTAGTAGTGAACTGCTTTTTTATCCTTGAAGAGAAAACTTTGAAAATTTGTAATTTTTCTAGAATTTATTTTAAAGTGAACATTTCATTCCGTATGGTAAAATACTAAATATAAATAGTATTTGAATAAAATGGTGTTCTTTGTCAAATCGCATATGAAATAAGCGAAATGTTTTCAAATGTTTTCGTATTTATATATTTTGGAATTTTACTTCTTTATGTACATAAGTATATAAATTTAAAATCGCACTTAAGATTCATGATTTCTCTATATAACATAAAGTATGCGTCGTTTTAAGTTGAAATTTGTGATTCAACGCATGATGTCTCTCAATATGGAAATGTTATTTATACAGAACAGATCGAATCTCGTAACAAATGGCCCCAGACTCTCAACGGCAGATACCTTCAGAGTGAAACTCTCGTCTTCAATTGATCGGAAGGGAATCGAAGGTCCACGCTTTTTCACCGACCTGAAAATAGTGTCTGGCGCACTGAAAAGTCGCCTCGCAAGAATCGTCCCTTCACTCCCGAGGGCCGATATATTCAATTGTAGCGTCCGCCGAGGGTCTTTTCTTCCCAGGGTGGGCCCTTCGATTGTTCAGGTTAAACGTATTCATTTTTCAGCGACGTCGAAAGGCTCTTTTTCAATGGGAAAACTGTCGTGGATGGAACGCCTCTTGCGTTTGCCGATTTCGAAAACACACGCCGAGTGTGATCGAATGGTGTTTTATGGGGTGCGGTCGGAGTGTTCGTCTTTATATTTTTTGTCTGAGAAGTTTTTTCCGTTATGTATGAAGGCCTCGGATGTGGGTTTTTTGCGGGGTTTCGCGAGATCTTGTTTGTTGTGCGCGAGGTGACAGATAAGGTCTCAGGAAAAACATGAGTTTGAATATGTATTCATAAAATGATGATGCGGTTATTATTAAAATATTTTATATAAAGAAATTTTCTATATATTATAATATACATACTATGGAAAGTTTATTCGTATAACCTTTACAATATAATATTTTCACTATGCATCGTAGACGGATTAAAGACTTATTTAGATGTAAAAGCTGCATTGAATAAAGAACGTGTTCTGTTATATTTACATAGTGTTCAATTGACCGTGCAATGGATAAAATGAAAATTTTATTGCTTTATGAAGCGAGTGTTTTATTAAACTTTAATATGTTTAATACCATCGTTTTCTATGAAATGAAAAACTAACTTTACTTTTTTAGCGAACAAAAGAATTTATTTCCAAACTGAACACGTTGAACATAAATATTTTTCGATATTATCCGTTGCATTGTTTATTATTTCGTGCCAAATCGACCGATTTTTTGTTGTATATTATAACGCAATATAAACACCAAGTTTCGGGTTGCCGCCACATAATGATCGATTCTTGCGCAAAACTTTTATTATTCTTAGTTTTTCGTGTTTATTTGTCGAAGCGTCTTCAAAGTGCCAAAGGGAAAATGGAATCCCAAGTCAACACAACGAAGAAATAAAATAGACACCGAGACCCTTGTAAAATATTGGCTATATGCAAGCAAACGTGTTTTACATTTGATCGATTGATTTATGCGAGATGAGGCTATATATATACATAGTTGCAAATGCACTATATGCAAGAATTATTTTTAGCTATTCGAAATATTTTCTATCTTTCAATTATATCGGGTTTCATCGCTGAAATTATTTTTTTTACCACAAAAGAAAACATTAATTAAAATCGAGTATCTAAAGCCTTCTATTTGATATAATAAGAAACACAAAGCTGTATTTTATGTATTTTTTTCTCACGTTTTTTCTTCCTCGGGATATCTTATAAGTGACGTAAACATCCACAAATCCAAAGAAGCGGAGCCGATATCCTGGTTTGTGTGTTTTTGTACGTATTTTTTCCTTCCTGTTTTTATCCCTCACTGTAGATTTCCAGCTGTGATGAAACGCAAGGCGGTAATAAAAAAGACGCCAAAATGTACACAAGCCGATATGTTTTTTCCTCGTATGTTAGAAAATAAACTTGCTAAAAGCTCAATTAGTTTCATTGTTTTCGAATTATAGGTCCGTTTGATTAAATCGATCAATTCAAATTATCGACAAACTTTTTGTTCGCATTTAAAACTGTTTTAGATACAATTTTGCTGTTAGTAAAAAATTATCATAAAATGAATCATAAAGAACGATTTTTGTATAAATGTAAAAATAAATATGATTGCGGGACTTGACGCGTTTATTCATAAAAAAATACTAACAGAAAATCAAATAATGCAAACAACAGCACGGTATTTTCAAGAAATTGAATTTTCCGCAAAATCAGTCAAATGGAAACCCAATTTACTGATAGCTATTCTATACTCGATGAATACTTTCTACTCTTTTATGCGAAAATGCGCGAATCAACGGCCATTTTGTTTTAAATCTTTTTTCGCGACCGAAATTTTAAGATTATAAAATTTTCTCATCATTTTCGAAGTTAGTAGATTGATGGCGGTTTAATGCGACAGAAGAAACTTTCGTAAATTAAAATTATATAGCTATTATACTTTTTTATATAGTAAGTGAAAACTCAATTTAATTTTGTACTAAATCGAAATTTATAACGCATAAAATGATAGGATATTTCTAAACCATTTTTAAATTTTCATTTCAAAAAGTATATAAAATTTGTATTGCTTGAATGTTTATTTGTTTCATAACTTTTTTATCAGTTACTTTGATTAAAAAAAATTCATATTTTTTTATACAAGAAAATAAATTGAAATATAATACATAAAAAAATCAAATTGATAAAAAAAAAAAACGACAATAAACATCTAATCAAATCAAACATTTAAAAACACATAGAAACAAAACAATCTAAACTTACATCCACTCCTTAACTCCTCCCCCAAATCACCGGACACAATCTGAAAAAGTTTCCCCCGAACGCAACAACCGAAAAACAACAACAACGACAACTCGAAATACTCCAAAACCCCCCACCGATACAACTTCCGAAGTTTCGCGGCGGGAAAAGCCCAAGCCGCTTTCGAGCTTTCCCGCTTTTCCAGAGCAGCGGAGCGTCCCCCGTCCGCCCTGTGGCGCTTCCCTCGCCTCACTGGAGGCCGAGGGGGCGCGGGGCGGGGTCCGGGGGCGCGCAGGCGTCGCAGCCCCGCCGGGGACTCCGCCCCCGCGGGGGCCCCGTTGCCGGGCCTGCGCGACCTCTCGACGGCTCTATCAACAAAAATGTCGACGTGTTCTGTGGCGCCGAAGCAGTTAACGGCCGACCCGATTAAGCCGGATTAAATTCAATAAGGGATGATGTTTGGGTGATGAGAGGATAAGATGTCGCTTTGGTTGTGTGTTTTTGATTTGTTATGGTTTTTGGGGGTTGAATTTTCCGATCGGAGTTTGTTTTGGGTTTTGAAAGGAAAATTTGTATTTTTATAAATTATTCGTGTTTTTAATGAATTCATTATTTTCGTATATTGTTGATAAAATAAATAATCGCTGGCTAAAAAAAGATTATTTATTTTTTGGTATATAAATATTTTGATCTGTCATTATTATTCGATAAAATATTTTATGTTTAAATTTGTATATTTGATATTTTATTTTCGATGGAAAATTGAGTTTTCAGACGATAAATTTATAAAAGGTATGAAATGTAAATGTCGTTTTTCGTTATGATACCAATATTTTTAGACTATTATTTTCGTAGAAAATATGTAATTGATTTTTGCGTTTAAATGAAAAAACAAAGTTTATGGTAAAAACTGGCTACATTCTGTGAGAGGTTCGAGCCGTAAAACTATCAAATTTCAAATCAGATCGTAAAGTTGCCAAATACGAAGATAGTGCTCGTAAAGTTCGTGTGCATATTTATCGATAAGAACGAAATTTTCACCATCGGTATCGTTGAATATGTTCTCTCTGATTTCCAAATTCTTGAGTGCTACCAATTTACAAACAGCTTTCGTTCAGTAAATATGAATTTTTCGGTGGAAATTCAAATTGAAAATGTAACTTTTTTATCGTTTACATCCCCATATTTCGCAATATTAAAACTGCGGAATTACTTTGCGACGTTTTCTTTTAATTACGAAATGTTATTATACGCACATTTTTCAGCAAAGCTTTTGTTATCTTTTCAAGAATCTTTTAAGAGTTCCTCGTAATGGTAATTGGAAAACGCTTTTGTTCAGCAATCAACAAGCACAAAATAAAATCGGTTGGAAATTGGTCTTTTTTTAGAATGCATCTGTTCATATATAATAACTACATACCATATAATATTTACGTATTTGATATTATAGGTCTTATATTGGTATTGATACCAAAAATAACACATTTATTTATAAAATGAATATTGTTTACATCATATGTTATATAATATTATATTTATGTAATAAATTCAATACGAAAAAATATTTTGAAAAAAAAAGAGTATTTTCAAGAACTACTACACTTTAAATTTACTTCAACAAAGTTTAAAGTTATTTTTTAATTAATTGGCTAACGGTGGAGGTGGTGAGCCAAACAAGAATTATCCCCTGCAATGGACGTTAACAAGCTGATATTATACCTACTATTATACAATGGACATATTAAAATATCTTAATCGCATTATGTATCATAAAATTGCTGCTTTCTATTAATATTTCTAAAACCATCATAATTTTTACATCATGGCTATTGAATAATATATGTATTTGATAGACCACATTTAATTATGAACTAATTTTTTAAACAAAATATTCTATTTAATTACGTTTGTTTGAATAATTGACTTGATGCGATTATGTGCGATAATTTATTATCCAATACTGAAGAATACCTTTTTAACAGGGCTTTGGAGCGACCATTTTGAATTGCTCCACTCCAGCATCAAAAAACTTGCTCCGGCTCTGTTCCGTGCTCCGATTAAATTAATTTAATTATTAAAATATTTAATATAAAATATAAAAATACACAAATAATATAACCATATCACTATGAAGTGGGAGAGAATAGTGATAAAATCAATACAATTTAATTATAATTAAAAATTAGATTAATGAAAAATATTTGGACAAAATTTTATTTTTTTCACAATCAAAAATTATTTTTTAAATTTTCCATTTAAAGTTAGAGCAGCGGAGCAATATAAATTTCTGTGCTCCAGCTCCGCTTTTGCTCAGGATAAAAACCCGTTGCTCCACCTGCTTCGTGCTCCTGCTTCTGCTTCCCTCCAAAGCTCTGCTTTTAAATCTGCTTCAATTCTTTTTATCCCATGCAACTTTCATCCAGCCTACTTCAAACATCCTTTTGATATCCCTTTTTATCTTTTTGAACCTTAACGGAAAACTGAAAAAATGCACTTGTATTAAAGAAGAGGGTGTTATTTACAGGGTATAATTTTCATAAAATATCAATTCAAATAATTTTCTTTTAAATGGCAAGATGTAGTAGTTGATTTTTGATTGATTTTTGTCAATAAGTATTTTTGGTGGATTTCATTTATTTTTATGGACGTTTCAAAAGTTTCCGTTTTTCTGTATTATCTCACACTAGCGGGTAGTACCCGGCGTGCTTGGAACACAGAAAATAAATTGTGTACCGATTGTAATTATTGTCACAATCAATCGCGACGCCGGCACATTATATTATATTATAATTGTATGGTGAAAAAACTGAAAAAAAACCTGAATGCGAAACGATATTAAAAAAACTGAATGTTTACTTACTTAGTTTTTCAGGATTTTAAAGCACATTCTTGCCAAATTTAATGAAGGTTCCTCTATCGGTTTAGGAGTTTATTGGATACATATTATACAGTGTCTTCCCCGGGACTTTTATAACTTCTAATCGGATTTAAAGTGACTTAGAGTCATGATAGAGAAGTGAGAGTGATACCATTCCGAATGAAATCAGCTACAATTTATTTTTCATTTCCCCCCCCCCTCAATTTTTACCTCTCCCCCCCTCTTCCATCGTCGAATAACGTACTGGTAGGTAAAAAAAATTTATTTGAACTCTACGAGTTAGTGCACGGAAGTACGACGATGGAAGAGGGGGGAGAGGTAATATTTGAGGGGGGGGGAATGAAAAATAAATTGTAGCCGATTTCATTCAGAATGGAATCACTCTTATTTCTCTATCATGACTCTAAGTCACTTTAAATCCGATTAGAAGTTATAAAAGTCCCGGGGAAGACCCTGTACATATGTATATACATCGTTTGAGTTTTATATATATAAATATAGATTATACAATTTCAAAAAATCAAAATTGTCATTCAGTCCAATTTCAACATGCAAAAACCATTATTCAAACACCAAATCATAGAGCCATCATACGAAATCGAGACCATCGCTCACTACAGCAACGCACAGAAGCGGGCGTCGGATCGGGCCGGCGTCGCCGTCAGCTATTAACACAACAATTAACTTAATTTATCGCGCTCCAAAATTAATACAAGGTTTACGCGGCCGCAAGTAAAACCTCATATTTCACCGGGCTCGAGAGCTTTCAGCATTCGAAATTGAACAGGCCCGCCAGGCGGGAAAGGGCCGAAGGCGCCCTAGGGCCGAACGGCCACATTCGAACGCGAGGAAAACGCTCATCAATTTTCATAATAACCGTTGCGATCCGTGAAATGTTTTCTTTATCCCGTGGATGTTATGGATGCGCCTGCGGGTCGGGAAAAATTGTGAGCGTGTTTCGATAACGCATACATAATGTGATATTAGGCGTGGTTTGGGGGTGGTTTTTTTTTCGGTATGAGGTTTTTAATGGAAATTTTGTTGTTTAGATGAATCGATTAATTTTTATGATTGGATTTAATGGTGTGGTTGTGGATCGAATTTGTTTTAAGCCGAATGTTTTTGATTTTTTTATTGATTGTGGTTGTAGTTGTGAATGATTTGTATTACGTGTTTTAAGTCTATTGATTTTGATTTTCTGAAAAAAAAATTTTTAATTATTTAATTAATGGAGTTTTATAATTCATTATTCGCAGATATAATTATGATTTGTTGTGTGAATGATGGTTTTTTATGTTTTTGATCTGTTTGATTGTAGACGTTGAAGAATTCAAACGAAAGTTAATTACGCAATGTTATTTTTAATAATTAATGTAAGATTGTAAAAAAATATAGATTTTATTTTTCATTTCATCAAGTAAAAGAATTTTAATTATTTTCAAAATCGAGAGGTGTTGATTACGTTTTTCTTAATTAAAATCGATTTAAAAAAAACAATGTTACTTTGTTCAACTTTAAGATTTTTTTTTGCAGAACTAATTTTATGTCAATTCACAAAAAAATGTAATTTATAGTTTATTTATTAAAAGAACAAAATCATTATTAGAAATTTATTCTAACACAGATATAAAGAAATAACCAAGTCTTAACAAAATCCATAGATGATAGTATATTTTTTGGCGAGAAACCCAATTTTCATTATCACAAAAAATCTTAAGAAAAAAAATCACACAATACAAAGTTATTGTTAAATTTAAACTAATTTTTAAAAATCCGGAGCAAAACGCCTCATATCCCGCCCCCCCCCCTTTAATTTTAAAACCCCAAAACGCCTCCCGCGGCCAACTCGAAGATGAAAGGATAACCCCCAAAGGGTTTTTGACAAACACAACAACAACACAAAACGTCAAAAAACATCACATACACAAAACAAAAAAAAAAAACCCCCGGGGTGGCGGGCCCGTCTTAATAAAAATGTGGGCGTGTTTCGTAGCCCCGAGGATTTCGCCAGATAAGGGAGCCGGGATTAATAAATAACCGATGCCTTTTTTAATTGGCCGTGTGTTTGTCCACGATTTTTCGTGTGTGTTTTACTATGCGGCCGGTATCGGGGTCGCGGATCTGCGCCCGGAAAATGCTTCGATTTTTTTCCCCAAAAGCGGGCGGAAAATAAAAAGGTATCGCCGGGGTTTTTTCTTGTTCTCGAATGTCGTTTACGTGTCTTGTAATGGGCCTTGGGAAAATCTGCTTTTTTTTTTTTATATCGTTTCTTTGATGGCGGAATTTTGGAATTTTGGGTGAGCATCGGTGGCGTGCGGTGACTTGAGACGCTGTCCCAAACCGATTCGTTCTTTTTCTTTATATTTTGTTATTTTTTTCACTTTTTTAAAAAAATTATCGATAACGGTATCAAAAAAAATTTTAACATCAAAAAAAAACCCAAAAGGACGTTTTTGCGAAATATCAATCGATTGCGCCTTTCAAGGGGAATTGCCCATAGAAACCAAGCGGGGAACAGCACCCAAACGTGCACCCAACGTGAAATGTTAACGAAAACGTAGAAAAAGGGGCTGCCAGATAAAAGGGTTCAACGGGGTTTTGGTAACGGGGTTTACAACTTACCCCTTTTAAAAGGCCGTCCGGGATGCTAACGCGCGTTTAGAAAAATAAAATGTATAAAGTTTAAACGCGCGTTACAAAAACGCGCGTTAAACCCGCTCATCGGCAGCGCCCTAAAGATCGGCCGTGGCGCATGCGAAAAGGGAAGTTGATTCCGAATCTGAATCCGCCACCTTGCGCAAAAAGGCAAAGCGCAACGGCTACTTTTTGTTAGTATATTTTCATAATTACAAAACCCAAAAAAATATTTTCAAAGAGAAATAAAACTAACAAAAAAATAAAATATTTTTAATGAAATTTGGGGATGCCCACACCCAAAGCATTTTGGACCGCACACTTTTTTGCATCTATTGTTCGTCGAATTTTCTTTGTCATTGAATCGAATTGAATTATTTTTTTTTTCAATGATACAGTTTATAAATGAATATGGGACTATATAATTCATTTTTGACAGTTCAATAATAAACGCGTTCAATATAATTGGACATTTTTTTTTTCCCACCAGTCGATAAGAAAAACACATATGTTGGGATCAACGTTCAAAAAAAATGTACATTAAATCAAATATTATATTAATTGTTTGTGTCCCGCTATATATTTGGAACAATGCCCTTTGAATTATAATTTCTATATTTTAAATTTTAGTTTTTGATATACATAGATATGAATTTTTTTGTAATAATATTAAGATTATTCCCGGGTCATTATATTATACGAACCGAAGTTTTTGTTTTCATCTAGTAATATTTAAAATGAATCCCATTTTTATTTCATATTATGATAATTTAGAAATAAATTTAAATCTGGGAAAAAATTTAAAAAAAAAATTTATTTGAGATTTAAAATAGAACATTTTTATTATAAAAAAAAAATGCTAAAAAAGGGTCTCAAAATTGATACATTTTTAAAATTTAAAATTAAAAAGATAGACTACCCATAATTTGGGTCTGTCTTATATTGAATTTAAAAGCAATTTAATTCCCAAAATAAACCAAAAAATTCCCTCGCCCCCTCGGCTTAAAGTGGGATTTATATAGTTTTTGACATTCGAACGCAAATTCGACAAATAATTCGAGACGGGAAGTATGTACCACCCCCCCACCAAAGATCCCATACACTTTAACAATAAAAGGGGAAAATTATTATTGTCCGATGGCTATTCGCGCAGGATTTTGAATCTCGCAGACGGGGTTTTTGGGGAAAAAACGACCCTTTGACCGCGGGTTGTCCCCTCGGGAAATATTTCCACCGAAACGGATTAATGTGACAGTTTTTTGGCGTGAAACGGCCCCGGGGCCCCTCCATTGTTCCAAAATCCTTTCCCCCCCCAAAAACTCACCCATCGGGGCCCTGTGCTTTTTGCTTTCAGAGAAGATTCGAAAAATTGCCGTTTGATTTATGCACAGGAAACTCTTGGGGCGGGTTACGCTCGCGTTGTTGCCTCGCGCCCCCAGATTCGTCAAAACCCCTTTGTCATTGTTGCGAATTCCCAAATCGTGCGACGAAACGATATTTCATATTGTGGGGGGGGTCCAGTTTGTGTAATAATCTGGATTGGTTTCCCGGGGGCCCTTTTTGTTCTTTTTTTGGGCTGGGAATTCCCGGGGACTCTTTGGGGTAGTTCGGTTTGTTTTTTTTTTCTAATAGTATTAATTTGAATTTTTTGCATTTGGGTTTGAATAAACAATATATGTATAATAGATCTTTGATATATTCATCGAAAAGGGTTTTTATGAAAATTTTATATCTTTTGAACTTTTTTTATTTGTGCAGTTGTAGAAAGGGAAACGCTATTCATCACGGGAAAAGAAAAAAAAAAATTGGGAAAAACTGGGAAAAATACTCAGCGTAACTCTTTACGAGTTGGATGCTCGAAATTACTTTATGGCCCGGCGAAAAAAAGTTGTGCTTTTATTGAATAAATATTTATACGAAATCGACGAGGTGCCCCCTCGAAAAAGAATTTTTCCCCAAATTTCCCCATGATAATAAAAAAAAAAGGGGCGAAATATTCGTGGGAATCGCCCTGTTTATGGGTCGAATATGATTTGAAAAAAAAACGGGCCCCCCGTTTTGTTGGGGCATATAAACGTCATTAGGCTATCGCAATAAACCCTAAAACCATAAAATATGTTTCAGAACGCCGAATAGCTTCCGATAATAATTTTTAGACGGGAAAGACCGAGCTATCAATCTTAAAAAATTTGCCCGAAACGTGTATAAAAATTTCACATCCCACTAGTTTGCCGTATCTCGAAAATTGCAACTTTTCCCACCGTAAATTTGCTTTATTTTCTTTTAAAAAGGATATTTTAATCGGTTTTTTTTCGATGCAATCGTCGCTTATTGATGTTTATAGGCGCTTTCACGAAATCACGAACGGGCTATTTCTCCCGAAGAAAATGTGAGTTTTTTGAATAAGTTATTTTGTTGGTCTATTAAATTTGTTGCTACTTGTAGCCCCCGGGGTAAAAAGGGGAAGTTTTTATTGTGCTCCCAAATAATATATTGCGGTGGGCTCAATCACTTTTTGTCAAAAAGCTAAAATAATATCCTTGTTCCCATCAAAGTATCCGGGTTTTGGTTTTTTGTATCATAAGTCGTTCGGCCTTTATCTTTTTTTGATTTACCAAACCTTTTTATTGCTTGTGATGCCCCAAATAAATACAAAAATAGATTCGTTTTTTAAAAATTAAATTTTTACCCCCATAAACTAGAAACATTTCGATAAAAGTGACATTATGTTACTTTAACAACCATTTTTTCAAAGAGAAATGACATAAAAAAATTAAGGGGGAAATTGTAAGAGATAAAAGTTTTTTCCCTCCCAAAAGTACTATTATAAAATACATTTTTAATCCATTTGCGCCATTATTTTTCATTTAACAAAGAGATAGCGGGGGTAAATTATGTGAAAAATGTAATTTCCCGGAAAATCCATTATTTTTACGTTAATTTTTTGTTCAACACATCCTAATTTGCGAGGGTTATTCGTCAAATTTTTCCGGACGGATCACCAAAATATACTAGTCATAAATTCCCAAAAGGGGCCACATAAATTTTCCATTTATTTATTTATTTTGCGTCCGGGTTTTCTTTTTTCGTTTAAGCTCACATTATTATAATTTTTTATTCAGGGGCTTTTTTTTCGTCTTGGCGGTGATTT